>CM033725.1:5712124-6912124 GCA_019671005.1 Hibiscus mutabilis | reverse complement strand
AGGATTTAATTTGAATATTTTCAAGAATTGTCATTTATCATTTTTAGGTTATTTTTAGGGTTTTAGAATAATATAAATACCCTCTCAGGGTAAGCTAGAAAATCATCTCTCATTCCTAGTTTTGTTCTTACTTTTGAAGTTTTATAAAAAAAAAATTTCTTTACGTTCTTGTTTTTAAGTTTTTATTTATTTTCTTTTAATATGTTAAGTATGATTTCTACCATAATCATGCTTAGCTAATTTCTCAATTAGCCAAATGCTTAAAGCGATGCCTCAATTCATTTTGTGTGAATTGAAAAGCACTTAATATCTTCGGATAACATTCTCAATTTTCTGAAAACTTAGATCGACAATCAGCCTTTCTTTTAAAAATCTTTACACTTTCATCTCAAAAAGCGCGCGTTGGTTTGAATGTTGTTCTGATTTAAAGTTGGAAGGATCGAGACAACATAATCTGAGCCTGACTTTTCTAACACTTAACTACATTGGCGCTAGCAATGATAGTTGTGGCTAGTCCAAGTAAGAACCGAATTCCAAATATTGCCTTTAGAGTGTTGGTTACAAAAGTGAAAAGTAAGTTACAAGGGTTGGGTCTTGTAGACTGTAACCGACATGTATCCGGTGTAAATTCTTTTTCGATGATCAGTTCAAATTTGAGGCTAAACTAAGCCTGAGGCTATTTTATTAAATTGATTTAATTCTTGAAATTTACTTCCATCATTCTCACTTTTACTCTACATTTATTTTCTAACTCTCTCGATAACCACTCATTTACTTTATTTTCTCATAACAGTCAGAATTAAAATCTCCAGATATCAGAAGCTCTTTAGTCCCTGTGAATCGACCCTTCTTCTCTATTACTACGTTATTTATTTATTTTATTTGAGATTAAGGAATATTTATTTGACAAATACAACACTTGTCACTAGCTTGACCAACTGACTAAATATGCTTGCTATACTAGTTAAAAGAAGTTGAAATTATAATCAAATGTATCACCGAATATATGAGGAAAAGTTCAGTAATTAATAACTTGTCTTGTATCTTATTATAATACTACATTAATCTATAATAAGTTAGTTGAATGGTAGTTAAAAGGGATAAACATTGTTAATTGAATAATAAATAATTGTTATTAAGTTTTTCTTATTATATAGAATTGTTATTAAGTTTTTTTTGAACAATTTCTACTAAGGAGAAGGGGAGGGGAAATTTGTTCTAACGGGTTACGAACCCAAAACTTAAGGGAAATGAGAGTGTATCAATTGAAAGCTTTAACCACTTGCTCTAGAGGTTGTTGACAATTGTTATTAAGTTCTAATCGGTGATTGTTGTCGATAAATATTAAGCAATGTTACATGGTTCATTCTTCTCCAGGAGGTGTTGTATGCAAATTGCATTTTACATAACACATGATTAGTAAGCCGTACCATGATCCGCAATAACGTAATATTGGATTGAATAATTTCAAATAATTTGCCAATATTTTGTTAAATGGCCAATGAAATTCAAGTCGATTATATTAATGGAATTAATAATATAGGTCAATCAAAGACTATTGGTTCAACGCCTCGATCTTCCAAGGTGTGACCATGGACGCTTCTTCGTTGCTTCATATAAGTGTCCACTGGAAGAAACTCTATTATTAGATAATGTTGTTTGTTATAAAGGTCTAAAGTAGCCTAACTAACTGAATTTTCAAGTGTCAGTTAGTGATCTATATCTTGGCCTATATAAAACCAGTATGGGACGGCCTAGAGATTTAAGTTCTGAGAATATTGGGCCTACAATTTGATACAACCAACTCTCTCTTCGTAACTGTTTATTTTCTCTACCCATTATTCTCTTTGTGTTAACTTTCTATTTACCCAGACAGGCCCATTATCTTCAATATGGTATCTTCGCCGTCGATCCTGAGGTGATTTTTTCTCCGTTGCGTCCATTCTTCTTTCTCATCCGTTGTGTCTCGTTTGTCTTCGTTGTCCTTGTCTGCTATGGAAGCTGATGATGCTGATCAATCTGGCAGTTCCACATTCGCTAATAAACAAATTAACGTTCGATTAGATGATTCAAACTTTCTCCTTCTATGCCAACAAGTTGTGTTAATGGTTCGCGGTCATGATCTGGAGCACTTCCTAGAAGAATCAACTCCGATTCTAGCAAAATTGATTACCAATGCAGTCGGCGAAATGGTTCCCAATCCTGCTCACAAAATATTCTTGAAGCAGGACAGTTCCCTCACGTCGTGGTTGTTGTCTACAATAAGCCCTAGTGTGCTACCTCGTCTGGTTGGAGCTGAATCGACTGCATCCATCTGGTCCGTTGTTGTTTGCCAATATTCCAAATTGTCCACAACGAAAATCATGCACCTCTACTGTCGTCTTCAAGCAATGAAGAAGGAAATCTTTCGATGCGCGAGTATACTTCTCAGATCAAGGAGATTTGTGATATTTTAGTGTCATGTGGCAGCCCAGTCTCTGACGTTGAGCATACGACCACAATCTTGAATGGGCTACCTATTGAGTATGGTCCATTCACTACAGTAATTACAGCCAACAAGGATCCATATACATTGGAAGCGGTTGTATTTGTCATCTCCGATGCCGAGATGCGCATCATGGATCCGATGCGAATACCTATAAGTATCAACTATGCTCGATATGATGTTGAGACTCGAGCTCATAATTCAGATGCTCAGAGGCTTAACAACTACAGATCCAACGACTCTTCCAGAGGCCGATCGTGGGGCAGACCTCGTCCATAATGCCAAATTTGCTCTAAGCTTGGTCATCTAGCTGATAAATGTTGGTTCAGGTTCAACAAAGATTTTAAGGGAAGTTCCTCTCAATCCTCTCCTCTTGTCGACTCTCAAGCAAATGTTTGTCAATTTGTGCATGTTGATAATGTGGATTATTGTTACACTCCTTTTGTTCAAACGCCTTGTGGTTCTGATGTCACTGTTTATTCTCTTGTTGTTGCATAGTTGAATTCTCTTACTGTTCAAGCTTCTAGTGGTATCAGCAAGAAGTGGTGTCCTGATTTTGGTGCAACTCACCATGTGACTAGTGACCTGCAATAGTCTCCATCCACCTCTGGTTACTCAGGTAAAGGTCAGGTAATCCTTGGTGATGGCTCTATCATTGATATTGCTAGCATTAGTCAGGCATCTGTTATGACTTCATGGAGACCTTTACATGTCAAAAACATTCTTCATGTGCCTCAAATTAAGAAAAACCTCTTGTCTGTCTCACAATTTACTAAGGATAATTCAGTGTTCTTAGAGTTTCACAGTAGTCATTATTTTGTGAAGGACGAGAAAACAAAATTTGTGCTACTTGAAGGGAAACGGGGTAATGGTCTTTACTACTTCAATATTGCATCTGCAAATACTAGTACATCATCTTCTACTTCATTTGTATGTCATAACACATCTACTCAGGTTGCATCTTCTTCTAGTTCCACTTTGCATGATTTGCAATATTGGTTGTGGCATCAAAGGCTAGGGCATCGCTCTGTTAAGACTGTTGGTTTAGTGTTGAATAAGTCTTTCTCTACAAATAAACATGTTTTGTATGAAGCATGTCAGTTAGGGAAGAGTCACAATCTCCCTTTTCAATTGTCAACTAATACATATACTAGATCTTTTGAGCTAGTTGAAGCTGATGTATGGGGACTAGGCTAGCTCTCATCTCTTCTGCAGGTTTTAGATACTATGTCTCGTTTATAGACAAGTATAGTCGAAACTGCTAGTTGTTTCTGTTAAAAAATAAAGCTGAAGTTGCTAGTGCCTTTAAAATATTTCGTATGCTTGTTAAGAACCAGTTTAATGCTAACATTATTTCATTACAAACTGATAGGGTAGGGAATTTCAAACTCTTGTTGTTTTCTTGGCTATGTTAGGAATACAACATAAGATAATATGCCCAAAGACCTCACAACAAAATGGTGTTATAGAACTTAATCATAGGCACATTACTGAGACCATGTTGACTCTTTTAGCTCAGGCTTCTTTACAATTGCACTACTGGTCTTATGCTTCCCTTAGTGTTATGTTTCTTATAAATAGGTTTCCTAAAGAAACTTTAGATGGTGTTTCTCCTCATGAAAAACTATATGGACAAAAACCAGATTACAAATTTCTCAAAGTGTTTGGATGTAAATGTTTCCCTTGTCTTTGAGCCTATAATAGGCATGAATTTGAATTTAGGTCCAAACCATGTACCTTCTTAGGGTACTCACCTTAACACCATGGATACAAGTGTATGGCACTTGATGGTAGAATCTATATATCTAGGCATGTTCAATTTGATGAGCTGACCTTTCTTTTTCATAACACGTGATTAGTAATTCATACCATGATCTTCAATAACGTAATATTAGATGGAATAATTTCAAATAATTTGCCAATATTTCCTTAAATGGGAAATGAAATTCAATTCTATTATATTAATGGAATTAATAATATAGGTCAATCAAAGACTATTGGTTCAATACCTCAATCTTCCAAGGTGTGACCATGGACACTTCTTTGCTTCTTTATATAAGTGTCCACTGGGAGAAACTCTATTATTAGATAATGTTGTTTGTTATAAAGGTCTAAACTAGCCTAACTAAGTGAACTTTCAAGTGTCAATTAGTGAGCTATATCTTGGCCTATATAAAACCAGTATGGGACGGCCTAGAGATTTAAGTTCTAAGAATATTGGGCCTACAATTTGTTACAACCAACTCTCTCTTTGTAACCGTTTATTTTCTCTACCCATTATTCTCTTTGTGTTCACTTTCTCTTTACCCAAACAGACCCATTATCTTCAATATCTATGAGACCCCAAGCTTAGCACAACATTATTCCCAACTTGAAGCAATCGAGCACATACAATAGGAACCACTGCCTCACAGTTGGATTTGCCTAAACACCGAAGCAGTGGTCTCGGCATATTCGGTGGTTTGATCCATTGGTAGTGCTTTCAGAAATGATTCTAAAGACTTTCTTGGCTGCTTTTCTAAACATATTGGGATCACTGACGTCCTTTAAACAGAGCTTTAGGGTATATTTGAAGGTTTCAACCTAGCCTGGGGCTATGGTTTTGAACGCATCGTGGCTCATACTGATAATGTTGACGTCATTTCCTACTAACACAAAGATCACCTGATAGCCCTTATGTTTTGGTACAGTCCATATCTTCCCTTCTCAATAACACTTGGGTGGTTGAGTTCATTCATATCCGCTGAGAAGCAAACATGGTTGCAGACTTTTTGGCCAAGCTTAATCTAGATTCTAGTGGTTCAACTTGGGTCCTTGGGGAGCCTCTCTTGGGTCTTTCGAATCTCTTGCTTAGGGAATCTAATGGTCCCCCTTACATTTGCATGACTACTACTTAATGTACTGGCTTGTGCCTCATTTCCATTCCAAAAAAAGACTATTAGTTCATCCTCAACATAGGCATGGAGCAGTTTTAAAACTTGTGATCATCGTCTACTTTATACCTACCAACAAAACGCGAATGATTAGTCATTGGGCTCGCTCCAATAGATGACTTGGGAAACAAATAAAGACTTTGTTCTTTTTTAAGATCCATGAATTGGCTGAGTGGTCAAGGATGCCCAAGTTGTCTTATCTTATATAGGTTCGAATCTTGGCATTTTTCAGGAATGTATTTATTTATTTTTTTTATCGGCAGAATGATTATATTCAGATTAGAAAATCATACAAAGGATATTATCGTGTGTCTCGTTAAAACTTTCCTAAACTTAAGACAGAGAAAAAGAGTACAATCGCGATAATATTAAATGAACAACACCAAACTAAAAGGGGGAACAAAGATCCCACCAAGAGTACATAACCTCTTGCTCAAAACAAGCAACTCAACCAATCCCCACGGACAGCTCAACAGCTGTCATCATCCCCTCAAACTTGTTTCAATTACCACCCCTCCTCCAACCATAAAAAACGATCGACACTCGTATATGCTATAGAATCCGTAAGATGTCGTATCAAAAAAATGTCTCCAACTCAGCAAACCAAACCAGTGAACACCTTACTCTTCTGCAACCTTGATCAATTGCAACATCTCTTCTTCATACGTTCTACGACAACCATTCGCTTTTTAGAATTTAAGAACAGATCTGACATAGTCTAAACCATTCTAGGAGCTCTATTAAAATGAACTATCTCGGCTTTTGTAATCTTCTAAGCCTTCTCTAAATGCCATCATAAACAATATCAGTCAACTCGAATCTCACTGATGATATTTCTAACACAATCATTCTTTTTGAAGCAACTCTGGCAAAATCTCTTGCCTCTAACTCCAAACCCGACATCTTCAACTCAACGCAATCACACAATACATCCTCAACTCGTATATCATCCACCAGCCACTCAACCATGTTAGCCCCTTCATTCGATACATGAGCACCAACATCTCATACATGTGTAAAAACTCTGTAATCCATAAAAAGAGACTCTTCCCACAATTGGTTATTGTGCCAAGCCATTTTGTCCTCTCTAAAAAAAACTCATATGGTTTTAATCATTATCATGTGGACTTCAACTTGAAAATATTAGTGTCCCCCTCATATAATGCCACCACCAACTCACATCTTGCTACACCCCTCGTAGTACAATCGTCAACCTCCAGTACAATACCAACAACCTGATTCCTAACATCAATGACTTATGGAGCATCACGTCCCTTTGTAACACCACCACTCTTGAACTCCCCTCCACCATGCCCAAAATTTCTTATTGTTGTAACAAAAAATGATAACACTTAAACCTTTAAAAACTCTAACATGAAACTTAACACCTTGACAATTTAACATAATTGTTTCATCGATTTTATTGATACATTTAGTGGAGATCAAGATGGAGCCAGAAATAAAGTCAAACATAGATCGAGTGTTCTCATCCAATGAAATAACCTCACCCTATAAACTCGCTATATTGTTGAACAAATATCCATTCAAGCATTCCAACCAAGGACCCTCTTAGCTGAAAGCGAAAATATGGACCACTCTGAAAGCTTGGACCAATTCAAGCATTCAAGACCACATCCGGACTCCTCATCTGCAAACATAATTAGAAACTTTGCACCTACAATAGCTCTTAGTTCAATTAGAAATGCCACTGAAAGTGAAGAAATGAAAAAGATTCTTAAGGTCGTAGAAAGATTTTGTATTGCTAATACAACAATTCTCCAAAAAAAATAAACAACATCCAAATCCACAATCACTTCAACCTCTTTAAAAGAATCAACACAATAGTTCTCCCAATGATTCACGACCCCTACAACTGTCCTCTTAGTAGAAACCAATGGATTCCTCACTAAACTAGGCATTTCTTGCACACAAGCAATTGGCAATTAATTCCCAATCACGGTTCCCTCTCTTAATACATTCAATAATTCGTTATTCTGTGTCTTCCCCCTATTTTTTATTTGATAAATGAAATTTGATAAAACCACAAAACATCCTTAATACTTGGAATTGTTTAAAATTAGTCCTCAAATCTAAAATAAATAGATTCATGTTGATTGAAATTTTAAATGATCATCACATTTGTTTATTGGATCGCAGACACCATTGTTACTTACACTTTGCCTATTCTGCTCAATTCTATAGGGCTTGTCGGCGTCTTTGGAATATACATTGTTGTGTGCATGGTATCTTCATGTTTGTGTCCTTGAAAATCTTAGAGACAAAAGGGATGCCACTCGAAGTCATTACCGAGTTCTTTGATGTCGGTGCAAGATGGGCTGCTGCCACAAAGGATGAGTAACCAACTCACATTGGCCTTACACGGAGCCAAATCCTCTGCAATTTCACCTGCTAAGAAGCCTTCATCATTTTTGTTCATTCTTGTTGCATTAAAAATGAGTATTCATTTTTTTTTCATTTTGTGATTATTTTCTGGTGAAGTCGCGACTCTATATTTGAAACAACGACAATATATTTGAAAATCGAACAGTGCATCAAATATTAATATTTTTCCCGTCACTTCATACCAACCGAAATAAAGACTTCTTTTAGACCTAAATTACTTTTAAAGAGGGCATATCTTGATCGAAAGGAACCATATAGCAAAAATTGAAGCTGAGGTAGAGGTGCAAGTGGAGGGCATGTGTAACTCTCTTGACCCGGTCTAGACGCCATACCGAACCGAGAGAGCTATATTGGGTTTGCCGAAACAAACCTAAAAATAATTAAATCAAAGCATATCCATTTTTTCTTTTATCTTATCTAGATGCAATATTAAAACCTATGGTGTACATGCTGGCAGCTGGTGAAATCTCAACTCAATCGGGCATCGAATCGACATCCAATTGCACAAACTTGCAATTTAGGGACCAAATTGCAAATCTAGAAAATTATAGGAACTTAGTTAAATATGGAATTACCAATCCCTAATTAGTCAGGTTTCTTGCTCACTTGTCAAATTTCAGCCATAAACGACCATCCAAACTCATTTAATTGCATGTATAATAATCAGGGACCAAAACGGAAGAATCTAAAACCTTTAACTTTACTTTAATAGAAATAACGACCATGCATACAGATACGGTCCCTAGGTGTACAAATACACGGGGGTGTATCGATATAGCCCTTAGGCGTATCGATACTCGGGTTATACGCCATTTTTCCAAAATTCCAGTAGCTCAAAATAGTACTGATACCCAAGCCAAAAATATACTTACAAGTATCGATACACCTCTACTTGTACCGATACATCTGGACCTGAAATGTCCAATTTTTCTGGTTTTTCGAACATTAAAGGATCCAATCATGCTTTAACAAGCTATAAACATCTACACAACTATTCTAAAGATCAAACCATGGCAGAACATCAAAGAACCGAGATTAAACCAAAGCAACATACTTCAATCATACATCTAGAGGCATGCTTCCTAGAATCAATCCATCCAAAGCATGAAACATAATCCAAAGCAATAGACGAACATGTAAGGCCTACTGCAACTCCAAAACAACATAGCAAACTTGCTCAAACAAGGAGTTAAGCAAAAACCCTCCCAATACCACAATGAACCTCACTTTCTTTATTACTACTAGTCTAGTTTGAAACCATACTTTTGAGTAGCCAAAGTCCTTGGATTTTCTTTACTTGCCCGTTGCCTCCAACCTTTAGTTATCTGCATTGATGGACAAAAAAGCGTAAGCACACTAGGCTTAGTGAGGAGTGCTCAAACAACACACCATCAATGCATTTTTAAAACCATTTTCCAAAACCACATTGAAATCACCATTTCAATCATCTTGCAAAACGTCATGCCTTGAAAACCATGCACTTAACATTTTTCAAAACCAGCATATTAAACCATATGCAACATGTATCATGGATCTACAGCAAATTCCCGTTTGCTAACCCTCAATTTAAGTATTCTCATGCATAACAATCCATATGCAAAGCTTAAAGAGTAAACATGTATAAATCGACATTATACAACAACATCCATCAACATGATACATTAACAATTATATTGGCTTTCAAGTGATCATAAACAAAATTCCACTTTCCAAAATATTTCATCGGATACACGGATTGAACAATTGTCCTCTCAACACTTCATGACATCCCAACCGAAATTAAGGTACACTTAAAACCGGGTACTATAAGTGTACCATCATAACCCATCTCATTAGTTAAATGCATAATCCACTAACAGAAGTGTTTGGTACCATATAACTGTAATCACTAATTTTGTATGGGGTTGACCCGTTTTCTTTATTTTGCAATAATGGGCTTATATATATATATATATATGCATTATTAGGTGATAATAAAATAATGATGCTAAGTGGTTGTATTATAGGTATTGGGCTCATGTGTGTTATTATATGTATACTAAGTATGTGTCATTAGTGTGTGTTTATTATATGTATGTTTATTTAGACATGAACATATATGTGTTTGCTTGTCAACCTTGCATGTAATATACAATTGTATGTATGTGTTATTAATATGTTAGAGTGTTTACTATTGTTTTAATATCATTAATGTCTAACTATGAATGTGAGTATGTATATTGCATGTATGATTTATTATATGTGTGTATTATGTGTATTAATGTTTGTGTATTATGTGTAAGTATATTTGTTTATATATGTATATGTGTTATATTATAAGTTTATTATTAGAATTATTATAACATGGGCTGATAATTAATTAAAAAACAAACAGATCAAATAAATAATAACAAATATAAGCCCAATTAAAAATTGTCCAAAGTCCATTACAAGTTTTTCTTAAATGGATACATAGCCCATTAGGCCCAAGGTAATTGAACTAAAAAACCCTAAAGCCTATCTGATCTATCTTTATTTGTCCATGCGTAGCCCTATCTGAGCCGCTGGATTAGATTTGATCCAACGGTCCAGATCAAATAGAGAGGCTCTTCGGATCGCGCGTGTGATGCACACACAGGCTTTTCGGCTTCCCACGTGCGAGTAAGGCCGGCGCTCGAGGCCCTTCATCTTTCACACGCCACGTAGCTCCATCCGATGCTACCATGTCACCGTTCAGATACCATTAGAGCCGTTCATCTCTATGCAAATTTGGGCCATCGATTTGGATCTAGATCGACGGTCCTCCTTATCGCCGGCGATCCCACATCCTCTCACCGGCTCCCAACCACCGAGCAGACCAAAAAAGACATAAAAAATAGAGGATATCATAATCATCATCATCCACGGTATAATCATTTAAGTTTGCTTAAACATGTAAACAATAGGATCAATAGGCAATGAGTGATTCGATAAAGATATAAGCAATGTAAACCATCATTTTGTAACCCCCAAGTTTTTGAGCAGGGAAAAATCTAGAATCAATAAAAATAAAGAAAAGGCCTTTCAAGGTATCTATTCTTCTTTTCTCAGTTCGAAATATAACATGCATGTATAAACAGAAAAAGAAAAAAAAGTTAGGGTTTACCCTCGTCGGCTCGGCTTCTTTGCGCCGTTTCAGTTTTTCCTCACACTGTTTTTCCACAGATGATAAGCCTCTCGGCCTCTTCGAGGCCGAACGTGGTGAATCTGTGGGAGTAAAGGATAGCGGAAACCTATTTTCTAATCTCGGTTTTTAGGGTTTCAACGGAAAAAAATGTTGATTTAGAAAAAACTAGGCTCGAATTGAGGTTTAGTATGAAAAATGGGGTGTTTCGGTAGGGTTTTAGGCTCGCCGACCGTCACCGATGCGGCGGCCGACACAGCGGCTACCGACCGAAAACTGGGTAATTCCCAAATTTTTAGAGAATTTTGGTGTGTTATAAAAAAAATGGCTAAAAGATGCTGAATTTTGGCTAAGGGGTATTTATAGAGTTATAACGTTTTTAAAATGGATTAATTGCATTTTAAGGACCTCCGCCCTAAAATAATCACACCCGCGATCCTTCCGCATAGTCCAATTACGCTTTTGATCCCTCTGCGTTGGATAATCACACCAGTAAGCCATTCTGTCTATTTTAATTACGCTCCGAGTCCCTGAAACTTTTCGATCATTTTTAATTTAGTCTCCTTTTCACCAGTTTAAGTATCTTTAATTTTGGCCCCTAATTTTTAATTTATCCAATTTAGTCCCTTTTTCAGTTTTAAATTAGAAACTTCTTTATTCATTTTCTTCATGCATTTTTAATTTATTCTTTTTCTTCTTGCACATTTATTTCCCGTAAATTTCAGTTTAATTCTTATGTTAATATTGCTTGTTTGTGATTGTTATTTTGTGGGTGAAAATTAGTTCGAATAGCATATATTAGGGATTAAATATGCACATAGTTTTAGTATAAGATAGAAACCTTGAAACTGTAATATATATTTTTTAGATATAAAGTAGAAATTTGTAAAATAAAAAATATATGTATATATTATCAACTTATAATAGATATGTTTTTAGTACAAAATAGAAGTTTGTAAAATGTAAAATATGTATATGTTTTGTGATATTTAATGTATATGTTTTTAGTACAAAGGGAGGTACTTATTAATTCCAATATTTGTGTCGTAACAGTTCGAGCTTAAAGGATGTTGACCAAATATTTGGATTAATTCTTACCATCTCGAGGTAAATGGATTAAGAATTGACAAAATCATCACATCATATTTAAATGCTTGCATCATGCATAAAGGTGACGTAAGGAAGTTGAACCATAAATTAACACGGCAGTCGAGCTTATTCGATGTCGGTTTAATCTATGGTCCGATATATCGTCAACCTTCTTAATTAAATGTTCAATTAATTTGAATCCCCCAATTCGATAAAGCCTGTGCAATCAAGGTTAATTTTCATTTAAGAATCCCGAATTAAATTCAATATAAATTTCAATAATTTTCATCCTTTTAAAAGCAACAAATATTTTGGTACTGATTTTCGGGCGTGATGGGGTGCTAATCCTTCCCCACGCGTAACCAACTCCCGGACCCTTTCACAACGAATCTCTGGTTTCTTATGGTGTCTAGCCTACCTTACCCAAGTGACCGGTGGCGACTCCAAGTTTTCATCGTTTTCAAAAAATTAAGGTTTTCAAAAGAAATCCCCATTCTTTTAAAAGATTTTCATTAGTGATTTAAGGGGATAATTCGTAGCGCCGAATTTATGTATGATCCACACGATTGTCCTTAAAGAAAAAGGTCGCTATAATAACCCATCAACCGTTATGGTACTCGAGGTGGAGTATTCGGTACACATAAACCCCTCAACACCCGAGGTGACTTTTTTATAGTGCACTATCAATCCTATGGTCGGCCAACTATATTCGATAACATTTTAAACCATATCACTTGCCAATATAAGTCATTTTTAACCATGTACCTCACTGTTTTTATATGCTTCAAATCAAAACTATTTCCAAAGCATTAAACCATGCTTTAACAAGTATTTCACATACTTACATGGATTATTTACCAAATGTATCCATCATCATTATATGATCAAAAACAGTATAAAATATACTTTACATCATGCTTAAACAGTAGGTACCATGTAATTCAAAACAAGTGCATAAAATTAATTTCATTAAAGCATGACCGAGGGAGAAATATCATCATACTTACTTCCGAGTTTAAACCAGCATTTCAAGCTTAATTTAAACTCCCAAAATAACATGTAAACCATTTCAAAGCTGAAATCCACGTTCTCACTCACCAACAACGCAAATCCTCGTTCGTCGATGTGAATCACTCCTCCAAAGCTTCTGAAACGGTGCCACAAGCTTAAGGATCACTCGCCCCTGATTTAACCAGACAAAAACAGGGGATTCACTGCATCAAAATGTGTTCACAAACCCTGCAACATCAATTCATAACAATCCTCCTCAAACTCTAGCCGAAGCCTCTCCAAAACTACCGAAATCAACATCAAACACCTTTCAATCTTAACTCAACCAAAACCTAATGGTTTAATCTATTAATTACCATCAATTGACATTAAAAAACAACCACAACACCTCAAAAACACAACTTACAACCTAGAAAAATTAGAGATTCACCTAGCTTTGGGATTCTAATGTTAAACCCAACTTATTAACATTATAAAACATCAAAATCATGATTAAAATCAAATAAGAACTCAGCAAGTCAAATCTAATTTGAAAATCATATAATCTCATCAATTAAACATTGATTTAACCAATTTCCATAATCAAATCATTAAAACTCATTTGCTATTAAAAGATTGAAGAAATCAAGAAGTTACCTGAATATTTTGAAGAAGAAAAGAGTGTTTGGCTGAAGAGAATTTGAAAAAAAAATCTTTTAGAGAAAAGGTAGTTATGTGAAACTTGCTTAGGAAATTAATTATAAAATTAATTCCAAAAATCTATTTATACTCTTCATAAACATTTTTAAAATATCCAATTAAGGAGAAAAATCTAATATTAAACTTTGGGCAAATAGCTCCTTAAAGATTCTAAGTTTTGACCCTTTTACAAAACAGTCACTAAAAAACAGTTTTCATTCTTTGCATTTTGGTCACCAGCAAAAATGTCACATTTCCAAATTCCATTTTCCAAAATTGACTTTACCAATGATATCTATATATTAAATAATAATTTTTATACATTTTTCTCAAATATTTTCTCATCAAAAATATTTATTCCAATTTAATCTTGAATCCGACTCGAATCTCTAATCCTGGCCCATCGGACAGTCTAATCAACCTAGAAACTCCTAGGACCAAAATCGGGGTGTTACAACCTGTTTTTCATGGTTCATGTGACTGAATTTGAATTGCTAATGGATGCACACATATGTGCGAATTGTGAGATTACATATGACTCTGAGGAGAGTAGTGATGAGGATGAGTTAACGATGGATGAGGAACACAATGACCAAACGGAAATGAAACTAAATGAATATATGGAGAATATACAAGAGAATAGTTCTAGAAGAAAGGAAGTCGAACACTTTGGGCTTTCAAAAAATGCTTGAGGGTCACTAGTGTGGCATTCGAATCAATTATGGTGTGAAAATGATCATGTGGTAGTGGTACCAACGAGCTCAGGGGATTGGATGACGGATGAAAATGTAGGCATGGTGTCGAGACTAGAAGTTCCCAATCAAAATATGTATAGTTGGAAAAGCTTGAATGAAGAGATATTGGTGGAGTGTCTAGTGGGTTTTGGTCCATTGTCGAAAGAGGTCGATGAAAGTGGGATGATATGTGAGTTGGTACAGGCTATTGAGATAAACCAGGATAGGCAGTTGGCAATTCAGATAAACGAGGGGGTGGAAGGGTGTGACATGCTGATTGTAGAGGCCCATGAAATTGTAATTTTAAATCACAAGGACTCTCACAATAAATATCAACCACAATCTGATACGAATTTGGATTCTTTGTCGCCAGAGCAAGCAGTTAAAAAACTTAAGAAGTGAGGGAGAGGGAGAACGCGGAAGAATAAAATTGATTATCAAGAGAATGGTAACGAAGTGTGATTAGACGCGGACTTTATTCACCGGCGCAATGTGATATTGCGTGAAGTAGAGGAAACGTTAAAGTTGGAAAAACTGTTGGGATCGAGTACTGTGGGTAACAAATAAACAATTATCAAGGATATGGCTAACATTATTGCAGGTAGAGACCGCGAATAGCAATGGTGATGAAGGTGTTGTCGTGGAGCGTTAGGGGGTTAGCTCTGTGTTAAAAAAGAGAGCAGTACAGAGGCTTTTGCGACATCAACGATGCTGATGGTGTTCATCCAAGAATCAAAATTGGAGGTTGTGCCTGAAGGTGTGATTCATAAGGTATAGTACTCGGATAATTTCAATTTTATTTTTGTCCATTCCCAAGGAAGATAGAGTGGCATTGTGGTGATATGGCATTGTGTCTTTGGGTTTTTTACGTCCAGAATTCCATTGGGCGTCATGGATTCGAATGAAGCTAAGGTGAAGCCATAATTGTTGTGTTAGAAATGATAGTGGGGATGAAGTGGAGCGAGAGATATCCAATTATGATTGAGTCTGATTCATGTGTGGTAGTCTCATGGGTACTACATGTTGAATGACGAGCATGATGTTTGTGGCGGTGTTTTCGCATCATTAGTAATGCATGTTCCAAGCTCCCATGCTTGTGTGTTTTACTAACGTATTTAGGAAGGCAAATAGAATGGCAGATGCGTTGACTAAGAGAGGGATTGACCAATCTTTGTGGTTTCGTGTGATGGCTTAGTGGGTGCAAGAGTTTGAGGCCGACTATGGTTGCGATGATTACTTGCAGACAGTGTGATACTTGTTTGCCCTTTGGCTTCATGGATGCGGGTGCGTTGTTTTTGTTGCATTGAATCCGTTGGTTGTTTTTTGGTTGGCGTTTGCTCTTTGTGGTATCGTGTTTCGTTTTGTCATCAACTATAATCATTCGGGTGTACTATTTTCTTCTATTTTTGGTTATGGAGGTTTTTAACGTTCAAAAACATTAAAGACCAATTTATAATAAAAGTTATAGTTTGAGGATGAAATTAAAATATTTAAAAATTTAAGGACTGATTTAAAATAAATATCATAGTTTGGGATAAGACCAAACGTAGCTAAAAAAACATAACCCAAAAATGTATCTTTCATTTAACAAAATTGAACCCATATGATGGACATGTTGGAAAAGCCCAATTCTTTGGTATTACTAAAAACTAAACAGTATCAAATAAATCTTTGCGAATACAAACCCAACCCGTTAGTGATATTTTGTTTTGTTCAAAAATGAATTCACTTCATTTGTAATTTCTCTGTATAAATCTTTGCCGAGCATTTTGGCCTAACTTCTAAAGAAATTTGCATAGAAGAGGATAAAATTACCGGTGACTGTCACAAGTTCTTCCTATACATATTACATTTACATGTATATTATTTTTACATATACATACACATACACGTACATGGAGATCAACGGTGGCTTAAAAGACAAATTAGGGCAAATTGGAGCTTTTGGTGTGACCAACTACAGGGAACCATTCCACCGTATTTTGGACCTTTACACCCTCTGGTGGCATACGTGCACATGGATCAGAAAGCACTGCTGGCTAAACTGACCTCTCACTGGAGCGAGTTTAATAATTGATTTCTGTTGGCTCATATAAGCGGTAAAAGCTAGCTATAAGTTTAATTCAATTTATAATGATCAGAAGAGATTTAAGAGTTTGGTTTCATGGGAATGAAAATGACAGCCATGAAATCTGTAACGAACAGATATAAAGCCCCCTAGACTGAGAAAGAAAAAGTAAGATTAGACAGTTATGGCAACCACCACCCCACATGCAAATTCGAAGTCCTTTTCCATCCAAATAAGACAACAAAGGAAAACTTGTAAGATAGGAGCAGTCTAAAAGGTTGAAAGCTTGATATCAGAGAAGATGGTAAAACAGAATATGTAGTACCTTAATACAATTATGAATGATCAAAATATATGGTTAAATGTTGAGTTTTAGTTAAGTTAATACTATTATTGTGGTAACAACTTAAAGAAGTGGATTTGAGCAAATTTGGATTTCTAAATTAGAGTTTATAAAGATGAATGATAGTTTAAATCATTCGGTGTTAAGATTAACGAAACATCAATCCGATTAAAAATTTACAAAATTATCGTATTTTCCAACTCATGTAGTAATTTACAAACGAATTAATTTCTCCAAAATTAATAAATAACCTTGTAAATTTATTAATCAAATGGTTGAGATTCAAAGTAAGAAATTTGATTAACAAGATTTTCGTCCTTCCTCGTTTTCATGATTCCATCCTTCATACATACCAAGCAAAGCCTTAAAATTGAGAAAAACTCTCAACGAACACAAACATTCAGCCTAAAAAATATGTTTGGGAACCTAGTGCGGTCTTGAGTAAACTCTTTTCAAAAAAATTGAGTTCAAACAATTTTGTTTGAGAGTTAGCTGTGATGTACTCCTACCTTAGAGAGGTGTAAATTGTTAAAACAAAACAAACCCCTAAACATATATGTTCTATATAAACGAAAGAAGATCATTAAATTTTACATTTCTCCTAATAATCTAACATTATAAGAATCCAACGTCCATAACACCTAAGGGAAATGTATAATCCCCACGAATTTCATATCCCCTTATAGTACAATTTTTGTCATGCTGAAAGTTCCAAACTGTTAAAAAAGGAGAGAAAATACACACAAAAAAATTACCAGGTGGAAAAATTCACAACATTGATGGCCAAGAATCCCCTGAAATCATCATCAACGCCAGGACGAAACTGTCAGTAGAGGCACCTCTTTCCAAGATAATGACAGAAATCCAGGTTGGGACTCAATTAGTGAATACGAGGAGCTGTAATTATAATTCCACAGCAGAATTTTCGCTTGACTTATAGCATAGTGGCTAAGGGTTACCGTTTCAAAACCAGCACTTTCCATTAAAACCTTCCATTGCTCTTTATCTTCCATCCGCTCCCGTTGGTTTTCGGCTTCGTCCGGTCCAATAATCCCCGCTATTTTCCGACCCAGTAACAGTCTCTCAACCTGTATTCTCTCGGGTGATTCGCGAGGCAAGTTCGGTTCCAATGATTCGAACACGGCCGAGTAGTATTGCAGAGCATTCTTGAACCGGTTCGGGAACCCAACTCGATTTAAACTCGCTTCGTACTCACCCAAAGTCACGATTTTGGGGTTCAAAGATTTAGCCAAACGGAGAGCTTCTTCAACAGTGGCCGGAGTAGCATCTAACAAATTATACAATTGAAGCATGAAATTTACAGCCAGTACCTCATCCTCGTCAACCCGGAAACAAGACTCGTTGAGTTCCTTAATCGGAGTTAGAATAGGTTCGAATTCGAAATTCAAATCCAGAAGCTTCGCAAAGTCACGTAGACGGTTACCAGTAGCATAAAGGGAAAGAGCCGGAGATGATCCCAAAACCGGGGCAGGTATACCCGAAATACGAATCCGGGTGGGTTTTCCAGCTGACCTGGTGGCTAAGGCTTGCAAAAGAGCAGCCCATTGAACTCCTTGAACAATTCCAAAGTCCACTATGTGAATCTTGCTTGCCTGCTCCGTTGCTTCGAGAATCGCTTGATTTGCCGTTAGATGAGCGAATTTCGAGTAAGGACACGCGTCGTTCAACACTTTGTAAGAGAGAGTGAAGTCCTCCGACGTCGTTTCTAGCAGATTCAGCCTTTTCTCCGCTCCAACAGAGACTCTACGATAGAGAGCTTCGGTAAAGTAAAAGGCCACTCTTTCAGTTGGATCTCCAGATTCTGACACCGATTCCCTGAGTCCCTCCAGTGATTTAATCGCGCGTTCAGGTTCTGAGTCAACGAGTCTTGCACAGTCGAGTAAAGCTTTTAAAAGCGGGGGAGCTGATTCGATCTCGGGAGAATCAACTGAGACCCCTGCGGCGTCGTTTCTCAGTGGGGTTTGGCTCGGGGGGCTGCTTGCTTTGGTTTCTTTAACGGTTACTTGAGGAGCTGGAGGTGGAGGAGATGGGGACCACGTAGGTAGCTGAGGCTGAGGTTGAAGGGTAGTGCTGAGATTTTTCTCTGCCTGAGCTGAGAAAATCACCCGATTCACATCAGACGGCGTAGCACACGCCACGCTGAGACGATTGGGGCAAGCACTAAATGGATCGGCACCGTAAAGACCAAAATCAGCATTGTTTGGCCAGGCTTCACAACCAGACGGCAGATTCGAACTATCCGTTGAATCCCCACTGTTCATTAAGCAATCCATCCACTCGTCGGTGTCAAACTCACCTCCCGAACCACCACCAAAATCCGGGAACCGAAACCCACTCGAATTATGATGACCCATGTTAGGGAACTGAAACACTTCTCCAGTCTCTCCCTGAAACAGGTCGGCAAAACCCGGACCCGAAAGCCCGTACCCGAGACTGGGCGAGTTAGAAACGCCGTGGTGACTCCAAGGGTTTAAAGCAACGGGACTGAGACCAAGAAGCTGTTGCTGCTGCTGATGGTGTTGCTCTTGTTGCTGCTCCTGCTGTTGTTGTTGCTTTATAACTTGTTGAGCGATTGCCATTAGATTTCCACTATCCGCACACATATATGCCATTCTCCGGCCAAACTTAGACGGAAAGATCTCGTGAACTGCACTAACATTAAGGCCACAATAAACAAAATAGAAAATAAAGATCATTTTTCATAAATCTTCTTGGTGGATTTGGTCTCAAAGTTTTCTTTAAGCTTAAGACATGTTCTATATTTCTTCTTTCAGTAAAACTACTTTTTATTAAAGAGTATTTACAAATTTTTCAAAAATTATCATCCAAATATATCAAAGAAATTGTTTAATATATATATATATCAAATCAAAGAAATTGTTCAATATATATATTTATATAATAACAACAATAGTGACGTGCGAATATGAGATGTTGAGGTAAAAGATCAAAACTCCAATAATTTGTGCCTCTTGACATTAGTTTCATATTTTAAAAGTCAAAGTCATATAGTTTTTGATCAAGCATATTTTAATTATTTATATAATTTACTATCATAGTTATATTATTAGAATAAAAATATAAAATGGCGTTTAAATACGTAAAACTTGAAAGGATGAAAACTCTCATTGTTCTCATTTACATTTTCTATATTCATATTTAGAAAACTTTTTTATGAACGCTGCATGGAGAGTAGGACTCCATTAGCTTATGCCCGTCGTGCAGTGCAAGCTGCAAATTACAAAAGATGCACCCCCCCTCGAGGAGTTTAATCCATAGCCAGCCAGCACATGGGCAACAGACAACAGTATTTATCTCCTTCTTTGCGTAACGAACCCGGACGTCCCAGTCCCTATCAAGCAGCCCCCATATCCCGCGCACCAAAAGTACTGAACGTCGGCAAGCTCCCGGCCGGACATTAATAAATCCAACAGAATGGGAGCTATCATTTTCAAGTATAGGTATAGCTCGCCGGTCATTAATAAAGGAATTGACGAATCCGTTGAAGACCAACAGAATTCTACATAATGGACTCGATAATTCATTTCCCTCTACTTCCGGTAAGAGTGTAGATGATGTGACCCTATATGAAACTGTAGGACCCACTTAAGTTATTACCTATCGAAATGACAAATCGGGGGTCAATTAGTGCCTGGGTCTACCCCTTCTCCTGTCATTTCATTTTCAACAATCTCTCCCGCTCTGTTCGGGTCTGCCATTGAAATTTGGGTTCCCAAAGGGGACCCACCAGACCCCCGCGTAGCGTCCTTTCGGTCCTGAGACGTCGTCGATAATTTCTACGGCGCCTCGGTGTCACCGTCTCAATGACGTCATTCAATCTCCCTCTGTAATCTTTACGAACGTCTTCATAACAGCGCGATAACATCTTGGACCTATGAACTCTGCTGGGCTGCCAAAACGAAGCAGCCACTGCTAGAGAAGTTTTAGGTGAGCCACTTTTAAAATTTAATTTAAATTAAGTGGTTTTATATAAATTTTTATTTAGGTGGTAAAAATTATTATTAAAATTTTAAATTATAATATAAGAATATAAATTTTTATTTAAAATAAAATTTACATAAATTTTTATTCAGTTCTATTTAAATTATTATTGGGTCATACATAAATTCTTATATAGGACTTTATTTTTACCTCACTTTAGCATTTTCCCGCCGCAACCTTTCTTTTAATATGCGGGTGAAAGTACAAAGATCTAAACCGTCGTATCTGTAGTTTTTTAAACAAACGTCTAAACTATCCATATTTCTCTTTAATTACTTTTGAACCTATTTAAAATTTAGGTACACAATGAGTACGCTTCCTCATTACCATGTTGCTGATACTTTCGTAGCTGAAGCTTCGGCGTGCCTGCAAGCTGTTATGTATGCTAAGAAGCTTGGGTTTAGAAGAATTGTGATTGAAGGCGATAGTCTTACAGTAGTGAAGAAGTTTGGTTTCTGCGCAGCAGATGGCTTTTTGATCAATCCAACAATTCATGATATTAGAGATGCAACCAAAGAGTTTGAAAGCATTAGATTTCAGTTTGTTCATCGACGAGGAAACAATGTAGTTCAAACTCTTGCTCAGGAAGGACGAAGACTGCTAATGTCGTGTTATTGGATTGAAGAAGCACCACCACAGACAACAGCTGTAGCATTGCTGGATGTAAAAAATATGGGTTGATATTTGATGGCTCTAAGTCCCTATATGCTTATGTCCTGTATGGACATGTTTGGTCTCTTTGTCGGAGTGTTTTTATCTGCATTTCTTAGATGCTCTCCGATCTTATCAGTTTTTTTTTTTAAATTAGCTGGTTTTAGTTTTCGGGGATGTTTGTTTTCCCTCTTTGATTCTGCTTTAGGGTTTTTGTTTTATCTTTGTTTTATGATGTATTTTCTTTAACCTTATTTAATAAAACCAGTTGATTTTTTTTTTAAATTAGGTACACAAAGTATACTAACTTTTTATTTAGGTATTTAAAGGATTTAGTACTTAAAATATATTTTTGGTCAAAATAAGTACATAAAATATTTTTTTTGTCAAATTAGGTACTTAAAGTGTGTATATATATATCATCTAAGTTCTTAAAAGTTGTCACGTGATGTTGATTAAAAATATATAATAGGTACTTATTTTAACAAAAAATTATACTTTAGATATCTATTTTGACAAAAAATACTTTAGGTGCATATTTAGGGCCGTCCCTAAGGATGGGTCATAAGAGCGACGGCCCATTGCCCACCATTCATAATTGTAAGCTTTTAATTTTCTAGATCAAAAGTGCTTAATTTTAAAGATGGTTTAATTTTTTTTTCCAATATTTATTATTAGGGTCTAATTTTTTTAATATTTGTTATTAGGAGTCAACTATTAAAATTTGTTTTTTCAATACTTGTTATTAGAGGTTCATTTTTTCAATACTTTTTATTAGGGTCCCATTTTTTTCAATATTTGTTATTGAGCTTACTCTTAAAATTCAATGTTTTTCAATATTTGTTATTATGAGCCTAAATTTTTTTTGCAATGCATGTTATAGGGGCTCAGTTTTTTATAATACTTGTTATTAGATGTCTACTCTAAAAATGCATTTTTTTCAATATTTGTTAATAAGTACATACTATTAAATTTTATTTTATTTTTCATTACTTGTTATAGAGTCCCGATTTTTTTTCTAATACTTGTTATTAGGAGTCTACTCTTAAAATTCATTTTTTCAATATTTATTATAAAGGGCCTAATTTTTAGGTTCGCACGTAGACCACCAAAATCTTAGGAACAAGCTTATATCTATTTTGACCAAAAAGTATAATATAAGTACTTAATTTAACAAAAAAATTTACTTGAAGTACTTATTTTGAATAAAAAATACTTTAGAAACCTAAATAAAAATTTATATAATTTAAGTATTTATTTGTAATATAATTCTTAAATTTATAATTGTATCAAGTAAATTTAAACTCAACCAATGTTTTATTTAAAAATAATAAATTAAAATAGAAGTATTATTAATCAAACATCAAATACAATCAAAATGAGTCGAAGGGCTCAGAGCACAACTGAGGCCCAAAGCATAAAAGGGCAAACAAGTCCAAGAAAAATCAAACAATCCTAACCCTGACAAAAAGGCCAGAGCTGATGGCAGCGGAATCTCTAGTAGAGAAACGAGAGCCGATTGTCAGAGCCAAACGGAAAGGCCTTGGCGGTCGAGAATTCGACAGGTATTTCAAGAAGCCGAACGAATGAGAATCGTGGAAACGTGGTCAGAGCGGACGAATGATCCAACATGACTAGAAAGAGCACCCATTCTTAACAAGTCTGCCACCGAAATAACAAACAAGCGCTAAAAGAAAAGCTGTGGAGACGAATAAATCGGAAAAAAAAACCCACCATCGGCCTCAAAGAGAGGGAAAGGAAGAAGCTTGGGGCAGCAAAACCAAAATCCAAGAGAACCAACAACAAAAGGGGCCACACCAAATATAAAATCAAAATTAGAGGAAGGAAGCGCAGGCCACAAAAAGCCCTCCACCAGCTTTTTCGCGACCCAAACCATCGTAGATTCATCTTTCTCCAAACAAAAAACGTACTCGGACTGAAATCATGGCCAAAGGAAAAGAAACACTCACCAAATAGATCAAAGACCGAAAACAAAATAAAAAACGCAAATGAAAGATAGAAAGAACAACAAAAATCAGATTAAAGATGGGGAAGAATAGAAAAGTCGGTCCTCATTAATCAAAAGGGCAACTGACCCCAACGTCGAAAACTCTTTTTCGTGACGTTTCTTTAAAGCAAGCAAGATCTGCTTTAGTTATTTTTGTAAGTTTTGACTTGTAATGTTTTATTTAAGAATTTACACTACATAAGATAGTGAATGTGAATAAAATCTAATTTGATTTTATAAAAGTATTAAGTTTTGAATTAAGTAAGTTTAACTAAGTTTTTAAGTCACATATAATAAACAGTTTAAATCAAACAATTCAATGTAGATTAAAACGTATAATTCAAATAATTGAAATAATTCAATAATGAATTATAAGATCAATAGCGATCGCCATAAACGGTGGTATTATAAAACCAAGGCATCCCATTTTGGCAGGTGCTACTTTCACTTTCCCTTTCTTCCTTTTTATCTTTGAAGAGGATAAAAAGAGAAAGAGGTAAGCAAGTGTAAAGGGGGAGGTGGGGTCAACAGGGGTTTTGCAGTACTGTCATTTTTTCATTTTGGGGGTGTTGCCATGCTGGCAATTACTGTCCGTTGTTTTTGGGGCGGTTTAAGGGCCCACAGGAGAGGGACACCGAAGGCCGAGGAGTGCAAGACCAGCCGAAATGCAGCCAACCAAGACAAAAATATAGAAATCGAAGCAATTAAGCGCATTGTACTTTAAAAAAAAAAAAGAATATGAGTCTAAATTTTAAAAGTAATATTATTAAAAGAGGTAATTTTGTATTTTAAATATAAATAATAATAAGATGAACATGTATATTATAAAAAAAAAACGAGGGTGCTGAAGATTTTAACGGCAGTAGGCAATGTCTTTCGACTGGAACTGAAAGCAACCACACTGATTAATGCACCTTGATTTTGCATGGCATGGCATGGCATGGCTGGGGTGTGAAGGGAGCATTGTCCCACTCCAACATATCTGGTTTTTATTTAAACCTTTTTAATCATGTCGATTATTTGACATTCTTACTCAGACTGAAATGAGGGGTAAAATTAATTATTTACTCGTCTGAAAAATATTTTTACATTGCATGGTTAAAGTTGTCATTTTCTTCGACGATATTAAATGTTTTAAGAGAAGTCGTTATACTTTTTTTTGACATTGTTTATGACACTGTATATTTATTTTTAGTTTAACGAATAATTGTTGGACCACCTTAGATTATCATTTTTTTTCAAATGCATTATTGGAGTAAAATTGTCCGATTATTTGCTACGTGTCATACTCCATAATTAGATAATAAAATATTAATTCAACAATTTATTTAAATCTGTTAACTGTTTTTTTCTAAATATATCGTTATACCAAGAATTTAATCGATATTGAGATTAGTGGTATGCATAATTAACTATAACCGTTAACTGGTATAATCGTTGCATTTAATAGGTTAATTAATCGAATCGTTAAGTTTAAGCGGTTTCAGTTAATCAAGCCGTTAAAAATGATGGTTAGTGGTTACTGATACGGTTACGAATTTTACCAAATGGTTAACTTATAGGTTAACCGTTTTAAAATTATTTATACGTATATAAATCGGTGAAGGCCTTGAGTATTTTGATCATAAAGTTAACTTTTGTGGCTTGTGATACTAACTCATTAAAGTTTCATTTACCTTATGTTTTTTTATGTTAGTTAAGCATTTGTCTATAAAACTTTGACGGTGTATTTTTGTGTCATGAACTTTGATGGTGTATTGCTATGTGTTGAACACTGTTGAAACTTGAAACTAAATGCAAAGTTTTCGTATTTTGTGTTGTGTTGGAACTTTATAGTATGTAGGTATTTTTTTAAATTAAGTATGAAGTTAGTGTTTAGAATCTCACAATTGAAGTTTTTTTTCTGAACATTTTTATATAATACTTATCGGAGAGATAGTTTCATTATTCTCAAAAGAACATATAAAAAAATCTAATAGGTTATTAGTTAACCTATTATCGAATTGTCGGTTAATCGTGTTTTAATCATTAGTGGTTAACCATTTTTTAACGGTTAAAGTACGGTTAACAAAATTTAATAACTATTATAATGGTTAACTGGCCGTTTAAGTTAAATGGTACGGTTAACTTACCATGAACACCCCTAATTGAGATACTTAAATTTGAGTTTGTTTCATGGTAGATTTGAGAGATAAATACATTAAAACATTGAAAATACTTTGATACACAAGCTTAGTTTACGCAAGCCTTTAATTTTAAGGTTTATGGTTTTAGGTTAGGGTTTATGGGTTTGGTTTGTAGGGCGTAGAATTTAAATTTTATGGTTAGAATTTAGAGTTAAGGGTTTAGGATTTAAAGTTTAGGTTTTAGAGTGCTAGGGGTTTGAGATTTAGATTTTAAATTTTTTAGAAGGGTGTGTAAAAAAAATTACACAGCTTGTATATCAAAATATAAAACTTAAAATATTACTATTTTATTCTTTTGTTAGACGCCGCTAAAGGTAGAGCCATGAAATTAGATGTCAGCAGGAGTCTCTAATCACTTGTTTCAAGTTGTGTTATTCTTGAGTTATATTTAAAGAGTGTTAATTATTTATAAATGTATGTTATTTATTTTTTAAAAATTATAAATAAATTATTTAAAGAAAAGAGAATTGGTCAAAAAAATTTGGGTGTCATTTGACCATCCGTATTAATGGATGGCTCCGCCATGGTCGTCGCGCTGTTGGAAGATTGAGAAGAAATTTGGCAGCATTGGCTTTCAAAATGACTCACTTTCTTTTTACCCGCTCTCGTTCTCATCGAAACTGGTTTACACATTTGAACCCGTTATCATATTACATAAAGCAATGGAAACTATTTGGGGGGTTTTCATGCCTCAATATTGTCGAAAAAACAAGTATTAATGTAGGTATTTTTCAAGATTTTTTTTGATAAATGAAGAATGAAAATATATTATCAGATATTTCGTTAAAAATTCCCTAAATTTAGAAAAAAATGTATTTAATAATAGCTACAAGTCATTTAGAAAAACATATCGTTACAAGCCACGATTAACTGAAACCCATAACGTGCGATAAATCATCATGAAGTAAAGAAAGAACCTCATCTGAAGATGTAAAGAACATCTGTATATCAGAATCGACTTCGCCAAAAGAACAACAGAATTAACCTGAATTAACTTAGTTAGTCTATGGCTACGACATTAGCAGACCGGCGAATATGACATATGTGAATCTCCCACGCCTTACCCAACAATTCAAAGATTATTTATTAAATTGTGTTTTATTGGTCCGTTATATTGTTGACTTCAATAATATCAGTTGATTTAGTTAAATAAAATTTTATTGTTAGTGTGTATTATGTTTAAGTTTTATTTATTTTAGGCATAAAGCCAAAAAAATTATCAATATTTTACTGAATATTCACTTTGGCCCCTGTTATTTTTTGGAGTAATTCAACCGCAACGTTTTATTTTGGGTCAAAATGACCCCTCTGTGGATGAAAATTGCCAGTCATAAATTACTTGAAATGACGGGACAAATCTATATGGTAGTCACACTGACATGGCAATATCATATATACTAATGTGTTGACTTGAAAAAAAACGTTATATCAGTCAAAAAATAATTTTATAAAATTATATAAAATATTTTTTCTGTTAATTTATCATTCTGTCAAATCATTTTAAATTATTTACCGTCATTTTTCTAACAATTCCATCCGTAGAGGGCCATTTTGACCAAAATAAAACATTGAGGGTTGAATTGCTCCAAAAAGAATAGGGGCCAAAGTGACTATTCAGCCAAATGTTGAGGGTATTTTTTGACTTTATACCTTTATTTTATATTCTCTAATTTGGTCGTTTTAATTTATTGAAACTTAATTATATTATTTTAAAGGAAAATATTCGATACACTGACAATATAATTTTTTCCACAAATATGTCTATTTTTCCAATTAGTGAATCTAATATATAAAATTCAAAATCTAAACTTTAAATCTTAATTCTAATTTTAAATTTTTATTTTTTTTATTATACATTAGTTTTAATTGATTAATAAAAATTAAAATAATTAAGCTTAAAATATTATTTAATAAAATTGTTCTAATATTAATTATTTTTAAAAGAAAACACGAGACGATTATTGGTGATTTTAAAAGATATTTTTAGAATCTTTTTATACAATTTTATAGAATCATCTAAAAATTTTAACACTTATTATTTTTTAACAAAATATTTTATGAGATAAAAATACTAAAGAACAAAATGCAAAGATTAGTAACAAATATGGGTTTCAAAAATAAGAAGGAAATATGTGGGGAAAAGGCTAAAACTACAGCTATTTTGGGTCAAAGGTTTTTTTTTTTTATCAAATCAAAGGTTAATATTTAGGATGAGTCTGCAGCGCTCGACGAGCGCCACTAACAACAAGCATCGATGAGCACTATTAATTTAATTTGTAAAGATTAAAAATTTAAAAGACTCAACGTATAATTATAAATTATTTAAAAAATAAAAGGTAAATTAATTAAAATATATTATTTAATTTTTAATTTTCTTTTAAACATAAATTAAAATATTTATCTACCCTTAAATTACAAAATTCTAATTTTTATTTATTTGAAATTCAAGTTGCCGCTGTCGCCCCGCTACCTCTCCCTCCTGTGGCCGCTGCCTCCTGCCGTAAAAGGGATAAGGAGGGGAAATTTGCTTTTCTCCATTCCTTACGGCTAAAGCAAATTAAGCTGCTTTTAACATTAATTTTCCCTACTGTTTTTCCTTTTCTTTCAAATCAATACATTTTAACACTCTCTATAATAATTCTGGAAGAAATTAAAATAGTTCGAGGTACATAAAAGGTAAATTAATTAAACTTCTCCTCCTTGTCTCTTTTACGACAAGAGACGACGACGACAGGAGGCAGCGGCAACAGCAGTGGCGGCGGCGGCAGCAGCGACGACGACGATTTGAATTTCAAATAAACAAAAATTATAGTTTTTTAATTTAGGGGTAGATAGGTATTTTGATCTATGTTTAAAAGGAAATTAAAATAATATATTTTAATTAATTTATCTTTTAATTTTTATATAATTTATAATTATACGATGAGTTCTTTCAATTTTTAATCTTTATAAATTGAATTAATGATGCTCATCTGTGCTCGTCGTTAGTGGTGCTCATCGGTGCCGTAGAATTTTTCTAATATTTATTAGGGACATGATTCCAACATATGAATTATTGATAATATTTTCACATCTCTTAATGAATGGATGGTTTCGAATATAATTATTTTTATAAGGAAAGGAAAATAGTAGTTTGAGAGATCCACTAATTGGTCGGTGATAAAGGACGTTCATATTATTTCATTTTATAAGGGTTTGAATTCCAACATTTGTCTTGAGAATGTAATATTTTTATTTTTTGTTGTCTTTTCGATTTCCAGGATTTAGCCCTGACTAAATTGCAACGATCTCACCATATGGATTTTCTGCATCGATTTCTTTTTATTTTTTTTACAATGCCTATGAACTATCTAAATATTTCTAAACTCCTAAATCAAAAGATAAGATACATAATGTACCTTTAAAGAGATCAAACCTGCATTCTCTTAAATGTTAAAATATCAATTATACCAATCAAATAAACCCTTTGTCTTCCACTTCTTTTCTTAATCCAGCATTTTAAGACACAAATTTATAATCCCTCAAAATTTCAAACAGAACCTTAGAAAATTGTAATGTTTTTAATTCTTTCTGTACGGTTTCTTAACCCTTAATTATTACTAAACAAAAAGGGATTTACATAATGATTATTAAATAGAAAAGGCAGTCCATAAAGTGAAGTCCCAAACGTTTCTCACTTGTTAGTAAATCATGACAAAGTTGGATACTTCACTCAAACATGCAATTAAGTGGATTCTCCATCACCAAAGATTGCCATTTTATATTAAAAAGAAAATCTTACCCAAAAGTGGACCCTCAAGATAGTGAAAAACGACGACCTATATAACGTGAACAACTTGAGATGAAGAAATGTTAAGATGACCGACCATCTGACTTGGTAATACTTTGTAGTGGGAGGCACTGTATTTTTGTCAAATGGAGGAGGGCTTTTCTGTTTCTCATGGAAAACTGTGTTCACCATTCAATTTTATACTAATTCATAATATATATGTACTGTACTTTAGTCATGGTTATAATGATTAGTATATCTAAACTAATGTATTAACAGGCAACCCACTTGAATTGGTTGGAGTGGTTATCTTTGCTTGTCGCCCTTGATAGTGATGCTTTGGACATGAGACATAACATAATCAACAACTTTACGACTGGTTTCCAAGACTTTCGTATGGTTTAGCAGCCCCACACTCCCCCCCCCCCCCCCCCAAATATTTTATTGTAAGATGAGACTGCTATTAGTTTAACGAGACGATAAGTTAGATATTTTAAATAATGTTAAAGATGAAAATAAGTTCAATTAATTCCGTTAGCATATTAATCCCAAATATCTATTTTCGAGCCTGTCTAATGAATTTGGGATCCAATCACCGGAAAGTACGAAGTAAAAAGACCCCAACAAATTTATTCCGCCACTCGGAAGGGGAAACTAGGGACCATCTCTTCTCTCAATACAGCTTCCATCGAGCTATATTGCAACAGATACTTTGTGTGTATGCTGCAACGACAACCATTAAATTGGACTTTTGAAATTCATTCGGTTCCATCTGAATTGCCCTGCATCTAGCTTAGAATGCCAGTAGCTAAACACGGGGAAGGAGAATGACAGGGACAGGCGCTTTAGCCGGTCAAAAAGTTCAGCGGAGACAATCATGGGGATGGGGATGGGGATGGGATGGAGCGAATCAAGGCAATCATCAAAATTGAGAACATTACACCACACCCATACATGTGCAATTGTGTGAAAACTTGGGCTGGGGGCTAAATGTTGAAATATTTCCTTGGGATCGAATTTGAATTTCACTGTTCTGCGTAAAAGCTGTGGTTGTTTCATTAGCGGTTTGCTGCTGCTTTTGCATATCAGAAATGCGCGGAAGGGCGACATGAACCATAAAACCCAATTTTCTTGAAATCTTAATTGAGTCAAGTTGAGGATTCTCTGTATAAAAAAGATGGTCGGATTCAGCAACCATAGCCTCATTGCTGACAGACAATTACAAATTATGATCAAACTGAAACTTATTGAATGCTTTCAATCACAAAAGTTCCATGATTGATGAATGGCACAAATATTGCCAGCATGCTGTGCTTACAAAGTATTTTATTGCATTCCTGTTCACCCTAATTTACTCCAGGCTGAATTGTTGGATCCTCGTAATCATTTGCATAAAGGTGCATGAATTAATAGACACGAGCTTTAGGTGGGAATGTCTCAACCTCGTCATCCAATGTGTTCATATGAACTGGTCGGTAATCCAGTCTCACCTTCTCGTTCTCCCAATAGCTGCAGATCAAAATAGAACATGTCATTCCCAAGGATCCCAAACCAAATCATGCTGCAATTTAGTAATATGCTTTTCTTTTCTTTTTTGCATAATCTAAGACAGTTGCTAAGAACAAAGAATAGATGTTTATCAGAGCAGCAAAGAATAACTGTACTAAATTCACTCTGCAAATACCAATAATAAAAACCTATATTTGATCAGATTCAAGGCACTACCTCTTGTTACCAATCATAAAATGAACACAGAAACATGGAGACCCCTAAACTTTATGCTCTTTACTGCAAGGAACATTCTATTGCAGGCATTGATACAGAAATGACTTGCCTAACCTACCATTTTCTTTTAAAGGACCAAGGTTCATATTCCAAATGAGACTTAATAGCCCAAAATTCCAAACATTGAAAACTATAAATCAGGATTATACTAGGTTTGCTAATAAAGGAAAACTGTTCTTACTACAAATACATGTTTACATTGTATTCTTCCAATGGAAAGGGAACTTACCCCAATGTGTGTTTCATCCAGTTCTCGTCATCTCTTTTCTGCAAAATAACAACAAAAAGATTTATTGTACCAAAGCTAATAAAGAAAGACCCAACCAAACCTAAAAAAAGGCAAAAACTAACCGTAAAATCTTCACGAGCATGTGCTCCTCTGCTCTCTTTCCTAGCTTCAGCAGAATGCATAGTGATGCAGGCATTTATCAAAAGATTTTCCAACTCAATAGTTTCTATCAAATCAGAGTTCCTGCAAAACATTTTAAAATTGTTCATAAAATGAACTAAAACTGCAAGAATTATTGGGTCCCAAGCATTCTAGTTCATGCGAACTTACCATATTAAGCTGCGATCCTTCAATTTAACATCATGGAAACTTTCCCATGTCTTATCAATTAACTGACAACCTAAAAAAAATAGAAAGACATAATTAGGGTTTTCCCAGGTGTCAACTAAATATTAAAAGGTATATTGGTTTCAGCAAGTAGGAATCTCACGAGCAACATAAAGACTAAATTTGAAGGAAGAAGACACATGGCGGAAAAATCTAAGGGGAAAAGCTAAAACATTGATAAGAAGAAGCATGACACACCTTCTTCTAGCGTCTCTTGTGTGCGGAAAACAGCAGCATTGTTTTGCATTACCCGTTGCATATTTAAACGAATTTTTGAAGTTGGAAGAGAACCATTTGAATTTCTTAGTTTGTCGAGCCATGCAATTGTTGACTCACCAGCATCCTTTTCCAAAGGTTTCTGCTTCTCCCCTGAAAACAACTACGGAATGAATTAGCATCTGGTCATGAATGGAAAAAGTACTTGTACGCAAAAGATTGCAATACAACATGCCTGGCCTATTGATCTCTGCAACTCGGTTTGCACAAGCCCGACCAAAGACAACAATGTCAAGAAGGGAATTTGCACCCAACCGATTGGCACCATGAACTGATGCACAGGCTGCTTCTCCGGCAGCCATTAGTCCAGGAACCACAGAATCTGGATCACTGCCTCTGATGGTAACTACCTGAGAATCAAAGCAAAATTATTTATGTTAGATGAGCCAGAAAGTCAGCAAAATATACAACATGGCAGAGTTAAAACCACAAATAGTTGACTATCAGATGTGATTATTTGAAGAACCCAATGTTACATTTTTCATTTTCAGATGGAATTGCATGCCTTTCATTTTAAAATGAGTATATCAGTTATAAGACCATACAGACATATATCAATATGCATTTTCTTTGTGTATATCTTAAATGAATAACACAATAAAATCCCAGTTAAAACGCACTTATACATCCTACTATATCAAAGCAGCGTTTATACTGAACATCACATCTAACTGCATCTATGCATCGGAATATCACACCTCGCCGTGATGACTTGTTGGAATTCCACCCATGTTATAATGTACAGTAGGCAAGACTGGGATGGGCTCCTTTGTAACATCCACACCAGCAAAAATGGCAGCGGTCTCTGAGATACCTGGAAGCCTCTCCTTGAGAACTTCTGGAGGCAAGTGATTCAAGTGAAGATAGATATGGTCCTTCAAGGGTCCTATTGGATATAAGATCACAATTAGTAACTCCCCGAGTTCAAATTAGCATGCAGGAAACAGTAATTGTCTGCATCACACAACGCTATAAACATACATATACATTGCCAAAAACATCTAAAATTTCATGAACTAGGACCAAACAATCACTTAAAATGATTGAAAGAAAAACAAAGTATCTACTCTAAACCACAAGCACCATATTGCAATACGTCACTGCACATTGGCAATCTCATATAAACTCCTTAAGGAGGGGAAACAGATAACAATGGTTGCTAGAGCATAGAAATGTCAGCAATGAAGAGATAAACATACCTACACCACGACCTTCCCTGATTTCCATGGTCATAGATCTTGAAACAACATCCCTGGAAGCAAGATCCTTGGCAGTAGGTGCATACCGTTCCATAAAGCGTTCACCTTCACTATTTCTTAGAATACCACCTTCACCACGAGACCCTGCAAATAGCTGATGAAGCTTAGAAATGAACCCCTCTTAAGTTCAACTAAACAAGAGGTGCAATCAAAATTAAATTCAAAAAGGAAAATGCAACAATTATATACATAATGTTACCAAAGAACTCAACCCATAATGCCACTTTTAATAAGAAGTTGAATACGAACAAACCTTCAGTAATGAGGCACCCGGCCCCATAGATTCCAGTTGGGTGAAATTGCACAAACTCCAAATCCTGTAGGTAGAATAAATTTAAATGGGAGAAAAAGTGATGGTTAAGGAAGAGGTTTCAGAAACCAATTTCAGGATTATAAAAACAGAAGAAACCTGGAGGGGGAGCCCAGCACGAGCAACCATAGCATTGCCATCACCAGTGCATGTGTGAGCTGAAGTTGCTGAAAAGTAGGTTCTACCGTATCCCTGAAAGAGACAGAGAGAAAAGGTAAAGATCCTTTTATTTATTTTGATAATTCATTTTCAACAAAATAAAATAATATATAATTGTACCCCAGTGGCCAGAATTGTTGAAGCAGCCTGGAATCGATGTAGCGTTCCATCCTCCATGTTCAAAGCTGTAACTCCCTGGCAGCTTCCTGCATGAGACAAATAATCAACACTAGTTATCCATGTTACTCTACAAAAACATGAATGAAAACAGAAAATGTAGTAAGACAACATGCTCATCAGAATGAAGAAAAAAGTAATGCCAAAATCGTGGACAGCTAAATAATAACAAGAGATGATAAATATGCCAAGCCTTGGGTAACAACCTACCATCACTATTCATCAGCAGATCCAAAGCAAAATATTCTACAAAGAATTGGGTATTATGTCTCATAGCTTGGCCATAGAGGGTGTGCAATAGAGCATGCCCTGTTCGATCAGCAGCACATGCACAACGATATGCCTGTCCACCTGGTCAAGATAGAAAACACCAAGAAGCCAAGATCAGAATTCTATCACTAATCCCAATAATCAAATTTGTGTACTTGTACCTTTTCCAAAGTCAAGGCTTTGACCACCAAATGCTCGCTGATATATTTTCCCATCTTCCGTTCGAGAAAAAGGCAGGCCATAATTCTCAAGTTCAATCACGGCTTTTGGAGCCTCCCTGCACATATATTGAATTGCATCCTGATCACCTACAATAATGCAACCTCTCTTCCGTTAAAATGGGAGGTAAAAGAAGAAGGAAAAGGCTGTTAAAAAGGTAGTTCATCACACTATAAAGATGCAAGTAAAATATGTAGTTTAATGCAATATAAAAATTCAGGTCTCTGGCATGGCTCTTATGCCTTTACCTTCAGCCATGTTGCTTAGGCACACAAACAACTGATATAAGCAGTTTGAATGGAGTTAGAAGGGGAGAAAGGTTAACAAATATGGTAACCACTCCAATGAATGCAGGGAGATATAATAAACTGCATAAGGCATGACAAAAGTGTAATTAAGGGGAACATGTAACTTTACTGGAGAAGAGAAAGCTATTAAAAAGGTATTCTTGCATCGCCAAATATAAAGAAAAAACATATGCTTATATACATTCCGTGTACCACCTATAAAATCACAAAAGATGCAAGTTCAAACAAGTCATGTACCTAACCAATCACTTCCTTTAACTGTGTCATACATGTGCCATCGCCAGTCATCTTCAGTCATATTTCCCAAAGCAGCATTTATGCCACCCTGAACAGAAATATCCAGACAGACAAATGAGACAACAATCTTCAAATGGAATGGAAAAGCAAAAAGCAGCACTGATCCCATAACCTCCCTAGAGACTGCTTTAAACACGTAAAAAAATTGAATTTGCTTTACCAGAATGATCTGCTTTTTAAATGAAAACATGAAAATGAATGACAAAAATATGGAGAAGTGCAGTATGTCTTGTCTTATAAACCATATCAAAAGAAGAAATATGAGTGGCAATTTATAGTCTTCGAAGAACATTAAGAGAAGTCCACACTAATGGTAATAAGAATGATTTTGGTGAAATTCATGCTCCATATTAGTTGGACAAGAGAACACCAGTTATTGTGCAACCCACCCAAATATATGTGACGAGAAAGGAAATAACAGCAAGAGACAAGTATGATCTACATAAACCCACTAAATCATAGAACCAATATGACCATAAAATCTAGAACTATGAATCCCACTTATCTATAGTAACTGTACACATGCATGCCATGATCAATTGCAACAGCATAACTCATAATCACGAGCAACAAAATAGTCTAAAAACCTGAGCTGCAACAGTATGCGAACGAGTTGGGAAAAGCTTTGTTATGCAAGCAGTATTAAATCCATGCTCTGAAAGACCAATGGCTGCTCTTAGCCCCGCACCACCAGCACCAACCACCACAGCATCATAGGTATGATCCACTATTGTATAAGGGGATTTTCCCTGCAACAATATCAAATGTTCATCACAATCTCCATTTTGGTGAGTTATTTAAATATAGCAATTCTATGAAAAGTTCATAATCAGAGAAACAAATAATACTTTACAAACAATAAAAATTACATGCATTAGAAAAAAGAAGTTAGCTAAGCTTAAGTTCCATACGGTATTTGTTTCTACAGCATCTTGGAAAAGTCAACTAAATGGAGCTAAATCAAAGATGATTTTAGAAAACAAAGCGTAGATTCCATGTATTCATTTCCTTGTCAGCCTTTTCTCATCAGCCAAACAGTCCAAACACTAACATGTAGCTAAAACCAATCAAGATCTACCGAGAAAATCCACTAATCGTGAACAAAAAGATAAAGGCAAAGCAGCTTTAGATTTTCAAAACAGAAAAATCAAAAGAAATAAAAGTCCAAACAAGGAGTTAAAAAAACCTAGAATTAAGGATGGGGAAGAAAGAACAGTACAGCATCAGTGGAGAAGAATCTGGAAATGTGAGATCCAATAGAATCACTGGCAGCTGATCTCTTCGAGTATGGAACTCGAAGGCTACGAGAAACGCAACGCCACATCTCCGCTGGCTTTATCAAATTTTTGGTCGACTCGTTTTGCTTTTACCAAGTCTTGGTATCGGAAGGCGTGTGGTTAATTTAGCTTTGCTGGGAATTGTTATTGGAGAAAAGGGAGTAGAAATAATAAAAGAAGAGAGCAATAAGGGTGGCGGCGAAGTAGGAAATGAAGCTAATTGCCGGTGCATGTGAGCACTATGTTCTTAAATTTGCCCTTTGTGTTCTAGATAACTACCGAAATGCCATTCTAGTTACATTTTATGCATTTTCTTTCAAGGACATGAATATAAAAATAGAGAAATTATTAGATGAACATGACTCACCATGTTATCTGTGGTCTCAGCTAATAAAATTCATTCACTTTAAAATAATTACCTAATAACTACTCACTCTTTATTAATATGTAGAAAAGAAGTGATAATTCAACTTAAAAAAATATAGATGTATGAATTTTATTGACTAAGACTATGAATGACATGATAAGTCGGGTTTATTTAACAATTTATCATAAAAATGGAAATTGCCGGTCAAAATTTGGTAATAATTATTAATTAATCATTTAATTTGGATTATTTAGTTTTTGCCGTGCAAATGTATTTTTTTTAGATTTATAATTGAATTCAAACGAAACTCTCGGAGTGTTCTCACTAAAATGAAATTATTATTTATATCCAAATAATGTGGGCCGGAGTGGCAAGGCTGCATGGGGTGGGAGGCTGTATGAACATCGTTTATACTCCGGTTCCTTTCACCCAGTTTTAATATTTTATTTCAAAAAAATAAATTTATTGTTCATACTTGATTTTTTTTTCATACCAATTTTAAGCACCGTAATAAATGTTATAGATCCGAAAATAATTTCAGCTGTGCAATAGATGGAAAAAAAAAACATTGCAAGTGCTATATTGCATCAATTTCTCCTATAAATTTATGTGTGTTATTAAAACATATAAGATCCCATCATATGCTAAAAAAATAAAATAAAAATTAAATTCAAACAAAATAATTCTACAATTGAATAAATAAAAAACCTAAATTTGATATCTATCACTCTTAAGTTACGTATCGTCTCATTTTAGAATCATCAAGTTTAAGGGATTAATATTCACATCTTCACCTTGTGGTTTTAAACTCACTGAGACATAATTTATGTTAATAAATCATTTTATGTAATTAAGTACCAATTACGAGTCATTGCCAACATATATTTACATATTATTAATTTAAGAACAAGATTTAACATGAGTTTCTAACTTATTGACATCATATTATTGAAATTATTCTCACTATTTTATATAATTGTAAATTTATAATATTTTTTATAATTAGAAAGTATCAGTCCTCTTGTTGGAGTGAAAAATCTTTTATTTTTTAACGACGATATTAAAATTCATTTCTCAAATTAAATTAAGTTGTGAACCAAAAATAGACAAGAATATTGGTATGTACTTTTAAAGAGTAAAGTTTCTTCTTAAAATTATTCGAGATTAGATTAGTTGAAGAAGAAGAAGAAGAAGAAGAAGAAGAAGAAGAAGAAGGAGGAGGAGGAGGAGGAGGAGGAGGAGGAGGAGGAGGAGGAGGAGGAGGAGGAGGAGGTTTAATACAAAAGTAAATTTTCAAATTATTAAATTTTTTGATTTTAAGTGTTTAAAGTTTTTTTGATAAAATATGTGTCTAACAGTTTATTTCGTTAATTTTAAGTGTTTAACTATTAAGGGTTGTTTTAAAATTTTTGTTATTCAATTAAAACGTGACATGTGGTTTTGATTTTAATTTAGTTTTTTTATTAAAAATAAAATAATTTTAAAAAAACCTCAAAATCCCCAAAACAGTCACAAATCCCTAACCCAAAACTCAACGTCTCCAAAATTATTGTTGATAGCCTTGCCGAAACCCACCATTACCTTCGACGGATGTCAAGCCTATTTCCCCGAATCACTCATCGTGCGTAGTTGATGGTAGGTGTGTCAACCGGTTTCTTTTTATGAGTTTGACTTCTTTTGACATTAGGCACACCATCCTTCGACTTCTGGCGTCGAGAAATTGGTGTAAGTGTTCGCAAAGATCAGACGACAAAAGTAATGGGCACGCCGTCGATAATTGACGTCAACAACAGCTGAAATTGAAATTTGAGACTTAAGGGTTTAAGGACTATTTTGAGAAATTTTTGACCGTTTCAAAAGTGTTAAAATAAAATAAAATAAAGCAAAACATGACACGTGTTAAATTTTAATTGGTTAACGATTTTTTAACACAATTAACTACAAAGCATTTAAAATTAATGAAATAAAACGTTAGATATTTTTACCAAAAAAAATTATACACCTAAAGTTAAAAAATTAAAATTTGAACACTTATTTTTGTAATAATAATAATAATAATAATAATAATAATAATAATTTAGGAACCGAAAGCCAAGTCACATTTTTGTTGTTTGCCTAAGAAGGCAATGGTCAAGAGTGGAAAGCTGGTGTTTATCGGAGCTAAAACCAAAATTACGTGGGAACTAAGCATTGATCCATGACCCAAATGGTTCCACGTAAGAGGAACCCCCGCTGGTGCACTTACCAGCCACGACGGACCTTTGGGTGGAAACAGCAGCCACGTTGTCTCCACATCCACCATTCACATTCAACATACAATTTTCCAGATTCATTTGCTTTCTTCCTCTAATAAAAAAGGAGTTGGGGCCAGGCGTATGGTTTTTTAAAGAAAATTTAAACAAGAAACGCAACCATACGGTCCATAGCATTAAGCTTAGCATCTACTTTAAATGAAGTTAGTCAACCGTAATTTACCAACCAAATATCAATTTCTGAACCGTGTCGATGCGCCACATATCAATGAATTTAGTTTCAGTGACATAAATGGGTTCAGATAGACAAAGGCTAATTTGAATTTTCTCCCTTTTCTTTACCAGAGTCCATAGCTTGTCGGTAACTTCTCAAATCATGTTTGCGATAGAGGAAAATCAGTGCAACGGCTCAAAAAGTAGCCACAGCCAATCCTACATGAAGTCAAGAGATTCCCATCAAGAACATATAAAAGTAAACCAAGCTGAGACGGATGCTAAAAAGAGACATGATAATTGACATGTTAAAATGTTCGTAGTAGGGATTTTTTCTGAATGATGATAATATCAGAGGACTTGTCTTGATGCTTTACCAACTTCGAGCCTTGTTAGGATTATATCGTCTAAACACTACCTAACCAACAGGGTCTAGAAGACAGCCTGTGAATCAAATATACTAACCTGGGGATAAACAATAGAATTTCAAACAACAATCAATAATTTCTTGCAAAAGTATAAACTTTTAAGTACTTGCATGACCTTTTTTTTAAAGAAATACAAGCCTCATTAAACTCTCCTCTACGTTCAACATTAGAGATCCTAATCTCAACCAGGAAAAGAGTACCCACTAATATTATTATTGAAATATTTGATTTTGTTATAACTTAAATGAACAATGTTTTTGAACTTACACTAATTTGCAAAAATATTTCAAAAGTCCATTCAACTTGAAAAATATGTTTGAAAGGTTTTCAAAGGGTTTTTGAAATGTCTAAAATGATTTTAAATTGTCAAAGTGTCAAAAACAGGTTATGTGTACCGATACACTTGTTAGTGTATCGATATCCAGTCAGCCGTATCGATACTTGTTTTACTCGTATCGATACGCCCCTTTGTTTTCCCAAAACTCCAAATTTCAGTAGCCATTTAGTGTACCGATACGACCTCAGCTTTACTGACAAGGGTGTGTACTGATACCACGATACATATCCAGTGTACCGATACCGATGAGCCCGTAAGTACATTTAATGTTGGAAATAAAGTCTTCAACGGCTCTAAATCAACCCCAACAGCTAGTAACGACCACAAACTCCTTTGAGGATTTAAAAGATTTCTTTAAGCAGCCATGGAACAACAAGAAACAACACTACCAACATTAATGTATAGATAAAGTGTTTTTGTGCTTTAATTGTCAATTTTCTTTGTAGAACACACTTGTGGGATTAATTGATATGCTCAAGTGTTAGATTTTGGGTGTGAGCTTAGAATTGCAAATAATCAGCCTTGTGAGGTTTTCCCTAGTTTGCTTATTTGTTTCTCTTGTAAGAGAGTGTTTAACAAGACTTTGGGGTATAAGTTATGTGTTGTAAGGGTTATCTCCTTGAGCCCAGAGAGTGAATTTGGGAAAATCAAGACTTTGGCTAAGGTATGGATGTAGACTTTGGTTAGAAAGTTATAAATCATTGTGTTAAACTTTTAAATTCCATTTCTTCCACCACTATCACAAAAAACCAATACACCCCCTCTTGGTGTTGGGTCAAAAAATTTAAGAGTTATCCGGCGATTTGAGATACAAGAAAATCAAATCGGGGTGGATAATGGTGAAGAATTACCTGTTTAAAATCTGGAATTCTGAATTTGGAGGAGATAGATATTCAATCACGATTCCACGATGTTGATTCCTAAGTCGCAACTATTTCGTAGTTCACCCAGTTGAAACGAGCATATAAAAACTCTCTAAACTATTTAGAGGAGAACGAGCATATAAAAACTCTCTAAACTATTTAGAAGGTTTTTCCCGAAAAAGGCATTCATGACTGCTAGATCTCTCGAGCCTTTATATAGCCTTTGAAATCCTAATTCAACCCATATTAGGATTTCAATATATATATTAAAATATATAATCTCAATTCAACTTAATTAGGATTTTAATATATATATATATATTAAATATATAATCTTAGTTCAACTTAATTAGGATTTCAATATATATATATTAAATATATATAATCTCAATTCAACGTAATTAGGATTTCAATATATATATATATATTGATTTAAATCGAATTATATTATTTATATATATATATATTAAAAGAGTCATAATTACAATAATTATTTTTCTTTTAATATTTATCCAATAGTTAAGTTATATATATCAAATATATATTAATTTAACTAAATTCGTGTACAACAAATTTGTACATATATAGTGCGTTTAATATTTGCTCATTTCAATTGTGGGTGTGACCCTGTAGGTTCACGTAATGTTAGTAGTAAATATTAGAACATTTCTAATATTACAAACAATGAGTGATATCTAGCAATATGTCATTGCCACCTAAGTTACAAGAAATCATGATTCGACATAACCTCTTCGTGATTAACTCTTTTCATGTATTACATCCTTTTGTCCTTATATCTAGATTGGACACAAGTCATTGTATAATCACACTTGTATACTCCATCTAATATTTCTTGATATCTTGAGTAGAATATTATAAACGAATAATTATGATATCTCATATCAACTTATTTGAACATGGCCATGCATTTCTAGTCTCACTCAATCAAGTGGCCTACGATATTACTCCTATAATGTAGGAGAGACAAATCCTATCTTGATCAACCATATCCCACTACATTGATTGTGACATATCCAATATCAATCTTTATAGTGTAGTTAGTTACGACACACGTTTGACTGTATCAAAATATGTCACTCACGATGTTGAAATAATGATGATCTTAAGTCTGAGGATCATACATGTAGTTATCACTATGAGCAATATTGTGACTGTCACATAATAATCCAAGAAACATGCTCATAGCGGGTCAGTCCAGTATGTTGTTCTCTAACACATACTTATGTATTGATTTTGACATCTCCATGTCAATGACAACATTTTGTCATCAATCAACTACATATTAGTCTTAATGCATTATTGTTTTCCACGCCCACAATAATACTCGACTAAGGACATTTAAGAATAGCTATATTATTCTAAGGACTTTATTATAATTCAGTTTATTTACGGACACAAAATTGTAACTGAAAATAATAATGACAATGGCTCTTTATGAATAAACAAGGTAAAAAAATATCATTTATAATCATCTTATGATTGATCTTTGAGCATACTCTAAAAATCTCCCACTAGCACTCAGACCAATCACTAATGTATCTAATACCAAGTGACTTAGTGTGACGATCATGCTTATGTTGCGTCAGAGGCTTTGTTAGTGGATCAACAATGTTATCATATGTTGGTACTCTAAATATTTCAACATCTCATCGATCTATAATTTCTTGAATGAGATGGTAACACCTAAGTATGTATTTGGATCGTTGGTGGGATCTGGGTTCTTTTACTTGTGCGATGGCTCAATTGTTATCACAACGTAGATCTGTAGCATTCAATATGCTCGGCATAACCCCCAGTTCAGATATGAACTTTTTGATCCAAACACTCTCTTTTGTAGTATCGCATGCTGCAATATACTCAGCTTTTGTTGCAGAATCAACTATTATATCTTGCTTTGAACCTTTCTAGCTCACAGCGCCTTCATTAAGGCAAAACACAAAACCCGATTGTGATCGAGAATCACCCTTATCGATTTGGAAGCTTGCATTAGTATAACCTTTTATACTTATTTCTTCCTCACCTCCATACATAAGGAATGTATCCTTAGTTCTTCTCAAGTACTTGAGGATGTTTTTGACTACAACCCAATGACCTTCACCAGAATCTACTTGGTACCAATTTGTCATACTTAATGCATATGATACATCCGGACGTATACATAGCATACATGATAGATCCAATGGTTGAAGCATATGAAATCTTACTCATGCTCTTTCTTTCTTGAGGCGTTGAAGGACACATTTCCTTTGAGAGTGAAATACCATGTCTTATAGGTAAGAATCCCCTTTTAGATTCTTCCATACTAAACCTTTTCAGTACTTTATCTATGTATGTATTTTGACTGAGTCCTAGGAGTCGTCTTGATCTATCTCTATAGATCTTGACTCTTAATATGTATGTTGCCTCACCCAAGTCTTTCATGGAAAAATATTTTCCTAACCAAGTTTTTTAAGATTGTAAGCTAGGTATGTCATTTCTTATTATCAACATGTCGTCCACATACAATATCAAGAATATGACAGTGCTCACACTAATTTTCTTAAAAACACATGGCTCATCCTCATTTTTGATAAAACCAAACTCTTTGATTGCATCGTTAAAATGAAGATTCCAACTTCGAGAAGCTTGCTTTAATCCATAAATGGACCTTTGTAGCTTGCATATTTTTCTGGCATCTTTTGGATCGAAAAACCTTCAGGTTGTGTCATGTACACATTCTCATCTAGTTTTTCCATTAAGGAAAGTGGTTTTAACATCTATTTTTCATATCTCATAATCATAAAATGCAGCTATCGCAAGTAAGATCCGGATGAATTTAAACAAATCAACAAGAGAAAATGTAACATACTTTAACCACCCTAGTAGGATTAGGTAAATTACCACAATTTCAATCAATGATCCATTCAATTAAAGCTAGTGAGTTCAATTCGTTTTAAGTCTTTCTTGCTTATTAAGTAAGTAATTGAATAGGTGAGGACCCAATAGACAATGCATGATGCACCTATTAGATATATTAGGACCCATAATGCAATTAATTATCATGATCAATACCATTTAAGACTTACTTGTTCCTCAAGCAACCATTCGACTAGATGGAAAACACAATAGAAAATTTTCAACATTCAATGTAGCTATTATGCATACTAATAGGTGATTACATCATTTACTTAAGTGACCTTAATCAAACATACATGCTTTCAATGTTATATACATCATTCGGCTAGTACCATAAGTGACCAAAGTGGTTCATGTCTAAACATGTAGATTACTACATTTACTTATTGTTAACTAGCCAACTTCAATAGATCTATTCAACCATTACATACATAATCCAACCATGGGAATCTAACATTAGGCTAACAAACATTTAAGCTTAATAAAGTGCATACATGCTCATATATGCATACCATACTCTTTATAAATCATAGATGAAGTTAATATATACAAACCATTACTAAGTGATCATGAATATACATGCCTTAGGTGCCACCATCCTAGGAGAACTATAACAAGATGGAAACATACTCTTTTAAGCAAAATGTGACTTGTACGAGCCTAAACTTCGAGGTAGGATCCAATTTCAACCTGAATCGTAGTAAAGAGACTTGAATAAGCAAAGATTAGTGAGTGAGTTCAAGTACAAGGCAATCAATACAATAAGTCTCAACTACGAACCATCTAATAGATGGTATGGTTCCCCCCATCAATAAGGAACAATTCGAAACAATGTAAACAATACTAGATGCTTTTGCTTAATTTTCAATCCAATATCAATACAAGGTTTGAAATTTAGATATGCTCAATCATCCATTTCGAATAACAATATGCATAACATGTCATTTGAACACAATCAATGTCTAAAACTCAAGTAATCTCATATAAGCAATGTTTAAGCAATGTCTCAATATCAATAGTTCATGGCAATCAATTTTCCTTTACTATCAATCAATGCAATTCAATGTAACAATAGATTCACTGTACATGAGATATAGTTTATTTTAAGTATAGCCTTGAGAACCGATTACTTAGTCTAGATAATCGAGTCCCCAACCAAACTGTCGCCAATATCAATAGTCAATATGGTACAAAGTACCAGTCAAATCTCTCCTACTGTCGCTAATGACCAATAACAATATTTCCCTCCTACTGTCACCAATTAGGGAACAATGTCCCGAACCGTAGTCCACCCCGATATGAGCTCTATGGACTCTATGGCATGCCAACTATATCTATAACCAACTCGAGACCAAGGCTTACAATAGTTATCACTTTCATTCAATTTCAAGCATGATTCAATTCAATGTGCACATTTTGTGCCAATATCCTCTTTCAATCGAATAGGGTTCAAAGCCAATACCAATATCAATATTCCAATAGTCAATGAAGGTATGTCAATCAATATGTCATTAAACAATGAATTGAGTTACTTCTAACTATAACAAACATGCTTCATTTCAATATGGTTCAATTAAGCAATAAGTATATCATGGCAATCAATTGTAATTCAAGCATGCTTCTCAATCAAGTAACCACTCAAAAGAGCACTTACCTTGCTAATGCTCCATAGCAAGCTCATTACACAATTTAAACTAAGAATTAATAAGAAATTCAAATTAGAAATAGACTTGGAGAGGTTACCGCCCTCTCCAAACTTTAAACTACACTCACAGGAATTTTTTCCAGCTATTGACGTTCTCGAATCGAAATTCCTTTCCCTCTACTAGCTTGCTGATCTATGTGAACCCATTTTTCCTCAATATCCACTTAATCTACATTCATACAATGCATATTGTATTAGGTAAAATCCAGCAACCATTTGAGTCATTATGTGACTCCATACACTCAAGCATTCAATTCAAAACATCAAGATCATTGGCTGCCATTGGGCAGCATGTGTGCACTACTTGCTTAAATGTTCATATCTTTTATTTCGTACGTCGGAATTTCGAACCGTTTACACCGTTAGAAAGCTAACTTAATTGTCCTTCTAACCATATAGGCCTTGCATTTTTATTCATAGTGAATTAATACAGTTTTTTTTATTTAAACACATACCAAATTATGCCACTGGACAGTTTGCACTGTCCTTAGAGATTAGTCTCTACAAACTGTTTTATAACTCGGAATTCAATTCCGTTTGTTTTATACAAAACTAGACATACAAATGATTCTGTACATATACGATTTATTCTCTAACTTGGTCTATGTGATTTTCTAAAAAAATTTAAACTTACTGCCCGAAACAGAGTCTTCTTGACAGATTTCCTTAAGCTAGATTCTAGCTTTATTATTCACTTAGACAAGGGTTCTAACATGATTGTTCAACATATATACTCATTCATACATGTCTAAGTCAGTCCAATTATGTGGCAAACCTATAAAAATAGGGCAATTGAGCAATATTTTCAAATTGGTTCATTAAGACATCATCTCACTAGAATTTCTAGCGACAAGAATTTCAATTCACATATCAATCATCCATTCTAATCATTATCCACATTTTTCCAACAACTAGCATAACATTTCACCATCAATTTGGTTATTGACAACATCAATTTCCCCTACTCATTCGAATGACACTACCAATTTCATGGATTGATCAATCAATTGAACTTCTTAACTAATTCATGGCATCAATTCACTAACTAATCATCCAATTATGTAATTCAAGCATGAGCTTAAAATCTACATGCATCATTTGAATCTATAATGCATTAAGGAAGAGATTTTACCTTCATATCAAGATAATATGAATGCTAGCAACTCCAATTCTTTCAATTTTCAAGCTTGAATCTATGAACATGGAGTTTCCTCACTCAATTCTTTTCTCTCCTATTTTGTTCATCTTTTTGGCCACAAGGAAGAAGATGATAATAGATCATCAATTAACCCCCCCAAAATGACTAATTTGTCCTTAATTATCCACTAATTAATGACATGTGTAGGGGCATTTAGGAATATAAGAATTTAGCATGCATTCCTTCACTTTGTTATTTGTTTTGGTTTGGTCACTTATAATTTAGGTTACCACTTTTTCATTTATAGCATTCTAGTCCTTATTAACTAGACCTAGTACCTTACTTTCAATCAATTAGGGATTAAATGAAGGCATTGTAGTAACTTCCTTTATACTAGTTTTGGGGATATTACAGAAAAAGTTTCATCATAGTCTATACTATGAATTTGACGAAAACCCTTAACGACTAATCGTTTTTTATGTTTGTACATTACCATCTATGTCGGTTTTTATTTTTGAAAACCTATTTGCACCCTATGTGTTTAATCCGTAGAGGTAGGTCAACCAAGGTCCAAACTTGGTTTTCTAACATGGAATCCATCTCGAATTTCATAGCCTCTAGCTATTTCTCAGAGTCTGGGCCCGTCACTGCTTCTTAATAAGTCATAGGCTTATCTTGATCCATGAAGGAAACACCACCATGCAATATGACAAAAAATACATATTTCTCAAGTGCATTGCATTCTCTCAAAGATCTTCGCAGTGGTTGTGTTTCCAAAATTGTTGAATATTCCTCAACAACTTGTTGTTCAATCTCTTGTTCAATGATATGTGGTTGATCTCGAATTTCATTGTGTTCAATATTTCTCCCACTTCTTTTTTGGAAAACAAATTCTCTTTCTAGGAAGATTCATGTTCGAGCAACAAACACTTTATTCTCGGTAGGATTGAAGAAATACTATCCTTTAGTTTCTTTAGGATAACCTACAAAACTACATTTATGAGATTTGGGTTCGAGCTTTGTAGACATCTTATATTTAACATAAGCTTTGCAACACCAAATTTTCATAAAAGACATGCTAGGACGTTTCTTAGTCCATATCTCATATGGTGTCTTTTGAAGTAATTTAGATAGAACATGATTTAGTATGAAAGCAACTATTTTAGCGCAATCCCCAAAAAGAAACTAGAATATCAGCGTGACTCATCATTGATCGAACCATGTCTAATAGTGTTTCATTTCTTCTTTTTAGAAACTCCATTCCATTGTGGAGTACCAGAAGGTGTAAGACAATTCCACATTCCTTAAGAAGGTCACCAAAGTCTAAGCTTAAGTATTCTCCTCCTTGATATGATCAAAGAGCCTTAATGTTTTTTCCTAGTTAGTTTTGTACTTCATTTTTAAATTCCTTGAACTTTTCAAGGTCTTCAGATTTATGATGCATTAGGTAAATGTAGTCATATCTACTGAAGTCACATGTGAAAGTAATGAAGTATTGAAACCCTCTTCTGGCTTGTGTATTCATTGGTCCACATACATCACTATGTATTAATCCCAATAAATCACTTGCTCGCTCACTTTTACCATTAAAATGAGCTTTGGTCATCTTTCTCAATAAGCAAGGCTCGCATACATCAAGTTGTTCGAAAACAAATGAATCCAAAAATCCATCTTTATGAAGTTTTAAAATGCACTTTTCACTTATGTGACCCAAGTGACAATGCCAAAGATGAGTTTAATTAGAGTCATTTGTTTTTGATCTTTTCGTATTTATGTTGTAAATGGAATTCTCTTGATCTGAAATATAGAGGTCATTTATTAATTGTGCCACACCATAGAAAACATTATTAAGATAAAAGAACAACAATAATTTTTAATAATTATCTCAAAACTATTCTTCTCTAAACAAGAAATCGGAATGATGTTTTTAGTCAAACTAGACACAGAATAACAATCCTCTAAACATAAATTAAGTCTACTAGGCAACGATAAAGTATATGTTCCTATAGCTAATGCAACAACTCTTGCTCCATTACCAACCCGTAGGTCCACCTCTCATTTTCTCAGATTTCTACTCTTTTGTAGTCCTTATACAAATTACAAATATGAGAACCACAACCAATATCCAATACCCAAGAAGTAGGTGTTGATAAATTAATACCAATAACATAAATATCTGAAGCGGATGCTCCACTTTCATTTGCCTTCTTAACTTTTTCAAGATAAATGAGGCAGTTCCTTTTACAATAACATGTCTTATTACAATGAAAATATTTTCCTTCCAGTGACCAGTCAAGGTATTTTATGCCGTTCAACTTGTTATTCTCAAGGACTGATCGCAATGATAACAAATTTGTATTTGTCATAATAAGTCTACAACAATAAAATATAAATTTTGAGTATGTTTACCATATTTGCTTATAAAAGAACTTTATAATCCCACTATTTTTATTAAAATTAATAACCCTCAAATATTAATGTTGAAAATACTTTCTGTAAGTTTTTTTAGTGGGCAAGGATCCAACATTTTCTTAAGTTAGCTTTGGTTTTTCTCTTAAGATTATGGTCTATCTAGGTAAGCAACACTTGCTAATTACATCTCATGTAACTCCTTCATTTGGCGAACAACTCTTGTTCATAATCATCTTATGATTATCCAAATAACTAATCTTTAGGTTTCTGATCCTATTAGAGTAACCTAGTTAAGTTCTTAACTAATGTTACAAACAACGAATATCACTTGCTTATTCTTCGCGTTTGGCCAAGATAGATACAAGTACCCCGCTTTAGCATAACCTACATTGTATCGATCTAGACTTTAACGAGGGTTAACATTGGGAAGCAATAAAAGACTTAATATTTTATTGAGGGGTTTTGTGAATATTATCTCACCATTTAACATTTGATCTTATCAATTAACTATCATGCATCTCACACATTCATTTTATCACATACATGAAAAGCAGTAAATATGAATGCAATAGTTATAGCTCATATCCTAAGATGGCACGTCCCAAGCCAGTGGGAGAACCAAATTATTCTAAGGACAAAAACACTTCTCAAGCATCTTTCTGCCAGTGTACACTTTTGTTCCTCTGGTCTATGCTTCTTCGTATAAATTACAATTTCAAAAACTCGTTTTACATACGAGGGAGTAAGATGAGAAGAGAATTACAATAGAAACAGAGAAAGGCACGACACGTAAGTCGTATATATAAAACCTTATAAATAAAACTAAATGGGCCATTGGGCTATAACCATGCATTCCAAACACAGTGCATATCAAACATAATAACGACAAAGTTGGTTATTAAGGTCTTACCAGATTGTTCCTACGCAGGGGTCAAGCCCTTGCGGGGTTCCGGTGAGCCCGCAGCTACTGGCGGGGTTGCCGCTGCCCGGTCATCGGTGGGGAAATTTTTTAAGATCATCATCTTAATTTTTGTGTAAAAACCTCACGATTTGATAACTTTTATCAACATTATTGCATTGTTTCAAGATTTTAAAATCCACGAGATTTTTACTGAAACAACTCTTGTTACTTTCCCGCACGAAATTTATAGACTAACTATTAGTCTAATATATAACTATAACACGTGTATGCTAACACTTAACGTCTAAAACCCTAAAAATCCATATTGAATATATTAACAATTAACATATAATATTTCAAACCCTATCAACAAATATCATGATGATTAACTCTTAATCATCGATCTTAAGAACATCTTTTAACTGGTTAATAGATTAACCGTGATTGAATAGATTTGCTCATACAAATATCATATATTCGATAAATAAATCAAAAAATAACATGTATCTCATACAATTACGTCACCCAAGTAATTAAAACCTGAATCCGTATCGTACAAGTGGCTCTGATACCACTGTTGGGTCACGCCGGTACACCCCATGTCGCAATGGAAAAAATTATCCGGCGATTAACACTAGAGATCCAAGGACAAGGAACGAATCGGGTGAATAAGGGTGAAGAATTACCTGTTTAAAATCTGAAATTCTAAATTTGGAGGAGATAGATATTTAATCACAATTCCACGATGTCGATTCCTAAGCTGCAACGATAACGCTCCGACTTCTACGTAGTTCACCCAGTTGAAACGAGCATATAAAAACTCTTTAAACTATTTAGAAGCGAATGGGCATATAAAAACTCTCTAAACTATTTAGAAGGTTTTTCCCAAAAAAGGCATTCATGACCGCTAGATCTCTCGTGCCTTTATATAGCCTTTGAAATCCTAATTCAACCCATATTAGGATTTCAATATATATATATATATATATATTAAATATATATAATCTCAATTCAACTTAATTAGGATTTCAATATATATATATATATATTAAATATATATAATCCCAATTCAACTTAATTAGGATTTCAATATATATATATATTGATTTAAATCGAATTATATTATTTATATATATTAAAAGAGTTATAATTACAATATTTATTTTTCTTTTAATATTTATCCAATAGTTAAATTATATATATATATCAAATATATATTAATTTAACTAAATTCGTGGACAACAAATTTGTATATATATAATTCGTTTAATATATGCTTATTTCAACTGTGGGTGTGACCCTATAGGTTCACGTAACGTTAGTTGTAAATATTAGAATATTTTTAATATTACAAACAATGAGTGACATCTAGCAATATGTCATTGTCACCTAAGTTACAAGAAATCATGATTCGACATAACCTTTTCGTGATTAACTCTTTTCATGTATTACATCATTTTGTCCTTATATCTAATTGGATACAAGTCATGGAATAGTCACACTTGTATAGTCCATCTAATATTTCTTGATATCTTGAGTAGACTGTTATAAACGAATAACTATGATATCTCATATCAACTTATTTGAGCATAACCATGCATTTCTAGTCTCACTCAATCAAGTAGCCTACGATATTACTCCTATTATACATGAGGGACAAATCCTATCTTGATCAACCATATCCCACTACATAGATTGTGACATATCCAATATCAGTCTTTATAGTATAGTTAGTTACGACACACGTTTGACTGTATCAAAATATGTCGCTCATGATATTGAAATAATGATGATATCAAGTCTGAGGATCATACATGTAGTTATCACTGTGAGCAATGTTGTGACTGTCATATAATAATCCAAGAAACATGTTCATAGCGGGTCAGTCCAGTATGTTGTTCTCTAACACATACTTATGTATTGATTTTGACATCTCCATGTCAATGACAACACTTTGTCATCAATCAACTACATATTAGTCTTAATGCATTATTGTTGTCCACGCCCATAATAATACTTGACTACGGACATTTAAGAATAACTATATTATTCTAATGACTTTATTATAATTCAGTTTATTTACGCACGCAGAATTGTAACTGAAAATAATAATAGCAATGCCCCTTTATGAATAATCAAGGTAAAAACAAATATCATTTATAATCATCTTATGATTGGTATTTGGGCATACTCTAACAGTTGGCTATCTCGGTTGATCGTTCAAGCCTTTCAACAATTGGTATCAAAGCTTCGTCTTTACACAGGATTAACATCCTAGAGTCGATCCTTGAGGCGCTCAACCATTCTACATCAACCGGTGATTATGGCGCAATCCATTGACAAGCCTCCTTACTTCAACGGTGCCAACTACTTCTATTGGAAGAATTAGATAATGTTCTTCATAAAGGCTAAAGATCGTCTTTGGGATATTGTTCTTGATGGCTTGTTCCTTCCACAGAGAAGCAATGCGAAATGAAGTGCGAAAGATCATAAGAAGATGGAGCTAAATGCAAAGTCCCTGCCCATTCTCTTTTGTGCACTTGGTCCGGAAGAATATTCAAAAGTCTCTTCTTGTGAAAATGCCAAGGAAGTATGAGACAAACTTGAAGTCACGTATGAAAGTACAAGTGAGGTGAATGAAACCAAGATTGAACTTCACAACCTCAACTATGAGAACTTTAAGATGGACCGGGAAGAAGACATCGAAGCTATGTTCGATCGGTTCTCTACCATAGTCAACGAGCTTAAAGGATTTAGAGAGGTAATCCTAGATAACAAGCTTGTGAGGAAGTTGATTTACTCATTTTTTGATTCATAGGACTCCAAGAAGATTGCAATCATAGAAGGAAAGAATTTGAATGAGCTCAAGCTTGACGAGCTTATGGGATCTCTGCTCACTCATGAAATGATGATGTCGAAGGAGAAGAAGAAGATAGAAAAGCAAGGTATTGAATTGAATGTTGCTCTTAAGTCCACCTCAAGAATTCAAGAAGAATCAAGTGAAGAAGAGAGTGGAAATGAAGAAAAAGAGATGACCAATCTCTTCAAGAAATTCACCTGATTCATGAAGAAACAAAAGGAAGAATCACGATATGAATGGACAATGAAGAAGAGGGATCCCATTATATGCTTCGAATGCAAGAAGCTGGCGCGCACACCAAATACGATTGCCATTGTTTCAAGAAGAAGATATCAAGCCATAAGAAGAAGGCATTTGTGGCTACATGGAGTGTTGAAGATGACTCCACCGATGATGAGGTAGTCAACTTTTGTCTCGTGGCCATCGAAGAAGATTCAAGGGTAACTTCTAATTCATCTACTTTAACTTCATATACTTTTGATGAATTACAAGATGCTTATGACGATTTGGTTTTAGAATTTAAAAATCACATTTTAAAAAACAAGAAAATGGTTTCAAATTTGAAAAATCAAAATAATTTGATTTCTAAAACCAAAGATGAACTTGAAGAAAGTTCAAGGACTTTGAGCAAAAGAAATTTGATTTACAAAATTGCTTCAAAAAGTTCATGAAGATCATCAAAAGGAGTTGGATGATCTTAACAAAGAAAAAATTTTGATTTACAAAAATTTTAAAAGAGGAAAGGGAGAATGCTCCAAAACAAATTTTGTAAAATCAAACTTTTATGTTAGACAATCTAGTTCCCCTAGATTTTTTTAAAGGCAAAATGATTAAGAACATTTAGGTCCCTAAGGGACTAATTGGTTCAAACAAAAGGGAAGACATTGAAAAATGGATTTTTAAAGGGGCTAAGTTATTTGGGAATAATGTCATTGGATCCAAAACAATTTGAATACCAAAATTTACTTGATTTTTTATTTGTAGGTGTGCTTGAGTCATTGATGATCAAAGTTGAAATTTTAGAAGCTCATGACACACAAAGGAGGAACGATACTTGAAATAGGAAGGCTTAACATCCTACCTTGGTTCAAGTGGTAAATTTAAGTTTCATGCAATTGCTTGATCATGTTTTCCATGTCTAAATTTTCAATGATCTAAGCATGTTTGTATGACTCCATGTAGCACAAAATTGCATATAGTTAGGGGTTTCAAATTGCATGAGTCGCATGTTTTTGGCCTTGTATGCTCATATTTATGTTTATGGCCATTAACCTGTAATGTTTGGCTGAATTTGGTGAAATTCAAGCTTTGTATGCTATAAATGTTATGTTTTGAGAAACATGTGTAGCGAAATGTATATCTAGGACTTGATAGAGCCTTTGTATAAACTTAAAACTAAACTAAGTTGTAAGGTCTTTTAAGTTGTTTTTGCTACATTTTCACTAGTTTTGTGCCTTTGGTACCAGTACGCCCATACCGTACCGATACAGCCTTCAACCAAGTACCGATATGGTTTTCTCCGTATTTGTACGCATAGCCAAAAAGGGTATGGGTCGTATAAATGGCATGTTTAATTGAATTTTTTGTATTTATTTTATTTATTTAATTTGAAATACACCAATAATTTGGCTCCATCTTATTTTGTCTCATTTTTTCCATGCCTTGTATACTTATTGGTGTATTTTTCATAAATGGCATGTTTAATTGAATTTTTATATTTATTTTATTTATTTAATTTAAAATTCAATCTACTTCTCTTGAATTGTTGGATTAACAATTTACTTGATGCTTGATTAAGAGGGAACCAATTTTTTAAAAAATCTTTCATGTAAAATATTTTTTAGTCTCTTTTCTCCATTGTTATTATACACCAACAATTGATATTTCCCATCAATTGGTACTTAATTTTCAATGATTGGTTTTAATCTTTCAACTTGTGGTGTTTTTGAACTTAAATGTGATTTCAAACTTAGTTTTGAAATTATTTTTGATATAACAAAAAGGGGAGAGATGTGTTTGAAAAATTCAATTTCAAAAAGAAAAACGAGGAGCTTTAATATTTTCTAAAAATATTCTTTTTTTCAAAAATTATTTCTCTAAGGGGATTTTTCACAAAAATAATTTTTTAAGTAGTTTCGTTATATCAAAAAGGGGGAGGTTGTTGAGATATTTGATTTTGATATAACTTAAATGAAAAATGATTTTAGACTTAAACAAATTTGCAAAAATAATTCAAAAGTCCTTTAAACTTGAAAAATATGTTTGAAAGGTTTTCAAAGGGTTTTGACATGTCTAAAATAATTTCCAATAGCCAAAGAGTCAAAAATATGTCAGGTGTACCGATACACTAACAAGTGTATCGGTACCCAGTCAGTCGTACTGATACTCATTTTACCCGTATCGATACGTCCCTTTGTTTTTCCAAAACTCCAAATTTCAATAGCCATTTAGTGTACCGATACGACCTCAGCCGTACCGATACACAAGGGTGCGTAACGATACCTCTGTATCGTGTACCGATACCTCTGTATCGTGTACCGATACCCTTTGTAAAAATGCCCAACGACTCTTTCTATTTTGAGCAGGTGTACCGATACCTGTTCATGTGTCTGAGTCCAAAAGTGCATTTAATGCTAGAAATAAAGTCTCCAACGGCTCCAAATCAACCCCAATAACTAGTAATAGCCACAAACTCCTTAGAGGGTTTAAAAGACCTCTTCAAGCAGCAATAGAACAACAAGAAACAACACTACCAACATTAATATATAGAGAAAGTGTTTTTGTGCTTTAATTGTCAATTTTCTTTGTATAACACACTGGTGAGCTTAATTGTTATATATGCTCAAGTGTTAGATTTTGGGTGTGAGCATAGAATTGCAAACAATCAGCCTTCTGAGATTTTCCCTAGTTTACTTATTTGTTTCTCTTGTAAGAGAGTGTTTAACAAGACTTTGGGGTATAAGTCTTTTGTTGTAAGGGTTATCTTCTTGAGCCCGGAAAAAGGAAAGAAATTCAATAGTGAATTTGGGAAAATCTTTAGCGGTAAGCTAAGGTAGTGGATTTAGACTTTGGTTAGAAAGTCGAACCACTATAAATCTTTGTGTCAAACTTTTAAATTCCATTACTTCCACCACTATCACTCAAAAACCAATTCACCCATCTTGGCTATCTCGGTTGATCATTCGACCCTCCCAACAATTATCCATTAATAGCATTATCAATTACAACATTTGAAATATAATCCAGACATTCAAAATAAAAACAATTTCATTGTTGTTCAGTAAATGCCCAATGAGCTAATGTATGAGCTGCCACATTTCCCAACCGGTGAATGTAGGCAACCAATATGTGATAATGTCGTTGGAGTAGGTCCCTAGCTTTGGTCAAGTCTTGGGCGAATGTGATCTACCCTGAGTCCGAGAATGTAGCATATTAACCACGTTTGCAACATCTCCCTCAATCAATACTCTTGGCCAACCTTGGTCCAAAGAAAAAAGAATAGTCGAGTAGAAAGCATGGCTTTCAACTGTTTCAGCTGAGGTCGCTCTCGGAAGGGTCCGTGCACATCCTGCTAGCACCAAGCCGTTGTGATCCCGTGCAAGAATACCCATCGCACCATGTCCTTTTTTAGACTGAAACATAACGTCCACTAAAATCTTGATTGTGCCCAACGGAGGTTTAGTCCACTTTGTCGTTGTTCTAGCTTGTGGAAAACCATATGGTAATGGAGCGGTAGTAGCACCATTGTATTCATTGTGTAAATGTTGTGCATTTTCCAAAATGGGGAATGGAAGTTGTAATTTTTTTTATCATGAACCACACATTACGTCTATTCCATACGTTCTATAAAAGCACAATAAACCTAAAGAACATGTTTTCTGTAAGGATTGATGTACAATGCTCAAGCCATTCAAAATGAGTTGATGATCGATCAGCAAGTGCTCTCCCCGGGAATTTGAAAATTGTGTGAACCTCCCTAATGGAAGAACAATCTCTTAAGGCATGCAACACTGTCTCCATATCAGACTGGCATAACAAACAAACACCATTGAGAGAGTTATGGACTCCAATTCTAGCATTAACTAGAAGGGCTTCATGTGCAACACGCCATATAAAGACTTTAATCTTCGGTAAGACCTTGAGCTTGGACAATGTATACCACAGCTTCGGAGGAAGAGTCGGTGCATGAAACTGTCTCATCAACCAGACATAACCTGACAGCGTGGAATAAGTCTCACTAGAATTATTACCCAGATCAAGACATCTGAGTATCTATTAGCGATGGAACAATGAAGAATGATCTCAGCATCTGCAGGTGTGAACACTTGTCGGATCTTATTAATATCTCATCCATTGTAGGAATGAATCATGAAGTCTCCACAAACCAATGGATTAGGTTGGCCATCGGCATATGTCTCTGTGAGATGAACTTGTTGTGTATCTCCCCAATTTGATTTCAATATGGGAGTAGCACTATCAATACCAATCTGCCAAAAGAAACCATATCGTAGCTCCTACATAGCTTATAGATAAATCGCCAAGCATAGGATGGCTTGTCCCCAAGTCTCGCATCTAGTACATTTTCCCTACAAAATACTTGCAAAAAGAGAACACGAGAAACCAATTATTGCGGGTCAGTTAATAATCCCCATACATGTTTACCCAACAAGGAATGTTGAACTGATGAAGATCTCGGAATACAAGTCCACCTGCTCTATTGGATGCACATAATTTTTGCCAACCTACCACATGTCATCCCTTGCCTGAAATCTGACCCGACCACTAGTAGTTGCGCATAACAGTGACAATGTGAAAAATAAGGCAGCCAAGAATCATGTAACAAGTCATAACATAAGTTGGCAAGGCTTGAGCAACAGCTTTAATAGATACTTCACGACCATCGTAGGATAAGAGACTCGAATTGGGAATACCTTCTGAAAGCGAGTACGGCTCACATGGGATGTAGATGGACTAAACTAGATCATAGATTTGTCATAATTGATTTTCTGACTAGATGAAGTAGAATAAATATTCAGAATCTGTTTTACACGAGCAATCTCTAGAACTGAATTCTTGACAAATAATAAACTATCACCAGCATATAGTAGGTGAGTGATACAAGGACCATTCAGACTTGCACGAATACCTCAAATAGATCATTGAGTTTGTGTTTTGTGAAGAAGAGCTGACAATCCCTGTGTGTAGAAGAGAAATAGAAAAAGAGACAAAGGATCCCCATGTTGTATCCCTCTAGTAGGAACAATCACATCCAATAATGCACCATTTAATCGGACCTGGTACGAGACAGTGATAATGTATCTCATAATCAATTCAACCCATTAAGAGTTAAACCTGAGCTTGAGCATCACTGCCTAGAGGAAAGACCACTCTACACGATCATAAGCTTTCTTGATAGCTTGAGTCAATGCTTCTCCTTTATTTGATTCATTCTTCGAAGACTGCATATAATGGAAAATCTCATGGGCTACAGAATATTATCCGAGATTTATCTTCCCGAAACAAAAGTAGTTTGTTCTTCATCTATGCATACCGGCACCAACGATCTGAGACGGTTGACAAGAACTGTAGAGATTGCTTTGTATACAACAATACACAAGTTAGTTGGTCGATATTGCTGCATCGGTGCCGGTTCTTCGACTTTTGGAATCAAAATCAGAACAAATTTGTTGACCTCGGACATACTAACTCTGTCATTTATAACATCAAGACAAAGTTGGAGAACATCATCTCTCACTATGTCCCAATATTTCCTGTAGAAGCTTGCTGGTAAACCATCAATATCTGGTGATTTGGACGGGTGAATCTGAAATAAAGCATGATGAACTTCTACTTCAGTGAACGGAGCACAAAGTGTTGCATTCATATCCATGTGATGGATGGTTGGATGTTGTCTAAAATTTCAGACGAAGGTATACAATCATCAGTTTGAGATAAGCTCCCAAAATAGTCTTGGGCACTACCAAACATGTCATCCCTTGTCGTACCACAATCCATCTGAACCTATAAAGCCGCAAACATAATTTTTCTTTTTCTAACTTATAGCTCGAGCGTGAAAAAATCGTGTGTTTCCAGCACCATCACTAAGCCACTGAACTCGCGATCGTTGAGCCCAATAGGCCTAATCTTTGTCTAGGAAACATTTCAGCTAAGCTTTTACTTCGGATAAAGCCTGCAAAGAATTAGAATCCATCATGTCATTAAGAATAGTCTCAATTTGTTTATGCAAGGCATAATACTAAAAAATGTCCTTAATGTTTGACTGAATTGTCATTTTGGCTTATATTCTTTTTTGAAGCAATTTAACCATCAACGTTTTATTTTAGGTCAAAATAACTCCTCTACAAATAAAAACCATCAGCCAACCAACAATAAATAGCTTGAAATAATATGAAAAACCTACATGGTAGTGCTCGTTGCAATAGTAGTGTCATATAAAAAATATACAGACTTTATGAAATGACACTTTAATTAAAAAATAATTTTAAAAAAATTGTATAAAATATAAAATATATTTTTCTTCTGATGTATGATTCAAGTCATTTCAAGTTGTTTATCGCCAATTGACTAACAATTTTCATCTGTAAAGGGATCATTTTGACCCAAAATAAAACATTAAAGGCTAAATTGCTTAAAAAAAACAAATACCAAAATAACAATTCAGGCAAACATTAGAGTATTTTTTTAACATTATAAGTTTTTGCAAGTCTTTAGTTCGGGAGTTGGATGTTATCTGTCTATCATTTTGCCATAAATTAAAAGTAGCACCAACTTGTGAGATTTTAGACAAGACCGAAACATTAGAATTATCTCAACCGTGAATTACCTGCTCTTGGCATGCATTTTCTTTTACCCAACATGCATCGAATTTGAAGTAATCACCATAATGGTGATTAGATGGTGATGAGAAGTACTTTGAGTGCCCATGAAAATATAACAACGATCAGACTCATCTGCAAACTCAGTAATAACCTTATGTAAAACATGGCCTTCAATCCAAGTCGAAGTGGCTAGGAACCGATCAAGGTGTTCACACAGTGTGAGCCAGTTGCATAACCCAGTTGCTGAATTGGGGGACATATTAATATTCCCGCCAATCATTCATATTAGAAGATAAACGTGCAAAATTTCTCATTCTATTGGAATCAAAACTGGTCATACTACCATAAATGTGACCATGGTATTTGGAACACTACTAAATTTAAAATTTGAAAACCATTCAATTTCGTTAAGCCAAATTATTCTCCTTGAACAAATAAGAAAATCATTCATAGAAACATGCAATAAAAAATGCAGAATTTAAAAGGAAAATGTTAAGAAAAGAACAGAAAAACAAAAAGGAAAACGTACCAGGAAGTTATATAGGGTTTGGGAGAGAATATAAGCGCAGCAAGCTTACACAGGAGATCTTCATTCTCCAATCTCTATTGGAGACTTTCATTGTGATTAATTTCGTATGATTAATTAATTTTCGCTGATTTGATGCGGGTAAGTAAGCAACCCAGAGTAAGATAAAAAACCAACTAATACTCGATAATCAATTGTTACCTATTCCTACTTTGTAGTTCTATCGCGGGGATTTACAAAATCAGCTCCCTGAGATATTCCAATAATCCACAGTTCTATGGAAAAGGGAGCGCTGTAGCTCAACCACAAAATCACCAAAATGATGCACCATTTAACTGGCGAGGGTCGAAAGCATGCCTCCAGTACCAGTCGGCAGTACAACCTCCCAACCAGGACCTTTGAGGGGAACTGCATCGGCACTAGCCTTGGCTTTCTCTCCATCACCAGAATCAGCAATAAGGTCACTGCGATCAAGAATCCTTTCCAGATCCTCATCACTGATATCCGTCTGAATCATCTTGTCCTCGGCAGTTTCTTCGTCCCGGAGAAGTGCCAGTAGATCTTCCTCCTGAAATTTTTAGTCTGAAAATCAGTCTACAACCTCACATAATAATCTTGATAACTTACAAGGACAATGGCCTGGTGAAAGATCCAAGAGCAGGTAGTTTTGAGAAATGGAACGGATGATAAAACAAACCTCAATGACATCATTACTAGGCTTCCGCTCTTGGTGGAACTGCCCTTTTCCGATCACCACATGTTCTAGCTTCAACTTACTATAAGCTCTTTTCAAGATGCGACACTGATAAAAACCACCGCTTTCAGTTTCTTCTCAATCTCAATGCCAGTAGCAAACTTACAAAAAGGCCACATTGGAAAAAGACACAGTATACCTCAACGGATTGTGATGTTGCGAGTCTGTAAACATGAACAGGTTTGGTTTGTCCAATGCGATGACATCTATCCATGGCTTGCAAATCCATTTGTGGGTTCTGTGATAGGCAGACAACATAATGAGTAAGGTTTCAACTCCATTAACATTTCAGGAACTGAAGAACAAAAAAACATGAGGAATGAGAACCAGATACCCAATCACTATCATAGAGTATGCACGTATCAGCTGCGGTCAGGTTGATTCCCAAGCCACCTGCCCTTGTGCTGAGAATAAATACCCTATAATTGCTGTTCACATCATTGAACTCTTGGATCTATTTACAGAACCAAAAAAATGGCAATACGAAGTAGCTGGTTAATAAATACAGTTAATAAGAAATCTGATATTGCAACATAACCAATGAAAGCACATCTGGGAAGAGAACAAAATTAAAGAAGACTGATAGACTTCTTCAAGGAGACATTTGGTTATTTTGATCTAATGAAGACCTAAATACATAGATCAACCAATTGCTGTGCATAATGTGAATTTCCTTTCATGTAGTTTCAATTTTAAAGTAATTGAGAGAACTAGAAAACAAATTACAATAAATATACACTATACATGATATTGTGTATACCTGTCTTCTCCTTTCCTCTAGTTTCACTGCACCATCAATCCTACAAACATTGAATCCCTTTTCACTAAAATAGTAATCCATTATATCCAGAATCTTAGTCCACTGGCTAAAGATGAGAACCTGTTGAATAAAGGCAGGAAGAATGAGTAGGCAGCTTTAAACATATATAAGACAATGAGAACATACAAATTAATGACACTTATAACATACCTTGTGTTTACGCTCAAATAAATGAGTCAACAACCGGTCAAGCAATTTAAATTTCCCACACTGCTCGACGATCTGCTCTACAGGTGGATACAAATCTGTCACAAGCAAGAAAACAGTGTAAGTGAAGCTGCCAAGCATTCTTTCAGAGCAATATTTCAAAAAGTTTCACAAGCGAGGTACATGATCCATCAAAGGCAGCTTCTAGGAGATCTGGATGGTTGCAATTCTTCCGAAGCTGAATCATCAAATTGTTAAGTTTCCCTTTCATACCACGCCCTGCAGCATTGCAAGGTAAACTATCATATAACAACAGGATATAATGCAGAATGCTTATAATTAAGATTTTGGGCTTATCAATCAGCAGAGCAAGAAATTTTTTTGAATATCAATCTCTATAGTTCCTCTGCCTTTTCCTTGTTTTCCTCAATTTGAAATGATAATAGTTCTGCTTACAATCAAAACTCAAAATTGATCTAATACCTGTGTCAACCTTCTCTTTTAGATACGATTCTAAAGTTCGATTAAGCAAATGATCTTGGAAATTCCTTTGATACTCGGTCAATGAAGCATATAATAGGATCTCTTTTTTACGAGGGAGCATCTGCTCCACATCAGCCTTCATTCTTCGAAGAAGAAAGGGGCGCAATATAGCATGGAGTTTAGCTACCACCTGCAGGTAAAGAAAAAGCCAAGAATCAGAATTAATTTATAAATTATAGTTTCAGAGATGGGGGAAGGAAACAGTCAGAAAGGTGCATACTTGAGCCTTTCTTTTCTCTTCCATTTCTTCCTGAGACGTATCACCACTACTTATCCCCGAAAAATCAAACCTAAATATTTAAACCAAGTAATTAATGAAATAGCAGTAAGACAGAACAGCAAATCTCACCCACCAAGAGGAAAAAAACATATAGATTAAAAACTCAATTAATCAAATCAAAGAATAGAAACCCTGAAAAAGGAATATGATAACATGCTAGCAAGCAAATTTTAATGAAATAGGAGGCCAACAAAGCGTTTACTATATTTTTCAAGTATTCAAAAGTACTAGAAAATAGGACCAAGATTTTATTATATGCACTCAAGTTAACATTGGAAATCACTATAGTAAGCTAATTGAGTAATTACCAAAGAATAGTCCATGTTACAAATAGTAAGCTCATTGAGTAATCACTAGATGTGAAGCTTTGACAACATAAATGGTAAGAAAACTTGATATATAGTACTTGTTACTCAGACAAAGGTAAGTGTCAGGAATCAGTGTCCCTGACACATGTATACATTTTTCTAAGTTTTTTCATATATTTAGATGATCCTAGGAGGTCATATCCTCATATCCTAAGTTGCACAAATATAGATAAGGGGACAGGTACGAGGACGGGGATAGGAAACGGCGATTTTCAAAATTATAAGATTCAGTACGGCAAATATAAAATAAATTTTAATATATATAATAAAAAATTATTAAAATTTATAATACAATAAGGACTAAAATTATAATTGTAGTTATTTAAATTTACTTCTAATGATTTTTTAATTACTTTTTAACACTTAGATTAAAAGATTACTAAAATTAAATAACTAAATTGAACGAAAATTTAACTTTACATTCTAAATAAAGAGAATCAATGACTAAAATAATAAAATTAAAAAATGACATGGCTGAAATGGATATTTACCCATCCCTATTTAAAGCTTGAGTGAAGAAGCGTTAAAACAAGTTACAAATACAATACACACCTAATATCCCACATCCTTAAGATACATAAAGCAAAGAGAGAAAGCAGCCTATAAATAGGCACTTATTAGATAAAACAAAGAAGCAATCAAGTCTTGGCCTTTTTGGATGAGATTAAGTGTACATGGACCATTTGGCACACATAATTAAGTTTATAGTTTTTAGGTGGAGTGTTCAATTTAGTAGTTTTTTAAGGATAATTTTTTTGTTTAAATATCCTTGAGCTTTTTAAGTTCGGATTAGTTTAATGGTTTTTAAAACCCTGCTCACAAAGAAGATGGAGATTTTATTTCCCATTTTTTAAGTAAATATATTCGGGTACGTCCCCAATAAGTGTTGACCGTACCCGATCTATATTTGACTGTCCACGATAAAGTTGGGACGGCCTTAAGGTAAGGTACCTGTGCTCCATAGCTCATATCCATGTGCCAAACACAAGTGTGAGCTATGGAGCTATGGAGAATATCAAGCAAATGAAGAATTCAAACAAGGTTTAGTACCATATTTTTAACTTAAGTTGACCATGAAAAAAATTAAGCAACATACCATGACTCAAATTCTTCATGAGATTGAAAAATATCAGGCAAAATGAAATTCAACAATGACCATAGCTCTGCTAAATTGTTCTGCAGAGGTGTTCCAGTTAAGAGGAGTTTATTGCCAACACGCAAGTGTTTCAATTCTTTCACTAATTTGCACTTGAAATTTTTCAATCTGTGTCCCTACAAGAAAAAAAGGATAACAGTTAGAATGGATCATTTGCACATCCACAAGATTCAAGTTTTCACATATATAGATTAGCCAGGCCATAGACAACCTAGGATAAAATACCAACCTCATCAACCACAACATATTTCCACTCATAATGACTCAAACATTTCTTTGCATCACTCATGGCCATCTCATAAGAAGTGACAACTATTGGAAAGTTGGGGCCAATTCCTTTAGGCATGTGCTTCCTACGAATCTCATCCCTTTCTTGCTTGGTCCCATGATAAATGATTGCATCAATAGAGGGCGTAAACCTATTTTAAATTATGAGGGGAAAGAATAATTAAAAGATGAAATTTGATTTTAGGCTTGTTTACAAGAAGCCTGACGAATGATTTTACCTTGTAATCTCATTTATCCAATTAGAAAGAGTTGACAGAGGAGCAATAATTAAATAAGGCCCATCCATCCCATTTCCTTTCAAATGTGCAAGAAAAGCAATAGTTTGAATTGTCTTTCCGAGACCCATCTGATCTGCAAGGATCCCATTCAGCCCATTTTGCCATAAGGAGATCAACCACTTCACACCTTTAAGCTGATAAGACTTCAATTTTCCACCAGTCAACAACGGTACAAGTTCTCTTTGCTCTTTCTCGATTTTTTCCTCCTCAGTCTGGTTTTCGTCTTCAGTTTTCAAAGCCTCACCCTCTTTAGATCTAGTGAGCATCGCTGCAACTGCCCTCTTGACCTTCCTCTGTAAAAAAGAAATAACAAAAATGTAGTGGCTTACTACAAGTCTACAACCCAAAGTTTCAAATTAAATAAGGATCTCAAGCTACCAATGGATCAGAAACATAAAACCTGCAAAATACATCATTCTCAAAAAAGCTATTATCATGCAAAAACTATTGAGCTTAGCCAAATTGTTAACAGGGAACAGGAGCACTGAATAATTTGCAAGTTGTACAGGGAATGTCATGCAGCAACAGAAACATAAATTAAGCATAGCAAATATCAAGTCAAAATCCAACAGATAAGAGTACCTACCAAGTAAGAAATAAAAGAACTAATTATAGACAAACGATGCTGCATTACAGCAGACATAATATGCAAACATTCCATGTTGACAGGGTAAATAAAGCAGAGAGCATACATTGTTGTACTGGTTAGCAGCCCTTCTTTTTGAACCTCGACCTCTCTTTGTCTCCGCAGCTTCAGGCTTAGGTACATTCTGCCAATATTATAACAGATAATCAGCAGAAAGAAAGAAAAAAGCAAACCAATTCAAATTGTAAAAATGTATGTGAAAGAAAGGTAAGAAGGAAATACAAATGTGATGTCTTCCATCTTTTCAAGCAAAAACTCCGAGTACATCTGAGTTTGGGTCAAAAGCTCATCCAATCTAGTAAACTGAGTATCATTCAACTGAACCGACACTTCAGGCTCCTGTTTTATCTCCTCATTCAACCGAGATTCCATTAGCTTTTCTTCCTCCTTGACCATAGCCTCTGATAGAAGAGACGAATCTCCATTTTTTGCATCTACCAATGATTCCTCCTCCAACTTAATGATTTCTTCTTTGCACTTCTCCTTCATTTTTGTAAGAACAAAAACAATTATATAAAACCAAAAAAAAAGAATTTTTAATCCTCGAAAAGCTACAAATAATCTAAAAGTTCCATTTAAAACAAGAGAGTATTATACTTGAAACTTTATGTATTCATTTCAGCTTTCCTTTCCTCACTCAGCTTTTTAACTTTACAAACATAAAGATTTTGCTTTCTTTTTCCATCATCTTATCAAAGACCAAACATAAACAGTTAAAAAACACAAAAACCTTTAAAACCACAAGGAAACAGACATTAGATGAAACAAAAAGAAGGGGATAAAGTATATCCAAACAAACCTCGTCTTCGAGAACTGAAGTCGGTGAATCAGCAGAAGCGGCATTTTCATTTCCTTTCTCAGCCCGCATTTCCAAACCCTAAAAGTCCTTATACCAACAAAAATTTAAAAAATGAACATGAAAACGAAATAATCAAATTCTAAGAGATTAAACATATGAACTAAAGCTTTAGTTTCATCCAAAAGCAGAGAAAAAAAGCCTAGGGTTTTAGATCGTTGAACGCTAAGTAATACAATTCCAAAAAGTAAAAAGCACGAAACGCATAACAAGGAACTTAACGTACAGTGGAAGTGCTTCAATTACCAGAGTGTAACCGGAGAGAATCGAAGTTGAACCGTCGAAAAGGAAAAGCGAGCAGAGTGCAAACAAGAAAACGAGAGTGAAAATTAATTTGACACGAGCGGAGCACTTAAATTAAACGTTAATTTTTTTTTCTAATCGACTGTCTTGGTGGGTTTGGGCGGGAAAAACGAACGTTGACAAATGCCCCTATGTCCCATATATAACATTGGATTCAAATCCTTTCGTGATTCTTTGAAGGGTATATTAGTAAATGTGTGATTCTGGGCCTAGAATATGTGGCTTTCACTGGTGAGTTATGGGTTCCTAATTTTGGGGCACGTTCTGTCCCTTCCACTAATTTTCTTTTTCTTTTTTATTTTTTTTTGCAATATCGAGGAACGGTGTGATCTTTTTAACTTTTGGAATAAATTTTTTTAAGTTTGACAAAAATATAAAGTCAAAAAATACTCCTAAAATTAAATAATTATTTTAGTTTTTATTTTTTGAATAATTCAATCAGTAATATTTTATTTAAGGTTAAAATAGTTTTTTGCGGATAAAAATTATTAGAAAAATGACGGTAAACGATTTGAAATATTTGACAGAATGATAAGTTAGCATAATTTTTTTATATTTTATATAATTTTATAAAATTATTTTTTGACTGATGTAACGTTTTTTCAAATAATACATTTATCTATATGATAATGTCATGTCAGTGTGCACTGTTATATAGGTTTGTAACGTCATTTTAAGTCATTTACTATCAGTTGACCAACAGTTTTCATCCGCAGAGGGGTCATTTTGACTAAAAATAAAACGTTGAGGGTTGAATATACTCCTAAAAAAATAAGTGCCAAAATGACTATTTAATCAAACGTTTTAGGTATTTTTTGATTTATGCCCAAAAAGAAAAGACAACATACTTTTTCATCTAAGTATTTATATTTTATATCCTTTTCTTAAAGGTTTAAATGAAAAATAAGTGCAAACTACAACTTTTTTAGACTTTAAGTGCTTATTAATAATCGTTAAAAAATCATCATCCAATCAGAACGAGACACGTGGCATGAATATTATTTTTTAAATTTTTTTAAGAAAAAACTTGAAATTTAAAAAAAATCTCAAAATTTTCAAAAATCTTCAAACCAATCCTTAAATCCCTAAAAATTACAAAACCTCAAATCCCAAAATCATCATCATTACAATCGCCGGTCGCTGTCACTGACCCCTCTTTTTCGATCATCGAACCCAGCAGACCATTTCCCCCAATGTGTCGTGGTCGAAAATTGGCGAACAATGAGCCAATCGAATGACTTTAACATTTGTCGTTCAATGTTCGACTAACACATCGTTTGCCAGTTTCCGACAACGGCATGTTGAGGAAATGGCAAGATGAGTTCGACGACCGAAAGGGTGGGTTCGATAACGGCGATTGACGGTGGTACCGATGAAGATTTGGGGACTATTTTATAAATTATCAAAATTTCAAGATTTTTTAAATTATTAAAAACAAAAAAATGAAATAGAAGAAATTATAAATTAAAATATGACCCATGTCAAATTTTATTAATTAATGAATTTTTTAACAGCAATTAACTATCGGACACTTAAAATTATAATAGTTGAAATTATAAGTACTTATTTTTATAAAAAATATTTCATACACCAAAAGTTTAAAAGTGATATAACTTGAGCACTTATTTTTCATTTAAGCCTTTCTTAAATTACTTGTACTTTTAAGAACGTTGTCTTTTTTATTTAGATATTTAAAATATTTTTTTTGTTAAAGTAACTGTTTAAAGTATATCATGGGTAAACTACTGCAATGGTCACTTATGTTTAGTTAATGTACACTTTTGGTCACTAATTTTTAAATTCGACCGTTTTAGTTACTTACGTTTTCGTTGTGTAAACTTCTAGTCACTCGAATGTTTGTATATGTTACCCTGATGACGTGCATGTTAATAAAAATGTTTATTTTTAATTTACCCCTGAATTTTTAAAAGTTCATTTTCACTCAGAAAAAATCTTAACCCTTTCTGGTCAACAATTTCGTGCCACCCATCATCCGTCCGACGTAGCCTCCGGTGAATCCACACCCAACTTCTCCACCTTCGTGCGACCACTTCATAACGAACTATTGTTCCAGATTTTCCTGGATTGACATTTTTCATTCAATTTCAAAAGTTCAACAAAGGCTTCATGAAGTTCTGTTGTCCATCGCATTCGAGGCTTAGTAACCATTCAGAGACCAGGTGCAGGTCAGCTTAGTAAACATGGAGTATCCGGAGGATTGTCATCATCTTTACATGCCCTTTCAACACATCTGGAAGAGACATATCAAAAGTTCTCCGATACTCAACAGGCACATGCAGAAAGGGAACTGATGACTAGGCCTTTGGCCCACGCAACTCGTCTTCCCACCAATAATGGGGTGGCTGGTCACATATTTTCATCATCGTCTGGATTTGGCAGGAATGGGCAGACCAGCTTATCACTGGTAATGATGCATTGGCCTCCGATTGGAATGAGCTTTTTGTTGACAATGTTACTAATCTGGAACCAAAGGTGTGAATGATTTAATGCCATGGAAGATAAAACTTATCCAGATAATATTCTTAATACCTTTTGGGATTGTTTATCTTTGATTTATATTTCCTTGTTGCTTCAGACGTCATATCATGTGGCAAAACCATGCACAACCGTACCTGTACAGAACCAACATCTTCCTTCTCCATCTGTAGAAAGTCACAGTGTTGTAAACCCCTCTTCATCGGTAAATAATGCCCCAGCAAAGCCTCGAATGCGATGGACACCAGAACTTCATGAAGCCTTTGTTGAAGCTGTCAACCAATTGGGAGGCAGTGAAGGTGTGTTACTTTCATTTCTCGTAAATATGGAACAAAAATTTGTTTAAAGTGGTTACACAAGGCGGGAAAGTCGGGTGTGGGTTTTTCGGAGCCTAGGTCAGACAGATGCTGGGTGGCCGGAGGTTGATAGCTGGAAAGGATTATTTTGGGTGAAAAAATGAACTTTTAAACATTTCAGTGGTTAAATTAGAAATAAATTCTTTTTTAATTAATGTGCACGCCATCAAGGTAAAGGATACAAACGTTCGAATGACCATAAGTTTACACAACGAAAACGTAAGTGACAAAAACGGTCGAATTAAAATTTGGGGACAAAAAATGTACATTAACTAAACGTAAGTGATCATTGCAATAGTTTACTATTTTCTATCTAAGAACTTAAATTAATTTAATTAATATCATGTGTCAATTTTGAGGAATATATATGTAGTATACAAAGTACTTATTTTAACAAAATACTAATATTTTAAACACAGATAAAAAATGATATTAACTATAGATACTTGGTCTGATTAAAAGTTATATGTACTTAAATATTTTTTAAATAAATTTTATGTACTTAAATAAAAAATACAATATACTTTAGTTGTTTATAATATAAGCACCGGCAACAATTTTTCTAGTATTATACCACAAAGCATCGGTGAATTCCCAAAACTCAAGCACTTTTGTTACGACGAAATGGAGTGGGTTGAAGGCAGTGACGATGAATTACATTTATTTTTTTAATTAACAAGAGTTTCGTTAAAAAAAAATTAATAAAAAATATAAAAATTTAAGAATGAAGAACTCTGAACTTCCAGGAAACCCTACCTTTCAACAACCGGCGGCATCTGGGAGGCCGCCGGACGATACAATGACGGGAATGAATTCGATCACTGTGGATGGATCTGTCCTGGATCCTACCAGTATGGGTTTGCAGAATGAAGAAAGCATGGAGGTTGATCACGTTGCCTCCCCCAGTGTTGAAGAAGCGTCGCCTGATGAGAATAACAAGGATCCTGCTGATGGTAATTCGACAAAAGCCAATATGGGTGTTCCATCCATGGCGGCCACACCTTCGATGACTACGGTGAAGCCGTCGCTCCATGACATGGTGGCTGGGCAATGCGAAACAGGCCAAAAAGACAACTTTATATGTGATTTGGATGTGGAGTTGCAGTCTGATGATGTATTAATCGGCAGTAATGGGGTCCTCCCTGAGATTCGATTCTCCGAAAGAGTACATAAGGCCATTGATGACAAGCTGTCGAAATCATTGATTGTTCGAATGTTAGGAAAATCAATCTAGTACCGAGCACTTCAATCTCGTGTTCAGGCTTTATGGAAACCGAAAGGCGAAATATGCATTATCGATTTGGATAATGACTATTTCCTCGTTCGTTTTGCTATGGATGACGATTACGAACGTGTTCTAACAGGAGGTCCATAGATGGTGTATGGTAGCTACCTCACTGCGCAGCCTTGGACTCGGGAATTTTCTACATCGGAAGCACATCTTAATAAGATTTTGGTATGGATATGATTTCCCGGATTACCGTATCGCTACTACTCTAGAAGTCTGTTTGAAGCCATAGCTAGTGTCTTGGGGAATGTGGTTTGCGTCGATTACAATACGACTGAAGGTTCAAGGGGCCATTTTCACGAATGGCGGTGGTTATTAACTTGGATAAACCTTTAATTCCAGGCATGGTTATCGATGGGAGACATCAAATTATCGAGTATGAGGGCCTTCCCATTATATGTTTCAGCTATGGAAAATATGGGCACTCGAAAGAATTATGTGGTGGAGTGGATTTGAACAAAGGAAAGGAAAAGGTAGATGAACATAGAGCGACGGTGATTGATGAATTATTTGGTCCTTGGATGCAAGTGACGGGTCAGAAAAAAGGCTGAATGCTGCTAAAAAGCAGGTTTCCCAAGTGCAAACCCAACCTCGAGGTGAGGGATCGCGATTTGATGTGTTATCTATAATGGAAAATGGGGACCCGAAGGAAACAATTATTGTCAGCGACAAGCCTAATGTGCATGGCAATGGTGTGGAAGCTGTCCCGTCGGTACCTATCCATAGTGAAAGTAATGCAATTAATTCGAATGGAGTATCAAACGCGCCCGAAACGGTTGTGTTGAGTGGGGACTCAACTGCGGAAATGGAAATTGTTGCAACATCGGTTGTTACTATTATCAAGGGGATAATTTGAGCACTGAAATAAACCCCCAAAACTGTGAAACTGGAAAGTGTGTTGGCCCTCAGGTAGCAGCTAAGGACAAGGTTATCTTAGCACTATCCTCGCTCAAACCGGATAAACATACTACTATTAGGGTGATCGAGGAGGGTGGAAAACGACCATTGAAAGATAACAATGGCAGGGCTCAATATGGTCCGATCCGGAACAATAACACTAAGGGACATAATCAAGTTTGCAAGCCTCCAAGAGGTTGGTCCGAAAGGGGATGAAACCATGGAAAATAGATGAGAATGCTGATAAACCTATTCCGGTTAAAGAGTGGGCTGTCAATTTGTCGTATGCTCTCTCAACCAAGGGGGTTTCTGATAAGCAAACTGAATCTACAGGCAGCCGTCAAAGGGTGGGCAAGGCAATGCGATTTAGTGGTTTAAGAACACGACGTTTGAAGGGACATCGTCTGGAACCCAACAGTGAGTTTGGTTCTCTTCTCCCCTCATTTTATATTTTTATGGTTAAAGTAATTTTTTGGAATGCACAAGGTGTATTGGACCTTGTTTTTAATCGTTATTTCAAGTTTCTAGTTACAATTCACACACCAGATGTATTTGCTATCATGGAACCGAGAATCAGTGGTCCGTCGGCTGATGCTTTTATTATGCGATCTGGTTATGATCACTCCTACCGTGTGGAAGCTACTAGGCTATCTGGAGGTATATGGGTCCTTTGGCGAGATACGATCAAATTAGATATGTTGGCCGTTTCAAATCAGTTTTTGCATGGGGTTTGTGTGGATATGAACTCGTCTCAGACTTTCTTCCTTACTGCGGTGTATGCCAGCTCGGAGTATAGCCGAAGGAGACTTTTGTGGGACCAAATTCGTGCTCTTGATCCTAGAACTAGTAGACCGTGGGCTTTGGGTGGCGACTTTAATGCCATTTGCTCGCTGATGAAAAGGCAAAGAGGTTCGCAAAGGATAACTGGGATTTGCTTTTTTGTTTAGTGATTTTATTTTCCACTCGGGCTTGCTTGACATGGGTTTTTCTAGACCTCGCTTCACTTGGCAAAGGGGTGATCTTAACCAACATCTCGATAGATGTCTTTGCAATGATAAATGGTATGAAACCTTTGCTGCCTCAGAAATCTACCATCTTCAACAATTAGGGTCTGACCAGACCTATCCTTCTCTCAATGGAAACTGGCAATGATAAGAAATGTACACGGCCATATCGGTTTATAGCTGCCTAGAACGAACACCTTGATTTTGAGAGATTGTTGATCGAAAACTGGAATAGTGAGAGCCTGCTTTTGATAATTTGCATAAGTTTCAAGAACAGAGTCGCAGATGGAATAAAGAAACTTTTGGGCACATTGGCTGTCGGAAACATCAACTCTTAGCCTGAATTAAAGCGGTGGAAATCGCTTTAGAACGGGCTGACAACCCTTATTTAATCGACCTTGCAAATATTTTGGAGAAAGATCTTGATGATGTCTTAAAACAAGAGGAGAACTTTGGTTCCAAAAATCGCGCAGTAAATGGATATCGCAAGGGGACAGAAATACAAAATTTTTCCACGCCACAACACTTAATCGGAGACATCGGAATAATATTCAAATGCTGCATTTGGATGATGGTACGTGGAGTGATGATCTGACCATGCTAAAGGCCCATGCCGTGGAGTATTTTTCGAATCTGTTCACTGTGGGTAGTCGAAGTTTTCTTAGGCAAGATTTTTGTGGTGGTTTTCCGAGTATTCCAAGGGAAAATCTACATAATTTGACTCGTGTTGTGACATTTGTTGAGGTTCGAGAGGTTGTTTTCAGCATGGAACCGTTAAAGACGCCTGGTGCTGATGGGTTTCAGGCAATGTTCTTCTAGAAAAATTGGGCTACTGTGGGGGAATCAGTCTATCACTTTGTCTCTGATTTCTTTGCCACATGTATTCTACTAGATGATGCAAACCGAACCCTCTTGGTGCTCATTCCTAAAATTCCCAGCCCTAAAAAGATAAGTCAATTCCGACCCATTGGTTTGTGCACTATCCTTTACAAAGTTGTGACTAAGATTTTAATTAATCGTTTGATATCTGATTGGATTGCGTAGACTCAAGTAAGCTTTGTGCCAGGTCGTCATATCACTAACAACGTGATCCTTGCTCAAGAGGTAATTCATTCTATGAGTCAAAAGACTGGGTTAAAACCATGGATGGCAATTAAGGTTGATCTGGAAAAGGCATATGATTGCCTATAATGGGATTTCATTGAGGAAACGCTTCATGCTCTAGGGCTTCCAGGTCAATTTTTTGGATGGATTATACATTGTGTCTGATCCGTGAAAACTCATATTATTTGGAACGAGGACCTCAAGAATAGTTTCACTCCATCACGTGGGATCCGTCAAGGCGATCCGCTCTCATCATATCTGTTCGTTTTATGTATGGAACGATTGTCACATACTATCAATCGACATGTCCACAATGGTGCTTGGTAATGTATTAACTTGTCAAAACATGGACCAGACATCTCTTCTTCGCGGACTACTTGGTTCTTTTTACTGAAGTGACAGTGGCCCAATTGGAGGTGATTAAGTTATGATCAACTTCTATGATTGTTTTGGGCATAAAGTAAGCGTGGCAAAGACTCGGATATTTTTCTCGAAAAATTGTGCCTTGGATAGACGTCAACTGATATCTAAAAGCTTTGGTTTTGAGATGGTTGAAGATCTGAGCACCTACTTAGGAGTTTCTCTTCTCCATAAAAGAGTCACAAAAGAAACATATCGCTTCTTGATTGACAAAATTGAACGTTTGTCGGGATGGGCTTCTCGTACACTTTCTTTAGTTGAAAGAATTACACTCGCTAAAGCTGTTCTCCAAGCCATACCCACATATGTCATGCAAACTGCATGGGTCCTTAAAGGGGTGTGCGATGAGATGGAGAAAATCATTAGGCGATTTGTTTGGGGCACGTCTAGTGGTTCAAAGGGCATCTCTCTTGTCTGTTGGGATATTGTTACATCCCCGATGGTTAAAGGGGGCTTAGGCCTCCGCGCACTTGGTCGCCATAACGAAGCCTTGATCATGAAAGTGGGGTTTCAACTAGTCACTGATGAAAACAATCTTTGGGTGAAAGTTCTTCAACAGAAATATAAACGGGAAGGTGATATCCCTACAAGTATTAATCGACCGAGTTGCTCGAGACTTTGGAAGGGGTTAAGCCACCATTGGGATGCGATACGTAATAGCATCTGTTGGCAAATCCATGACGGGTGGCATACGAATTTTTGGTGGGGCCTTTGGCTTGATAGTGACGAGCCGCTTGCCTCGTATAGCTTGAAGGAATGCCGCCACACTCGGTTCCTGTGGCTGCTATAGTCCATCCATCGGGTACTTGGGATTGGGACAAATTATCTCATGTTCTTCCTTCTAGCGTTTTAAATCAGATTACTGTCGTGTATTCGCCACATGCGGCACTTGGCCGCGATAAACCTGGATGGCAATGGGATGAATCGAGAAGTTTCACGACGGCCACTGCGTATTCAGCTCTTGGTACTGCGATGGGGGGTCCCTCCAATGATTTATGGAAGGCTATTTGGAAGCTAAATGTTTCACAAAGAATTCGCACCTTTGTTTGGTTGGTTGCATATGACCGCATTCTTACTAATGCTGAACAGTGCCGATGACATATAGCATCGTCTAGTTGCTGCTCCATATGTGGTGTTGATGGGGAGGATATGAACCACATGCTTTGTTCTTGTACTGGTGCGCGTAGGGTATGGTCTCGAATTGTTCATCCGCACAGCCTAAATGGATTTTTACACCAGCCATTAAAAGAATGGTTGGCTTTGAATCTCAAGGATACTAATCAAATGACTTCACCTCAACCTCACCGAAACATATTGTTTGCTATTGTATGTTGGGGTTTGTGGAAAGAAAGGTGCTCCAGTATTTTTGATGCAAACCAGGTGAGACTTGGGGATGTGGTGGTGTATGCGATGCGCATGAGGGACGAATGCACGACTGAAGGCAATATGGCTAGTGCGACTCATGGCAAGGGGCATGGCTTGCTGGTATCGACGCGTGAGAGCTGGGAAAAACCGATCCTTGGGAGGGTTAAAATTAACTCCAATAGGGTGTTAGAAGGAGTCAATAACATGGCTTCGATTGGGGGTGTTATCCGGAATACAATGGGCATTTGGCTTTTTGGTTTTCCGAAGAGTATTGGATCATGTTCGGTTCTTATGGCGGAGTTGTGGGCGGCACATGATGCTTTGCACCATGCGTGGGCTCTTGGTTATCGACACATTGACTGGAGATCGATAACATAACACCGGTGAAGATGCTTAGTGACCAATTAATGGTTCTACATGATAATGTGTTGGTTCAAAGAACTAAAAAATACATGGCTCAAAATTGGAATGTCAGGATAGCCCATGTCTCTCGTAAGGAGAATATGGTTGTGGACAAGTTGGCGGGTTTGGCTCGGGGTCTCCCCTTGGGTGAATTTCTTTACCCGACTCCTCCTCTTTAAGTGGAGAATTTAGTGGCTCTTGATCAGACATGATGTTTATGTGGTTTCTTATTATGTGTAGCGCGTTAGCGCGTCTCTTTTAGTTGATATCCTTGTACATATTGCTATGTGTATTTTCCCCCCAATTAGGATTAGGGAGTTTTTAACGAGATACGTGGCGATATCTACATTTTTCAATCAAAAAAATCTTTTTAATCTTAAACGAAAGAAGAATAATATCTTCAACAATATTTACAAAAAACAAACGAGAAGACTCGATAGAAACAACCTAACACAACTAAAAAACTAGTCCGAAAAATTTAACCGAAACAAACTCAAAATAAAACTTGGCCGCTCAATGAACTCATGAAAACCAAACGAAAGATTTCAAGCGAAACCAGCGAGGGTGTCCGCCACCTTGTTGCCCTCACGCGCAATGGTCGATAACTTAACCTCCCACTGTCTATCTAGGAGCTCCCAAATATGCTGAACAAGGGATGGTCGGCAACGAGGCAAAACCCAGTCATTTAGAATTTTAATAGCATTCCCGCAATAGGACTCAATCCAAAGGTGACTAATACCAAGCTCCCAAGCAACATGTAGGCTCTCATAAATACCCCACAGTTCGGCCTCAATAGAACACATGCCGATACTATTTGTAAAACCAACAACTCACTACCCATGTTGGTTACGCAGAATGTCGCCACAAGTAGCACCCCTGGATCGGCACGAAAAGACCCATCAATACTGAATTTCGCCCAACTGCTAGGAGGAAACCAATGACGAGAACTCGAGAGATTAAGGATGTTCGTTTTGTTTTCTCTTTTATGGGTTGATGATGAATGGTGGAGTGGGTTGATGATGAATGGCATCGATGTTTTTAAGACCAACTTAATAAAAATACGTAAACGAAGAATGTTAAATTTATTTAATTATTTAAAATTATAATCAAATTAATATGATATATAAAAGTTTAGAATTAAATATGTTATCGTATTAGTTAACAAATTGTAATGTCTCATTAATTATTTCTACCTAAAAGAGGAGAAGGGGAAATTTTGTTTCTACTGGGTCTTGAACCCACAACCTAAGAGATGGGGAGGTGTCAACTAAAATCATTAACTACATGCTCTATAGATTGTTGACAATCAAAATAATCATTTATTTTTTAGGTTCAGAGGGTGTGCCTAATTTACCCTTTGTATAAAATAAAATGTTCACGTACAATTAGGAAGCATAACAAATAAAAAGTACTCGAGAGATCCACTAATTGGTCGAGAGATTAAGAATGTCCATTTTGTCTTATTTTGTGTAGATTCGAATATCGACATTTGCATTAAAAATGTAAATCTATCTATTTAATAAAAAATGGAGTACTTGATATCAAGAAAGAAAAACGAGAAACTCAATTTTAGGATATTAAGGGTAGAGATTTGAATTTTAGTTTTTAAGGTGAATTTAGGCATGCATGTAAAAAAAAGTTTTTTTTCACACGGCCAGTGTAATAACCCAATAAAAGAACCCAAAATTTTTAGGTGAAAATAATTACTAACAAAATACTTTATTTTGATATGCTGAAAGTTCAATGCAGTGTGGATGATGGAGTTGTTCTCTACCGAGAAATTTCCACTAACAAGGCAATAAAAAGAAAAAAAGAGCTCAAGTGCAAAGGTTTTCAAATCCCATGTACTCTCCATTTTCCAGCTTTTCAACCATAGCAGCAATGCCAACTCCACCTGCAACAATGTCCAGGAAAATGGGGTCAGGATCTTGTCATTTTCATAGTTTCAAAGTTAAGTGACTTGCTTTGCAAGATAACTTGTAAGCCCTTGAGGAAGCAAGGAACCGTTGTACCTAAACTGATTGCGCTGATAAAGATCGTCAAAGCAAGTATGAAGATGATTATCGATGTTCTTCCGATGACTGCAATAATCTTTCTGACTACATGCTGCCCGGTGAAGGCGGCAATTGTTGCTACGAGAACAAAATAAGCAGCTGCAGGGGAAAAACAAGGTAACATTGAAGCTATAAGGCTGATGAACTTCATTGTCAAAGTTTAGATTTATTTTGCTAAAAAATCGTCAATCAATGGTCGTAGTAACTTTAACCGCCACTTCCACTTACCATATGGGACGGGAAATCGATTGAGAAGATAATATTGTACGACTGACATTGAGGATGAGAATACCATAGCGAACGTTGATGTTGCACTAGCTACCTGCAGAATGCATTTTAGTATCGTCGAACTCGGGTTTTTTTTGCTGCTATTTTCATAAGTATGCCTCTCAATGATGACCCATTGTTTTAACAGATCCTTAGAATCACTGTGAAGAGTAATTGTATGATAATATACTATGATTTTCATTTAGTACTAGTTACGTGTACCTGAGGAGGAATTCCTAGCTCAAGGAATAGAGGACCCAAGATGAAGCCACCTCCGAGTCCAAGCAGGCCGCCGACCATACCGGCTATAATTCCGCAGGAGCAGTATAAAAGAATCTGATATATCTTCCAATTTACGACTTCCTTTCCTTTGGATGCAATTACTCTGGTTCCTTTGTATAGGGATACGGCTTCAAAGAGTGTCACAGAGGCAGCAATCGGTATCTATTAGAAAAACAAAACAGTAACGCTCGAGTCGAAGATCTTTTTGCCCCAAGATACTCTAGAATTATGATTTGCAAACCATTGCTTCTTAAGCTTTATTTCAAGGCACTATCATGGATCAGTCATTTTGTAAAATAGCCTTAAGAATCAGTTCCCTTTTATCTGTCTAGATTCTGGAAAGAATCTCCGGTTTTTACCTGCAAGGAGTTCACAATCCAATACATGACCGAGCAGGTTGGAATATATTCCTGCAGAAACAAACATGTGGATGTCATTTAGGAAATATAACTGATCTAATACTCATCGTGCTCGCGATGTTATGGACGATATTGGTATACCTTAATAATCTGCACAATGAGAAAACCGATCCAAACGTAGACGAGCAGGCATACCTCTTTCCAGTATATGTTTTGCAGTAGAGGTACCTGGATTGAATATAACAACAATAGGAAATTATTACAAAGACTATACAAAAACCAAAATGTTCTTTAACTTACTTCTTCATCTGGCTGGTTTCCTGGGCCACTCGGTAGCGGTTTATAGTCCCGTGCACTTCCATCTGCAATTTCAAGTTTAGCATAATCCATTTGCGATGATTTCAATTGACATAATGAAGTTGTTTTTTTATCAGTAGACCGCTATGTACTGTAAAGCTTATTTCTATAGTTAAGGTTTACTTGGATGAGGATCACTAGGTACTCACCGGCCGATTTGGACTCCTCTGATTCGGACTTAGCCGCTTCCTGAAAATAGAATCTCAACATTCTCATTAACAATCTTATACAAAAGGGAAGTAGCCTGTGAAAATCTTAAAGAACTGGAAAATTATACCTTTTTAAGCACCGTCTCTTTCTTCCATGTATCTATACCTTTGAATAAGGCTTTCGTTGACGTACCTAGCATCGACAAATTTATGCTTCTAAATCAGAGAACATCATATTACATGGATCATAAATCATGCCGAAACTATCTTCCTATTGCATGAACTGTTTAGCCCTGCTCGGTAACCATCTTTTTCTTGTTTGAATAACCGAACTCGTTTAAGGGGACAAATGGTTCTAATGAATCCATTTATTCGAATCATTGGATACCATTATTGATTCTTAACTAAGATAATATCGAATAAGTATGAATAGCAGAGACGGACGATGGAATAAATGAATTAGAACTCGGAAAACGATGCTAATTCTTATTACCGATGAAGAGGATGATGAGCAGAACCGTGACCATCCAATCAGCAAACATGACATTGAAGGCCACTCCAATGCTGATTCCAAGCATAAGCATGGGCTGAAAGAGCAATGCCAAATCATAATCTATGAGGGGCATCTCCAGGGTTGGGTGTCTAAGTTTCAGGTTATAATAAACTGTTGATCCAGCTGCACCCATGATCATACCTGCAATCATAAAAATCCTTGTTATAAACATATGATTAGTACTAAAGACTAAACAATCGGCGTAAAACTTTACAATGTTAATCATGTTGTGATCACGCTTGCTGCAGACTAACAAATGGATGAACATAAGCACATTATATGAATAAAAGCTGAAACTCACACTTGGAAATGGCGGTGGACGACTTTGGGTCGAAACCTATAATGAGAGAGAGCATTGGCACGAAAATTCCACCACCTCCGACGCCTCCAACGCTACCCAACGCTGCACCAAGGAATCCGACAATCGTCCCCACGACTACTTTCCAACCAAACTCCATCTCCTGCTCAAACAATGATTCAATTCACAATGTATCAAAAGTTAACAATCCTGAAAAGCATTAACCAGATGTTGCAAAAGATAAACTAACTTACAGGCCAGACAGGTTCATAGCCAGACTTCCCACTTTGCCAGAAAAAGTTGACAACTCCAACAAGAAGTCCCTGTGTTTTAACTGTCTCTTTGGGAACATGTTGGATTCCTTTGTCTTTCAATAATCTCTCTGCAATCCCCACATTGCAGACCATGGCAAGAACCAGAAAGAATATCCATGCTATGATTGTGGACCATCTTCTGTTAACCTTAATTTCAGCCATTTTTGGCTACTGTCTGACTTGTTAGCAAAGAGGGAGAGAGAGATTGTATTCTATGAATTGGCAATTCAAATGAAAAACCTTTTTGAAGGTTTAAGTTTACTCAATTCTATTCTTAGCCTTCTCTGCTACCAATACAGTAGCTTAAGAGAAGGAAGAAAATAGTAAGTAATGAGCTCACTCCATTGGTACCTTCTGTAGTGTCTACATTTATAAATCTCTGTGTGCTTCCCCTTTTTTTACCCCATGACACAGTTGCTTCTTTTTACCCTTTTTTTTGTAAATAACTTTTAAATTTTACCATAGAAGAACAGGCAGGAAATATATACAGCATTCATTCATTTAATTACATATACATGAGCAAGCACATTTGGTCGATTGACCAAACTGCTCATTTTTATTCTCTTATATTCTTTTAGGTCATGTGTTCTAGACCGGACACCCTTTTCTACAATCTCTCTTCCTCTCCCTTCTAGGTAAGATTAAGATTAGATTTAGAATTTGTCAAAAAATGGCAGATACCTACGGTTTGGTAATATTCTGATTTAGAATCAACTTGTTGTGTTGTCCATGTTTGATGCCCCTATTTATGTCTTCACATTAAAAACTTAAGTTTAATGTTTAGAATTAAGGTTTAAGGTTACGAATTACAATTAGAGTTTAATGAATTTAGAGTAGGTGTATTTTTAGGGTTAAAGATTTATCATTTAAAATTATGGCTTAAAATTTAATTTTTTAATATTGAAGTATAAAAATGGCAGAGGATTTTTCTCCCGGTATCTATTTCCATTGTAAAATTTTTAACCATTTCATTAGAACTTAGAAGTTTACCAAAATTTGAAGCTCGAGCAACTTAATTTCATTTTCGGTAACTTATGTACAATGCAATCTTACGTATGATCTTCATAAAAAAAATTAACATGTTCATATTCGTATCCGTACTAGCTGGAAGCTTCATGGCTGGTTTTAACTATGTTTATATGAAAAAAAATTCTAAAAAAATTATATGTACAGAAATCCTTTACATTTTTTATGTTTATTTCTAAATTTTAGACTCTAACTCTAATCTCTAAGTCATAAACACTAAACTCTAAACTTTTAAAACTAGACCCTACACTCTACACTCTAACCTTAATTTCTAAATCCTAAACTCTAAACCTTAAAAACTAAATCCTACCCTCTAAATTCTAAACCATAACCTTAGACTCTAAACTCTATATTTTTTAATGTGGGAAATAGATAGAGGCACAAAAAATGGTAGATAATTTCTATTTTGTTTCATATATCCCAGACATAAGTATAAGGAATGATATTTTAAATATATGTAAAGAAATTAAAGTATATCTGTATAAGGTATATATTCGTATAGAGGGACGAGAGCTTTCTTTAGGCCCAAAGGGACCTAGGTCCCTGTTGAAAATTTTAAATACTTGATAAATTTTGACCTAATAGTATTTTGTGACCCTTATAAAAATTTAGTATTTAAATTAAAAAATCACAATGACTCATTTAATATTTAATCAAGTAGGGGCTAAACTAAAAAAAATAGGTCTTTGTCTTCAAATTTTTTGGTACAAAAACAATTTAGGTCCATATAAGTTTAAATTTTAGACAAATTAGGCATTGTCCCTGAATTCTAAAATCAAATACTTAATGGTCCATTTTAATTTTTAACTCAATATTTCGACCCCTTCCGGTGTTGAATCCTAGCTCGGTCTCCATATCATGTAAACATAGGTTTGTAGAAGTGAAAATGAAAGAAGCAAATGATGAGGAATTCAGGCATGTTTGGAGGAAACTTCCGGGAAGTAGCACATCTAGTTTTTTTTTTTTTTTTTTTTTGCATTTCAGTACGGAACAAGAAGTAATATTCCAAAGTTAGGGTAAAAGGGAACTCAGCCCCGACTCATACATACTGCTTAAGCCTTAATGTTAAGGCTGATTTATACGGCAAACCCATGAAGCTTCATAGCTTCATATCTTGGCTTCTTCTTTTAACCCTTTCAATGGCACCTACTTCCTTCTTTAGTCTTTACTATCCATGTCTTTTGCTGGTTTTGGATTTTTCTGACCACTGCTTCATTTCCACGATGGTTAATTAATTGTAATTAGATTAAGACTAATGATGACAGTGGATGTAGTTATACCAATGGTCACCGGAAGAAGTAATTTGTATTTTGGTCACCGGAATTTTAAAACCTGTTTTAAATCCACTGAATTTTAGATATATTTTTCGTTTCGAACGTAATTGGTGCGACATTAACAACTGAGTCGGCATGCCACGTCATTTTTTAAATAAATTAATATTTAAAGGTTTAAACACGCGACCTCAAAAAGATTCCATGCTTAACCACTAAATCAAACTATATATTTATTATACAATTGATACAAATAATATATTAGATTACACCGTGATTAATAATTACATTGATTTTATGAAAATATATTAATTATGACCTTTGATAATTTATGTTGTAATTAATATTTTTATAATTAGGAGATAGGAGCCAATGATATTAACGTAGAAAATGAATGAGAAGTGGATTATTTCAATTTAAGACTTCTAATCATAGCTAAACCAACTAATCCGATGATTCTAAATTAATGGAACACTAGATAGTTTGATCAGTTTTCACCTAATTTCGTTCAACCCTTGGACGAGTTGAGACTGTACCAAATTGAGCTGAGACTGGTTTTGGAAGTTTCTTCTCTAATTAGGGATGGTAGTTCATGGTGACTGTTTGGACATTCAGATTGCATAATTTATTAGTTTTTCTTTTTCTTACTGACACAGTACACTGTTTTTGTAGCAAATAATTAGTAGAAAAATGTTTTATGAGAACTCGCGATGAGATTTAGCAAAACAAAAAACCCTCTAATATTTATGGAAGTTATTTACAATCATCAGGCTGAGGAATCTTTAATCAGCAGAATGATATTTAATATAATATAAAAGGAGAGAGAAATAAGTAGAAATAGATGCAGGTAGGCCCAAAGACAACCAAAATGTGAAGCATGTATAGCCCAAAAAGGCCCATCAGGCAAAACAGAACCTTTCACTTGAAAATCCATAGCGGGAGGAACAAATTTGCTAACGACTTTTCAAACTAAGCAATTCCTTTCACTTGAACGTTTGGATTCCAACAACACAGTCAAACCAGAGACTTTATCTTTTTAACATCAAGTTCCCCTGTTTCCAAGCTTTTACCATAAACATCTAACTCCAGATATCAAAATGAGCTAACGATGTTTCTTTGATGACTTTGTGAACTCAACGACATCGTCATCATCGTCTGCATGGCCACTTCTCTCTCTCTTTATCTGTGAAGATGATGGCAACACCACCTCATCATCCTCAACTTCTTCTTCCTCTTCTGCATTCACCTCCAGCATCATGTTCTTCGGCTTAGCCCACTGGTTGAACCCAGGTATCCTTCACCATAATCATCATCCTGCCATTACCACTCAACAAAAATACCAGTTAAAGAAAACAATACAGTTCAATTATTTCAATGAACCAAAAAGTATTACAATGAACGGAACAGAATTAATCCAACTAAGACTGCTGTAACAAATGGCCACGATAATTACAGTAACATCGAATTAATCCAACTTTTATTTGTCTCTTAATCCTCCAAAACAACCCAAAAGTATACAAATGGCCGCATAACATCAAAAAATAACAGCATTAATCTTCTGCAAAGTTAACATCTTAGCTGCAATAATTACAGAAACAATAACTTCCTAAATCAATGAGGAAAAACTTCTCCACTATGAATGCAATGTGCAAACTAACAAATAGGGAAATAAGTTTAGTGAACTAAAAAAGTTATCATCTAAAATGTGCAAAACAAACTTAATCCCCTCCAATACTTAAATATCTAGTCTACAGAAACTTCATAAAGAACCAATCCACGACATCAGGAAGTTGCTTATCATGGTGAAGAACTTGCAAGAAAAGGTTTAAAAGCACACTTCAAAGACACAACCCAAATTCACCGTCTATGGCAATGAGTAATACAGAAACAAAACCAACAGTTCAAGGAAAGGGCTGGTGAGATACAAGTTTCAAGGGATTCCCAAAAAAAGATAGAGAAACCTCTATCAAGCTAAAAATCTAACACCATTGTGCTTTGACATAATTTCTCTTATATCCTCATCGTGAAAACACTTATAAGAGTAAATGAGAAAAAGAGTTGAAAATTAAAGCTAGAAACAACCGAATACATTAGCAGAACAGATAAATACCAAAAAAAAAAAAAATCAAGGAAACATGTAGAAAAACTTAAAATGATGTGTATATAAGCCCTTTCATGGGGCAAAACATAAACCGCATATATGATTTCTAACAAGAAAACTAGTAAGAACCTAGGCACACTGCAAAATTAATAAAAAGATCAAAAACAAATTGTAAGGTTAAAAGCATAACAGCACAACCATGTCACGGCATCTCCTTTCCCTCAAAAATCTAAAATGGCTAATTCAATCAAAATATTCACTACTGCTAAGGACGAAACATTAAGAAAAATTAGAAACTATAACACATCAATTAGGTAACGAGTAAAAAAAGGAATCTCACCTCCTCGTCGTCCTCTTCTTCATCTTCAAATTCCTCATCGTTTTCAACACCTTGCTCTTCTTCCTCACCGGTCTCACCATTATCATCTACATCATCTTCTCCACGTCCGTGCCCATCGATCTCCCCTTCTGTGCACGTCAAACCCCGAGTACTCCTTGGCTCAGTAAATCCCACTTCATCATTATCCACCTCTTCTTCCTCATCATCCTCAACCCCATCTTCCTCATCATCACTACCCCCAATCTCATGAGCTTCCACAATATCTTCTTCCTCCTCCTCCTCCTCCTCCTCATCATCATCAACTTCCTCATCCGAAACATTCTCATCGTCGTCATCATCCTCTCCGTCTTCATCATCATCTCTCCCCACTTGCTAAATGCGAAACCCGTTTGCCTCATGACTCTGCCCATTTACATTCCTACCAATCTCAGTCTCTTCTTCATCAGCATCGCTCTCTTCATCCTCATCAACAATCCTTTCCTCTTCTTCTTTGACATGCCCATTATTCATTCCGTAGGGCTGATCCTCACCGTCAATTTCCCCACTCCCATGATCATCTTCATCCTCATCCTCATCTTCATCTGATTCCGGACTTTCATTCCCCTCAGCATCCATTTTATCCAAATATTTCAACGATTTAATCAAACCAAAAACTCTAGCACGATAATCCTTAACTCTGGTGACTGGACACTCATAAAGGTCGAGCGAAACAAGTCTAAGCTGAGCAAGTGGGGCAAGATCCTCAATATATTGAATCCGATTGTTGGATAGGTCGAGGTCTCGAAGCGACTCAAGGCCAGCTTCAACGAGGAACTCAAGACCACCGGCGATTCTGTTGTCAGAAAGGATAAGTTTCTGGAGATTTCTTAGACGAGGAAACTGTTCTAGCGATGAAACGCCGAAGTTGGCGATGGAAAGGTGTTGAAGATTCTCGAATTTTTCCAAGAGGCCCGGCGGCGGGAGGCGACCTTGGACACACTTCACCGCACCGTCAAGTGTCAATGTTCGAGCCGCCGTGTGGTCCGTGTGCCCATCTAGCGCTGTCTCCACCGCTCTCTCCCAAATCTCGTCCATCAAGAACGGGACCCGGACCCTAATTTTTCTTGATAAATCGAGACTAAGTTCGGTTTCAATCTGTCTGAACGGCTTAAACCCTAAGGATGTGCTTGGTACAGCAGAAAAATGGAAAGAAAATGAGGAAGTAAGGAAAATTGGAAAGAAAATAAAAATACGAGCTGCGTGGTATAAAGGAAAATATGAGGGAAAGAAAACCGGAGGGAGAGATTTTTCTCTACTTAGCACAAATAAGAATTTGTCCAAATTTTGACGGAAGCAATGACAGTAAATTAATCATAGTTTAACATAAGTTAATATATCATAGTTTATTTTTTCAACGCTGGATAAAATCGTTCTTTAGTTAAATATATTTAGGGTAAACTACCTAGTGACCATCAAACTTATTGGGTATACCTATTTTAACCACCGAACTATCGAAATCGTCAATCAGACCACCGAACTTATTAAATCAACCTATTTTGACCACCGCCGTTAAAAAACTAACGGATGGATAATGGAAGGGTGACGTGGCAGTTAACGAAAATTTATAAAATTAAACATTTAGTTCCTATTATTTACCTATAATTTCAATTTGGTCCTAATTTAAATTAAATTAATTAAAATTAATCATCCAATCGGGTGATGGACAATTTATTTTAATTTTTAATTTATTTAATATATTAATTTTCCTCCAATCAGGCGGTGACACGTGTCACCGCTTGGTTAAAGGAAAATTAAAGAGACAAGGAGTGTGTTTGGCGCATGAGGTCCTAGGTTCAAACCACCCCAAACACACTCTTGTCTCTTTAATTTTCCTCCAACCAAGTGGTGACAAAATTATAGGACCAAATTGAAATTATAGGTAAATAACAGGGACTGAATGTATAATTTTATAAATTTTCGTTAACTGCCACGTTACCACTCCGTTACCCATCCATTAGTTTTTTAACGGCGGTGGTCAAATAGGTTGATTTAATAAGTTTGATGGTCTGATTGACGATTTCGATAGTTCGGTGGTTAAAATAAGTATTCTTAATTAGTTTGGTGGTCACTGGGATAGTTTACCCTTATATTTATGAATCGTTAATAAACATCATGTTGTGGAAATTTGTAAAAAAGTTTCATACCTACACTGCAAAATCTGGTAATTAAACGAGTGTCCACAAATTCTATATCGTTGGAAAATAAACTGTTGTAAAGCGGGACGTTAATACTGACTGAAAAATAATAAAATAATTAAACATAATTATAATTGTGTTGTGGTATTAAATACTGCCTTAGAAGCAAATTCGCCCTGATGTATGTAATTGCTATAATGGACGAACGACCCCCAGAAGTTAGCACAACTCTCCAAATTTCGTAGAGTTGTCTGTGAGAACCAAAGTTTATGAAAACCAAAGAGTGTTTCAAAGCAAATGCTATTTGCTTAGAGATGTTCTCAAATGAGTGAAATTGTCCACTATTTATAAGCTAAATAGTAAGGACAAAATTGTCATTTTTAAAGCACAATTTAATTCTATTTATAATAGAATTAAATGGTCATAAAATATAAACTTAATGAGCATTAACGACATTCCCCCACTAATGTGAAAGAATGAAGTTAGAACTTGAGAAGAGCAATAGCGAGATTAGTTACTTAAGCACTAGTGAATGTATTTGGAACTAGAACATAGTGATGATGAGTAATTCTTCTCTTAGATAAGTGAACGAATCTTGAACTTTCTAAGATTATGGTGAAATTATAACACACAACTAACCCCTTCATCCATCAAAGTCCTCGATGTGTTTACAAAACATATATACAAATGTATATATATAGCCTCTTTTCTTCAGAATTCTAATAAGTGTACTAGAAAAACGGCACAGCGTTTTTCATAGAAGGTGGCTAATCTTTCTCACTTACGTAGGTTATTTCATTAGGTTTATCTCAACATAAACCACCCGAATCAAGAATATGAAATTATTAAAAGCTTTTACAACAGTTCATCCTCACAATAAATAATAAGGTGAATTTCTTCAAGTTCAAAATGAACCACCCAAATTCTAGGATAATAAATCATTAAGAATAAATACCCAACCTCTTTAGCCGGTAAATTCAATAATTCCTTCTCAAATGGGATCGTCCACTCTTGGGATCGAATTCATTAAGAGTTTAAGAAAACTCATCATCTCTTGCGGCAAGTTCATCTAGTCCTTCGCATTAGGACCACCCACTCAACACTAGGTTATGAACTTATTAAGAGTAGATATTCATCCAAAATTGGTAAATTCATCAAGTTTTTCTCACTAAGACCATCCAAAGCCTGGGCTATGAATTTATTAAGAGCAATAAAGCTCATCATGTGTATATACATTATTCATCATAGGGATATGTAGGTAGAAATGTACACTATGAGTATTTACATGGTTTCCTTTGACCACATTGAACTTAGATAACTAAGTTGAGTATCCACCATGAATTCCTCAACCAATAGGCTTTAGATACATCCTCTCAATGAATCTAGAATCAACTTCCGACTTTAACCTTATTAAACAAGGCGCAGGGACCTAATGGGTGATTTAGGAAGACGGAAGCCCTTACGGGCGTAAATAAGAGGACACAGAGGTCCTTAAAACTATATTATCCCGCTTTTTAAAAGGGGCTAAGTATATAACTTAGTTTTTAACCAAAAACATAAAATTTTTAACCCTTTTGTTCTTCAAAAACCTGAGATGCTCCCCCTTTTCTCCCCTCGTCCGATGAGCGTCGCCGCTCATCGAGGATAAAACCCAGAAATAGATGAGAGAGCCACTGTATGTTGTTGCATCGGCCGCTGTCCCCCGACAGTCGATGAACCCAAAAAACCCTAAAAACAACCTCTTTTTCAACCTCAAACCTGATCTACCCTCAATTTTAAAAAAAAGACCGAGCCCCTTTTCTTTTTGAAAAACCCCAAAGACAGTTCAAAAACCCCCCTTTTGTTCATGAAAACGAAACCAAAAAAACTTTTTGAGAAAATAAAGAAAACCCGCTCTATCGCCTTCCCCTTCCATTGGCTCACCCATCATGATCAGGGAAGTCGAAGGGATTATCGCCAGCAAAGGGGGAAGCGAACGGACGCGACTAGAAGGCACAACCGAAGGTAAAAATGAAATAACCCTAATATATGCTTATGATACTTTGAAATGAAAAAGAAAGGGAGGAGATTACCTCTGAACTTTGTTTTTTTCTTGCCTCTGTTTTCTGTTGCTTTCCAAATTTTCGAATGTTTACAATGTTTTTAGGGCTTCTGTTATATACCCTTTAATATTACATGGATAAAAGAAAAAAGAAATTGAAAAAAACATCATATTGTCTATCTCTGTTGTGTCTGGCATTTTGGTGCGTCCTCTGAAATGTCGGTTGGCCTCTGCGTTTTTTGTTTTGATTCATCCTCCATACTAACATTGTTGGTTGGCCTTAGCATGTCATATTTACATTCTGTTTTCTTTTGTCACATGTGCCGACGTAGTGGAACGACAAGGAGGAAGAGACCAGAAAGAAGCACGGCTTGAGGAGCAAGTCTCTAACGTGGCCGTTGACGTGGCCCAGTGATGGTGAGATGGCACCGGGCCGATGGTTCTCCCTGCCATCGTGGGGGCGAAAATGGAATGGCCACTTTCATACGTGGGCGCCACGTGGAAGATGAAACAACGGAGACATGGTTCGACCCAGCGTGAAATCCATGTGCACGTGGAGAAACCAAATGACTCCGTGTGCGGTGCGTGTGAAGATAGATGGACACTCCTGATGCAATCTGGTCCGTCAGATCTGCACCAGATCTAACGGTGGAGATCTTATGGTGCACAGATAGAATAGATTAGGGTTTTTTGGTGGTTATCAGATTGAGGATAGTTAGTTGAGCCAAATAGGCCAAACATATGTATTTAATTAATAACTCTTTTTTGGGTTTTGAGTTTGTAAATGGACTGATATATACATTATTGGGCTTTTATTTAATTATCATAGTATTTATATTTTGTATTTTTGGGCTGATATATTAAAGAGACATTTGGGCTTTTTATTTATATCAACTATTGTATATTCACTTTAGACTTTTTTAACATATATTTTAGGATTGTAATAATATAACTAATATTAATAGGAAAAACATTATATAACACATATAACCTAAAAAGAAGCAACATTTAACCATATATATATGCTCATAGTATAAAAGGATAAAACAAATAAACCAAACATATAAACAACTAAGCCCTTTGTTTAAAAAAAGTAGAACGGGTCAACCCCAACCCCCGAAAAAAATAGTGATTACACCTATCACACGGATAATGGTCTTCTTGGCTATCCTATATAAAGGAGGAGAGAGAAAAGTCAAAAAATTAATGGCGCAATTATTATCCTAATAATTGAAGAGAGAGAATTCGAAAAGTCTCACCTAAAATATCAGAAGTCGTCGGGATAACTAGAAGTCACCAGAGAAGACGATCGGAACAGTCGCATCTTCATCAGAAACTGTCCGAAGGTATAACTTTCATGCCTCCTCTATTTTCCTGCATTAAAACACCGAAACACTATGTTAGCATTTTAAATGGTAAAGATAGTAGCAAAAACAAAAAAGAACAAAAAACAGAAAGGAAAAATCTGACTTATCTTTGTTTGGCCGCCGGTGAGGGTTTAAAGGCATGGATGAGTCAAAAATGAGTGGATTTTGGTTCGTTAGTTAGATTTAGGTGGGGAAGAGGGGTGATTCTGATGAATCAGGCCTTAGATCCAGGCTTAGGACGGTGAAATGATTTTTTGAAGAGTTTAGGGTTTTGGTGCGGCGGAGATATGGCGGCTGAAAATTGCCTCGCGGTGGTTGGAAATCTCCTTACAGCGGCCGACGTCGCCTATGGCCGTCAGGATTCAAATCCCAGTGGTTGATGAACATTGGAGTGAGGTAGGAGAACGGTGACTGAGGATTAAAGGGAGGTTATGTTGGCGGAGCTAAGCCAATGTTCTTGGTGTTCACCTTGTTCTTGAAGAACAAGGATGAACATCAAGCAAAAGCTTGGTGTTTTGTTCGAGTTTGAGCGAGGATTTCTAGGTTTTGGTTGTTGGTGTTTAGAAGATTTTGGGAGAGTAGAAAAAGGGAAATCCAAAAAATGGAGAAAAAAAAAATTTGATATCCAAATGGGGTCTTTTATAGGCATTCTCCGAGGGCTCTGGGGCCCGTAAATCCCCACAAACCCCCGTGAGTCCCCGGATAAAGCCCATTCCCTTCTTTCTCTTTTCTCCTAATCTAGCTCTTGAATTTTCATATCTTTCAATTTAGTCCCTATTTCCTTGTAATTTGGTTCTTAAATTTTGATATTAATTCAATTTGGTCCTAAATTTCCTTTGTTATTACTTTGATTAATGTTTGATTAATGCATGGTTTTAAATATGGCATATATTATATTGTTAGATAATTAAATTCATTTAGGTATAATTGATAGAGCCTTAGATACTAAGTCCCTTAATTAGGAGTTAAATAATTAAAATAGGTGAGATCATTGTAGTAAATAAATGAGTATTAAAAGGGAAACTTTTAAGTTCTAATTTGAGTGGTGTCTATTGAAATGAGATGTTATTCAATGGGTCTTTTAAGTTGAACATTTGACATTCATTTTAATTTAGAATATGAAATTAACTTAGTTGATTAAATTAGAGCCTTAATTAGGGTTAGAACTTAAATAATTAAATTCACCGATTAAATTAGGAATATTGTTCAATTTAGGGTTTTAACGTGGGTAGTGCTCAAGCAATTGAGTGTTATTTCATAAATACCCTAAGTTTTATAATATTCATAGTTTTTAAACAATTCAATTAATTAGAGCTCTTTAAGTTTGAGCTTAAAATTGACAAGACAATAACCGGACATACATTCAAACCTTTTATGTAGTGATATATTTTTGAATATGAATCGAGGTGCCCTAAAGTAACTGGGTGCTTCTAATTTCATATTCGTTCCAAAAATATATTTCCTTATAAAAGGATATCTCCATTCTGAATTAAAATCTATCTAATAATTATGGTTAAATTAAATTCAAATTATTACTGAAATGTCAAAATACCACGTAAAATTAAAAGGTACCGATAACGGGCATTTGTGGGGGTGCTTATCTTTCTCCACACGTAACCGACTCCCGAACCCAAATTTTAAAGAAACGAATCTCTGGTTGTTTTATGGTGTCCGGTCTATTAAAGTGATCGGTGGCAATTCCAAACATTTTTTAAGATTAAATAAAAGGAAAATCAAATTCTCATCGTAAATCAAATAAAAAAACTTAATTTAATAAGAAAATTAAATTTTCAAGATAAAATAAATAAAAAGGATTAAAACTCTAATTTTCCAAAATTAATCGTCATGCTATTTTTACACACGGTTAAAAAATGGCAACGGCAAATACAATGCATTTATAGCTCTATAAAGGACTTCAAAACACCACTAGATCAAATGCCCACCGTTTCTTAGCCTTTATAAAAGGATTAAAGCCATTTGATTTCTTCATTAAAATGAAAATTGTTTTATTATATTCCACACATTTAGTGGAATTAATCATGTGGCATTATTATATTTATTGCCATGAACATTATATCATATATCACATGTTTAATAGTTATAATGGTAAAGGCTAAACCAAATATTTGACAATATTCGTACATTGTAAAAGGCGGTGCGCTAAAGTGGAGTTTTACCGGAACTATAACAATATTTGCATGTCGATACAAGGATATGAGACTAATGTTGTTCACGCCTGAACAACCGTAAAAATTCACTTTTAAATTGTTGATAAATAAATTGTTGTAAAACGAAGTATTAATACAGACTGAAAAATAATAAAATAATTAAACATAACTATAATTGTATTGTGATATTAACTACTGCCTTAGAAGCAAAATCATCCCGGTACATATACAATGGACGAACGACCCGCTGAGGTTAGCACGACTCTCTAAATTTCGTACACCCGAAAGATAGAGTGAACTTTAATAGTACTGCTCTTCTCTCAACTTAAAAAACACTAAAAAAATTATAAAAACCAAAAAGTGTTTCAAAGCAAAAGACATTTGCTTAAAGATGTTTACAAATAAGTGAAACTGCCCACTATTTATAAGTTAAATAATAAAGAAAAAATCATCATTTCCAAATCGTAATTTAATTCTATTATAAATAGAATTAAATGGCCATAAAATATAAACTTAATGAGTGTTAACAACATATATGTCCTCGGTGTGGCATCCCTACTCAGTCACTTGCGCGTTGGTCTCCTCCTGTTTCGCCGGCTGTGAGGATCAATACTGGTGCAAGTTTCGTCTCTGCAGAAAACAAATTATGTTCAGGGATAGTAATCCGGGACTCAGAAGGCTTCATTATGGGTTCATGCTTTAGAATGAATTATTCAATTACCTCTTGCTTTGTTGCTGAAGCTATAGCGATTGTTCAGGGCCTACAATTATATATATATAATAATAAATTTTAATTCACTGTTTCGAAAATTTTTACATTGATAATTATTTATTTTAATTATTTAAATAAAAATAATATGTAAACTTGACTTTATTTATTTATTTTCCAATGTATTCATATATAACACTTTATTTAATAGGTTTATTCAATTCTCGAGTGTATTTAATTCAGGATATTATTTTTATATGTAATTTAATTATATATTTTTATTAATTTGTTTTAATAATGTTTTAAAAAATTAAAAAATTATTTTAACATTTTTAAATAAATGATATTTCTATAAAAATACAAATAAGAAAGGTATAAGAATAAGGGTATAATGGTAAAGTTATTACATTTGGATTTTTTTCTTTCTTTTTTTTATCCTTTCAACCAAGCACACCAATAGAAAGAAAATATATATTTTTATCCTTTTAACTTTCTACCTTTTAATTTTCTATCCTTCTAATTTTCTTTCCTCTCTATCAAGCAAAACTTAAAGATTTTACCCTTCATATGTACGGATTCAGTTCTTTCTAAATTTTCTCAACGCTTGCAAATAAAAATTAAAAAAAAGGGAAAAGAAGAAAAAAAACCAAATTCAATTTCTTCTGTCCTCTTTTTTTTATTTTTTATTTTTTTCGTTTCTAATTGGAGACGTGGACTTATAAATTTCGATAGGGGATGAATCTCTCTAACTCGATGGGAAATGATGGGGCCATTGGGGCTCTTGCTTCTTGGCTAGGGTTAAGGCCTAAAGGGTGTGGTTTTGTTTGTGGGAACTGTTGGATTGAGGAAGACACGGATCGATAACATGGGTGAAATGAACGGTTATGATTGGAGGTGGGTGTGTTTATTTTCGACATAGATGTAGGTAAGGCAGATGAGAGAAAATGAGCGGGCACAGCCAGGTTGGACATGCAAATATTTGACACATCAATTTAATATCAAAGATTAAAAGATTGTCACTCGAGTTTGAATAAATTGCGCAAGTGCCACATAGGTTGTTATAGTTATAGACAGGACAGTTGGGTTAGCTAAGCATTGGTGAATCACGCTCGACCAATCACGGTCCAGCCTACGACTTTCGATCCCCAAAAAAGTAGCAATAGAAGAACATATATTAGAGTTCTGATTTTAAGTATTTTATGTTTATAATTTTTAAAGTATTTTCATTTGTAGTGTGTATTTTTAGTTTGAGAAAATATTTTATAGTGAAAATTTTTATTTTTTATAAGTGGCTTTGATTAGAGTTTAGATGTTTAATTTAGATTTTAAATTTTAGGAATTTATGTTTTAGGGTATGTGGTTTAAGGGAAAGGATTTAGGATTTTTAAATTTTAAGGTTATTGATTTAAAATTTAGAGTGAACTACATAAATGATCATTGGACTTTTAAGGCGCTTGTATTTTGGTCATCGAACTTTTAAAACTTACAACACGACCACTAAACTTTTAATTCATTTTCATTACGGTCATTGTCATCAACTATTGTTAAGAAATGATGACATGACATGTTGCAGTCATCTTATTCCCTAGAAAACCCTAAGTTTCTCAAACCAATTACAACCATCCGCCTCCTATAGCATGCTCCATCACCATCCGATGTTATTTTAATTGTCAATTGTCATCATCACTAAATACAACACCTATCTTACTTAAAAGCATCATCATCTCTCCAAATAGTATTACAATTTACCTCTTGTAAGATTCTCTCAAAATTTCCCAAAGTACATGACTAAATGCTATCCTAGGCTTCGCTCAAAATTTTCCAAAGTAGCCGACCAAACGCCATCTAATACCAAGGATACAAAGCAATGCAATCCCTCAAAATATGGTAAGTCTTGATTTGATTTTGTTTGAAAATTATTGTTAAAAAATTTGGTCAGAATGACGTTTTCAAAATTTCCCAAAGCACCTAAGCTCCCATGAAATAGTGGTGAAACACTTGACTATGGTGGGTGTTGTGTTTTCATAACGTCGGGCAATGACAACACATACAGAAGGTTGACGACTGTATTTGGTTTGAGGAACTTAGGATTTTCTAAGGAATAAGATGACTCTAATGTGCAATGTCATTATTTTTTAATGTCAATGGATGGGAGTGATTGTAATGAAAGTGAATTAAAAGTCTAGTGATCGTGTAACGACCCAGATTTCAAAACCCTTGGGTCGGTCCAAACTTAGCCGTGGGCTTCTCATTTTGGGCCAAGATTTTGGGTCTTGGAGAGCTCAAGAGAGTGCTATAGTGGGCTCCGTGTTTTCTTATTGGGCTTGGTTTGTAGTTTGGTGGAAAGATGGAAGAGTAAAGAAGGGCATAAAGGGGAATTCATAATTTTCAAAAAGGGTGGTTTTGTCTTGCGAAACCCGCCTAAGGCGGAAAGGAAGACATGCTTTCATCACCCTCATAACTCCCCCCGTCTCTCTCTTTTCTCTTTTACCTTGGATTCAAAGGTGAAGGTCCAAACTTTGTGTTTTTGAGTATGAATCTTGGAATCCTTGTCATGAGAAGTGTAATCCAGGTTCAATGATCTACATTTTGAGGTAAGAATCTTTAAGTTTGGTGAAGGATGAAAATGGTGGGTTTTGGGGAGGTTTAAGTCTTAGGAAGATTTCACTTGATCTTAAGGTTGTATCTTGTTGCAAATTCCTCCATGAGCTCTAATCCAAGTTTTATTTCATATTTCATGTTGTGTGGCAAGTGGAAGAGGTTGGATGACCTTTGAGAGCTTGAGGTTTGAATAAAGTGTGGGAAAGCTTGAGTTGAAGCTATGCTTCAGGATTCTTGCTTAAGTTTAGTACACTACTAACTTCTTTGGTTCATGTTCTAACACTCCAAATATTAATTTAGAAAAGTAATCTTTAATGAATGGTAATGAATTTGATAATTGAGTATGGGTGCAATTCTTGAGTGGCCGAATTAGAAACTTTACATAGTTAAGACACCATTTGAAGTGACTAATTTTACAACAATATAATCCTTGGGTATTACATTCCAACACTTTGTGTAACATCCAAAATTTATCTAGAAAGGTGTCTTAATATAGCTCTTAAAATAAAGAAATAAAGTGACCATTATTGTGAACCATGAAGGACCAAATTGAAACTTTAAGAAATAAGAAGAGCTAGTTTGAGGTGGCCATATAGTTAACACTCCAAAAATTAAGTCTTGCATGGAAATTTAATTCTTGTTATGGGATTAATGGTGTGGCATTGTTGGGTAAGGGCACATGTGGTTGTTTAAGCTTAGTTTGAAACCAAAAAATATCCATTATCTTTTCATTCTCCTTTAGACCAAAATTGGAAATAGGGAGAGAGGGGAGAGAGTTTGTCCATGGTGTTAGCTTGCTTGGATTTCGATTATTTTGGAGCTTGAATTATGATTGCATGCTTGAGAATGTAAGTTTTTACTTGTGATATCTCTTAATTCGAAATGTGGCTTTGAGTTTGTTGTGTTTGAATCGGTCCTTGCTTGATGAAAATTTGTTAGATTATGGGGATAATTGGTTTGATAGAAGGTTAGTGTAGAAATGAGAAATTATATAAAATGAACCGGATATTGTAATTTAGTGTAATAGTAATGTGAATTTCGAATCATTAGAATGATTTAATATGCTGGAAATATATGAATCAATCCATGTGATAATGTACAAGAATTAATTGAGAGATTGAAAGCTATCCTGCTCAAAAATAGCTTGTAATGAAATTGTTGCGTGATTAGTATAATTTCGATTGCTTAAGCTTCAAATTGGTGACAGATAATTGATTTATTATGTTGCAAAATTATAATGAATCCAAAAAAAAAAAAAGGGAATGGATTTGAAAGAGTTCTAGTAGTTGCTTAAGTGAATTAGAATGGATGATAAACTGCCATGTACAAGGCAATACCCTACATGACTGTTTCGATGAAATTTAATTCATTTAAAACTCTTTTTGGAGACAAGTTAAGTGTAATGAATAACTTGATATTTGATACTTAGTTTAATGGTATTTGGATGTTTATAAACTCAACATAAAAGTCGTTTAATGAACAAAAGTATATAGGGTAGTAATTGCGCAGTTTCGAAATGCTTATGATGTTAGGGAACTACTTTGTATATTGAGTTATTGTACATTGTTAGACTCAAATTGAGTATCAAGTAATGATAATTAAGCATGTTAATTTAGCAATATTTATTGGAACTTATAAGCTTAATTGAAAAGTGTTAAGTAACTAATGAAAGAAGGTCAGTTTTGAATTAAAAAGCATTAATGGAAGCTGTTTGGATTGTTGAAATGATATGTGAACTAAATTGTCAAGGAATTGATTTTAATATATTGCTATTTATGTATTATCTAGACAAGAAAGAGGTTGAACAAGGAGAGGATAGACAAAATGGCATTGTGATTCATGATCAAGCTTAGCTTGGAGTACTTGTGAGTATGACTATGTTTAATTAAGCATAGATTGTTAAATTAGTGCAATTGCTCGATTGATTTGTGAGGCATAAACTGCATATATATGCTTGGGGATTGCTATTGCTTGTTAAGGTAAGAGTCCAAGGTATGTATGGACTTCTGATTATGCATTTCAAATCAAACATGGATTGATTTTATTACACTTAATGTGGTATCTTGTGGATGAAGTTAGAGAGCTTGAAAGGTAATAGAATACCTTGATGACTATTGTAGAGTTGTAAGAGCCTTGATTAGTTGAGTCCTAGCTAGATTGGCATGCCAATAGGAATTTCTGAGCTCATTCAGAACTGGACTAAGGTACCCTGATTGGTACTAAGGTACCCCTGAACAAATTGAAAATGACTAATGTTTCAATGGTAATAGAATTACCATTGCCTATTGATATTGATTGATATTGTATTCTAGGCAACAACTAGTCAAGGCCATAATATCCAACTAAGGTTGCTTGTAATCGATTGAGAGTTAGTGAAATTGAATTGTTTATTTACTCAACCTAAATGAGTTGCTTGACAATGAAATTTTCATCCTAGAAGCCTGCTATAAATTTATGATTAATTGAGCTTGGATTAAGTTTCTTGTTTTATGATTAGAGAGTATGTTACTCAAATGATAAATGCCAAATGATTGGTAGTAGTCTTGAAGAAATATTGGTTCAAGATTGAATGGATAAATTATTTTAGTAGTTTAGAATCTATATACTTTAGTTGTTAAAGTTTCGATACTTGCAACCTAATTACTCACCCTATTAAATTTACAAGAGAGATTGATTGTTGATCAAGCTTGGGGGAGATTTGCAAGGTCACTAAAAGCAACAAAAGTATGTTTTGTTTTGTTAAGTTAAACTCCTAGAAGGTGGCACTAGTTTGGAATGTTATATTATAACATTTTGTCTATCATAAGGGGTTTGTAAAAGTAACCTATTAAAGGCTTGTATATATATCTGTCTAAGTGTTTGACCTAAGGTGCTTGTTAGTGGATGATATTGCTTAACTGGGTTTGGTTGCTAGATTCAAATGACCTAGGAGACCTTAAAAGCTTGTGTTCAAATGCATGATAATGGTATGATGTGGTTTTATAAAGGTTGTGTGTGATTAAAGTATGTCGAAACCTATTGAGTCAAAAATAAATTAAGCAATGCATGTTTAGCTTATCAAATGATCTTAAAATGCTTAAATTGGCATGCCTTGTTTATATTGGTTCTTAATCGAGTATTATGTCCCAAAATAATTGATATACTGGTGATTCACATCCTTGTTATGTATAAAATTTAGAATGATCACATGTCTCCTATCTCAATTCTAATGACTGTAATGTGATATCATTGATGCATTCTAGATTGTCTGTTCAAATGCTTGTGCTCTAAAGGTCTCTCCATGAGTCATTTCCTTGTTCGGTCTCTAACTTGCTAGACAAGTTTGATTGTTTACTCCAACAACAATTTTATCTTCTAGGCCTAGGGGTTGGGTATTACAATTTGGTAATCAGAGCTAAGGTTTAGTCGATCCTAGGACTAAACCAGTTTAAGTTGTGCCATTTGTTGTTTAAGTGCCACCTAGGAGTTAAATTGAATTGTGGCTGTGACCTTGTTTGACTGAATCTTTCTTAAATGAAGGAGGAAAACACATTTGGCCCATGATTGGGTTGGCTCCTCCAATGAAGGAAGAAGACAAGAAGAAGACCCTCAAAAGGCTGCGAGACCACAGCCTGAAGCTCCTCAAGTTAATCAAATCCAAAAAGAATGCCTTCTCCGCATGACTGAAGTGTTCAATCAACTTGTTACTAATCTGAAACAAAATGATCATCATGCATCCATAGTGATTCAACCTAGGGCTCCAATTGATAAATTGGCTCAGCATCGAGCCTATACATTCGCGGGATCTGATGAAGAGAATCCGGAAGCAGTAGAATACTGGTTGGAAACTACCATTATAATTATAACCAAACAACTTCAGTGTTCTAATGAACATAAATTAGAGTGTGTGGTGGCTTTACTTGCTGACGAAACCTTAAACTAGTGGGAAACTATAACCCTCATTGCCCCTGAAGACTCTATCACTTGGGAATTCTTTCTAAAAGAATTTGGAAGAAGTATGTGAGCGAACAATACCTAGCAGAAAGAAGAAGACGTTTCTTGCATTTGAAGCAAGGTGGTAGACCCATAGAACAATATGTTAGTGATTTCTGCAAATACTACAAGTATGGGTCTGAATATATTAAGAATGAGAAGGATAAATGTAGAATGTTCATAGAAGGATTGAACGATGAGTTGAGCCCGATGTTTACGACTCTTGGAATAACTAATTTTCAAGACTTGGTGAACCGAGTGATTGCTACCGAGTCTAGGATGAAAGCAGTTGATAAAAGAATGGAGAGACTTTTCTAAGAAAGACAAGAGGTCAAGGAATGATGGCAAGTCTCAAATGCCCTTCAAGAAGCCGAAAAATCAAAGAATGGATTCCTCAAGCTATGTTGCTTCTCCAAGGGGTAACTTCATTCCGAAGCCTTAGACAATAATCAAATCCTCTGCACCTTCAATCTCTATCTATAGCTTGGGGAATTATGGCAAAGATCCATAGTCTCGACATTGTAATATTTGTCAGAATTATCATTCTGGTCAATGCAGAAAGTAGCCAAATGTTTGTTTCCGGTGTGGAAGCCTAGATCATTATGTTCGCGATTGTCCCCAAACCTTGGATAAATCTTTGGCTAAAGTGGCCTCCAATTCGAATCAATTCCCATCTCCTAGGGGCAAAGGGTCGAAACAAACTCATTCAGAAAACTCGGGGAGAACTCGAGGCCATGCTCCTACTACCACTCATCAAGAGTCTCGGACCCCTGCTCGAGTGTATCACATTCAGAATCATGATGTTGAAGAGGCACCTGATGTTATAGCATGTACTATTGAATTAAATAAAAACTCTGTTTATGTTTTAATTGATTCGGGATCCACCCATTCGTTTATCTGTTCTCCCTTGCTTGTGAAATTAAATCTGAAATTTGAAATTGTTAATCAAAGGCTGGTAGTTTCGAATCCTATAAGAAAAATTATGACCATAAATCTCATTTGTAGAAACTCTCCCATATACATCCAAAACATCCATTTCCCTATTGATATGTATGTGCTACCCTTTGGCGAATTTGATTTAATTCTGGGATTTGACTGGTTAGGAAAACACCAGGCTTGGGTAGATTGTCAAAATTGGAGACTTTTTCTCTGTGGTTTAGGTAAAGAATCCATCCTTTTGATTGATAAGAAACCCACCTCAATCTTTGTTGCTATGATCAAACGAGATGAATTAGATTTTTGTTTAAAATCCATTCCAACTGTATCTAAATTCCTTGGTGTTTTTCCTGAGGAACTTCCAGGACTACCCCCGATTCGTGAAGTGGAGTTCAAAATTGAGACTCAATCGGGAGTCAACCCTATATCCATCACCTCTTACAGAATGGCTCATATTGAACTAAAAGAACTTCAGAAGCAATTGCAAGAATTGCAAGACAAATGATTCATCCGACCAAGCTCATCTCCTTGGGGAGCCCTGGTACTCTTTGTCAAGAAGAAAGACGGGTCAATGAGATTATGCATAGACTATCGGCAACTTAATCGGGTTACGATTAAGAACGAGACCCACTTCCAAGAATCGAAGACATGTTCGATCAATTGAAAAGTGCTTCGGTATTCTCCAATAGATCGACCTTAGATTTGGATACTACCAAATGAAGGTTAAAGAATCTGACATACCTAAGACCACTTTCAGGACTCAATATGGTCACTACGAGTTCCTAGTGATGCCATTCGGTCTAACAAATGCCTCTGCCGCATATATATATCTCATGAACCGAGTTTTTAAACTCTATTTAGATAAGTTTGTCGTGGTCTTCATTGATGACATTCTTATCTACTCGAAAGATGAAGTTGAACATTCAAAGCATCTCAGAATTATGTTACAAACTCTCAGAGATAATCAACTCTATGCCAAATTCAACAAATGTGAATTCTGGTTGCCCAAAGTATCCTTTCTCGGACATGTAATTTCGGCCTCTAGAATTAAGGTCGATCAAAAAAAGATTCAATCTGTGATTGAATGGAGATCTCCGAGGAATGTTAGTGAAGTCCGAGTTCCTTGGCTTAGCTAGATATTATCAAAAGTTTGTTAAGGGATTTTTGATTTTGGCCACACCCCTAACTAAGCTACTTCGTAAAGATGTTCCATTCATATGGTCTGGATAACAACAATGAAGCTTTGACCAATTGAAAGAAGAACTTACCCGAGCTCCAGTGTTAACTCAACTTGAATTAGGGAAAAATATATAGTGTTTAGTGGTGCTTTTCACTTGGGGTTGGGATATGTTTTAATGCAAGGAGATAAGGTGATAGCATATGCTTCCCGACAATAAAAATATCTTGAATTGAACTATCCAACCCATAATTTGGAACTTGCTACAATAATCTTTGCCTTAAAGATTTGGAGACACTATTTGTATGGAGAAAAATGCTACCTTTACACTGATCATAAAAGCTTGAAATACCTTCTTACTCAAAAAGAGCTCAATCTTAGGCAAAGACGTTGGATCGAGCTACTTAAAGATTATGATTTAATCATAGATTACCACCCGGGGAAGGCTAATGTTGTGGCTGATGCACTCAGTTGCCAACATACTTGTGGTTAGTATTCGATTAAATCAAACATTCCCTTATTTCTATCTGAAATTTATATTGATATCGACTAAAGTATTTCTTTACAATCATTGTAGCCTCATTCTTCATGAATGCTTGCCTTCGAATTAGTAGGAAGCAAGAGACCTTGGCTTCTATTCGAATTCACTCTAATATAATATCAAGAATTTGATTGTTGCAATAATCAGACCCTGAATTGCAAGGAATTAAGCTTAAGCTTAATGGGAGTGGCGAATCAGATTTTGTTCAAAAGGAGGATGGATTACTCTATTTTTGAAATAGGGTGTGTATTCCCAATAATTCAAATTTAATACGAAATCCCCACAATAGTTCTTTCTCAATACATCCCGGATCAGTGAAGATGTACAAGGATTTGAAGAGTCTCTACTAGTGGCCCGGGATGAAATTTGCTATAACAGACTTTGTATCCAAATGTTTAGTTTGTCAAATAGCAAAGGCAGAACATCAGGTTCCTTCAGGATTATTACAACATATTGAAATTCCGCCATGGAAATGGGAACAAATAACAATGGACTTTGTTAGTGGATTGCCTTCTTCACCAAAGAAGAATGATGCTATTTGGGTAATTATGGATAGGTTCTCGAAATCGGCTCATTTTCTTCCTATTTGAACAAGCATGAGTCTGGACCAGCTAGCAGAACTCTACCTACGAGAGATCATAAGGTTACATGGCATTCCTACTTCGATAATTTCTGACTGAGACTCTAGATTTACTTCTAGATTCTAGAAATCTTTGCAGAAAGCTCTTGGAACTAAAGTCAATCTCAGTATCGCCTTCCACCCTCAATCAGATGGTCAATATGAAAGAATTATACAAGTTTTAGAAGATATGTTACGAACTTGTGTAATCGATTTTGGGAAGAGTTGGGAGAAAGCTTTACCCTTGGCGGAGTTCTCGTACAACAATAGCTACCAATCTTCTATTCAAATGGCCCCCTTTAAAGCCATTTATTGAAGAAAGTGTAAAACCCCTCTATGATGATCAGAGTTGGGGGAGAACAAAGCCTTAGGACCCCAATTGCTTCGAGAAACAGAAGAACAAGTGCAGATTGTTTGCAATCGTTTGAGAGAAGCCTTCGATCGACAGAAAGCTTATGATGATCGTAAAAGACGGGATATTCAATATAATGTGGGAGACAGAGTGTTTCTTAAGGTATCTCTTTGGAAGAAGGTGTTCAGATTTGCTAAGAAAAGAAAACTTAGTCCTCGGTTTATAGGACCTTTTGAGATAATAAAAAGATTGGCCTTGTTGCTTATCGGTTGGCCCTTCTAGAAGAATTCAGCAAAATACACAATGTGTTTCATGTATCAATGCTACGTAGCTATCGATCTGATCATTCTCACATCCTCGAGCCAGATGAAGTTGAATTGAATCAGGATTTATCCTATGAGGAAGAACCAATCCAAATTCTTGATCACAAATATAAGAGGTTTTGAAACAAAACCATCTCCCTAGTCAAGGTGTTGTGGAAGAATCACGGGAGTATAGAAGCTACGTGGGAACCTGAATCCATTATGAGGGAACAATACCCGTACTTATTTTCCACAGGTAAATTCGATGATGAATTTTCCTTAAGGGGGAGGGATTTGTAACACTCCAAATATTAATTTAGAAAAGTAATCTTTAATGAATGGTAATAAATTTGATAATTGAGTATGGGTGAAATTCTTGAGTGACCGAATTAGAAACTTTACATAGTTAAGACACCATTTGAAGTGACTAATTTTACAACAATATAATCCTTGGGTATTACATTACAACACTTGGTGTAACATCCAAAATTTATCTAGAACGGTGTCTTAATATAACTCTTAAAAAAAGAAATAAAGTGACCATTATTGTGAACCATGAAGGACGGAATTGAAACTTTAAGAAATAAGAAGAGCTAGTTTGAGGTGGCCATATAGTTAACACTCCAAAAATTAAGTCTTGCATGGAAATTTAATTCTTGTTATGGGATTAATGGTGTAGCTTTGTTGGGTAAGGGCACGTGTGGTTGTTTAAGCTTAGTTTGAAACCAAACAAATATCCATTATCTTCTTCATTCTCCTTTAGACCGAAATTGGAAATATAGAGAGGGGGAGAGAGTTTGTCCATGGTGTTAGCTTGTTTGGATTTCAGTTATTTTGGAGCTTGAATTGTGATTGTATGCCTTGAGAATGTAAGTTTTTCCTTGTGATATCTCCTAAATTCAAAATGTGGCTTTGAGTTTGTTGTGTTTGAATCGATCCTTGCTTGATGAAAATTTGTTATATTATGGGGATAATTGGTTTGATAGAAGGTTAGTGTAGAAATGAGAAATTATATAAAATGAAGTGGGATATGGTAATTTAGTGTAATGGTAATGTGAATTTCGAATCATTAGAATGATTTAATATGCTGGAATTATATGAATCAATACATGTGTTAATGTACAAGAATTAATTGAGAGATTGGAAGCTATCATGCTCAAAATAGCTTGTAATGAAATTGTTGGGTGATTGGTATAATTTGGATTGCTTAAGCTTCAAATTGGTGACAATAATTGATTTATTATGTTTCAAGATTATAATGAATCCAAAGAAAGCAAGGGAATGGATTTGAAAGAGTTCTAGTGGCTGCTTAAGTGAATTAGAATGGATGATAAACTGCCTTGTACAAGGCAGTACCCTACGGGATTGTTTCAATGAAATTTAATTCATTTAAAACTCTTTTTGAAGACAAGTTAAGTGTAATGAATAACTTGATATTTGATACTTAGTTTAATGGTATTTAGATGTTTATAAACTCAACATAAAATTCGTTTAATGAACAAAAGTATATAGAGTAGTAATTGGGCAGTTTCAAAATGCTTATGATGTTAGGGGACTACTTTGTATATTGAGTTATTGTACATTGTTAGACTCAAATTGAGTATCAAATAATGATAATTAAGCATGTTAATTTAGCAAGATTTATTGGAACATATAAGCTTAATTAAAAAGTGTTAAGTAACTAATGAAAGAAGGGTGGTTTCGAATTAAAAAGCAATAATGGAAGCTGTTTGGATTGTTGAAATGATATGTGAACTAAATTGTCAAGGGATTGATTTTAATATATTGATATTTCTGTATTATCTAGACAAGAAAGAGGTTGAACAAGGAGAGGATAGACAAAATGGCATTGTGATTCATGATCAAGCTTATCTTGGAGTACTTGTGAGTATGACTATGTTTAATTAAGCATAGATTGTTAAATTAGTGCAATTGCTCGATTGATTTGTGAGGCATAAACTGCATATATATGCTTGGGGATTGCTATTGTTTGTTAAGGTAAGAGTCCAAGGTATGTATGGACTTCTGATTATGCATTTCAAATCAAACATGGATTGATTTTATTACACTTAATGTGGTATCTTGTGGATGAAGTTAGAGAGCTTGAAAAGTAATAGAATACCTTGATGACTATTGTAGAGTTGTAAGAGCCTTGATTAGTTGAGTCCTAGCTAGATTGGCATGCCAATAGGAATTTCTGAGCTCAGCCTTAACTGGACTAAGATCCCCTTATTGGTACTAAGGTACCCCTAAACAAATTGAAAATGACTATTGTTTCAATGGTAATAGAATTACCATTGCCTGTTGATATTGATTGATATTGTATTCTAGGCAACAACTAGTCAAGGCCATAATATCCAACTAAGGTTGCTTGTAATCGATTGAGAGTTAAGGAAATTGAATTGTTTAATTACTCAACCTAAATGAGTTGCTTGACAATGAAATTTTCATCCTAGAAGCCTGCTATAAATTTATGATTAATTGAGCTTGGATTAAGCTTCTTGTTTTATGATTAGAGAGTATGTTACTCAAATGATAAATGCCAAATGATTGGTAGTAGTCTCAAAGCAATATTGGTTCAAGATTGAATGGATAAATTATTTTAGTAGTTTAGAATCTATATACTTTAGTTGTCAAAGTTTCGATACATGCAACCTAATTACTCACCCTGTTAAATTTACAGGAGAGAATGATTGTTGATCAAGCTTAGGGGAGATTTGCAAGGTCACTAAAGGCAACAAAAGTATGTTTTGTTTTGTTAAGTTAAACTCCTAGAAGGTGGCACTAGTTTGGAATGTTATATTATAACATTTTGTCTATCATAAGGTGTTTGTAAATAGTAACTTATTAAAGGCTTGTATATATATCAATCTAAGTGTTTGACCTAAGGTGCTTGTTAGTGGATGATATTGCTTATCTGGGTTTGGTTGCTAGATTTGAATGACCTAGGAGACCTTAAAAGCTTGTGTTCGAATGCATAATAATGGTATGATGTGGTTTTATAATGGTTATGTGTGATTAAAGTATGTCAAAACCTATTGACTCAAAAATTAAATTAAGCAATGCATGAATGATCTTAAAATGCTTAAATTGGCATGCCTTGTTTATATTGGTTCTTAATCGAGTATTATGTCCTGAAATAATTGACATACTGGTGATTCACATCCTTGTTATGTATAAAATTTAGAATGATCACATGTCTCCTATCTCAATTCTAATGACTGTAATGTGATATCTTTGATGCATTCTAGATTGTATGTTCAAATACTTGTGCTCTAAAGGTCTCTCCATGAGTCATATCCTTGTTTGATCTCTAACTTGTTAGACAAGTTAGATTGTCTACTCCTACAATAGTATTATCTTCTAGGCCTGGGGTTTGGGTATTACACATGCACATCCTAAGGATGATGCTTTGTGTGCTTAAGATTTGATATGCATGGTTGTTCTTGGTGTTAAATGCTTGAGACTCTCATTAATGGCAAAACTTGGAATTCTTTTTTATAACTTGTAAAATTGGTAGTAAACCACCTCAAACACTCCTATAAGATGTAGGATCGAATTATGGGGTTAATGGTTGTGTTTTTGGGGCTTGATAAGTGATTTTCCAAGCCTAAGAAGCCATTTTTAGATTTCAGTATCGGTACTCGGGAAGTCGGTATCAATACCCATGTTCCATTAAAATTCCCAGTAGCGAGGTTTGAAGAAAGTATAGGAAAACTTGAGTTGAAGCTATGGTTCATGATTCTTGCTTAAGGTTAATACACTACTAACTTCTTTGACTTGCACATCCTCAAGCTCTCAACCTTTGAGAGCTTGAGGTTTGAAGAAAGTGTGGGAAAACTTGAGTTGAAGCTATGGTTCAGGATTCTTGCTTAAGGTTAGTACACTACTAACTTCTTTGGTTCAAGCACATCCTAAGGATGATGCTTTGTGTGCTTAAGATTTGATATCAATAAGATGTAGGATCGAGTTATGGGGTTAATGGTTGTGTTTTTGGGGCTTGAGAAGAGATTTTCTAAGCCTATGAAAGCCATTTCTAGATTTCGGTATTGGTACTCGGGAAGTCAGTTTCGATACCCCTGTTCCATTAAAATTTTCAGTAGCGAGGTTTGGTATCAATACCTTGAGGATATTGATACCATGGTATCGATACCTATTGGGAAATTTGCCCAAAAATGTTGACTTTTGCCCGAGGGTTAAAAATTATATTGTTCGATCTAATAGACCCCTAATGGCCTAAAATGAGTTGTAAAACTAAGAAACTGAGAAATATCTTCCCACTCGAGCATAAAACTTAAGAACTCAGTAAAAGCCTTGTATGACTTGTGTGTTGATAACAACCATAGGGTGGTATGGTTTTATGCTGATGTGGCGTGCCATGTGGGCACTTGTTGATGGGATCCAGATACCCAGTGAGAGTGTTGTAACATCATGGTTATATGTGCTCCCAAATGTATGTTCACGAAGCTGTGTGACATCGGGTCTCATTCGAAGATGCTCAATGAGAGATTTCGAGCATGGGTGTACGTTCCCAAAGTTGTGTGGCATCGGTCTCACTCTATGTTTGTTGGCATGGTGTACCTTGCGATATGAGATTGGTTATTATCTTCTATTGCCTTGCTATGTGTTTAGGCAGCTAGAGGTAGCGTCAATGTTATTTATTTACCATTATGTCTTTCTTAGCTACTTGCTCATATTTATGATTTGTATGAGGCATGGTTGAGTGGAAGTGTATCCACTGAGCTTGTTAGCTCAGCGTTGGGAATCGTTGTTTCCGTTCGCAGGTTAATAGGTTTGGCATGTTTCTTGAAGGAGCACCATCAATGAAGGATTCCAGCACCTCGTCTCACAAGAGTACAATACTTAGGTCTTAGGGTTATGTATTCGTAGGACTTTATGTTGTTTTATAACTCTTATTTAGATATTTTAACATGTGAGTCGAATGCTTTAATTATATATTTTTTAAATGAAGCTCTTATGTAATGTTTTAATCGATTTATCTACTTTGAAATATTCTAACTTAATGGAATTTACGAATGTCTGAGATTTGGGCTAAATCTAGTTGCAAACTTTTATGGTTTTGGGTTGGGCTTGATGCTCAATTTGTGACATCCAAGTTGGGGGTGTTACAGATTGTGTTATAATTTTTAAAAGTTCGGTGACCAAAATGCAAGCACCGTAAAAGTTCGCTGGCCATTATGTAATTTATCCTAAATTTTATATTGTGGAGTTATTTTTAGCAATGTCAAATGGTTTTTATTAAATAACAATGGAAGGTATCACAAATGCAACGCACTAAAAAAGAGTAAAATGAGGACTATGTGCACCAAAAAACTCATACAAAAACAAAACATGAAACCCAAAGGTGCAAATAAAAGCAAAATCTTCTATTTAGATTGACGTACATCATCAAAGAATCTAGCAACATTCGTGAATCTCTTTGTCTCTATCCCAACGAGATGTCTTATAGGGTGAAAATGAGTGGTGAATGAACCAAACCATCAAGTAGATTGCTCCGCTACACAATTCTGATTACATCAGCAAACAATCATCAAATGGATCAAACTTTCTATGACCACCGACAAACTCAAATCAAAAAATAAATCATGAGGACCTCTATATGAGTACCAAACGATTGCTAAAGTATGCGAAAACCGTTCCAAATAACAGAAGAAATGTATCACAAAAGTAAAGAAAACATGACACAAAAACAGAAAAAAAAGTGTGCCATAAAACCAGAGAAAAATAAAACTAGAATATGAAAAAACAAGGAATATAATGAGCACGGCCGTTGTCGGTCAAGTAAAAGATATATGAAAATAGCTTAGCAGCGACATGGAGAGGGAAGAAAAAAAATAGGTTTTACAATTGTTTGTATCTTATATTGTAAAGTTAAGACATAGATACTTACATAAAATATTTATGTTGTCTATGCATTAAATATTAACCTTCTAAATTTCTACGAATTAACCGAGGTAATTGGTTTTTAGTTGCAATACCGTGTAAAAAGTTTTGATGTCACAATTTTTGATTTCATAAAAGTATTAACAAATATCAACCCAACTAATACAATCATTCTCACAAATTGAATCCCTGCCGAGTTCAAAAGTCTTGAGAGCTTCAAAGATTTGATTGTACAATGTATGCATCTGAACACTTGAATTCATGTAACGAAATCAATCAAAATTTTCTAATCTGATTATCAGGTTAATGTAGGAAAGTTTTTTCTTTAGATTTGCCACACACATATAACACAGTTCAAAGATCATGACATCAAAAGAAGAAAAGTGTAATGAATATTTCAACTCTGAAGTCTCAGATTCGGCATTCATAAACATCATTCAAGGATTTATGACAAAATTCGACTCAACTCGAAAAAAATAGAATTATTCTATTCGACTCGATGCAAAAATACTCAACTCATTTCAAAAAAATTCAAATAATATTTGAGTTATAAAATAATTTAAATAAATATAAATTTTTAGTAATTAATTTATCAATTTTTAAGTTCAGTCTTTCTTAGAACAAGATGAACATAAAAACCCAACTATATAATTAATTGTTGTATGCATACAGCCAAGTAACCAACAATGACGTTACGAAAAACCTATGCATCCTAAAGTTTAACCGTTGATCGGATGTGAGGAGGGGAAAGATCGAAGGATCGTACGGACTTCATAGAGATCTCAGTGATTGCATCATCTCTAACCCCGGGCACATCACTGGTCAACTCCTCGTATGCAGCTTGAAACGCCTCTTGCCAAAACCTTGGTAATCTGATCCGACGGCTGTTAGTGTACACATCCTACGTGTGTTTCACCACCTTCTCTCTCTCCTCCATTTCCTAACAAGAAGAAAAAACAATTAAGAAACCAACTTTTTTATGCAAAATTAAAAACGATGAAATAAAACAATTGAGAGGAACGTACTAGGACATTTAGGTCATCGTAGAAGGAGCTATTCAGATAATCAGAGATACAATTGAGATTACCAACTGACTATCGGAAAGAAACTGTTTCGGTGATCATAAACTATAGTGCGAGCAATAGATGGCCGTTAATGCCCAATAATTGTACTGACATTTGCCAAATAAACTCGAATCTAAACTTTTTTTAAAATTTGTCATCTTCGCTGTCGGTAAACTGTCCTCGACTCCTCGTCCTTCATCTCAAATCAAAATAAATGCGAACAATTAATATTTTTTAAAATTTTCTATAAATTTATTTATTCACATTAGTATTGTTTATTTAAAGTACTTTTCAGATCAAAAGCACGCCAGAATCATTGTTGATTTCCTAAGAATGGAGTTCGGATTTGGTCTTGACTCTTGATTGCCGGTCTCGAGCTCAACAGTGGATACCGAGGGGAAAAGCAATTGTATGTATGTTACTTTATCTGCTTATCACCACACTAGATTATTTCGGCTTTACTTGACCTTTTACTCATCCACGAAAGATTATGACCGTCGATGTGTCGTGACAGTTTAACGGTTTTGCAGGGTACTTGTCAAATTTTTTTTACAAATCTTAATTATAATTATAATTTTAATCTTAATCTTACCTAAAAAAAAGAGAGTAGAAAGACTCTAAAAAAGTATTTATAATAAATTTAAAATTCATAACATAAAAAAATATAAAAGAATAGAGATTAATAATTTAGTCAACCGACTAAATATATTTACTCTCGTAAATTTCTATTTCTCATTATAAGATACGGCTACCGGCTACATTCGAAAACTTACCATAATATTTTCTTCAAACATAAAGTATTACTGTGGTATTAGATTTTCAATTATTCAAATTCTTATCAATAAAATCATTAAAAAATTGATATCTAATTTATGAACAAGAAATATCATGCATAAATAAAATCAATGATAATAAGAAACCAGCAAAATTGGAGAAACATATTTCTTTAGATTCTACTTTCAATCAAATCATAACTTAATTTAAGAATGACTAATCAATCACTATATAAGTAAAATATACAATACTTTCAAATTTAAGTTGGATATATTGTTGATGTGCTCACCAATATTAAATTGAAATCTTTTTTGAGAATCACGAACAAAACCACGAAAATTGAATGAGATCGTGCTGATAACGTGTTGTAAATTAAAGTAAAAGAAGAACAAGAACAAGAGATACGAAAAATAAAGAAAAAATTTTGTATTATTTTCTCAATGTGAATGTTTTTTCCAAATTTTATATTTATAGACATAAAAATAGAGAGTAAATATCATATACAACTCTAACCCTAAAAGATATTAAAATAATAACAATAATAAAATAAATAAGTAAATTTTAATTATAATTAACATTCACGTAAATAAATATTCAAATCGAATTAAACATGGACTTCAAATACAATGGAATATAAAGCCATTGCTTTTCTTCATCCATCTTCAAAACAGAAAAAAGTGAAAAGAAAAATGCAAATTTCTCTTCTTCTTATGCTTCTAAACTACATAAAATCTTTTGTTTCAACTTTTTTACGGATCAGACGGCGGAAGAAAATCGTCCTTTGTCAAACCCCAAACATTGAAATCGACGTCTTCAATCTTCCATTTCTCCTCGATCTGCCGCTTGTGGTTAGCCGATTGCTCCCCGTATCTAAACACCGTGACGCTTGTTTTCCCCGAATGCGCGATGTTAACACCATCGGTGCATTTGTACTCATCCATTACCGACTCGGTCCTTGTCTCCCAGAACACGTCGTTGTCGTCCTTGTTTTTCATCATCAACAGCCTCGAATCCTCGAACTGAATCATGAGCCCCGATCGCTGGCTAAAGTAACCCCAGATCGTGTGGTTGATTATCTCGTAGTTCGGCCCGCTTTGCGCCTCGCGGATGGCTGCACTCGTCTCAAGCTTCAGGATAAAGCAGTCCTCATTGCTTATAACCTTCTCGCCTATGCACGCTGCATCTATGAACAAATTGGCTGTTGATCTTGGATCCAACCCCTACTCAAAAGACACCAGGAAATAAATAAGCTCGGTTTTTTTCTGAATCGGATACGCATCGTTCGAAAAATTACTATACCTGGAGGAATCTGCGTAAAGGTCTCGGAGGGCCTCGTGAAATGGGAGTGTTCTGATTAGAGGATTGTCTCCAGGAAAGTTTGCCATTGCTTCCTGAAACAACCTTGCAACCTGAAATTATAAGCTCCAGGCACCATAAATCCGGGTCTTTTTGCCAGAGGATAAATCCGCCGGTTTCTTCTGTGCTTTTCACTTTGGCGTTTATATCGCCCTGTTGAAACTCCGATGCGGTGATTTTCACGTGACCGGTTACGCACATGCTGTTCACCGCGTTTAAGGCTTGTTGCCCGCCTGTTGCTGCTATGTACTGCTGCACTATGTATTTTGCTGTTGAGGCTTGCTGCAGGGGAGGGGACAAATTTTGAATTTTGATAAATGTGCTTAAATAAGTAATGCTTGTTTTTACTTATTAAGAATAAAATTAATTTGGATTTAAGAAAAAGGGAATTACAATTGAGCAATCCTTGACAGGTTTGTGAACAGCGTGGCCCAATTGCACCTGGAGAGGGATAAGAGGGGATCCGACAAGATAAAGAAGGAAGCGCAGGTCGTTAATCCGACCGGCGAGCATCGGCTGAGACCACTTATCGGATGTTTGAGCTTTCATCCATGTTAACATGTTTTCCAACCGGGCTTGGAGATTGTTTCCCATGCTGGTGAACATTTCTTCCGGCACCGGGATCTCGAGAACCGTCTCGAGGCCATCCTCTTTGTCGGTGTTGGGACAAAGTTTCCTCATGTAACAAATTTTCAGAGACGGACAAAGTATGTAAGAGAAGAAAAATAAAACAAGATTGGTAATGAAGAAAATGTATATATATATCAGTGATTTGGTTAGAGATTCAAGTGATGGAAACACCAAGTACCCTTCCTTTCTTGTTCAGGATCTTGTTTTTTGAGAGAAAATCAGGACGTACGTGGGGGAAAATGAATGAGCAAGAGATTTGCCTGATGGGCTCTCCTGGCTTGTAGGAATTGTGTGGTCATGATTTTTATAATAAAGAAGCTGATTTAGATCGTTAACAATTTTTTCATTCATTTAATTAATTAATTAATTAAAGAATTAATTCCACTGCTAATCCCAAAACAATTGCCTAGATCCTAAATTGGGGCCTAAACTTTTCTAAAATATTCTAATTGAAATTTTTTTAACAATATTCTAATTGAATTCTTAAAACATTAGTATTGTATCAATCGAGACATTTCATCAAATTAATTGTCAATTTAGGTGTTTAATTAGATATAAGGTGAAGTACATTTAAATTATTTAGATCAAATTGTAAATATGTGTACTTACTACATTAATAGTTTGGATATGAAGTGTTAAAGAAAAACAATGTCAATAAAATTTAAGAATGTTCTTTTACATGTCTGATCCAACACATTTGTTTATAATTTAACTCGCACATTTTAAATATACTCCATGTCATATTCGAATCAACGTCTAATGCCCAATCTAATGACTAAGTTGATAGAATAACCTAATTAATACAATAAAAATTCTTTAAATGCTCAACGGACGAATTCAGAATTTGAGACGGAACTTGAGAACTAACAATGCAATTAACGTTTAAATAAATATAAATTCACTCAGTTAACCAGTTTTTTTTTCAAGAGTGTAAGTAATTTAATAATTTTGTTACGCAATCTAAATTAAGTTTTGGACGAATTCATAATCAAAATATGAAGTTCGAGTTGCTTAGTTCTTAGACATCAAAGTTGAAGCATGTTATGTGAACATCATTTGATACAAAATATATCCCTAGGTAATGATGGTAAAATTACCCGGCCCCGATCTAACCCGATACAACCCGACCCGATCCAACTCAATTAACTTTTTTTCCCCATAAATTGGTCAGGGCGGGCGAGTACTGAAAAGTATTGAGTCAGGGCGGGACGAGTTCAGGTATAAGATAAAAATCTTTCATCTCGTCGCGATATATTTTTAATTTTATTTATTTATTTATTATTTGTTATATTTGTAAAAAATCACTATATATAAACACTTTAGGGGTTTTAAGCTATTTTTTTAGTTTGTGTTTATCATAAATTTTGTTAGTTTTAACATATATGATTCTGATGGTCAATAGTTCGAGTTTATTCTTTTAAATATGTATTTTTCATGTAGCTAATTTAATTAGTTTTTATTTTAATTTTTATATAGTTTTAAAGTCACTTAAAACCTATATTTTGTAGCTAATTTAATTAGTTTTTATTTTAATTTTTATATAGTTTTAAAGTCACTTAAAACCTATATTTTGTGACTGTGATAGTGGTTTGATCAGATCTAACATTTATCGTCGACGAAAATTAATATATTTTTAAATTTTCGGGTCTTTGTTTAATTTTTTTGTTGAAAAGTTTAAGAAGCTATTCTTGCATGTGTTTAATTTTTATCTTAATATTTGATATATTTTTAATATAAAATGTTATAATAAATCGGTAAGAAGTAAGAGGCAACAAAGAAACCGAGTAAACCGAAAAGCAATCCAAACTGTATAGTGTTTGAACGTTTTGTGGAACACAAGTTTTAAAAACATCGGTTTTCCAAATCGAACCAAATTCTATTTTTATTTAATTTATAATTTAATGTCCAAAAACTAAAAAACAAAACTATTTTCCTACAATAAAGTCTAATAAGGCTTTGACTTAGATTAAGACGAAAAAATTGAGAACCGAATTTTTATAGAGGGTTTAAAAATTCAAAAACCCGGCCGAACCAAACTAATCTCACCCCTAATAACGAATGCTTACGAATTATGAAAAGAAGAATAGCAAGAATATCAAAAATGCTAAATGGAATGCGATTATTATTATTATTATTATTATTATTATTATTATTATTATCATGCATCAAATCTCCGACGAGGTTGTCAATTATGCACGGTAGAAGAGTAAAGTGCGCCAGAATTTATGTAAATATAAGTGAAAAATTATTTGGTAAAAAGAACATAGAAAAAAATTAATTAAATAGATTATTTTTATTGGTTGGGATCTACGGAGATGGTACTAAATAATCAAATGTTTGAAGACAGATTTGAACCTACTCTTGCATTATTTATTGTCTTTGAATGCTAGGCATCATCATGGGGTAATTTTTCTAGTTTGTCCTGAGATTTTGGTGGCTCTGTTTTCTCGAAAATCGACCAGTTCTAGCAGACAATTCGATTATTAGAAAATCCTTCTCATTCCAAGACAAGTAGAATAACAAAACAAGCAAATGGCAAAAAAAGTGTAGCATCAATCAATCCTTGCAATTAAAGAATTGACATTTCCGAACTATCAAATGCACCAATTCAAGTTTCTATGGTAGCTTTACCTGAAATTAGCGTAGCTGATTGCATAATTCATCTAATCATTCTTAGCTGCAAATGAAGTGAAAGCAGCTAACTCAAAACCACCGGCAAACAACAGCCACAATCTCACTTCTAACCAGTAGATTCTTTAGCCTCTTGAGCTTCAGCATTACCAGCACTGCAAGAAGACAAACCGAGTTCTTTCTCGAGCTTCGTCCATGCATTCAAGAAGTTCGGAGGAAACGTCTTCTTTACCGTCCTGATTAACCCTTTCGCGTCCTTGGTCTTCTTCTTCATCACCAATCCCTCCGCCAAATGCTTCAATGTGTTAAAATCTGGAACTTTATTTAACCTTACACTCTCTTTGAACACCTTATAACCTTGCTCATGCAATCCATTTAGACACAAATAAAACACCATAGACCTAAAAGTAGCCGCATTTGGGTTGCACCCATTACTTTCCAATCCTTCATAAACCTTCTTAGCTTCATCCAACATGCCTCTCTTGAAATAACAAGTCATTAGATAATTATAACTAATGGTATCCGGTTTCAACCCCAGGCTGCTCATATCATCAATCAACTCCTTCACTTTCTCCGGATCTTCGTCATCTCAAACCACAACTTCTCAGCCTCTTCTGTTTTTCCCTTCTTATACAAAGCATTTAAAATTGTTGTAAAGGTAACCGTAGTCACCTCAACGCTTTTCCTTTCCATTTCTCTTAAAACCTCGAGCCCTTTCTCTGGATGACCCGCTTCGCAATAAGCTTTAATTAAAATCCCATAGGAAACTTTGTCTGGTGAAACACCTTTGTATTTGTGGGGAATTTCGTCGAACAGTTGGGGGACTTTATCAAACTGCCTCGACTGGTTGCAAGCAGAGAGTAAGGTGTTGAAGGAAATGGTTGATCGTGGGGTACCAAGTTGGTCCATTTGATGGAAAGTTTTGATGGCGTGATCTAACATGCCAGCGATCCCATACGATCTGATGAGAGTGGAGAGGAAAGGCTCCTGAGAAATATTAAGGATTCAATCTCGGAGAAACGGCGGGACTTGGCAAGGCAGCGGACGGTGAGGTCTTGAGCATAGCGGGAAGAAGAAGGGGAGAAGGAGTGTTTGGAAACGGAAGAGTAGATTTCGAGGGCTTTGTCAGGGTCGTATTCAGTGCGGAGTTTGCTTTTGGCTTGGGACATTGAGATGGAGGATGAGTGAACGCCGGCGGCTGCATTGGTGGTGATCGAAAAGCAGCGGAGGTGGCGAAGACGAATAGAAGATGACATCTTCTTTGGGGACTCTTTGAGGGTTTGGTTAGGGTTTTAGAGTAGGAGAGGAGACGAGACGAGAGGAGAGGAGAGGAGACGAGACGAGAGCTGCTAATGTGCTAAACAATGGTCAACGTTCACCCAATGTTTTTTAGGATAAACTTCTCCGAAGGTCCTTTTTGTTTAGGGTATATTTTATTTTGATCACTCAATTTAAAAAAAATTATAATGGCTATTTATGTTTTCGATTTATTTTATTTTGGTCATAGTGCAATTAACAGTGTGATGATGTGGCATATTAGTCAAAAAATTAATTTTTAAATTGACCCTTGAACTTTGGACTAAATATTAATTTAATCTTTAAACTCTTTCCATCTCACTTTTAGCCCACAACGTCCCTACTCCGGTTATTTTTTTTAATAGGTGATGGCTCCAGCCTTTTTCATAGGAGTTCTCCAAACCCATTTTAGTCGGTACCTTACCTACATTAGTATCCAATATCATAGTTGGGGGCCGCATTCTCCAATTTCTTCGTATCATATAATCTTATGCCCATACCGGCAATACTACTGATACAACTTCTATTCCAGCTGCAGCTCAGGCCTCAGGGATCTTCTACCGGTAAACCTAATGCTTCGACTAGGTCCAGAACTTTTCCTCATCATTCCCCCTTTGAGCATTGGTAAGGTACCGGCTAACATGACTATGGGAAAAAATTGAAGAGTTTGAGTAACATGCAAAGATATGTAGAGTGTGCTTGGATAATCCTTTCCTTAAGCAGCTCTGCATTCTTGTTGTTGGAGCAAATCAGGGGACGATTTGACCATGAGATGGGAAACGTAAATGTCATATGCCGTTTCTCGTTCCTGTGAATAATCCTTATGTCCGATGATAATCTCATTCATCTCCTTCCGAGGACTCACCGTCACTAGATACATATTCAAACTTCTGTCCAGGTCCCGCACTGCAGACTCATTCCGATCGAGATGCCTTAAGTGGGATCTGAGTAAGCATATATCATTCACATTTTACTTGGCATAGGTTCATGCTTCACTCATCTCATCCCTTTCATCATGCCTTATTAACGGGTGATATACGTAACATTCATCTCATCGCTGATGTTATCGTCATTCATCTTTAAGGCTACTTTTCTGATTTGCAGACAACACAGAAATGAAGTTTGGTGGTTTAGTAAGCACGTCGAAGGGGAGAAAGTGACGGTCCAATCTGATAGTGATCTTCTATGGATCATTTCCCTTAAAAAGTTGGCGTAGCGGCTGTTACTTGTGCACGTATGTTTTAAATTTTGGAGAACTCCCAGCTTGTAGTCAAATGGGTCTGTACTAGCAAAACTATGATATAGGCATAAGATTATATGATACTAATGTTAAGGTACCAGCTAACATGGGTTTGGAGAATTTCTGAGAAAGGCTGGAGCCATCACCCACCAAAAAAAGGCCGGAATAGCGCAATTGTTAGCTAAAAGTATAAAGTTGAGAGAGTTGAGTTAAATTAATATTTAGTCTAAATTTCAAAGGTCAAATTAAAAATTAACCTTTTCGATTAACATGCCACACACTAACCTGTGTTAAACGGCACAATAACCAAAATAAAATAAATCGAAACCATTATAATCTTTTATCAAATCGAGTGACAAAATAAAACAAACCCCAAACAAAAAGAGCCTCCAGTAAAATTTACCTTTTTTATAAAGTCCTTGCTAAGTTTGTTTTAATGTTGGTATTATTTTTTTTTTTTGGATAATTACATATTTAATACTTCACTTATTCAACAAAATAGTACCTATCATTACATTTTTAATCTATTTTAGTACCCGGCCATTAAAAACAAACAAAGATGATTATATTAAATATAGTTATAGTCCTCAAAACTTATACATGTCTATCAATTTAGTCAAAACTCTATCAATTTAATAATTATCTTAAACATTTGGACTAAAACTATAAATTTCCCATTTTATTTCTTCCCCAAAACCCTTACCCCATTTTATTTCTTCTCAATCAGTTGATTCATCTAAGAGACACAAATAATCTAGATTGGTATTGTTCAATAGAATCTAGAAAACGATATCTAACCTAGTTGTGATTCAAATTTTAATATCCAAGGTTGGGGCTTTTACTTGGTACAGAAATGAAGAGAAGCAAAAGGTAAAGAAATCACCAAAAATAAGCAGCAACAACAACAAACTAACTAGATAGTTTTTGCTTAGAGCATAGCATCTTACAAACACGACATGAAGTGCAAACCAACATTACAACTACAAAATAGGTGGGCAGTCATGGATAAAATTCTTGTATCTTATCTATACCTCAAGTCAAAAACCTAAACAAACAAAGGACTAGTTCGCACAACTACAATGCATGGCAGATAAGATCTGACATTAAGCATCATACTCCCCCCTCAGCAAATTTGTTCTCTGGATAGAAGACAGCAATCACTTGATTGTCACCGAATCTCCTTCCATTCATTGCAGCTTGGGCTTTTTGGGAACTTTCTACGTCGAGTACTCCAGAAATACCTTCAAATATCAAACAGCTGCAGGTCAGTAACAAGGGGAAGAACAATATGATTCCTCAGAAAAATCATTAGACATGGGATAACACACTGACCTTCCCAACACCTGGTAATGGTTCGCCATTTGTATTTGGACGGGGTATGACAACATTCACCAATGCACCTTGCATATCACGTGTGAAAATTTCAAATTTGCATAAATTTTTATTCAAGGAACTAATTAGCAAGAACAGTACAGAGAAACTATAGATAACAGGTTATTGTGTCTCTGTCTATGTAAGCTAAACTCGACTGTTCTATACCAGAAGCAGAACAAGAAAGGGCTGTAAAACAAAGATGAAAACACACAAGAAAAGGAGGGTTATAGTCACTGGATCTCCTAACCTTCACAGGCGCTCCCTAGAAATTCAAACAGGTCATTGCAACATTTTGTACTTAAATGACTTCAGTATAAAGATCCCAAAGAAAATAAAATACCTCAAAGACAATCCCATCTAAAGCCATTGCATTATTAGCTTCCTCAACTGATCTCATCTCAACAAAAGCAAACTTCTTTTCATGGTTTATATAGACATTAACAACAGCATCACCTGAATGTAACAGAAAAGAATGAGAAACTACAGAAAGCAAGTATTTTACTCAACCAATAGATAAAAAAAGTTTCTCCATATACCAGGACCGGCAGAGTTTCCACCAATTGCAGCCATAACCTGACTGAAGTAAGTCGCAACTGACTGTAATATAATAATATTTAGGGTCAGTTCCAGCACTAAACACAAATATAACAATGAAAATGTGAAGTATAGTGCAGAGTAAAACCTGTTCATTTGCAGTAGGAGAAAGCCCTCCAACATAAACACGACGAGCATGCCTGGTAGCCTGAATGAAAAGATAAATCATATAAATGTAATTTAAGAAAAAGATTTTTAGAGAAGAGGTCTAAACTTCAAGTGTAAGTATAATACGCCAAACCTGCTGAGTCATTGCCTGAACTGGCATTAGAGGGAGACCACAAAACAGCTGCAAAGAACCAAAACTTATACCAAGTTTGAGAACATATGGAGCTTGCAACTATTTCATTCACATGAGAGCAATGCATACCTGACCAGGAAACATGTTTGGAAATACTCCAGGTAGGGCCAGATTATTCCCTGGAATCTGGACTGCAAACAAAATTCAGATTTCATATAAGGATATAATTATAAATAACGGTCTTATTCCTATAGCAGTTGATTCAGCAAAAGGACTTTTATGCCTCCCTTCCCATAGCATATCTGAACCTCTTAAAGATGAAAAGAAAAAGAACACACCATAAGCAAGTTCTCGAGGAAATACTTGCAAGACTACCCAAAAAGGCAATAGTTGCCAGTGGAAAGACGAACAATACCATTAAACCAGTGCATTGATTCCTCCTTGTACACAAAAGCTACAGAAGTCGGCTCGCGTCATTGCCTTCTTACAACAAAGACAAAAACATAGAAACAAACAAACAAACACCAAACACAAGACAAAACCAAAACTCTCAGTTCCAGAATTATTTCACCAAGTATATAAAAATAATATTAAAACCCTTCTAAATACAGCAGCTTAAAAGGCTGTATATGCAAAATGGAAGAAAAAGTGCAGCTTACCAAAAGCATACCAGATGTCTGGTGGGAACTAGGAACTTCCCACAATACATCAACCAAAAGAACAGTGGCAGTTTACAAAATATAGAAATCTTAGAACTTGTTAAGGCATATGTACCTGAAGTGGCAGTGACTGCAGCAGTTGCAGCAGCAACAGCACCACCAGAACCACCAGCTAACATTGCAGATGCAGGAGGTGCCATGTCAAAGCCACTAATCCTTTTGCTGCTGACAGATAAAATTAAATATCAGGGACAAGAAATATAATCAGCATGAACATGGGTAAAAAGCTTTAAACTGCTCATACTATTTCCAAAACATGAATACAAGTATTCAAAAGATAACTAAATGTTGGTTCAATTTGTAAAGCAAGGAAAGTTATCTTTTGCAAATTATCTAGTTCTTTATAACCTACCTCTTTGAGGGTGAGCGAGAGCAGGATCTTGACTTCGATCTGTGTTCGGATCTACGAGACCCACGCCTATTCCTGCTCGCCCTGTCTCTATCATAATCCCTTCGCCTGTAAACAACATTTAGAAATATAAATCCTATAGAGTAAACAACGTCAAAAAAGCTAAAATTCATTTATTTAAGCTACCTATCATAGTCTCGGCTTCAGTGATAATCATCATCATCATCCCTATCTCTCCCCCTTTCCCTCCGCTCCCTACTTCGATCCCTATGACGATCTCTGTGATGACGGTCCCTATCCTTACTTCTTTCCCTGTCCTTCTCTCTTTCTCTGTCCCTATGGCGACCAGAATCCTTCTCCCTGCCCCTATCACGGCTTTTCTCTTTTTCTCTACTTCTTGACGAGCCTCTCTCGTGTTCACGAGATCCATGCTGCAAATAGTTAGTCATATTAACATTAACGAATATGAAATCAACAATTACATAGCTCAAACGAACTTGATTTGCGAAAAACATACCTAATTTAAAACAATATTAACCCTAATATATTTGCTTTTCATAGATGAGTTCACTCATACAACTAAAATGACATAGAATAAGAATATAAAACTATATCCAAAAATTCTTCAAAGAGGACTAAAACAAGCAATATCAAAAGCTTTAAACTGAGAGGTGAGGGGAGGAACCCTAACTTCAAGCGATCTCGTGGTAGTGAAACATACATGAGATTTGGAATCGCGGTGATCATCAACTCCACCCTGACTACCTTCGCGAGGCTGAGGAGAGGGAACGCCGCCATTACTGTTTTCAAGATCCTCTCCGTTACTCTGGTAGAAAGCTTCGTAATCGGTCATTTTCTTTTTTGGTGGTAAGTCTTTAAAATATTTAGGTTTTCTTGGTTTTATTTGGTCCCAACAACTGCTGGAAAAAAAAAAAAAAAAAAACAAGCCGCTTGAGTAGTGAGATATTTATGTGCTACATAAGTACATAACATAGAATAAATTTAGCTTGAATAAAAAAATCAACCTTTAAATTATATTTTTATTTATTTTTAACATTTAAATTATTTTTAGTTAAAATAAATATATAAATTATTATTTTTATCATTTTAAGTTTGATAGTTTTTAAATTAAAAAATATATATTTCGACAAATAAAATATTGACACATTGCAAAGATTTGTTTTTATTAATAAATAGTTTAAGGACTAAAAGAAAAAAAATAACATAATTTAAATACTTATTTTAACTAAAAATAGTTTAAGACTTTATGTGAACAAAATATAGTTTATGGGCTTATTTTGACTAAAAAATAATTTAAGAACTAAAAGCAAATAAAAGACAGTTTAAATGTTTCTTTTTCATTTAAGCTAATTTTTTTAAAAAAATGGCTTAAAATATACATTTTAAAATCTAGGATTAAAGATTACTTTAGTTTCAAAATGTGCCTTTATTATGATTTTGGTATGTGAAATTTTTTTATTTAATTTTGTTTCAAAAGTTATTGAACATCTATAACATTAGTGAACTTGTTAATCTTTGTTTCAAAAAAGTTACTTTGTACACTAGAAAACATGCTAAGTGCAAGGGGCATAAAAATATATATTAAATTCAATATATTTATATATGTTATGAATATTTTTTTTAGGGTGGATATTCGTATATTAAATGAGACTTTAATGTACTTTATTGTTAGTGTTTAATATTCATTGAAATTAGGGTTTCCATCTTATGCCTATAAATATATGGTTTGGAGAAAGCATTGTACACAACCATACTTTGAGAATTTAATACAAGTCTCTCTCTGTCTCTCTTGTTCTTGTTCATGTTCTTGTTCATTTATTTTATTCTTGCTCTTTACTTTATTCAGAACTCGTTATCGGCACGATTTCGCTCAATTATCGTGGTTCTTTTCGACAATTCCCGAAAAAGATTTTAACAAGATATTGGTGAATACATCAACCATATATTCAACTTAGCTTGAAAAGTTTGGTATGCTTTTACTTATTTATCTCGATATAGTGGATAATTAATTATTCTTAAATTAAGGTCAATGTATTTTAATTTATTGTTTCTTTGATGATATATCTAATATTAAATATATATACGATTATAATTTTTTTAATGACATGATTTCTTTTCCTTATCGTCGGGGATGATTGTTCAAAGCGGGGAATAATCATGTATTTAAAACATAATGGAATATACGTGTAGTGCTTCTGCACCTATTTTAAGATTTTTTTTGTTCTTTAGTTATGACCAATATTTGTTTATTTTATTCTAATGATGAAAGTTTGTGTTTTTAATCTACTAGATGTTAGTAATTGCATCGATTAATCATTCTTATTTATACATCCTTATAGTTGTTTATTTGTTTAAGAATGACAATTATTCTTATAGTGATTATATTTATGTTATTTTATCAATTAAAGTTGGTATTTTTAACTATATTTTGAGTTTTACATGATATCTTTAAATGGCTTGGAAAGAGATATGGCATAAAGAGATTATGAGGAGTTGTCTTGGTCATCTATATCCCCATTGTCCTTGAGAGAAAAATCAATATCGGTAAACTCTATTTTTATTTTTATTCTTTAAATTACCATTTTAAAGTGCAATAAATTATGGTGATTTATGATCTACAAGAAGATTGTTATAAATTATGGTGATTTATGTTCTTTGTTCAGTTAGTTTAATTCGAATATATTGGTTGGATATCCCGTTCTGCGAGGCTATTGGTCTCAAATAAGGTTTCTAAAGGACCTTGTGAACTGGTTTAACAATGTCGCGTACGAGGATTAAATCTTTGGAATAATATGCTCAAAATAAGGCCAGGGCCATTATACTTCTTCTCCGTCACCTCCATGAGGGGTTGAAATCTAAATATTTAACGGTGAAAGATCCTCTTATTATTTAGAATAATCTAAAGGAACGATATGATTATCAGAAAACTGTTATTCTACCTAAAGCTCAATATGGTTGATTACATTTGAGATTGCAAGATTTTAAATCAGTAAGAGAGTATAACTCTGTTATGTTTCGAATTACTTCACAATTGAAGTTATGTGGTCAAAATATTACTGATGATGATATGTTAGAAAAAAATATACTCCACTTTTCATGCAAATAATGTTGTCCTCATACACAATATTGCGAAAAAATGTTTTAAAGCTCCACTGGCTCCACTTCATTCCCTGAAGTGAATGTGAGATTTTATAACGAAAAAAATAAATGCCACATTAGTAGTTGTGGTCATGGTCAAGGCTACAAACATAGACATTATAGTTATTTTAAGAATACTTATACCCACCAGAAGTGGGATTATAAGGATGACAAGAATGATAGAGATCATATTAAAATTTTTATGTTATCAATGCGATGGTACAAACCATTGATCTCGTACTTGTCAAACGCCGAAACATTATAGACTTTTATCCACAATCATGAATGATAAAGGAAAAAATATAAACAAATTTTGTTTAATAAAATGGCGAAAATAATTTTGACGTTGTTAGTCCAACTCAATTGGATATTGTTGATTTCCTCATAACCCTTGAAGCGAATAATTCATCATTTATCTTATTTCCTTATAATCTCTAAAGGAAATTATTGGTATTTTAATTTATTTTGTTTTATGTTAATTTGTTTTACATATTATCCTCTGAAGAATATGATTACTTCTGGAATAAAATATGCAATGAATTGTGGCGATTTATGCTTAGCAGACAGTGAAATTATTCATACTATACTTAAGCATAAGAACTATTTTCCCATTTAAATGCAAGGGGGGAAATGTGAGTACTATATCTCAAAGTACTAAAATATCAATGCTCTGGAAGAGTAATAAGTTATTGTGACATTATATTTGATAGATATTTGATTTGATATGTGCTATATTTAATATTTTTCATTCCCTGAAGTGAATGGCACAAAGCACATATTTTTCATTCCTCGAAGTGAATGGAACAAAGCACATATTTAAAGGTGCATAATTATACATATTTTCCCATTTAAAATGCAAGGGAATAATGCGAGTACTATATCCGGAAGTACTAATATCATAAAAGCTCCAGAATAGCAAATATGTTATTGTCAAATGAAACTCTATTCCATATTCACAATGTGTTATACTCGCCAAAATTGCAAAGAAACTTATTGAATTTTAAAGATATTCATAGAAATAAATATCATATTGTGACTATTAGTCAAGGGGATGTTGATTATCTCCATATTACGAGTATAAACCAAGGCAATAAGAAAATCTTGACAAAATTACATGCACTGTCATCCGGATTGTACTACACAAGAATTAGTACAAATTGAAGTTCATGCTATTATAAACCAAAAGTTTACTGATAACTTTATTATCTGGCATGATCGGTTAGGCCATCCCGGTTCAATTATGATGCGAAAAGCTATTGATACTTCATGTGGTTATTCATTGAAGAACTGATAGATTCTTCAAAGTAATGTTTTCATGCGATGCTTGCTCTCAAGGTAAATTGATTATTCAACCATCACCAGCTAAGATAGATTATGAATCTATTAATTTTCTGGAACGGATACATGGTGAAATATGTGGGCCCATACACCCTTCTTATAGATCATCTAGATATTTTACGGTTTTAATCGATGCATCGATAGATGGTCATATGTATTATTGTTATCAACTCGTAACTTGGCGTTTGCAAGGTTACTTACTCAGTTGATAAAATTATGAGCACATTTTCCAGATTATCTTATAAAGACAATTCGTCCTGATAATACTAGTGACATGCCATTTTATATGCAGCATCACTAATTCACATCAAGCCAACAAATTATCATAAGTTCTCCCCATTACATATGGTTTTTGGCCAGGAACCAAATAGTTCTCAACTTAGAATTTTTGGGTGTGCGGTATATGTTTTAATTGCTCAAATACAACGCACAAAGATGTGTCCTCAAAGGAGGTTGAGAATATATTTCAAATTTGAATCCCCTTCGATAATTAAATATCTTGAGCTTTATATGGGGAATTTATTTACAACTCAATTTACTGACTGTCATTTTAATGAGTCAGTTTTCCCAACATTAGGGGGAGAAAATACACAGCTGGGAAAAGAAATATATTGGAATGAATTATCATTATCTTATTTTGATCCACGTACTCAACAATGTCAATGTGAACTGGAAGTTCAAAGGATAATTCATGTACAAAACTTAGCAAATCAATTGCCAGATGGTTTTGCTGACCCTAAAAGAGTGACTAAGTCACATATACCAACTATGAATGCTCTGATTAAATTTGATGTCCCAGAATAACAAACTCTAGTTGCTAATGAGTCTAACTTACGCTTGTAGCGTGGTAGACAAATAGGTTCCAAAGATAAAAATCCTCAAAAAAATAAAAGAAGCTATATTTTATGATGGTCTAATCAAGGAATCAACGTATTATGAAAATCTCTAGAAGAGATTAAAAGGTCTCCAACAGAGACATTGACATGACTCAGGTACTTGATAATAAAGAAATCTCAATAGATTATGTCATGTCTGGTAATAAGTGAAACCGAAATCAACTCGACGTCGATAATACATTTGCATGCAATATAGCACTAGAGATTTTGATGTGGATCATAAACTATTGTCAATTGGACAATGTAAACAAATAAATGATTGACCAAAATAAAGAGAGGCAATTGAGGCGATACTAAAATCTCTTTCGAAATGAGAAGTATTCAGACCTATAGTTCATACACCGAAAGGTGTAAAGCCCGTAGATGTAAATGAGTCTTTGTGAGAAAGAGAAATGAAAATGGGGAAATTGTGAGATATAAAACTCGTTTGATTGCACAAGAATTCTCACAAAGACCTAGAATCTATTATGAGGAAAACATACTCCTAGGTGGTGGATGCAAAATATTTTTATTAGTTTGGCAATAAAAGACTTAGTTACCGCCTAACGGATGTCGTTACATCCTATTTGTATGAGCCTCTTGATAATAATATTTCCGTGAAACTTTCGGAAGCATTTAGACTGCAGAAGTAGATAATTTAAGTTTTCGAGAAAACTATTCAATCAAATTGAACTTATCTATTTATAGATTAAACAAATTGGGAGCATATTGTATAACCGTCTCAATGAATACTTATTAGCGAAAGGCTATAAGAATGATTCAATTTCCCTGAGCATTTTTATTAAGAGGTTTAGCTCTGGATTTGTCATTGTTTTTGTTGTGTATGTTGATGATTTGAATATCGTTGACACTCGTGAAGATATCTTCTTAATAATGAAATCCTTGTGCATCAATCGACATACACAGAAAAATGTTTAAAAAGACTTTACATGCATAACGCATATTCGTTGATCACCCTTATGGTTGCTAGGTCTCTTAATGTAAACAAAGACCCATTATGCCCTCGAGAAAATGGTGCTGATATTCTTGGTCCAAAAGCACCATATATATTAATTGATCTAGAAGCATCATATCTTAGTTGGTCCAAAAATACTATCTAAGTGCTACGAGACCATTACCTTTAGATCTTTCAGAACTCGATGCCTCTCAAGATTGTAAATAATTGCTATGTACGAGGCAAAGCCGAAATATGTGTTTGGCTAAACATATCCAGAAGATATGTGATTTGATTTCAAAAGATAAGATGCAAGCTATCTTGTGTAGAGATAATGCAAAATTTATATCTCAAGGTGGATACATCAAATGTGACAAAACGAAACATATTTCTTCAAAGTTTCGTCCCTTGTGATCTTCAGAAAAATAGTATTCAATGAATCATTTCAAGCAGTAATTTGAAAGATCTATTCACTAGTGCATAGTCTACTTCAACATTTGAATATTATATTCAAGATTGAATTATGAAGATTCAAAGATCCTATGTGATATTTTCATGAGGGGGAGTAAATACGCGTTGCACTCTTTTTACCTTAACCGAGGTTTTGTCCCAATGGGTTTTCCTAGTAAGGTTTTTAATGAAGCAACATGCTATGCGTATCAAAGAGTGTGTAATCTTTTTCCTTCACTAAGAATTTTTTTCCCACGGGGTTTTTATCTTAGTAAGGTTTTGACGAGGCACATTATCTTCATGGATATCCAAGGGGGGAGTGTTATGAATATCTTTATTTATGTTGGATATTCATATATTAAATGATACTTTAATGTACTTTATTGTTAGGGTTTAATATCCATTGAAATTAGGGTTTTCATCTTATGCCTATAAATATATGGTTTGGAGAAAGCATTGTACACAACCCTACTTTGAGAATATAATAAGAGTCTCTCTTTGTCTCTCATCTTGTTCTTGTTCATTTATTTTATTCTTGCTCTTTACTTTATTCACAACAATATTATTATTATTATTAAATTCATTATTGTTACAAGTTAATCGAATGTTAATTTAATTAGAAATTTATTAAAATATTTTTATTAATGATAATTAATATTATTACAATGATGTTTTTGTTTTTTTATATTTTTATTAAAATTATTAAAAACTACTCATTTAAAAATCAAATTCGCGAACTCTCCCTCTTTCTGAATAATCTCAGTGAAAAAGAAAGTATTGTCATCCCTAAGAGATCCGAATTTGGGCATATTGTCTGCAAGATTCGTGTGTGTTATTAAATAATCAAGGAAAAATAAACAGATACTACCATAAGATCACATCATATGCGAAAAAAATCAAATTTGTGTTTAATATAACTTATCACTTAATATGTAAGCATGGGAGGATGAAAATAATTTACATAAGATATTTTCTTTCATCCACAACGTTAGTGTGACAAAATATAATATGTATACAATTTTTTTTTTAAAATTTGTAAAAAATGCTTTTTAACAGTAGAGGGACTAATTTAAATAATTCTCTAGATTAAAGGAACTAATATGAATCATTCTCTATATCAAAGGGATTAATATGAATCATTGTCTATATTAAATAGAGTAATTTATCTCTTTAATAATGGAGGGACTTATTTGATGCAATCCATATAATAGAGGGACTTTAAAGGCAGGTTTTTCTCTTGGCTAAACCTGGCCTAGTGGATCATTGACTAATTGACATAATTACTGGCTTTGGGTCTAAAAGGAAGGACCTTGACCTGCTTCTACTACTGTAGTCATGCATTTTACGGCCCAACCAATGGGGCTACCGTTTTAAAATTCGTGCCATATCTCTTGCACCATTTCCAGAAAGATGGGCCGACAATCTCAAGTTTCAGCAATTGGTTGGTTAGGTTAAGAAAATTGAATAATCAACCAATTCCAAATTTTAAGGGTAAACTACGATGGATGTCATTTAGTTCTGGATAATATTACATTTGGTTATTTAATTATGTGTAAGATTACATTTGATTCACCCAATTATAAAATGTTATATTTAGGTCACTCAATTACGAGTACGATTACATTTGAGTCACCCTTTATATTTTAAAAAATTATCAATTTAATTATTTTTCTTCCAAATCACTTGTATACGCTCATTAATATTAGAGTACTTCATTTGAAATTATTAATTAATCTAATACACAAATTGATATATATATGTTTTAAATATGAAGGGTGACCCAAATGTTGTCTTACCTATAATTGAGGATTGAGTTACCTAAATGTAACTTTAAAAAATTGGATGGCCTAAATGTAATCTTACTCATAATTTGAGTGACCTGCGTTGTATTTTACCCTTTTTAGCTTACCGGTTTAGTGCTTTTATACATTTTTGGTGCTTAATTTAAATTTGGATAAAATTGATATAATTTTAAATTTGGTTTTGGGTTGAATTTGGATTAAATTATAAATAATAGGTATGTTTAAAATATAAAATAGACATTAATTTTTCTAGTACTCTTAGTGAAAAAAATAATGATATTTGATATCTAAATAAGTCGAATTTAAATAACTTTATCGATCAATTATATACCTTATCAAATACCTAAAAAGATGCACAGATACCCTCACGAAAATTACACATTAAAAATAAAAAAATATTCCAATCAATCACATAATTAATTTGACTATAAGGGCGACATGACAAGTAAAAACTAAAATTCAACCTCTTATTCTCAAAGACACTAAATTCCAATAACGTATGTCAGTTTACTGTATTAACAATACATTCAATCGATAAGGTAGGTTCATGTACACTAATTTAATATTTATATAATTTATTTTCCACGTATGATTAGGCGACTTGAGACTTTTATATAAAATATTTGAAACAAATAATTTTATTATATTTTAAATTATATCCAGTAAATTTTTATAATATTTTAAAATTAATAACATTATTTCTCATTTTTAATTTCATTAATTTAAAATCAAATTTGTAAATTGTATTAATTTCGTCATTTAACTATTGTTGATTGACAAAGTCAATGATTTTATACACGTAGTTGCTGTCTGCTTCCACATTAACCTTTATTGAAAGTAATATTATCATGTCGATAGTGATGAAACAATTTTGATGACGTAACAGTATAGATAGTAAGTTTTATAAATAAATATTTATTTTAAATAATATATTTTAAAGAAAATTTACATAAAATTTCAAATGGACTCGTCATCATATTATTTAATTTATTAGAAAATAACATGTGGATGATAGACATATTAACTTAAATGTTAATTATTTAACGATAAAGTGTTTGATATTACAAAAAACGATCAGTAATACAAATTTTGTTATTAATCAAAATGTGAAGTTGATGCAATTTGAAGGGTTCAATAGTTAAATGGATGAAATTAAAGACAGTAGACAAAATTAATAATATTATATGATCACTACTTAAACACAATAATTTTGTGATAATCTTCAATATTTATAGTTCTTTGTCTGAAGAATGAACCATCTAAAAGTTATCGGTTCACACATTTCTGTCAACGACAACAATATGTAGTATAAAAGACCAAAAACATTATATAACAATATTCTAAAATTAAAATTAATCAAAAATATAAAAGATCACACACATATATATATATATATATATATATATATCTTTTCACATAAAGTAGGTGACTTGATTTTTTTATTTATATATTTAGATAATCCAAATATACGTTGAATTAAAAAATTATTGTAAAAATTTGAATAATATAAATATTAGAATCATAATAAAAAAGTTTAACTATAAATTAAATAGTTAAATTATCTTTTTTAATAAATACCTAAAATATTTTTAGTTAAAATAAGTGTTTAGAATTTTATTTTTAGCTGAAATAGATATTTAAAATATTTTTAATTAAAATAAATGTCAAAATATATGTCTCAATAACTTTAAAAAAGGTAAAAATAAAACTTAAACATTTATTTTAGTTAAAAACTTTAGACACTAATTATAAAAAAACTTTATTTTTTTAATTAAGCCTAATAAAAACCATGGAATACGCGTTAAGGCGTATACTATAATCCAACCATTTAAAAGCAAATTTCGATTTTGGGTTGAAAAGGTAAAAAAAAAAAAAAAAAAAAAAAAAAAAAAGCAAAAAAAAAAAATAAAACGGCATCGTTTTATATATTAAAACGGGACACGTGTCGCACGATGAAGTATGTAGTCTGGGCCACTGACCTACTGCTAATTCATTTTCCATTGTTTGAACTTTGAATTAGAGAAAAACGTAGCAATCTTTCATCTTCTGTGTTTTGATCCGAAAATCTTTAAAAACAAAAACAAAACTTATTTTCATTTACTCATCCATTTAATCCTCCATGGGCAAAGGCGGTGGTTGTTTCCCGAGCAAGAAAAAACATCCGACCTCCGCCGAAGACGCCACTGGCACTGCACCCATTGCTGCCGATGAAGAAATCCACGACGCTGCCACTGTACCGGTGGATTCTGCGAACACCCGATCAGTTACCGCCACTTTAAAAGTCTTCATTGTGTTTTACTCCACGTATGGTCACGTGGAGAAGCTGGCGAAGCGGATGAAGAAAGGAGTCGACGGTGTCGAAAGTGTCGAAGCGGTTCTTTATCGGGTCCCCGAGACGCTTTCGGATGATTTGCTGGAGCATACGAAGGCGCCGCCTAAAGACCCCGATGTTCCCGAGTTAGCGGCGGCGGAGTTAGCGGCAGCGGATGCAGTTCTGTTTGGGTTTCCGACGAGGTTTGGATGTATGGCTGCTCAGATGAAGGCGTTTTTCGACTCCATGGGGCAGCTTTGGAAGGAGCAGACACTGGCTGGGAAGCCGGCCGGGTTCTTTGTTAGTACTGGAACTCAAGGAGGCGGCCAAGAAACCACAGCGTAAGTTAGAACTATGATTTCTTTGCTGGAAAGTAAAATAACAAAAATTGAGTAACAATTTGAATTTGTCAACATTCCGACATTTCTGATGCCTTTGTTGATCCTTCTGATTCAGTTGGACGGCGATAACCCAGTTGGCACACCATGGAATGTTATTTGTTCCCATCGGCTACACTTTTGGAGCCGGTATGTTCGAGATGGATTCCATACATGGAGGTTCACCTTACGGTGCGGGAGTCTATGCTGGTGATGGCTCAAAGGAGCCGACTGAAGCCGAGCTCGATCTGGCTGAGCATCAGGGCAAGTACATGGCTGGTATGGTCAAGAGGCTTTCTCAAGCATGACATTCTCTCTTAAATTGGAATGTGTTTGGTGTTACCTTTTCTTCCATTCCTTGCCAATTGCATAATTGTATTCAGTTGAAAGTTGATATACATGATTTGATATTCTTCTCTCATATCTAGCTTATCAAAACTAGTAGATGTCTACATGTTGGAATTTGGGTTCTTCCTTTGTATAAGTTTTCTGTGTAGTTCACTCAAAGTTTCCGATTTAATAAAATTTCAGATCATGGTATTCTCTTGTTTCATCTCTGGTGGATTCGATATCCCATATACGTTTTGTTTATATATGAACTGTTGTCTGTAATCCACCGAGGATCCGAGAGCATAGGAGTTTCTTCATAATCGCGGATTCGACAATGGGAAGACGCCTTGAACTTCCTTCTCTAACCAGATTGCAATGACGCCAATGTCAAATCCGTCGACCATAATGTCATACAACACGATTCTGTTGTAGTATCATTCTGGAACATCAGTACCAGGGTGTACACGACACTTACCCTCTTGTTAGTCTTACTACTCAGAGTTTGGTTCGATTCGAAATCTTAGTATAATTCTTCAACATCAGTACCAGGGCAATCATTCTAGGAATAGCAACACCATGAAGGTCATCTTGAAGAAACGGTACCACTACCGCTTGAGGCTGCTGGAAAACTTTCATGCCGTTAGGTTTATCCAGGGCTAACCCTGTCAATGCATCTGCAGTTCGGTTACCTTCACCTGAACATAAACAGCCCGCAATTCCACCTCTAGGATAGAGCAGTCCCAACATTAGAAGCATAGCCTAGCTTCTACTCTCCACCATAGTTTCGGATTACACCTCCTGCCACTGAACATCCACCGTTCACCGTCTAGCTCCATCGGTATTAATTTTCAACCAACCATCCTGCCACCGAGCATTCACCGTTCAGCCGTTTAGCTCCATCGGTATTAATTTTCAACCAACAAAAGGCGGTTTGCGCCAACTAAGTAGTTCACAACGTTTACTAGTCCGGAGACTCTTTGTGGCCAATTACTCTATAACAACCCTTGAACAATCTTGCTGCCAGCCGAGAGCTCTTCTGTAGGCACTATCACCCTTCATGAATCCCGAGTTAAAAATCCAAGCATTCATGTTGGTCCATAAGTTCCAGCAAATAACACTGAAAAATATCTCCCAGTTATTGGATTCTTTAGGAAACCGATTAGGGTTAGAAAATTTCAGATAGAGCCAACTATTAAAATCCATGGACAAAATTCATTCATTTTTTCTTCCTTGATCAACCTCGACCATTGTAATTTGTACTAAGCTTCTCAAAACAATAGCATACGGATATCATTAGATCACAATCTCTGACTCAAGAATCCCGCTCTTCAAAACCCTACACTCTTTTTCAATAGTGAAGTAATAAATATTTCATTCAGAATTCGAACTCACCCAAAATAAAAATAAATAAATATTTTTTGATCACTCAACTAATTAGGAGATCCTAAAACCTTGCCTACTTTAATATTTCTTGTTTGCAACAACCATTGAGAGTGTCAAAGTCCACTCATCATACCGTCCTTCACCCAGTTGTATGTGAAAATCAACTCCTACAATTGTTAATATTATTGGTTACTGAAGATTCTATTTTACTGTTTACAATTATTTAACGCATCTCTTCTCATATTCTAGATCATATCTGGAGGCAAAAATCATCTACTTCTTTTCAGTGTCCTTTTTTATGCCTAATGATAACTCTGCAAAATGCATATATTTCATACCCTTTTACTGTGTTAATTGCTTGTTTTTAGGCTCATGTCATGGCATTTAGGTTGCATTAGGTCATATAGTTGCATTTTGTTTCATAGCTTTGGTTGTTGTGGGTTAATTGCGAAATGAGTGCTGCTTGAGAAAAGTTTGGTTTCGTGATGTGCAGGTGAGCAGGGCAGAGTAGCTGAAAATGCCATAGCATTTTGGACTAAAAAGGCTGGGTGCAGAAAAAGACAAAACACGAAAAAGATATTTTCCAGCCTACATGTAAGAACCCCCCATTTGTCTCTTGTGCCAAGCATGTTCCAGGGAATATTCCTTAGGTCAAAAAGGGAATGTTTAGGGCATAATACCCTAGGAGCCTCCACTATATAAAGGACAAGAAGCCCCCATTTAAGGATGTGCTAAAAAGGTGACCTAAAAAGTTAAGAAAGAGAAGGGAAAAAGACAGTTTTTTTCTTCATCTTCTTCCTCAACTTGGTGTCCTTCATTGTTGAAGCTCCAAGGGGTGATCTTGCTGGCATTTGATAGAAGCAACAAGCTTAGGGTGGTTCGTGGTAGTCCAAGGCGGATCGGGAGTCACCTTTCCCTCTGCTTTTGCTTTGACATTTTATATTTTTCTGGATATGGGTTGTATGAGACATATGATGATGGATGTTTATTGCCCAGCTATGAACTGATTTTAGGTGGCTTGGGTTTGTTTGGATGATTATGTTTGGTTTCCTTTAATGAATGTTTTTATGTTTTCCACCTTTATCTATGCTTTGCCTATGGCTTTATTTCCTTAGGGTTGTAAGAGCCTTCGAGAGTTGGCATTTCCTTGAGTGTTTGATTAGCTTAATGGTCGAGAGACACAACTCTAACCCACCTTAGAGATAAGTGGAGGGTTTTAACGGCTAAAAAGGGTAATACTTCAGGGGTAGAAGTATGCTAGGGTTCACGCTGAGAGGTATTGCTATAGCATACTACCTGCCAGGCTTCTTGTTAGAGATAGCTTAGAAGCATCCTTAGAAAATCCTGCCGAGCATATGATTAGTTGGAAGGTTGCAGCATTTATGAGGACCAGACATAGGTTATCTAGATAAACCCAGCCAGTCATTCCCATAGTGAGTTTAGCACACGTGTGATGACAGTTTTAAGCCTGTTGGTTCAGCCTAGTTTCTATTCTAATTGTTTGCCATACCATTTACATCTTTGCTTCTGTTTGCTACAGCAATTACATTTCCAGTTTGCATTGCTTAAACTAGACTTGAAATACCTCTAATCCCCGTGGAGACGATACTCACTCATCACTATTACTACTTGTTCGACGTGTATACTTGCACTATTTGTGTATCATTTATAGTACATCACAACACGCAACAAGTTTTTGGCACCGTTGCCAAGGATTGACAATTGGTCATTAACGATTTAGTTTTTGCATTGTTTTATTTATTCTAGGTTTTTGTACAGTTTTACTAGTTGTCTTTGTTTGTCTTTTCAGGTGTTCTACTAGTGTATGACCAGAAGAAGACCTAGTGGACCCTTACGACCTATCATTCCTGAAATTGAACACCTTTTTCAGCAAAGAAGGCGTATACAAGAAGCTTTGAGAATCATGAATAGACATCAGAATCAAGGATTACCGGTTGATAATCAAGGAAATCTTGATGCTGTAGCAAATCCTGGAGCAATAGTTCGACCTCAAGCTATTATGGATCATTTAAACCACGTCTTGGATGATCTAAATCCTGGAATTGTGGCTCCTGAGATCCAAGCTGCTCACTTTGAACTCAAGCCAGTCATGTTCAACCTGTTGAATTCTATTGGACAGTTTGGGGGATCGCCTCATGAAGATGCAAGGCAACACATCCGTGCATTCTTGGAAGTTTACGATTCATTTAGATAACAATGGGTGCATGAAGATGTGTTAAAGTTGAAGCTATTCCCTTATTCCTTGCGTGATCGGGCGAGAGCTTGGTTGAGTGGAGTACCTGCTGGTTCGATAGAGACATAGACAAACCTATGCAAAAGTTTCTTGATGCGGTATAACCCACCCAATAGGAATACCCAATTAAGGAATGCCATTGCTTCATTTTGTCAAGCTGATGACGAATCGATGTACGAGTGTTGGGATAGATTCAAGGGACTATTGCGCAAGTGCACGAATCATGGTTTCCATGATTGGACACAAGTGGTGATGTTCTACAATGGTGTTAATGCCCCTACAAGAATGATGTTGGATGCTTCAGCAAATGGAACCCTGCTGGACAAGTCACCCGAAGAAGTATTTGATATCATTGATAGGATAGCAAATAACGACTACCAATTCTCTACCTCAAGGCTCAGAGCGGGGAGAAAGACTCAAGGAATGCGAGAATATGATGCCGATGACTCGGTTTCAGCTCAATTATCAGCCATTACCAACATGTTAAAGAATCTCCAACGTCCAAACGAGGTAAAGGAAACGAAGGTTACTTTAGCATGTCTTCGATGTAAGGGAAACCATCATTTAAGTGAGTGCCTAGAAAACCAAGAATCTACCAACTATGTGGGGAACTACAACAAGAACAACCCCTACTCGAACACCTATAATCCAGGATGACGTCAACACCCTAACCTTTCTTGGGGGAACCAAGGAAGCAACAATTCTGGCAGCTCGAATCAGCAACAAAATCTGATTGAACCCCAGGCTCCCAGCAGAATATGCCATGGAAAAATAATAGAGGTTTGGAGTCTTCATCAAATAACAATTCTTTGGAAGCTACTCTCAAGGACTTCATGTTAACCACGAAGGACTTTATGGCTACTATGAAGGTTCTACTTCAAGACCATGTTGCATCCATCAAGAACCAAGGAGCATTGCTACAAAGTCATAGTTCGTCCTTAAGAGCTTTGGAAACACAAGTAGGGCAAATTGCTCAAGCCTTGCATGTGCGACCTCAAGGGAGTTTGCCTAGTGACACTGAAGTCACTAAACCTCATGGAAAGGAACAGTGTAGTGCACTCACTTTGGGAAGTGGCACACAACTCAATAAAGGAGATAAGTTTAGGGGAAAAACAAAAGAAGACCCAAACCCCAAGTCTGAGTAAAGGGAACCTGCTGTACCAGAAGATATACATATTGAGAAGGATAAGAATGAGGGCCCAGTTAAAGAATTTTCTAAGGAAGGAACAACTTTTGCTGCGGCAAAAGACAAACCCCTACTAGTAGAGGAAGAGATCAGACCCCACATTCTTTTTCCTCAAAGAATGAAAAAACATAAAGATGATCTCCAGTTCAAGAAATTCATGGATATCCTTGATCAGGTGCATATCAATGTCCCAATTTTGGAGGCCATTGGTCAAATGCCCACTTATGCTAAATTTCTTATGGATATTGTTACCAAGAAGAGGAAGATGGAAAAATATGAGATTGTTGCCACAACAAAAGAGTGCTATTTAGTGTGGAGTAAGTTGCCACCTAAACGACAAGATCCGGGCAGTTTCATCATTTCATGCTCTATTGGTAACAACTATGTGGGAAAAGCTTTATTCGACCTTGGGTCTAGTGTCAACCTAATGCCCAAGTATGTTTTTATGAAGCTTGGTATGAGAGAAGCAAGGCCTACAACAGTCATTTTGCAGCTAGCTGATCGATCTCATGTCCGGCCAGAAGGAAGGATTGAAGATGTTGTGGTAATAAAAGTTGACAGATTTGTTTTTCTAGTCGACTTTCATTCTTGACTGTGAGGCAGATGACAATGCACCCATAATCTTGGGGCGGCCATTCTTAGCCACCGTCTGTATCTTGATTGACTGTGAAAAGGGTGAGTTTATAATGCGGGTGGCTGATCAAAGGGTAACCATCAATGTCTTCAACGCTCTCAAATATGTGGACGACAATGAGGAATGTCAATACATAGATGCTACAGCAGAATAGCATGATGGAAAATTATGTTGCAACATTTTTGTGCAAATTGAAGATTATGTGGATTTCAAATAGGATACTGATCAGGAGCTCGATGACTGCCCATTGGAGGTGGAACAATCTAGCTTGCTCGAAGCTAGACCAAGTACGTACTTCGAACCTATTAAATTTTCTGAATTTACTCCTCCTAAATCCTCTCTTGAGTATGTGCCAACATTAGAACTAAAGCCTTTGCCATCACACCTTAAATATGCTTATTTGGGTAGTAACGAGACTTTGCCGGTGATAATTTCATCTAATCTTTCACCTAAGTAGGAATCTAGCTTGATAAATATGTATCTCAACATAAAAAAGCTTTAGGTTGGACTATGGCTGATTTGAAGGGCATAAGCCCTACTATTTGTATGCATAAAATTCTGCTTGATGATTGTCACAACAATTCTGTTAAAATCCAAAAAAGGCTTAATCCAATCATGAAGAAGGTAGTGTTGAAAGAGATAATCAAGTGGCTCGATGCTGGTGTTATCTACCCAATATCCAACAGTTCTTGGGTTAGCCCGGTACAATATGTACCCAAGAAAGAAGGCATGACCGTAGTGAGCAACGAGGACAATGAATTGCTACTGACAAGGACCGTCACGGGGTGGAGGATATGTATGGACTATCAAAAACTTAATAAGGCAACCAAGAAGAACCATTTCCCATTCCCTTCATCGACCAAATACTAGATCGATTGGCGGGCAAAGCCTTCTATTATTTCCTCGATGTATACTTAGGGTACAACCAAATTACTATAGCACCAGAAGACCAAGAGAAGACCACCTTCACCTGACCCTATGGCACCTATGCTTTTAGAAGAATGCCCTTCGGCCTTTGCAATGTTCCAACAACTTTTTAGAGATGTATGCTAGCCATTTTTTCGGACATGGTTGAAGAGTTCTTGGAAATATTCATGGATGACTTTTCAGTCTCCGGGGATGATTTTGAGACATGCTTGGGCAACTTGGCGAAAGTGTTAAAGCATTGTGAAGAAGCTGACTTGGTTCTCAATTGGGAGAAATGCCATTTTATGGTAACCGAAGGAACTATTTTGGGTCATAAGATCTTGAAGAGAGGAATTGAGGTAGAGAAGGCAAAAGTTGAAGTGATCGAGAAGTTACCTCCTCCCACCACTGTCAAGGGTATACGGAGTTTCCTTGGCTATGCATGATTCTATTGAAGATTCATCAAGGACTTCTCCAAGATCTCAAAGCCACTTTGCAATTTGCTACAGCAAAATTATTCATTTATGTTTGATGAGGATTGCCATAGCGCATTTAAGGAGCTGAAGGACATGCTTATCTCGGCCCCCATTGTTGTCCCACCAGATTGGAACGAGCACTTCGAGCTGATGTGCGACGCAAGTGACTACGCAGTAGGAACAACACTTGGTTAACGTCGAGGTAAGCTTTTTCATGTTGTCTATTATGCTAGCCGCACTTTAAATGATGCACAAATCAATTATACCACAACTGAAAAAGAATTGCTAGCTGTTGTGTTTGCCTTTGATAAGTTCAGGTCATACTTGATAGGCACTAAGGTTATTGTTCACACCGATCACTCAGCTATCAAATACTTAGTGACTAAAAAAGATGTTAAACCTAGGCTTATTAGATGGATACTTCTCTTGCAAGAATTTGACTTGGAAGTTCGAGATAGGAAAGGGTATGAAAACAAGTAGCCGACCATCTTTCTAGGTTAGAGAACAAGGATAAAAATAACATTGAACAAGAAATCAATGAGGAATTCCCTGATGAGAAAATTTTATATGCTACAATAATACCGTGGTATGCTGATATTGTTAACTATCTCGTTAGTGGTATTTTGTCTCCTGATTTGAATAGCTAGGGTCGGAAGAAATTCAAGCACGATGTGAGGTTCTATTTTTGGGATGAAACTTACTTGTTCAAGCAATGTGCTGATCAAATGATAAGGAGGTGTGTTCCTGAAGAGGAGCAAAAGGATATCATATTCAATTGCCACTTATCATCGTGTGGAGGCCATTTCGGTGGAACAAGAATTGCTGCAAAGGTCATAAAATCTGGGTTCTATTGGCCAACACTTTTCAGGGACGCACATGAGTTTTGCAAGACTTGTGACCAGTGTCAAAGAATAGAGAACATTTCTCGAAGAAATAAAATGCCATTGCAAGACATTTTGGAGGTAGAGCTTTTCGATGTTTGGGGAATTGACTTCATAGGACCATTCCCTTCATCTTTTGGAGATCTATACATCTTATTAGCAGTATACTATGTGTCGAAATGGGTAGAAGCTGTGGCCACACCGAAGAACGACTCCAAAACAGTTATCAAGTTCCTTCACAAGAACATATTCAGATTTGGAGCACCAAAAGCCATCATTAGCGATGAAGGATCCCACTTTGACAATAAGCTTATTGCCAAAGCATTGTACAGATATGGGGTAAGGCACAAAATTGCCGCGGAATATCATCTCCAAACCAATGAACAAGCTGAGGTCTCCAACCGTGAGATTAAAAAAATACTTGAGAAGGTCGTCAACCGTAAGAGAAATGATTGGTCCCCAAAGCTTGATGAGGCCTTATGGGCCTATCGAATAGCTTTTAAGACACCCTTGGGGATGTCCCCCTTCAAGCTAGTCTATGGAAAAGCATGTCACCTCCCCGTCAGCTTGAACACAAGGCTTATTGGGCCATCAAAAAGCTCAACATAGATGCTCAACTGGCTGGTGAGAAAATGCTGCTAGAGCTCAATGAGATGGAAGAATTTAGAGCCCATGCATATGAGAATGCACGGTTATATAAGGAAAAAAATGAAGAAGTGGCATGACAAGCACATTTTGCCATGGCATTTTTCAGAAGTTTCTGGGAAGATTTTTAAACTTTCTATCTTAGAATCCATATTTACTAAAAACTTAGTCTATTACCATTTATAACCATAATAGAACTTACTAGGTTCATCATCCATATTCAACAACTATTAACCCACCATATTTAGTGATAAGTTATTACAACCCCACTAATTATACATGACATCTAGTACATTTCCAAAAGAAAGGATGGATGCCATTACATTACTATGAGTATGGAGATATACCTCCCAAAATATGAAAGTGATGCTTGGCTACTCTTCACTCGAAGCTCCTTTAAAACCTACGCATGAAAGTCGTCATACGCTAAGCATATACTTAGTGAGGCAACAACATTTAATTCAAATGCAATTTAACATAGGTATCAATATATTATAGTGGCAATGCATATGATCACCTCCCATTTTATGCATTTTAACATATATGACATGATATATATATATAGTAACATATTACATGGTAATAACCTTGATTCTTACCAATACCGTTGCCATATTCATCATCGAGCTTCCAAGCCTTTTTAACCTGTTTTTCAATTCATTTAGCCCAAGTATTGAATTAAGGAAATTTTTGGTACGCGAGCCTATACTTACTTGAGTATAGTATATTAGGTGCACTTTACTGGAAGTGCTTAACACCGAAGTGTTTTTGTATACTTAGCGGAGTATACAATTAGTAATTATTTTGCAATTTACCTGAAGTGCTTATAATAAATTGCACTCTACTGGGAGTGCTAAAATGTTTATACAGCAGTTTATGACTCTATGGATATCCAACTATACTTTTAATTTCCTATCTCATAGTTTGGGCTTTATATCAATCATAATCTCATACATGGCAACATATAGACATATTAAGCAATTCATACGTAAAATAACATTCCATGGATAAGTAATGATCCATGCATGTATTCTCAATTCTGGACATATTTTTAACATGTCAATTATATAATGAATGACATAAAAATCATGCTATGCATGCATTGCACTTACCTTGACACTTTAAAAGTTATAATTTATACTAGCCTCACTAAGCTCGATTGCACTTTCTATCTTCTTTCTTCACTCGTTTGTACTCGAACTCGATTGTTATCTGTTTGTACATTAAATACATGACACAAGCAACCTTAAGTACATGTCCAACCTTTACTAATACATGTACATACCAATATAGAAAAATTAATGTTTTCAACCAAGTGCTTCTTTGTAACCACCATGCTCCCAATACTTTAATCTCATCTCAAATTACACATTACAACCAATAGTTTGATAATCTCCCTTTAAACCCTAAATTCTTTCTCTTAGGGTTTATAAACTAAAATTTGGAAACTTCCACATTTCATCTCCATTTTCAAAAATATTAATACCAAAATGATCATTGTATCATAGCAAACAACATACCCATGCTTCTTGAATATTTTCCAATTTTCACTTATTTCACTCAATTTACACAATTCGCAAATTGGTCCTAAAATGATGTTTTCTTCAATCCAACAACATAATTCAACTTAGAAAACATCATTCTAATCAAATCCATCATCAAAATAATTTTTACAAAATTTCCCCTAATATTCTTCATTTTGCCGAAATGGTCCTTATAGGTTTTCCAAGAAGTTTTCATCTTTTCAAGCATCTAAACAACACTACAACACCATTTCCAACTTGATTAAGCCTTAAAACATGAAATCTGAACATGCTCTTCAACCACCCTAATAATCAAACTCAACTTAGAGACATGGAAACTAAGTAAAACTTATGTCAAAAGATAGAGAATTCAAGGGATATCAATTTCTTGTTTGTCTCTAGCAAAAAATCAAACAAATCAAGTCAAAAATTGAATTGAAAATTTCTTACCTAGTCCCCTGGAGGTTTCGGTAGCCTTGGAGAAAGATGAACACAATTCCAACTTTTTTCTTTCTTTGATTAATGTCAAATGTCTTTAAATTTGGCTATATAATAATAATAATAATAATATCTAAAATAGTCAAATGACTATTTTACCCTTTAATTATAACTAATCACCATTCAACACCCACACTTTATCTTCTTCCATAATTAATTTTCATTAAAAAGTATAGGTGAAATGTCAAAATGCCATTAATGAAATAATTTATTTTCAAAAATGTCATTCCATCACCTATACAAAACAATGAATAGAATCAAATCTAGACTGATTTAAAAATGATTTGAACTTTGATTCTATGCTCTTCGGGTCTTTTTAAGACTTCCTTCAAATTTTCATAAAATTTCGAGCTCATACGATTACTCGAATTACACTTAAACTTTAACCGTAATTTCCCAATAATAGAAACATCAGATCAAACCATAGTTTTTATATTCGATCCACACCCTTAGATGATCTATCTATTTATGGAATAAAAATAATTATTGGGAAATTACCATGTTGATCCTTGAACTTTTCTCAACTTTTCAAAAATGTCATTAATGAAATAATTTATTTTCAAAAATGCCATTCCATCACCTATACAAAACAATGAATAGAATCAAATCTAGACTGATTTAAAAATGATTTGAACTTCGATTCTATGCTCTTCGGGTCTTTTTAAGACTTCCTTCAAATTTTCATAAAATTCCGAGCTCATACGATTACTCGAATTACACTTAAACTTTAACCGTAATTTCCCAATAATAGAAACATCAGATCAAACCATAGTTTTTATATTCGATCCACACCCTTAGATGATCTATCTATTTATGGAATAAAAATAATTATTGGGAAAATTACCATGTTGATCCTTAAACTTTTCTCAACTTTTCACTTTTGTCACCAAACTTTAAAACTTTACGTTTTAGTCTCTGAACTAAAACCACTAACTTTTGATTCTTTACATTTTGGTCACTAATCAAATAATGGGATATTACAAGTCTAATTCTTATTTCTTTATTTCTCTTGTATATAGTGTTTGAGAAAGAGCTTAATTGTAAATCCTTTGTACTCTTGTGAGCTTAATTTATAGTAAACACCCGCCTAAGTGAGGTTTTAGAGTTTACACAAATCCTTTGTAAAATGAGAGATTTTAGTTTAGCCTTAGACAAAAATTAGAATGGTTCTATCTTTGCCGTTAAAAGATAGGGTTGTAAAGGTTTCCTCCTAAGCCTTGAAAAGGGGACGAATTCATAGTGAATTGGGAAATCCTTAGTGGTGTGCTAAGGTAGTGGATGTAGGCTTAGTTTAGAAGTTGAACTACTCTAAAATCATCGTGCAATTTGTCAATTTTTTTATCGATTTTAGCCAATTCATCAAATGAGCATTTCAACCATCTTAACACAAGATCGGAAGGGAGCAACAAGGCTTTTCAATTGGTATCAGAGCTTGGTCTTCATCAAAAGACTAACATCTGGAAGTAAAGATCATTTGCTTAAAGTTATCTGATCAAGAAATGGCAAGATTTGAAGAATGTCACACTATCTTGTGTCCTTTCGCTCTTTCAATGAGAAGATAAGCATACTTCCAATGGAGCAATGTCATGAAGTACTACATCAAATCTCATGATTATGAGGTTTGGAACATTATTGAAGATGGCTACTTGGAAGCTCCTAAGAAGAAGAAGAAGAAGGAGAAGAAAATGAGTGAAAACGACATGAAGGCAAAGCTAAACGCAAAAGCGATGCACATCCTTCTTTGTGGCCTCAACGAAGAAGTTTCCAAGAAAGTTTCCACATGCAAAAGAGCCAAATAAATGTGAGAGAAGCTTGAGAAACTTTATGGCTAAGAAGAGAAGAAAGATGGTGTTCCATCTTGTGCTAACCTCCTCCAATCACCCAAGTGGATGGTATTTTGGCTCTCGATGAGCCCAAGGTATCTTCTAACTCTAATGATCCAAATGCGTATTCATTTGATGAGTTACAAGATGATTTCGATGAATTATTTTTGGAATTTGAGACCACGAATTCCAAATTTAAGAAAATGATTTCTAAACTTGAAATTGAAAATGATTTTCTTTTGAAAAAAAAGTTGAATTTTGAAAACCAAAATGAAATTTTGAAAAATGATTTAGAGTTTTCAAAAATAAGCAATGAAGTTTTAGAAAAAGAAAATTTTGATTTGAAAGTTAAGCTTGAAAGTTTAACAAAATAAAAAGAAATTATTTTTAATAATTCATCTTGTCACGAAATGGAAAAATGCCCACATTGCCATTATCATGGTCATTCTATACATACTTGTCCTATAAAGAAGAGAAAATCCTATAGGATTAGACAAGTATGGGTTCCTAAGGGAGCTAAAGACATTGTGATTAATGTAAATGGATCTAAAGCAATTTGGATACCAAAAATCAAGTAAATATCTTTTGTAGGTGTGTTGGCGCAATGGAAAACAATGCAAAGATATGGAAATGCTCTAGTCACACAAGTGAAGAAATTGGGTAACCTCTAAGCTTAATGCTTTTATTTTTTTTATATCTTTGGTTATCTAATTTTTGTTTGATTAATGATCATGCATTTGAGCTTTTATTTCAATATCTTGAAAATATATGAATAAGGGGAGCTATTAACTCCATATTCTCTTATTCAAAATTTATTTTTACAAAGGGGGAGAATTAAAAAAACAAATTTTCAAGTTAGTCTTATTATATCAAAAATGGGGAGATTGTTAGGATATTTGTTTTGATATAATAATTTGAAAAATTATTTTGGACTTGTTTGAATATTTTGAAAACTTATTTAAAGTCCAAACAACTTGAAAATATGTTTGAAATGGTTTCATGGGTTTTTAACATGTTTAAAACGCTTTTTAAATGGCCAAAATATCATTTTTACAAGGCCCGTACCGATACACCTTGGTACGTATCAATACCATTTTTGAAAACTATTTCCAGTAAGCAAAACCTATACCGATACAGTTTCTACAGTATCGATACAGGGCAGGTGGTATCGAAACTACCTTGATGGTATCAAAACCAGTGGTTTCGAAACCACCTTGATGGTATTGAAACCAACCTGATTTTTTAGCCTTCAACGGCTTTTCCATAACATGAACCATATCGATACGCCCACACGAGTATTGATACCGAAGGCACCAGAAGTGGAAATTTTGCATGGAAATTAATCTCCAACGGCTCCAAATCATTCCTAACGGTCACCAACGGCTAGGAACTCATTCTAAACATAAATACAAGCCTTGGAACACTTGAAGATGGTGAGAGAACACATCCAAGCAACATGATCAAGAGAATTTGAGTCCAATTTTGAGAAAGAGCTTAATTGTAAATCATTTGTACTCTTGTGAGCTTAAATTCTCGTAAATACCTACCTAAGTGAGGATTTAGAGTTTACACAAATCTCTTGTAAAAGGAGAGGTTCTAGTTTAGCCTTAGAAAAAAACTAGAGTGGTTCTATCTTTGCTGTTAAAAGATATGATTGTAAAGGTTTTATCCTAAGCCTTGAAAAGGGGACGAATTCATAGTGAATTGGGAAATCCTTAGTGGTGTGCTAAGGTAGTGGATGTAGGCTTAGTTTAGAAGCCGAACCACTCTAAAATCATCGTGCAATTTGTCAATTTTTTTATCGGTTTTAGCCAATTCATCAAAGGAGCATTTCAACCCTCTTAACACAAGATCAGAAGGGAGCAACAAGACTTTTCACATCGTATTGATCATCAGTAACATACTCCGACCCGGTTCTCGACTAGGCCGGGAAGGAAATGTTACATTAAATCTCGAAATACCTAACTTTAAATCCGAAATGCTTTCAACCGTTGACCATAGGTTCGTTGACGTCAACAAACGTACATCACTACTTGAAGGGAACGGCGGATGGTGCCATCTGAACATTAGACAGTTTAGAGCAATGTGAGAATTCAAGGATTTTGTTAGAATTTAGAGATAATGTTATTTTTTGATAATTAAGATTTTTTTTAAAAATAAAAAATAAAAGAAATTAAAAGTAGACTACATGTCGTATATTTATTAGATGATATATTTTACTTTTATAAATATTTACGTATCAACCTTATAATGATAACGAAATGAAACATTATTCATCTATATTATCTCATAAAACTTTATGCTTCTATTAAAAAAAATGGAATGGAAATGACCTTATTTCAAGGATATAGACATAAAATATGAGGTCAACACCGGAATTTCCAAACATGAAACAAAATAGGAGTTTTTTTCACCTTAATTTGAGACTTTCCTCAGCTCAGCTAACTCAGTGTCCTACGGCACTCCAACTCTTAGCTTCTATAACAAATTAACAATCGCAATTCCTTCATCCATCTTTCTAATCATCTGAGAAAGAAAATAAAAATTCGAACAATCTTTCCAAAGCTTTGAACTTCCTCTCATGGCGGATATACTCGCTTCTTTAAGGTCTTCAATGGCCTCTCACTCTCCTCCTCTCGATGCCTTAGTCGTCCCTTCTGAAGATTATCACCAGGTTTAATTAAAAAAAACTCCTTTTAAATTCTTTTATCGTTTCTGAAAAGGGAAAAGGTTAATTTGTTGTTTAATTTTAAATCGACTTTTGCAGAGCGAATATGTTTCTGCTCGTGATAAAAGGCGCCAGTTTGTTTCTGGATTCACCGGAAGTGCAGGTCTCTATTTCAATTTTTCACATAATAATAGTTATTATTATTCTTATTCAAGTTTTATTGGTTTTGGAAATTATTTCAGGATTGGCACTGATTACTAAAAATGAAGCAAGGCTATGGACGGACGGCCGATATTTCTTGCAAGCGGTGCAGCAGCTCAGTGATCAGTGGAAATTAATGCGTATTGGAGAAGATCCTTCAGTCGATGCTTGGATTTCTGATGTAAAATTTACCATTTTGCTTCACTAAAAATTCAATCTTTTGCTTCAAAATTTGATACTTTATTAATAATGAATGATTTAGAATTTGCAAAGGGAGGCAGCTATCGGGATTGATCCTTGGTGTGTATCAGTGGACACAGCTCAAAGATGGGAACGGGCTTTTGAGAAAAAGAAACAGAATTTAGTTCAAACCTCAACCAATTTGGTTGATGAGGTTTGGAAAAACAGGCCACCAGCTGAAATTAACCCGGTTGTTGGTCATCCCTTGGAATTTGCCGGTCGTTCTGTTGCTGAAAAATTGAAAGATTTGAGGGTAAAGATCGCCAACGAAAAGGCTCGTGGAATTATCATAGCCGCTTTAGATGAGGTGTGGCTTTGTCAAGTTGTTGGTTGTAATGGAATCTGTTGAGCATTTTCTTTTTTGTAGTTTAAGTGGCTATTTTACAGGTTGCTTGGTTGTATAATATCCGTGGAAGCGATGTATCTTACTCTCCAGTTGTTCATGCGTTTGCTATTGTAACATTGAACTCGGCTTTCCTCTATGTTGACAAAAGGAAGGTTTCTTCTAAGGTAGGATTTTGAGTATTTATACTTAGTTGTTGAAGTTTTCATTTTTTACCTTATTAGATCATATTAAATGAAGGTATAACTTTTTGGCTAGATAGTTTGGGTATATTGATCACATGTATTTTAATGCAGGCGAGCTCTTCCTTGCGAGAGAATGGAATTGAAGTTCGGGAGTATGGTGCAGTGAGTTCTGATGTTGCGATGCTAGCATCTAATCAGCTTGATCAGGCCACAGGAGTGATTTCTAGTCAAAACGGTGTTTGTGAAAACGATACTTGTGATAATTATCTTATATGGGTTGATCCAGCTTCATGCTGCTATGCTTTGTTTTCGAAACTAGATGCTAATATGGTGCTCCTGCAGCAGTCACCCTTGGCCCTAGCAAAAGCCTTAAAGGTTGTCATGCATTTATTTACTGGTTGAATCTTTCTTTAGAATTGCATATCATATATTTATATGAAGTCCTCTTTTGATATTCTGAAAATAATTTATTTAGAACACCTTAAATTTTTTATAGTTACTTGTAAATCCACATGCACTGGTCCTGTAGACCAAGCATATGCTGCCCCCGAAAAGAAGAAAGAAAAGGAAAGCCATTACCTATTTAAAAGACCAAGCAAGGATCTTTAATATTTAAAGAGGGATTCTCTTTGGTCACGTTTCATCTTAAATTAATTTATCTTTATCAACATTTTTTGCATTTCTAGAATCCGGTTGAGTTGGAAGGACTAAAAAATGCGCATATCCGGGATGGTGCTGCTGTTGTGCAGTTTCTTGTCTGGTTGGATAAGCAGGTATTGGACTGTGACCTTTGTATATTGTTTTCTCTTGAAAATTTGTAAATATTCTCTCTAATTCGTAAAGGTTCTAACTCATTTGTTCAGATTTGGTTCTTATTTCAAAATAAAAATATTTCTCATCATATGCAACTAGATTATAGGTTTGAAATGATGCTATTGCTCTCTCAATTGCACAGATGCAAGATATTTATGGGGCTTCTGGTTACTTCTTGGAAGGGGAAGTAGCAAACAAAAAAAGACTGTAAGTAATAGAATTGCAAGTTGATATCTTATCTCTCTTTCACCCCTGTTCAGTTGCTGTTTGTTAAGCCTGAAACCAAACAGGCCGCTCCCTCTCTTAAGAAAAAAAATTCTGAGCTTGGTGCTGGACTTACTGATGCTTAGTTGTTTCATGTTACTGGAATGAATCATGCAGGGAGACTACGAAACTGACAGAGGTGACTGTTAGTGATAAGTTGGAGGGGTTTCGTGCATCAAAAGAGGTAACAATACTTTTGAGTAAGTTTTGTTGTGGAGATAAGGAAAATTAGTCAAAGAATCATTTTGTATATCATTATAATTGTAAAAACCTTTCAAGTGGGAAATTCTTGTACTAGTAGTGATAAACTCTGTTGTTTGTGTCCGCCAATAGGTAATTACTTTGCTATGTAAACTTTGGCATCGTAACATTTGAAACTAAGAATTTCCTATGAGTCTCATCTTACAATCATATTTAGTGTGTAATGAACACCTTGTATCCGGTTGTTACTATAATACTGTGCTTACATTTGTATTTTTTCTCACAATATTTTTCTGTCACCAATTGCAGCACTTCAGAGGCCTAAGTTTCCCTACTATTTCCTATGAGTCTCATCTTACAATCATATTTAGTGTTTAATGAGCATCTTGTATCCGGTTGTTACTATAATATTGTGCTTACATTTGTATTTTTTCTCACAATATTTTTCTCTGTCACCAATTGCAGCACTTCAGAGGCCTAAGTTTCCCTACTATTTCTTCAGTTGGTCCAAATGCAGCCGTCATCCATTACTCACCTGAGGCAGAAACATGTGCTGAGCTTGATCCAAATAGCATTTATCTATTTGATTCAGGAGGACAGGTTTGCTCTAGTCATAATAATTTAGCTTACTCTCAATAAGATGCCAATAATCTTATTCTAGATTCTTAGTTCTGATTCTTAATTTTATGACCGATAAAGTATCTAGATGGAACGACCGATATAACTCGGACAGTTCATTTTGGAAAGCCTTCAGCACATGAGAAGGCTTGCTATACCTCCGTAAGTGGCTTCTGTTGCATTGTCTTCTGGATATTTCATTATTAGCTACCTATGTTCACCTTCCTTTTGGTTAGACCATATGCAAATTTAATTTATGATGTGCTTATATTTCCAAAGCCCCTGGTGGACATTTCATTATTAGCATATCCATCTCTCAAGTCTCAGCATCTTTGTTTATGTTGCCTGGGAAATGACGTGTCACATGAATGATTGTGATGGTAGATAGGAAACATAGAGTGAATTGGACGTCTTATGATCTTATCTATATTTGAAAATACCTATTAAACTTTTAAATTAATATTTTTCTAAGAATAGATCAGCATCAGTTGTTTGTGATGATCCATCCAATGAGTTCACAACTCTGATTTTTGGACATAACCCAATTTGCATTTGCATTAAAGCAGTTGAAGACTGTTTAACATATCTGAAGTCAAAATTCATGACCCAGAGTAGTTAAACTTTTAGTATTATTTTGATACGGGTTTAATTTTGATACACAATTTGTATAAAATAAATTTTACACAAGCCTGCATATTTATACTATAAACACAAATCCTAAATTACTAAACCTAAACCCTAAAAAACTAAACCACAAACTCTAAACCATAAACCCTAAATTCTAAATACTAACCTTAAATTCTAAACACTAACCCTAAACTAAACTCTTAACCCCTAAAACTAAAAGGCTTGTGTAAATTTTAATTTACACAGCTTGTGTATTGAAGTTTTTCTCATTTTGATACTGCTTGTTTCAAAGATGGGTTAAGATGTTTGGGTCCCACTTTCTTTCTTTACTTTGATTTGATTTCCTATTTTTCCTGAACTTAAAGCTTGAAGAAATTGGTTGATTCCGTGCAGGTACTAAAAGGCCATATTGCTCTGGGCAATGCTCGGTTCCCTAATGGAACAAATGGTATTAAAAGTTCTCTATTTATCTATTCAATTGTTTGTTCCATATTTATTTAAGCATTTCCTGTTCGAGTCAAGTAGATTTTGTCTCAACTCCAATATCTAAATAATGTGTATATATAATCATATTCATAAACACACACTCTCGGATATATATATATTAGGTTGATTGATTGATTGCTTTTATAGGTTATGCTCTGGATATTCTGGCTCGACTTCCCTTGTGGAGGTATGGTCTTGATTATCGACATGGTACTGGTCATGGAATCGGGTCTTACCTGAATGTTCATGAAGGTTAGCAATGAGCTACAATTTCTTGGTGAAGTTAGGGTTCCCGTTAAATTAATGAAACTTTTCATTTAACTTTGTTTTTCCTGGTTGAACCACTTGGAGCAGGGCCGCATCAAATTAGTTTTAGACCACACGCTCTAAATGTGCCACTTCAAGTTTCCATGACAGTAACAGATGGTTAGTATTGTTTGTCCTGTCTTAACACTGTCTTTTTATACTCGATGCTTTACTCCTTGGTTTACTTCAAGCTTTTCATGCACACATTTTCTAAGCATTTAATGCTTCCTGACTTTCATTCCCGGCTCAAGTCTTTTACAGAGGCTGTCTTGGCACTCCTTTGGCGGGTGCTGTTTCTGTGCATCTGTTACCATGATTATAAAGTGCCATGCAATTTAAGAAATCTATTTTCTCAATAATAAAATACTACTGTATTGTTGTTGTACGAAAAGTAGCATATTGTTACTATATAACTGAAGTATTAATCTATATTGTAATCGGGTCTTTTCCCCAGAACCTGGATATTATGAAGATGGGAGCTTTGGTATAAGATTAGAGAATGTACTAGTAATCAAGGAGGCTGACACTGAATTCAATTTTGGTGACAAGGGATACTTATCATTTGATCATATCACATGGGTAAGTTCTGTCAGTATGTGTAATTAATCTTTCTCTTCCTCCTATCAAGTATCAACCATGTTGCATGTCTGTTTGTCTTTACATGTGCATGCATGCTCTAGGTTTTTCAGGTCTCACATACTTGGTGTGGACTATGATTCTATACAATTACTGCGGGATTGATTAACTTGATTGATAAACTACCGGGAGACTTAACTATTAATGTTCTCTCCTTTGATACTCTATTGCAATTTTTTAAATGTATCCTTTGTATGCCTCTTATTTCCATGTCATGGCATGTTGAATGTGAGGGTTGTTTTTGGTCATGCTTCAATGGTTTAACCTGCGTACTCTCTTTACAGAGACAACTGAATTTTCGATTTTAATGGCTTTTCTTATGTTCAGGCACCGTATCAAACAAAGCTGATTGACTTCAGTCTCTTGACACCCGAGGAAATTCTGTGGTTGGATACTTACCATTCGAAATGTCGGGAAATACTTGCACCTTACATGGATAAAAATGAGATGGAGTGGCTGAAGAAAGCTACTGAAACTGTAAGTGCTTGATATGTTTATTCAAGAAGACCCAGGAACCCTTTTAGCATCTTTCTAAGCTTTTGTTCTATATTAAGAATAAAAATGAGATTTGTTTTGCACATTTAAATGTGATCTTTATGGATTAACTAATGCTTTGTTTTCTTATTTATATAATCTTCCTCGTAAGTTCCTTTTATTTTTCTTCTCCCAATAATGTCCTTCGGTAGTAATGACGTTGACCCGGGTACCCATTGCTAAATGCTCGGACACTGTTGTGGCATTCATCTTGTGGTTGACAATCTTCACCGGCTCAAGATTTGCAGCCTGAGGCGCCCCCATCAAAACCACTAGTACTTCAGTCATGTGATTCAAGGGCCTGTCAGCTAAGTAGTTTGGTGGGTGGCTGTGAAGGAGCGGAGATGGATGAGGGGAGGCCGAACAGGGTCTCATCGATGGGTGGCTGATCCGATCGGATCAGAGAGGAATTGAAGGAGTTGTCGACTGTATTATTCTGAGGTAACTAACTCAAATGCACACTTAAAAAACCAAGGTGACACCCAAATACACCTTACAAAAACTAATAAAACAATTTCTTTAATCGATAATAAAAATAGTAAAATCTTTTCAAGTATTGAATTAATAGTTCATCTTTATTAAAAGGTAAATAAACTATTTAGATTAAACTAGCCTGCATGTCAATGCTCATATTATATCCATATATGATTAAGCCCCAAAAGCCTTTGTATTCAGGTGCTGAATAGAAATCTCTGCAAGTTGGAACAGTATATTATAAGATGAACCACCTTCAACCAAAGCTTTTGCAGCACTGTTTTTTAGTTCCTTGATCCTGGCTCGTATGTTTCGTCCTTCATGATCTACCAATATTTTCCTAACCATTGATCTTATCTCTCCTCTCGTCACTAGTCCATCCTGTAGCGATGTCTTTTTTTTTATAATATCGCTAAAAAAAACGAGGATTTTTGGAAGTGTTTTTGAAAGGTGTTCGTGATTTTTTTGGATATAAAATATTTATTCCGTGGGGTTTAAAAACCTCATAAAAATGGAGTCGCCACCGGCCACTTAGGTAGGCCGGACACCATAAAATCAGAGATTCAAAAAGACAGAGTTCGGGAGTCGGTTACGGATGGAGAAGGATTAGCACTCCCACACCGCCCAAAATTGGTACTTTAATAATTACCGCTTTATTAATATTGGATTTTCCGGATTAAAGTGACGATTATTTCAAAATTCGGTTATAATTGCGAATTAATTTTAAGGGCCCCGTTATCCGAGAGTAAACGCTCAACCACTATCACTACGCCTGATACTGGCCCCGTTTACGCTCGGATAAAAGAGCACCGCACTAACAATTTATATTATGCAATCTTAGTGGCAAAAATATAAAACATGGCAAAATATTTAAATGCAATAAATATTGACATAACATAATACTAATTTAACATAAATGATATACTAGACTAAAACATGCATATATACATATTATTCTAAACGATAGATAAAAACAACTTTAACAAGTTAGAACAACAATGTAGGAATAATTACGTTATATGTAGACGAACAAATATTTAAAAAGACATACATGCTATTGATAAAACATATTTCAACATATATGAACAATATATTATACAATAAAGAAGACACACTAACACGTAACCTAAAAGCCAAGGAAACATACAATGTGTACAAAAATACAAGAACATGTTGTTTTACGAGTCAGATAGAACATAGCATGCTTTAATACGAATAACCGGATAAAAAACATGACTATCATTTTTAACACATATATACATATAAACATAAAATACGAGTCATATATGAGGGACATAAAATAAAAAAATAGAATATCAATATATATACGATTATAACACGAACATGAATATTTACAAAGAATACAAGACTAAAATGAAAGAAAAACAAAAGTCAATGGCAGAAATTAAAAAACAATAATATGTAATTTAGGGACAAAAATGCGAAACAAACAAAACCTAAAAGGACCAGAATTGTAATTAGACCAAGGGGCAGACCCAAAATGAAAAATTCAAAAACGCGGGATGGTTAAGGGCGTAATTTTACCATTCAGAAACTGATTCGATGTAATTTAGGGACTAGATTGTAAACTTTTGAAATATCAGGGGGACTGGGATTGTGATTATACTATGCGGCAAGGCAAAAATGAAAATATTGAAAATGCGGTGGGATTAAGTGTGTAATTTACCCATTTAGCAAAATAATAATAACTATATAAACCCTCTTTTTAGTCCGAAATCAAAATTTTAACCATTTGTTTCATTTTCTGATTTTTACATAACCTGTGTTCTTCTTTTTCTCTCGTTTGTTCTTATAAAACCTAGAATCCGGCGGCCGGCCGCCGTATTCTCCGCCGCTGGCCGTCGCTACCCGGCGTCGGCGAGCCTCCAAAAGACACCAAAATAACCCCCCTTTCGTCCTCAACACGAATCCTAGGTTGGATTCAGAGGATATACTTTTATTCCCTAGATCTAGAAAATACGAAGCGAAATTTTTTTTTAAAACCAAAACGAAACCACAAGGAGTCTTCCCCTCCGTTTAGTTCACCATCTATGGCTTGTAGAAGCCGAAAGGCTTATCACTGAGGAAGGGAAGACCCACAAACGACGCCGGTAAGACTACTCTCCTTTTTTTGTTTCTGTTTTTTTCGTATATGCATGTAAAGAAAACAAGTAAGAAAAAGAGACAAGTGTTTACCACTAGATTGTCTTTTGATTATCACTTAACTGGTTACAATTTTTTTGTTTCTACAAGATCTTTGTTCTCTCCTCTTTTTTTTGTTACTACTCTCGTTCTTATCCCCATTACAAAAATTCCCGTTTCATATATATTATTGTCTCTGTTTTGTTGCAAGTTGCATCTTGCTTTTTTCAGATCTGAACTGACAATTTTGCTTGTTGTCTTGGGCATGTTCGAACACGGGATGAATATCGGCGCGGTGGCGATATGGACGATTCGCGCCAACGGACCGTTCTCGGCCGTTAGATCGATCGATCTAACGGTCGAGATGGCTTGAAGAACGATCGGCCTGGATGAAGCCTCGATTTGATGAGACGGCTCCAGATCTTGACACGTGGAGCTCCGCAGTCGAGGAGTCAGAACGCGTGGATCTTACGCGCGCGTGGGATATTAAAGCGTCCGCGCGTGGACCACACGCGCGCGTGGCACTCGAACGGTCCATACGTGTGGAACACGCGCCTGGCAGATATTTTTGACTTCCTGGTTGCATCGTGGCCGTTGGATCAGATCTTGATCCAACGGCCCACAGTTACCTGCACATTGTAATTAGATAAGATTTAGATCTGGGCCAACCGGGCCTTGTAATTGAATTTGTAATTGGACTTGGACTTCATTTTTATTTGGGTTTAATATATTTATTTTTTTCATTTTACCAGCCCAATATGATTATAACAACAATATATATACATACGAAAATGTATACTTATATTATACAATCATTAATCAATATAATATTCTAGCATACGTACGTATAATCATACATATAATTAACATAAAATCTATATATTAATCAAATACGCTCATACTCTAGATACATACATGACATACATACACCCCTAATACGTATACATAGCTTATACATGCACACACCACCTTATATTAGTAACATTCATATAATATAATAAATATACATGCAATATTAATATATTTACAAGTGAAAATGAGTGATTACTGATTGCCCTCTTTTGCTTGTTCTCATGGAATGGGAAACAAAGCAAAGATTCATAAGCACTCATTTTTATCAAACTTCCCTGTTTGTAGCTTTGGAAAAACGAATTCTTTTGGACATCTCCGCTCTTCCTTGGCTGAATCTTCAGGCTTGTAAGTTCTTCCTATATAGAGCTTCGTCACCTTCCGATCTTGGAGCTACAGGCTCTTCCTATATAGAACCCTTCGCTATGAAATCCCGAATTATGAGTCATTCCTTTCACTTTGAGACAAGAAAGCTTGGAGTCCTTCCTATATAGAACTCTTCGCCTTCAACGCTGGTTTCTCCTATATAAAACCTTTTGCGCCACGATGGATTCTTCCGATCGGGAGTTCCTTCTATATAGAACTGCTAGTCTTCAAATCCTGAGCCGTCAGTCATTCCTATATAGAACTTTTGGTGTTTGAAATCTTAGAGCTATAGGTTCTTCCTATATAGAACCTTTCGCTTAAGACAATGAAGCTTCTGAGCCTTTCCTATATAAGACTCTTCGCTTTCGACACAACAAAGTTTCCTATATAACCCCGTGTCATAGGTGAATTGCTTTGACTGGGAGTTCTTCCTATATAGAATCATGAAGTCTTCACCTTGGAGCCATCACCCTTCCTATATAGAACTTTTTGGCGTCTGGAATCTCGTGAGCTACTGTGTTCTTCCTATATAGAACCTTTTACTCTAAGACAATAAAGCTCGGAGCCCTTCCTATATAGAACTCTTCGCTTTCGACGTAGCAGGATTTCCTATATAATCTTGCGTGTCATGGGTGAATTGTTTTGACCGGGAGTCCTTCCTATATAGAATCATGAAGTCTTCACCTGAGTCACAATCCTTTCTATATAGAACTTTCAGCTTCTGAAACCTTAGAGAGAAGGATTCTTCCTATATAGAACCTCTCTCTGGAGCTTGAAAACATGTGCCTTTTGTATGTAAAAACATTGTCTTCTCGTTCGGGATTAACACCGCGATGGCTCTCAATGTCTATTTGGATCCGCAGATACCTGTTTGAGATAAAACAAAATCTATGACAAATGAATTGACATGCTCCTAATCCTAGTGATGTCTGACTATTCATGATGCATGAGTGTCAATGTCTTGGTGGGCTTGTTTTGATCCTGATTTGATATTGATGTTCGCTTTCTCCTTTTTTACAGGCATCGATACTCTGCCTCACTGTCAGGTTCAACCATCTCAACCTTTCTTTTTCTCCAATTATGATTTGGAATTCTAAAGTGCCCTTTCGGGTTTTCACTTTAAAGAGAGTTTTTTTTGAGGGGGTGCCCTTCTGGTTTTCACCCAAGAGATCTCTTTTGTTATCTCGTGTGCCTTCCTTGAATAGATAGGACATGTGCCATTGGTCATCCTACCTGGTTGTTTAAAGCTTCTCACCTTCTCTAGCCATTATGTAGGGAACTGGAGGACGGAGTTAACATCATTTTCTTTGATCACCTGCATTTTCAAGGTTAAATCATAGTAATGCTCCGAAATCTCTTGTTTCATTATAAGCCTATGTTATCTTATTTGACTGAAATTGACAAGAAGGCCAGGAATGGATGCTCAAAAACACGGTTTTATTACGATTAAGGGCTTTGAGATATCTTGAAAAGAAAGGTATGACACACATGAGTTAAGTATGAAAATACAAGATCCCTCATTATCTTCGGTATGAATGATACATGACCACAAACCGGTGTAGAATTTTTTTGCCTTGCAAGCCTTCTCTTCATAATGTTCATGAAGATACCCTTCTCTTCGGATATTTAACTTTTCAACTTACCCGAGCCGCCCTTTGCGGGTTTTCAACTCGAGTCCTTCTTTTGCTTCAAGACGCCCGGTTTCGGGTTTTCGTCCTGAGCTCTCCAATTTTTTTTTAGATAGTATTTCTTGACGACATCAGAATTTACGGGATTTTCAGCTCGTCCCCGTCCATTTCTCAGTAGGATCGGGCTCCTCCCGAGAAGGCCTTTTTACGACGTGACGGTCATTCCCCATTGGGCATCCATTTTCCTCGAGAATCTTTCGGATATGGGACGATTCTCTTGAGTACTAGATCCCCTTCTTTGAATTCTCTTGGGCGCACCTTTTTGTTGTAAGCCTGCACCATCCGCTTTTGGTACATTTGACCATGACAAATGGCCTTTAGTCTTTTTTCGTTAATGAGATTTAGCTGGTCGAGTCTGGCCTGCACCCATTCAGCTTCTTCCAGTTTTACTTCGTTTAAGACCCGGAGGATGGAATCTCTACCTCAATTGGGAGTCTTGCTTGGTACCATACACCAAGGAGTAGGGTGTTGCCCCTGTGATGTGCGAATGGACGTCCCCCATAGGCGAAAAGGGCAAAAGGCAACTTCTCATGCCAATCCTCAGCAGGTATCCGTAGTCTTCGCTATGATCTTCTTTATATTCTTGTTTGCTGCTTCCACTGCTCCATTCATTTTAGGACGATAGATCGTGGAATTATGGTGTGTTATCTTGAATTGAGTGCACACGTCCTTCATCATTTTGTTGTTCGATTGGAAGCATTGTCGGTGATGATCCTTTTGGCAATCCGTATCGACAAATAATTTCATTCTTTAAGAACTTACAAATCAGTAGTCCTGTGATATTGGCGTAAGACGCTGCCTCTACCCATTTAGTGAAGTAGTCTATGGTGACCAAAATGAAACGGTGCCCATTGAGGCTTTCGGATGGATCTCGCCCGATGACGCCCATGCCCCATGCCGCGAAAAGGCCACGGAGAATTCATGGTGTGTAAAGGCGATGAGGGTGCATGAATCTTGTCAGAAATTTGGCATTTGTGGCATTTCTGGCGTAATCGATGCAATCTCCTCCATGGTCAACCGAAATAACCGTATCTTATAATTTTCGGGTTATAGACAGCCCGTTGGCGTGCGTTTCACGTATCCCGTCATGTACTTCAGCTAAGATTTCCTTCGCCTTCCGGCATCCACATCTCTCAATGTTTGATCATGACTTCTCCTATATAGGATTTCCCCATCTAGGACATATTTTGTTGCCATTTTTCTCGAGCGCTTTTTCATCATTGTCGTTTGCCCCTTCGGATACTTTCGAAGCTTGACATATTGCAGGATATCATAGTACCATGGATTTCCATCAATCTCTTCCTGTACATTACAACAATGAGCAGGCTTTTCAAACGTCTGCATCTCAATGAGCTTCATTTTTGCCCCGATGTTTGTTTTAAACATGGATGCCAAGGTTGCCAATGCATCTGCCATATGATTTTATTCTCGGGGTAGGTAATTGAAGCTGACCCTTTCAAACTCTTTGGTGAGCTCTTGGATCAATTCGTGATATTTGACCAACTTCGGGTCTCTGGTTTCCCATTCCCCTCGCAATTGGTAAATGACTAAGGACGAATCTCCGAACACTCGAAGTTCCTTAACCTTTCTCTCGATGGCTGAGTTCAGTCCCATGATGCAAGCTTCGTATTCAGCTATATTGTTTGTGCAGAAAAATTCCAATCTGCTGGTGAAAGGATAATAGACGTCCTCAGGTGAAATTAGCACTGCCCCTATCCCATGTCCGAGGGCGTTGGAGGCTCCATCGAAGTAAAGTTTCCATGATTTATCATCTGAAATCTCTTCTTCGGTTGTAATGCACATCAAGTCTTCGTTTGGGAAACTAAAGTTCAATGTCTCATAGTCATCCGAAGCACGACTAGCTAGGAAATCCGCTACGGCACTCCCCTTTACGGCTTTCTGATTAACATATACGATGTCGAATTCGGATAAGAGCATCTGCCATCGGGCCATCCTTCCCGTTAGTGCTGGCGCTTCCATTAGGAACTTTAGTGGGTCTAGCTTGGATATCAACCAGGTAGTATGGTACAACATGTACTGCCTGAGCCGCTTGGTAGCCCAAACTAGAGCACAACACAGTTTCTGCACTGGCGGGTACCGCGTTTCGCAATCATTGAATTTCCTGCTTAGGTAATAGATGGCTTGCTCCTTTTTTCTTGACTCATCGTGTTGCCCCAGTGACACATCCCATTGAACTCCCAAGACTGTTAAGTAGAGAATTAGTGGTCGACTGTGCATCGTGCGACTAAAATTGGAGCATTTGTCGGTACTTTTTGATATTTTCTAGGGCTTTTTGACATTCTTCATCCCACACGCCAGATTATTCTTTCTAAAAAGTCCAAGACCGGGTCGCATTGGTTGGTTAATTGGGAGATGAAACGAGAGATATAATTCAGCTCCCCGAAACCGCGGACTTCCTTCTGCGTGCGGGGGGTGGTGAAAGGTCCTGGATGGCTTTCACTTTATCCGGATCAATCTCAATCCCTCTTCGCTTACTACGAACCCTAAGAGTTTTCCGTATAACGGCGAAGGTACATTTAGCGAGATTGAGCCTCGGTTGGTACTTCCGTAGTCTTTGGAATAGTTTTCTCAAGTTTTGTAGGTGCTCTTCCTCTGCTTCGAGACTTGGCAATCATATCGCCCACGTATACTTCTATTTCTTTGTGCATCATGTCATGGAAAAGAGTCACCATTGCTCTTTGGTATGTTGCCCCTGCGTTCTTTAGTCCAAACGGCATCACTTGATAACAAAAAGTACCCATGGTTATGAATGTGGTTTTCTCCATGTCGTTAGGATCCATCTTTATCTGGTTGTACCACGAGAAGCCGTCCATGAAGGAAAACCATGAATGTCCTGCGGTGTTGTCAACCAGCGTGTCAATATATGGTAAAGGGAAGTTGTCTTTAGGGCTGGCTCGGTTCAGATCCCTATAATCTACACACATACGAACTTTCCCATCTTTTTTTTGGTACTGGTACAATGTTTGCAACCCATTCGGGGTATTTGGCTACTTCCAAGAATCCAGCATCAAATTGCTTTTTCACTTCTTCTCGGATTTTTAACAACATATCTGGTCTCATTCTCCGAAGTTTTTGCTGTACTGGTTTGCACTCAGATTTTGTTGGCAATTTGTGCACCACTATGTCGGTATTCAACCCCGGCATATCTTGATAAGTCCAGGCGAAGACATCCTTGAATTCCTGAAGTATGGCTATCAGTTCATGCTTGGTTTTTGAGGAAATCGTCGTTCCTATTTTTATTTCTTTTCTCGCTTCTTCAGTCCCCAAGTTGACAATTTCTGTTTCTTCTTGGTGGGGCATGATCTGCCTTTCTTCGTTGTCCACCATTCTCTTCAGCTCTTCCGGGATCTCAATTTCTATCTCATCATATCCTTCCTCAATTCCCTCTGAGACCTCAGGGCATTCAAAATTTACTCTAGGATTGGATCCGGTATCATTCATATCATCAATCATGAGCGACCTGCAATAAATGAGAATGAATTGTATTGGGAAAGAGACGGCTTTATATGAAGGGAATGAATATGAATAATGCATGAATGGAATAAATGAGACTTTGGTTATTTTTTTAAGAAAGTGGGGATATTTTCATTTCAATCAAAAAGTTAAAATAGGTGCCCCATACAAGAGATCCCCATTGTTTATGGGCAAAAACAAAAGGTTGATTCGGAGCATTACTCTGATCTATTCCTAAAAACTACAGGTAGATCAATGCAGCTCCAGTTATCGAGTGTTTCCCCGGGATGGCAAGGGCGGATGTTGGTCAACATTTTGCTGCCTCGGTCCTTTTTAGCTATCATGTTGATGTACATCCCTTCAAATGATTCTCTGAGTACTTCCTCCTGGTTAAGTTCATCATTTTTCTTCATTGCCTCTCCAATATCTTGACCTGGCTGGTAGAACCCTCCAGAGACAAAAGTGGCTTTCAAACTAGGAAAGGACATCGGTCTCCATGGAATGTCTTCTCCTTTAGATCTGGCTTTTCTTTGTTCTTCCTTCCTCTTATATTCCTCTTTCTTCATTTGGACACTTGGTTTGTAACCCAGCCCAAACGATCCTTCTTGGTTGTCATATTCTTGGGTCTCGTGTTTCCTTGTAATTTCTTCCCCACCCTTTTTCCTATTTTGGCTCATCGGCCCGAGTTTCTCGACGGTCATCTTGGTACAATTAGATAACCTGGGGTAGGGGATCCGACTTCCCTCTCAAACGAATGTGGCATTTACTAGTTCTAATGCTCGAACGAGCATTCTGCAAAGATCTTCATCATTTTGAATGTAGGGGTGTCTGGCGATGTCACGAAAGCAACAAATTCATGCTCTGCCTCTCTCGTGACCAATTTGCCTTCAACTACAAAATTTTAATTTCGATGCAATGATGATGGGACAACTCTGCGGAGTGGATCCACGGTCTCCCCAACAAATAGTTGTAAGATGGTTTTATGTCCATCACCACAAAATCGATCACATATTTAGTTGGTCCGATCAATAGGGGCACCTCAATTTTCCCCATTGTTCATTTTTGCGTGCCATCAAAGGCTCTTATCGAGTTGTGGCAAGGCTTTAGGTGCGAACCATCTATTGGCAATTTTTGTAGGGTTACCATAGGTAAGACATTCAATGCTGACCCGTTGTCGATCAGTACGCCTGGTAATACATACCCTTTGCAGTGGGTAGTGATGTTAAGGGCTTTGGTAGACCCCATTCCTCCCTCCGGGATCTCATCATCACTGAATGTGATATGATTATAAAGCGTAATATGCCCCACTATCATGTCCAGGTTTGTTACTGAAAATGTCCTGGGGCACAAAAGTTTGATTCAAAGACTTTCAATAGCGTCTCCCGATGCTTCTCTCGAACTCAAGAGTAATTCCAAAGACTTTGTGATCCTGGCGGTTGTTTTCGTAGTTGTTCCACTACGCTGTACTCACTATATCTCAAGAACTTTAGAAATTCTTTGGCCTGGGCCTCAGTTACCGGTTCATTTATATTTGGGGAAGGTTCTTCTCCAAATATCTGCGTAGGGCTAACTGCTGTACTCTTCCCCTTATCTTTTTCAGCCGCTTTCAAAGCCTCGGAGGAATAACATCGGCCGCTCCTTGTGAAATGGCCTGCCTCACCAACGCTCACATCGTTACGCTTTGTTGGTTTTCCAGCGTAGGCTCTTTTTACCTGCTCGTGTTCGATTTTTCTGGCATGGTCACATTCATAGCATAATTCCAGGGAATTTGTCGCATATCTTTGAATGGGAATGGAGATGGTGCTGAAATGATGATCTTGGGACTTATTTTGCTGGTTTCTCCTTGGGAGACACCTGCATTCCCTGTCCTGGGAGAGATGATAAAAGGTCTATCCTTCTCGTATCTAGTTTTGGGGCTACCTGTCATGTGTACGTCTGATCCCTTCTTTCCCATGGGCTCCTCAAAGAATTCAATTTGTTTTTCATTCATCAACTTCTGCACCAATTTCTTGAACTCGTCACATTCTTGGATATCATGCCCTTCAGTCTGATGGAATTCGTAATACTTTCCACATTCCTTCTGCCTTATTATCATGCCTTTGTTGATCACACGAGCCATGCATAATTGTTGAAATACCCACCGTAAAGGAGACTTGATTTCTGACACATCATCCTTTATCCTCCTGGTAAAGCATTCTTCTATGACATTAACCCCTCTGCTCCCATGATTGGGCAGCGGGTTGTTGGCTACGCTTGGCTCTTCAAACTTCAATATCCCAGAATCGATTAAATTCTGCACAAGCTTTTTGAAGGCAAGGCAGTTCTCAGTGGGATGTCCAGGGGTACCGCCGTGATAGTCGCAATGTGCACTTGGATTGTACCAAGGCGGGAAGGGCGGATTGACGGGAGTAACGATGTATGGTCGGACCAGGTCTGCTTCATACAACTGGGAATAAAGCTCTGAGTATGAAACAGGTAGGGGAGTGAAAGTTATCCTCCCTTTCTCTTTTCTGGTGACTCTCTCATCTCTTTGATTCGAGTTTTGTGTTTTTCCCACAGGTGCTTGCGGCTGTGAGACTGTGAAGTTCTTCGGGGCGATATAGGTGCTGGTGGTGTTTACTTCATTTCTCTTGTTATACTTTCGAGACCCTTCCCCACCATCTATTCTGCCGCTCTTAATTGCCAGTTCGAGAGACTCTCCAGTCCTGATTAAGTCGGCAAAACACTGTGTTGTGTTATTGATGAGGCGATCAAAGAGTGCTCCTTTCAGAGTATTGACAAATAATGGCGTGATTTCATGTTCCGGAATGGGTGGCTGGATTTGGGCGGCCACTTCTCTCCATCTTTGGGCATATTGTCACAGGCTTTGATTGGACTTCTGCCCCATATTTTCTAACATAATTCTGCTAGGGATCATGTCTGTTACATGTTTGTATTGCTCAGTAAATGCTTTAGACAGATCTTTCCATGTTTTAACATTCGCTTTGCTTAACTGAGTATACCAACGTAACGCCGCTCCAGTCTGACTATCCTGGAAATAATGGATCAGTAGCTTTTCATCTTTATGGTAAGCCGCCATTTTTCTACAATACATCGTTATATGTGCAGATGGACATGTGGTTCCATCATATTTATCGAACTCTGGCGTTTTGAATTTTGGCGGCATGACAAGATCAGACACCAGACTTAGGTCGCTAGTGTCATTTCCTGATTCTTCATTTGATTGTAACGCTTTAAATTTTTCCTCCATGAGGCGAAATCTTTCTTCCCACTTTTTTTCTACCTCATTCTTGATTTTTTCGACCATGTTCAGTCCGTACTTCTTCTTCTTAAAAAGTGCTTGATGATCGAGGGGTTGAGTTTCAGGTGCCCCTACTTGAAAGCTAGAAGACATTCCTGCAGGGTCAATATATACCTTCCTAGCCTGGTTTGGTGCAGTTGGTTGAACCTTGTAGTGAGCCGGGGTACCTTCTGGCTCTGGAACATTTTCTCCTTCTACTCGTTTTCCAAGACTTTTTGCCAGCAATGCAGTTATGTCGATACTATAGATGTTTGTGATCGCGCAACTGATCACTAAGGCTTCTGCGGGCCTCTTCAAGCCTTGTCTCGAGCTCTCTTTGCCCTCTTTCTAGACTAATTATCCTTTCTTCCATGAGCTTTCTTTGTAGCCGGGTAAAATATGGGTGATGAATGATTGCGGGTTAACTACACACAACGCCACAATATTCATATTGTTAATATGGTTGCAAAAAATAAATGCATGTACAATGATGCGAATGTTATGATGCAAATGCAAGAATGTATGTAGATAAGGTACCGATTCCGCTGGTAATCACCCTTTTGAACTACTTCCACGGGAATTAAAGGGTCTTGATTACAACAAAGTTCGTGTTACAAAATAAAGATCCATAGTACAAAAGATCTAATTACAACACAGAGTCCTATAGATAGACTCTAGCTCTATCTCCTAATTTTCCAATTGCCCTGAGCAGCTTGAGGAACCTAGGAGCTTCTTCCATTCCCGAGGCTATAAAAGGTCGGAGTGTCTCAGCCTCGACAGCTAAATCATTCACGTGCCTGGCGACTCGCTGTATGTCCACCATTAAGTTTGCGTAATACTGGTCTCTGTCTTGTACCATTCGAGCAGCGTCGCGTAGTCTCTTCTGCCAATAGGTGTCCCATCCGGCTGCAGCCTCCTCGAACACATTAATTCTTTCCTTGTAATCCTCTACAGTTGCTTCGAGGGACCCGATTCGTGCTTGTAACACATCCACTTCGCGTTCTCTTTCTTGCAGCTCAATGAAGTTATTCTGCGGCAAGACATTCGAAGTGAGTGTTCGACTTCCGCCATCTTCCCTTTAATTCATCATTTTGACTTTGGCTTTGCTCCATCCTTTAAATAGTGTCATCGTGAGTTTTTCATCTCTAACAGTCTATTTCGCTGCTTATGGACTTTCTTTTCCATACGGCGACACTTTCTCTCATGATGGACAACTTATTTTTCCTTACGATTTCTTGTCCGAATCTTTCTTTCACTTGATCAATGGCCTTCTTGGCGGACCGTTTTTCTTCCTCCATAGCCAAACGGCAGCTTTCAATCTCTTTCTCGATCGCTCTTTTGTTAATTTCGTTCTTCTTCCACCAAACGGATGTCGTTCATTCTTTCTCTTTCCACACTATGAAACCCGACTCGCCGCCTTCCTTCGTATTTTTTGCTTGTAATAGAAGGACATCTTTTTGATAAAGAGTATTCTTGTCGCTCAAATCTGCATTTAATTTCTTCAATTGCCTAATGATCCCGCTCTCGCTCATCAACTTCTAAGCTTGCCTTATAGAGCTCGCCGCATGTTGGGTCCGTTGGATGTCCATTTTCTTTTAACTTCCTCGAGTTCACTCCTTAAGATGTCGGCTTGACGGTACCCACCCTTTGTAAGCTCTTGAGTGACACCGCTGGTCCTTGATCGATTCGGGAATCACATTATTAACCCTCAAACGCTCTCCAAAGATCGTAATCTGGGGGTAGTCATGTGCTCGGTATCTCCTTCCACCCCGATCCGATAACAATGATCCTAGGCCCTCATGATGGTCTGAATTTTTCCTTTGAACTCTCATTTGAAAAGAAATTCAGTTTGGCTTAATCCGGCGGTATTGGGAATGAACTGCCGTGATCCGAACTGCCGAGACACTAAAAAGCGGGGCACAAGCGATCCTCCATGCAATCCCAACATCATCAGCCGGTTGAAGTCACCACAATCAGATAGAAAATAATTAACTTTACCGAGCTGGGGGACCCTCCATGCTATATCTTCATCTTGAATGTTCTCAAGAAATTGGTCCACATTTTTGTTTTCAAACCCTCTTGCCATTCCTTTGCTAAGTATTCTCGTAAAGGCGAAAAACCTTGGAAGGATATCCCGGTAGGACCCTCGCTTCGGCGTCTTCCACATGTGACTCAATCCATACTTGTAACAGCTAGCGCATCCTCGAAAACGTCATTCTTCATGTTTCCGCTATCATTTAAGGAAATGAAAGTCTCGACCAAGATTGCTGGTACCGGGTTTGCTTTCCATTTCACCCGCTCAAACAAATCCAGAATGGCTATGTCAATGTTCCCGAGTACTCTTGGAAAGATCACCAAGCCATATATTCCTAAAGCGAATAGGTCCATTTTCTTTGCCTCGTCTGGATGTATCGATATGATGTCCCGAATACTCTCCTATGCAAAGACTCATTATCTCCTCGGTTTGAAGGAGGCCACTAACCCAATCGTCACTCATTCCCGCAAAGGTTTTGAGTTTCGCAGTGTAATTCTGATTCCTCGGAGGCTTCGCGTAGATCCAATCTTCCTGAATATTTTTCTGGTTAAGTAAAGCAGTGTATTCTTCTACCGTAGACATCATGTCCTACCCATTGAAGGTGAAGCAGCAAAAAGCCGAATTCCAGAACTGGACTATAGCTCGGAGTAGGGGCTGGTTAATCCGAACATATAACAACAAAATGATGTCGCCATAACTATCGCAGAATAAGTCTTGTAGTCTTCGGTCCCATCTTTCCCAAATGCTTTGAAGATCCCATAAGTCGCTTACATTGGAGACTCACATAGGTGTATCCAGCTATTACGCGTTCGTTAGGCAAACTGTCCCCTTGGATTTTCTGGTTGACCTCTGACCAATGTCTGACTGACAAATTAAGCTCTTCTTTCCTAAGACACCTTTTTTCCATGGTGAAAGACTTTCTGATCAGGCAAACCACTTGATCCAGTACCTTTATGTGATGCAAATGCAATGATGTATGAGAAAAAAAACAAAAAGCGAAAAGAAAACAAGTCAGTACCAGATAAAATCGATAAATATATAAATAAAATGACAAAATTAAACAGAATAAACACACAAAACAACCCTATTTATCCTGTCTAAAATACCTAAGGTTATTCGCATGGCTCTAACAGGGTGGGTTTCTATGTTCTCTACATGCAGTTTTGGTTCTAGGAGGTACCCGAATTGTCCTCGCTGTCCTCTACTAAGAGTAGCAAGGCCCCCGATCATCACCCATTATAGGCTTCTTTTAACCGGGTTCAATTCAGGGGGACCCATTCGCTTATGCCTGTACGAAGGAACGATATCCTTACGAAAGCATAAGTTACTCGAGCCCCGAAGGTACTTGCTAGGCCCATACGGGAGAACGATATCTCCACGAAAGCATTAGCGTTTTCCCCCCACTTAGAAAGACGGGTTTATATGCCATATTTTAAATGCGTTAAAATAAACGCGCAATTATGACCGAATGTTAATTTAATAGTCACTTTAATCTGAACTTCCAATATTAATAAAGCGGTAATTATTTTAAAAGCTTGACTCTCATTTGTTTTTTTTTAAAAAAAAACAAAAATAGGTCCCCAGCGGAGTCTTCATCTGTAGCGATGTCTTTTTTTGGTATAATATCGCTAAAAAAACGAGGATTTTTGGAAGTGTTTTTGAAATGTGTTCGTGATTTTTTTGGATATAAAATATTTATTCCGTGGGGTTTAAAAACCTCATAAAAATGGAGTCGCCACCGGCCACTTAGGTAGGCCGGACACCATAAAACCAGAGATTCAAAAAGACAGGGTTCGGGAGTCGGTTACGGATGGGGAAGGATTAGCACCCCCACACCGCCCAAAATTGGTACTTTAATAATTACCGCTTTATTAATATTGGATTTTCCGGATTAAAGTGACGATTATTTCAAAATTCGGTTATAATTGCGAATTAATTTTAAGGGCCCCGTTATCCGAGAGTAAACGCTCAACCACTATCACTATGCCTGATACTGGCCCCGTTTACACTCGGATAAAAGGGCACCGCATTAACAATTTATATATCATATGCAATCTTAGTGGCAAAAATATAAAACATGGCAAAATATTTAAATGCAATAAATATTGACATAACAGAATACTAATCTAACATAAATGATATACTAGACTAAAACATGCATATATACATATTATTCTAAACGATAGATAAAAACAACTTTAACAAGTTAGAACAACAATGTAGGAATAATTACGTTATATGTAGACGAACAAATATTTAAAAAGACATACATGCTATTAATAAAACATATTTCAACATATATGAACAATATATTATACAATAAAGAAGACACACTAACACGTAACCTAAAAGCCAAGGAAACATACAATGTGTACAAAAATACAAAACATCTTGTTTTACGAGTCAGATAGAACATAGCATGCTTTAATACGAATAACCGGATAAAAAACATGACTATCATTTTTAACACATATATACATATAAACATAAAATACGAGTCATATATAAGGGACATAAAATAAAAAAATAGAATATCAATATATATATACGATTATAACACGAACATGAATATTTACAAAGAATACATGACTGAAATGAAAGAAAAACAAAAGTCAATGGCAGAAATTAAAAAAACAATAATATGTAATTTAGGGACAAAATTGCGAAACAAACAAAACCTAAAAGGACCAGAATTGTAATTAGACCAAGGGGCAGACCCAAAATGAAAAATTCAAAAACGCGGGATGGTTAAGGGCGTAATTTTACCATTCAGAAACTGATTCGGTGTAATTTAGGGACTAGATTGTAAACTTTTGAAATATCAGGGGGACTGGGATTGTAATTATACCATGCGGCAAGACAAAAATGAAAATATTGAAAACGCGGTGGGATTAAGTGTGTAATTTACCCATTTAGCAAAATAATAATAACTATATAAACCCTCTTTTTAGGCCAAATCAAAATTTTAACCATTTGTTTCATTTTTCGATTTTTACATAACCTTGTGTTCTTCTTTTTCTCTCGTTTGTTCTTATAAAACCCGAGAATCCGGGCCGTCGCCGTATTCTCCGCCGCCGCCACGCCGCTTTCTACTCAAGAGCCTCCAAAAGACACCAAAATAACCCCATTTTCTTCCTCAACACGAATCCTAGGTTGGATTCAGGAGGATATACTTTTATTCGCCTAGATCTAGAAAATACGGCAAAATTTTTTTTAAAAACAAAACGAAACCACAAGGAGTCTTCCCCTCCGCTTAGTTCACCATCTATGGCTTGTAGAAGCCGAAAGGCTTATCACTGAGGAAGGGAAGACCCACAAACGACGCCGGTAAGACTACTCTCCTTTTTTTGTTTATGTTTTTTTCGATATGCATGTAAAGAAAACAAGTAAGAAAAAGAGACAAGTGTTTACCACTGGATTGTCTTTTGATTATCACTTAACTGGTTACAATTTTTTTGTTTCTACAAGATCTCTGTTTTCTCCTTTTTTTTGTTACTACTCTCGTTCTTATCCCCGTTACAAAATTCCCGTTTCATATATATTATTGTCTGTTTTGTTGCAAGTTGCATCTTGCTTTTTTTTCGAATCTGAATCGACAATTTTGCTTGTTGTCTTGGGCATGTTCAACACGGGGATGAATATCGGGCGCGGTGGCGATATGGACGATCTCGCCAATGGCCAGACGGACCGTTTCTCGGCCGTTAGATCGATCCGATCTAACGGTCGAGATGGCTTGAAGAACGATCGGCCCGGATGAAGCCTCGATTTGATGAGACGGCTCCGGATCTTGACACGTGGAGCTCCGCAATCGAGGAGTCGAACGCGTGGATCTTACGCGGCGCGTGGGATAGTAAAAAGCGTCCGCGCGTGGACCACGCGCGCGCGCGTGGCACTCGAACGGTCCATACGTGTGGAACACGCGCTGGCGATATTTTTGACTTCTGGTTGCATCGTGGCGTTGGATCGATCTTGATCCAACGGCCACGATACCCGCATTGTTGTAATTAGATAAGATTTAGATCCGGGCCAACCGGGCCTTGTAATTGAATTTGTAATTGGACTTGGAGTTCATTTTTATTTGGGTTTAATATATTTAATTTTTTCATTTTACCAGCCCAATATGATTATAATAAAGAATATATATACATACGAAAATGTATACTTATATTATACAATCATTAATCAATATAATATTCTAGCATACGTACGTATAATCATACATATAATTAACATAACATCTATATATTAATCAAATACGCTCATACTCTAGATACATACATGACATACATACACCCCTAATACGTATACATAGCTTATACATGCACACACCACCTTATATTAGTAACATTCATATAATATAATAAATATACATGCAATATTAATATATTTACAAGTGAAAATGAGTGATTACACATCTTCCGTCAACATATTAGCATTCATCTTCTGCTCTGCGTAAAGCGGCCATGCTATCATAGGCACCCCATTGGCAATACTCTCTAAGGCTGAATTCCATCCACAATGGGTTAAAAACCCACCAATCGACGGATGGCTCAGTACCTCGACTTGAGGTGCCCACATTGGGACCACTAGTCCTCGGTCATGAGTCCTGGCAAGAAACCCATCGGGCAAGTAATCCGGGTTGCCATCAGATCCATTTTTTAAAGTGAGAAACGCCCCTGCTGCATCTTTTTCAGTAGGAGGACGAACCACCCAAAGGAATCTTTGTTGGCTAAGTTCCAGACTCCAAGCTAGCTCTATAACTTGCTGGGCTGATAAGGTTCCACCGCTCCCAAACGACACATAAATCACTGATTCTTCCGGTTGCTTGTCGAGCCAATCCATTATTCCGCTACATAAAACCGACTTTTCGATCGGCCTGACTAACGGACCAACGGGGTAAATGGGTACCTTCTTTGCGTCTCTCAAGGCTTTAAGACTTGTTGGTTCAAGTTCATCCCATGTATTCATCAAGATCCCATCAGTCAACGACATTTTAATAAAAATGCCTTAAATCTTTCATATGATGGATCTTTGGGATAATTGAGTAAAACTTCGTTGGTATCCTCGAACATAACCGGCCTGCAACCTGGAATCTTCAGTGGCTTTCGGTTCTTAACATGCTCGGCAATCTCTTTTTCTGTCAATCTCCGTCGTGTGCAACGCAAATGCAAAAAACCATGCATTAGAAGTAAAGAATGCAAACTTTAACATATTAAACTCGCCGGCAACCCCCAAAGCATCGGTTCCGAACATGTCGACAACTAGAGCAGTGGGACGAGACTCCATCTTAGAGATTTCAATTTTGAAAAACGGCACAGAACGTAGCATAGTTGCCTCTATTTTTTGTATATACGAGCCAACCATGTCGGAAACATGATGAAAGGGAGCAAAACGATATCGAGGAGATCATCCCCATCGGAGCCTGCTGGTGGTTGGAGAAGTTGGGAGCTTACAATAGAGGCATGGTCGGTTGCCACAACAAAAACAGTAACTTTGAAGCTTTGATGGGAAACGAGGCGTTTGGCAAGCTCAAGCACCGGGATCAAGTGTCCCATTCCAGGGCTTGCAAGGAGGGCTATATGAGACTTTGTGGCCTCCATTTGTGGCAACTAACTGAGAAATTAAGGGAGGAAAGAGAAACAATTAAAGCTCGTGCTTTGCAGTTTGTACCCTTGCAGCTTTGGTGCAAGGCTATTTAATATAGATTAAAGGTAAGAATTTATTCTCACATGTGCATTTTGACATATAAATCATTTGTATTAGTATATCTTTTTCTTAGAATACAGCCATCATCCAAGTTGTGCAGAGGGCAGGGGAACTTTTACCAACTTTAGATTTCAATTTCATTCGTTTTCTTTCAATCAAGAACGAGAGGCTAGATTTCATTAAAATAAAAGTTTTTTATTTTTCATAAAAAAATCAACAACCACGATCGTCGAAATCTTTCTGTCTCTATCCAATTAGATGCTATATAAATGAAGATCGAAAAATTAATCTTGTAGATTGTTCCACTAATAATAAACTATCACAAAATAAAATCTGATTATACTAGATCTACTTATCTTATTATAAGGTAAGCCGTGTTGATCACTACACGAACGCTATATAAATTGATAAGAATGAAATATATAGTTGAGTTATAATATATTATATATATGGTTAAAAAGTATAAAAATATGGATTTATCAAGTCTAAAATTACATGACTTGAGAGATAATAATTGATGTTAGATTTATATGTATTTTATCACTTAATTTATTCAGTTTTTGAAATGTAAATTTAAATTATGAGAATTAAGTTCTCAAATGTCACCTAAATAGTCATGAAAAGAAATTTTTGTGCTTCAAGTATTGGTCGTGGATGTTCATTTTTCAACAATGGTTCGGGTTCAGTTTGCAGGAATAAATTTGTTTGTGATATTGTAAGTGACTAAGGGTCTGTTTGTTTCACTGAAAATTGTTTACGGAAAATGAATTATGAAAAGTGAATTACATTTTTTGAAAAACATACTACGGAAAGCATTTTCTTGCGTTTGGATAATGCTGTATAATTCATTTTCCGCTGTTTGGTAAATTTTTCTAAAAATATTTTTTGAAATCTATTTTAATAAAACAAACGTATTACAATTTTTTTTGATTGTTTATCTTTGATTTTTTGAAAAAAATTAAATTATACTATAATATTTTATTTTTTTAAGTACATCAAAAACTTCACCAATGTAATCGCACACAAACGAGCCACTCAAAATTGGTTCACTAGCCCGGACTCCCCAACTCTAAAGATCATCATGAAGAAATGTCAATAAACAAAGCTTTAGAATATAACTAAAATTTAAAATTGTTACCTTATTCTCTGTTTTGAAGATTTCCAATTTCACTCGTACTCCATTTTGCAAAACCCTATTTGGACATGCTCTATTGCAGCTATACATGTTATCGAATTCATAAGTAAGGTAGCCCTCTTGTATAGGGTTTAGGGTTTATAGTCTAGGGTTTAAGGTTTATAGTTTAGGGTTTATAGTCTAGGGTTTAAGGTTTATAGTTTAGGGTTTAGGGCTTATAGTTTATAGTTTAGAGTTTAGGGTCTAGGGTTCAAGGTTTAGGGTTTAGGGTTTATGGTTTAAGGTTTATGATTTATAGTTTTATGGTTTAGGGTTTAGGGTTTAGGGTTTAAGGTTCAGGATTTATAGTTTTATGGTTTAGGGTTTAGGGTTTAAAGTTTAGGGTTCATGGTTTATAGTTCATGGTTTGGGGTTTAGAATTTAAAGTTTAGGGTTTATAATTTAAGCTTTAGGGTTTATGGTTTAGGGTTTATAGTTTAAGATTTAGGGTTTAGAGTTCAAGGTTTAGGTAGGGTTTAAATTTTGGGGTTTAGGGTTCATGCCTTAAAGTGAAAAGTTCGGAATTTGTATTACGGAAAATCAAACCGTAAAACACTTTACATGAAATGCAAAGGAAAATATGTTCACCAGAAAAATGAATTACATTGGTCAACCTATTCTACGTCAACCAAACACAGGAAAATAAGGAAAACGCTTTCCTTAAAATGAATTACATGAAACAAACGGACCTTAAGCGTATGAAAGTGATTTACTCCTATAAAAAATGTACAAGTTTTAAAAATATGTAGGAAAGTGGGGAATTCAAGTGAGAGCATCAGCCATCCTTTGCTGCTACATCACCCAAGTTGTGCAGATGGAAGACCAAAATTTAACAAAGTAGTCGAAGCTTAAAGAATCTGGAAAAGAGAAAGGCACTTGGTTTAAGCCTTTGTTGCATTAATATGTTAAAAAAAAAGAAGGTATTCTTCGTCTACCAAAGTGGAGCATCAACTATCCTTTGCTGCTCCATGGATTTCTAGATTTTTTTAAATAGGTGATTTATAAGATATTATATGTTTATTAATATTTTTAATCATTTGACAATACACATATATCGTGTAAACAAAACAATCGAATTCGGATCTCTTAAGATGAGTATCATCTATTTTTCTATTGGGATCATTTGTTCGGTTCGAAATTTTAAATTTCTAAATTGCTATTGTTTTACTCTATTCTATTCTCTATGATTTCCGTTCAGATTAATGGATGGTCATCAATTGTGATGCCCTGCTCAATTAAATTAATTTCGGCCTCCATCAGTCTTTATACTTTCCCTTTTTCACTTAATAAAAAAAAGTGTAACCGGCATGTTTAAACCTCAGCGATGGAGAAACTTTTTCGGCAAACAGTTGGCGACGGTGGTGAAAGAACAGCCACCGGTGCAGCGATGGAAGATGATGGTGAAGGAGATAATACTGAAATGGATTAAAAGATAGACTAAATTGGATAGAAATTCTTTGTTCTTTTTTGGTGCTCTTATTCATGTCTCACACTAAAAATTATGTTTAGAGTATAGGGTTTAAGGTTAGGGATTGTGGTTAGGATTTAGGGAATTTGGGGTATGATGTATTTTTCAGGGTATAGGGTGTAGGATTTAGAATTTGGGTTACGGCTTAGAATTTAATTTTTTAGTGTTAGAACATAGAAAAGGAGCAGAAGATTTTTATCCGACTAAATTAGTGTAATTTTAAAAGTTAATTTTTTAAAATTAAGATCAAATTATAATAATATAAAAAGCTGAAGACTAAAATTTTATTATGTAAATTTTATTAATTGGCACGTCATTTGACGTTGATTTTTAACGAAAAAAGACTTAATTATTAATTTTAAAATTTAACAATTATTTTATAATATTTTTACAGTCGAATGATATAACATAAAATATTTTATAATTGAACTTAACGAGTGGTCCAATGAAACGAATATAATATTTATCATAGAAGACCTGAATTCAATCAGCTTTGTCAAAAAGGGTAAACTACTGAAATGATCACTTACATTTAAGCTCTATACACTTTTGGTCATCGGTTTTAAAAATTAACTGTTATGATCACTTATGTTTTAGTTTTTTAAACATTCAGTCACTCAGATGTTAATCTCTGTTAAACACTGACGGCGTGTTAAGTTAGCACAGTAAAAAATAACTTACTATTAAATTCATTAACTGTTATTTTACTCTTATTTTGATCATCAAATTAAAAACAATTTATATAATTACACATTTAATCTTCTATATTTATATATATTTTTAATTTTGTTTCTCACTTCACCATCACTGCATCACCGAAATAAAGCATTTCTTCCGTTTTGCTTAGTGTCATAAAATCCCTGACACCATAAACCTAAAGTCTAAAATGAACTAAAACAAAAGCATAACGACGTTTTTTTTTTTTGGCTCCTTTATAAGTAAGGATTAAATCATTTTTGAAATCTTGGTTTAAAAGATTTCTTTTGGAACTCTTGTCCCTTTAAAATCGATTTAAAACTTAGAGTCGTTTAAAATAAGATTTGGAGTTGCCACCGGCCACTTGGATAAGGTGGGCCGGACACCACAAAACAAGAGATTTAATTTGAAAAGGCTCGGAAGTTGATTACGCGTGGGGAATGATTAGTACCCCTATCACGCCCGGAAAATTGTACCAAGATATTTGTTGCTCTTAATCGAAAGAAATTGTCGAAATTTGAAAACAAAATTAATTTGGTGACCTTAATTGAACTGGCTTTATCAAATTGGAAGGTTCAAATTAATTGGACATTTAATTAATAAGGTTGACGATACATCGGACCATAGATTAAACCGACATCGAATAAGCCCAACTGCCGTGTTAATTTATGGTTCGAATCCCGCACGTCACCTTTATGCATGGTGCAAGCAGTTAAGATATGATGTGATGATTTTATCAACTTTTAACTTTACCTTGGGACTGTAAGGATTAATTCAAATATTTGGTCAACATCCTTTAAGTTCGGACTGTTATGACAAAAATATCAGAATTAATAAACACCTCCCTTTTGTGATTTAGATTAATTAATACGAAATTAACGGGCCGTATGAATGACAATTAAAGAATGACAAACAAATGCATAAAAGATAAAGACACAAGGCCCACCCCAAGACCTAACCTCTAAAGCCCAAATTATAGAAATTTAATTAGTGATCTAGTTACTAATTAGGTGCTTCTAGTTACTAACCCTAAATTAATTAAAACCTTAAGAAGACCTAAACCCTAGAATTAACTTAATTAATTTAAAACCGTGTCCCTATGAGATGAGAACACGATCTAAAATTAATTAACTTAATTAACCTAAATCTAATCTAAAACCAAAAAGCTAATAACTAGGTGTTAAGTGTCTAAAAGTACTATTTTATTCACCCATTTTACTCATATTATTTCTAGACTTAGGCTCATATTAGTTGCATTATTAGCCATTCATGCATGTTTGCATTGTTTCCTTGGTGGACAAGCTTGATTTCATATTTTGCTTAATTTTGTGGAAAAAAAGGCGCTGCCGATAGTTATTTTTGTGTGTGCAGAATCAATTGCCAAAGCAAGGCTGGAACCAGTTGCCAGGGCAATACAAGAAGGAGATGCCGATGCAGTTGCCAAGGCAGTGCATGAAGGATATGTCGAGCTAGTTGCCAGGGCAATTGTCGATAATGGAAAAAGATGATGTGGCACTCGAATTGATGACTAGATAAAGCCCAATATGACGGGAAGAAGATAAATCCTAGAAGAATTGGAGATTCAAAGAGAGATTAAATCCCAAAAAAAGATAGGAGAAGATTTAAAAGGAATTTAAATATAATAAAGAATTATATTCTTTTAAAGTATTTAATTCCAACTTAACTTTCTCATCAAGAAAGACTTTGACCTAACCATCTCCTATATAAAGAACCCCTAGCCTCCTATTTCAACAAGTTTGGAGGGAGAGAATTCGGTCAAGAGAGAATTCAAGAAGAGGCTGTCAAAGTCTTCATATTCTCTTCTTTGTTTTTGGTTTTGTTTATGTCGGGGAACAATTACTTTGTGTTTCTTTTGAACCAAGCCATGAACTAAATCTATTTGGATAAGGTTATTGTGTTTTGTGGTTGTGAGAAACAATTGGATTTTGTTTAGGTAATAGAGTTTGCACTTTCAATTCAAGGTTTACTCATTATTGGTTTTTATTCTTGTTTGCGAGTGAATTGGGAAATGATCTCATAAGTCTATCTATTTATCTAATATCGGGAGAGTTAGATTCAAGAAACGAATGAGTATGGTTTTTATTCAATCTATAGATGATGAAGACTAATCCGGCTTAGGAATATGTTTAGGTTTTCAACGGCTAAGAGGAGCGTAAGATTGGTTGTTGTTCACCCTTGATTCACGTAGGGATGTATTGTCAAGGCATGCACAATTAGCTAGAGTTTCGACTTAGGGATAAGAAGAAACCATTGAAGAACGCTCTGCCGAACCTTGAAGTTGCTGCCCAGTTGCCCAAACAGTTGCCCAGGCAACCGTTCTACTAGTTGCCAAGGCAACCCAGCTGCGCAAGTTTCCACGGCAACTGAGTTGCCGCTGCACTCTTTTACCAATACGATCCAATCGACTATCACTCCTCAACTCACAATAACCTGGCCTACTCTCTCTCATTTGATTACATATTCTTTTACTTCATTGCTTTTTAGTTTAGTTGTTAGTTAAAACTCCTACAATCATCTACTTGTGTTCTTTTACTTTTACAGTGCAAGAGACTAGAAGTGGCACCAATCCCTGTGGAGACGATATCTTTTATACTATAACTTGCGACATGTACACTTGCACAATTGCGGAGCACTTATTACGCACAACAAGTTTTTGGCGCCGTTGCCGGGACTTGGCAATAGCAACCTTGTTTTTATTTTCTTGCACTTTTTTATTGTTTAAGATTCAAAGTGTTAACAAACTTTGGTTTGGCATTGGTATATGACCAGGGCGAGACCGATTACACCAGAATATCCCTTTGATCCAGAAATTGAACGAACCTTGCAAAGACTCAGACAAAGGTTAAGAGTAGCAATGGCTAATCAATACGGCAATATGAATGTCAACAACAACCAGGATGTTCCAGTAGGAGGTGGAGTGATTTTTGAACGAAACAGAACTATTCGAGACTATCTTGAGGAAGATCTTGAAGGACTTAATCCATGAGTTGTCACACCTGAAATTGAAGCCGACCACTTTGAGTTGAAACTGGTGATGTTTAATATGATCAACACAATTGGTTAATTTGGCGGCTCAACAACTGAAGATGCACGAAAACATCTTAAATATTTCCTCGAGATTTGTAATTCATTCAAAATACAAGGAGTCACCCAGATGTTTTACGGCTAAGATTATTCCCCTATTCACTGAGGGATAGGGCGAAATCATGGTTGAATAGTATTCCTACCGGATTAATAGGATCTTGAACCGATCTATGTCGTGATTTCCTTGCTCGATTTAATCCTACAAATTTAAATGATAAGCTTCGTAATGAAATTACTTCTTTTTGGCAGGCAGATGATGAATCCATGTACGAGGCTTGGGAGCGATATAGAAAACTTCTACAAAAATGCCCCATACACGGATTCCCAGTGTGGACACAAGTGATGATGTTTTACAATGCTGTGAATACACCAACAAGGATGATGCTAGATGCCTCGGCAAATGGTATACTCCTAGACAAGTCACGGGAAGAAGCAATGCAAATTCTGAACAGGCTTGCCAAGAATGATTATTAGTTTCCATCTGCTAGAAGATGAGGAGTTATATGCCAAGCCACAATACATGAACTGGGATCATCATATTCAATTTTGGCACAATTGGCCACTCTAACCAAGATGGTCCAGAACATGCAGAAACAAAACAACACACAGGAGGTCAAGGTAGTAGATTCTTTTTGTGAGTTATGTGGTGGTAACCATGATTCTTCTGAATGTATGCAGAATCTAGAGTCCAGCTTTTATGTAGGGAATTACAACCGGAACAACAATGTGATGTCCAACACATACAATCTAGCTCAGAAGAAGCACCCGAATTTTTCATGGAGTAATCCCAACAACGCTCTAAACCAGAACAATCAGAATGCACAAGCATCGGGATTCCAGCAAAATATGCCACGACAATAGTTATCGTAGCAACAACCGACAACATCTAGTTCTTTGGAAAATTCTCTCAATATTTTCATGTTAAAAAATGAATCTTATATGGCTGAGAATAGTAACTTCATAAAAAGAACTTATGCTTTTATTAACAGGGCCGAGATGAGATTGCAAAACCAAGAGACAGTAATCAAATCATTGGAAACTCAAGTCGGACAATTTGCTCAAAACCTGAATACTATACTGCAAGGAGGTTTACCCAGCGATACTAAAGTCACAAGAGGAACTGGCCACGGGCAATGTAAGACGATCACCACTAGAAGTGGTTGACAACTTAAAGAGGCTCAAGCTCGTTCATCAAACAAAACTCCACAAAAAGAACAAGATAAATTCAGTATTAAAGCATCAGATGCTGAACCAGGAAATGCCACGGCAACCCCAGTTGACAATGTCGTGGCAACCAACGATAAGCATGCCCCAGATGAGCATGTCACGGAAACCAACGATAAGCATGCCCCAGATGAGCATACCACGGAAACCAACGATAAGCATGCCACGACAACCCCAGATGAGCATGCCGTGATAACTCTAGTTACCCCGGTAATACCATCAATCAAGTTCCAGACCAATGAAAGGATCGAAGATATCCGACTTTCACCACCATTCCCACAAAGGTTGAAGCGACAAAAGCAAGAATATCAATTCAAGAAGTTTCTTGATATCCTAAAGTAAGTCCATATCAACTTGCCGTTGGTTGAGGAAATTGAACAAATGCCGAACTATACCAAGTTTCTTAAAGACATTGTGTCCAAAAGAACAAGGCTATGAGAGTTTGAAATAGTTGCCGCAACGGAGGGATGCATGGCCATGTTGCACAATCGCATGCCACCCAAGTTGAAAGATCCCAAAAGTTTAACAATACCCTGTTCCATCGGAAACCACTATGTCGAGAAAGCATTATGTGACCTTGGAGCAAGCATAAACTTGATGCCTAAATTGGTTTTCTAGAAACTAGGAATCGGGAAGGCAAGACCTACAATAGTTATGCTACAGCTAGCCGACAAATCCTATGTGCATCCAGAGGAAAAAATCGAAGATATACTGGTAAAAGTTGATAAATTTATTTTTCCCGCTGACTTTATTGTTTTGGATTGTGAAGCAGATGAGCATGCACCCATCATTCTTGGGAGACCATTCCTAGCAACAGGGAGAACCTTGATCGATATTGAAAAGGGAGAGCTCACAATGAGGGTGAATGACCAGCAAGTTAAACTAAATGTGTTACAAACACTAAAACATGCCGATGATCCAGAAGAATGCCAACTTCTTCATGCCACGCTAGAGTTTGACTTCGACAAGGAAATTAGTTGCCTCGACAACTACATTGCCGATCTAGAGAAACCTGAGGAGTATGAAGAACCGATCGATGAGGAACAACAAAAAGAGGCAAATTGGTTAGTCAATCGACCAGGTACATACTTTGAACCACTGGATTACTCAGGAAAGGAAGGTAAACTCGAAAAGCCCTCCACTGAACAACCGATGATTCTTGAGTTGAAACAATTGCCAGGGCAACTAAAATATGCTTACTTGGGAACCGATAAAACATTGCCTGTAATTATTTCTCTAAGTTACAACCTAAGCAGGAAAAGAAGCTGATCGATATGTTAATGCTACACAAGAATGCGATAGGGTGGACAATTGCCGACTTGAAGGGAATTAGTCCGGTAGTGTGCATGCACAAGATTTTGTTAGAGGATGATCACAAACCTTCGATTGAGGCCCAGAGAAGACTGAATCATGCCATGAAAGGGGTTGTAATGAAAGAAATCATCAAATGGCTTGACGCTGGCATCATATACCCCATCTCTGATAGTACATGGGTAAGTCTGGTACAATGTGTACCGAAAATAAAGGTATAATTGTGGTAAGTAATGAAAACAATGAACTCATCTCAACCAGGACTGTAACCGGTTGTAAGGTTTGCATAGATTACCGAAAGTTAAACAAGGCCACTAGGAAAGATCACTTCCCCTTACCCTTTATTGATCAAATGCTTGACCGCCTTGCAGGTAAACCCTTTTATTGTTTCCTTGATGGTTATTCAGGTTACAATCAAATTACAATAGCACCAGAAGATCAAGAAAAGACAATCTTCATATGCCCATACGATACTTATGCTTTTCGAAGGATGCCGTTCGGATTATGCAATGCCCTGACAACCTTTCAAAGATGCATGATGGCACTCTTTTTATACATGGTTGAAGACTTTCTTAAATCTTCATAGACGATTTTTCTGTATTTGGTGATGACTTCGATAGTTACCTCGACAATTTGGAGAAGATGTTGGCAAGATACGAAGAATCTGATTTAGTCCTTAATTGGGAGAAGTGCCATTTTATGGTAGATGAAGGAATCGTGCTCAGCCACAAGATTTCATCCAAGGGTATCGAAGTCGACAAAGCCAAGGTGGAGGTTCATTCATAATTTTTTTAAGATTACTAAACCCTTGTGTAATTTGCTTGAACATGATAAAGTCTTCAATTTTGATGATTATTGCACCCCAAGCATTCAAAACCCTAAAGGAAAAGCTTACCTCGACACCCATTGTCGTTCCACCCAATTGGACGTTACCTTTTGAGCTCATGTGTGATGCGAGTGATTTTGCAGTAGGAGCAGTCCTAGGCCAATACACAGGTAAGATTTTTCATGTGATATACTACGCTAGTAAAACTCTTAATAGCGCTCAAGTGAATTACACAACAACGGAGAAAGAGTTACTAGCCGTAGTTTTTGCATTTGACAAGTTCTGGTCCTATTTTATTAGTACAAAGGTAATCGTCCATACGGACCATTCTGCAATTAAGTATCTATTTGCTTAAAAGGATGCCAAACCTCGTTTGATTCGTTGGATATTGCTTTTACAAGAGTTTGACATTGAATAAGGACAAAAAAGGAATAGAGAATCAAGTTGCCGATCACTTATCATGCTTAAAATGCAATAGGGAGGATGACGCAGATTTAGAGATATGCGATGCATTCCTGGATGAGAAACTGTTAGTTTCCTCGGCAACCCTTGACGCCTCGGTAACTCCAGATACGGACGTCTCAGCAACTCTAGTTGCGCACGCCACGACAACTCCAGACGCGTACGCCTCGGCAACCATGAAAGCTGTTTCTATGGAAACACATGCCTCGGTAACCACGCACGACTCGACAACCCTTGACACCTCGACAACCACTAATGCGCATGCCTTGGCAACCACTGAAGCAGTTGCCATGGCAACACACGCCTCGACAACCCCTGATGCCTCGGTAACTCTTGAAGCACACACCTCGGCAAGTCTAGTTGCCTCGGTAATACCTTGGTACGCTAATTTAGTCAACTTCCTTGTTTGTGGTATTTTACCTTACGAACTTACTCACCAAGGAAAGAAGCGGTTCCTCCATGATGCTAAGCATTATTTCTGGGACAAGCCTCTTTTGTCTAAACAATATGCAGATCAGATATACGCCGATGTGTCCCTGAAGAGGAGCAGCAGAATGTACTCCGACAATGCCATTCTTCACCCTATAGAGGACATTTTGGAGGAACACGTACCGTGGCCAAAGTCTTGCAATCCGGTTTTTATTGGCCAACATTGTACAAAGATGCCCAAGAGTTTTACAAGCAATGTGATCATTGCCAGAGAACGGGCAATATCTCTTGACGACATGAGATGCCACTCCAAAACATCCTCGAGGTGGAATTGTTTGATGTATGGGGGATCGATTTTATAGGACCTTTCCCATCTTCGTTCGGCAACCTATACATTCTACTTATCGTCGACTACGTGTCTAAATAGGTTGAGGCAGCTACAGTTCCCGCCAACGTTTCCAAGACCGTGCAACGATTCCTGCAGAAAAATATATTTACATGGTTTGGGATGCCGAGAGCAATTATCAGTGATGAAGGCAAGCACTTTGACAACAGACTTATTGCCAAGATGTTGCAACGCTTCGGCGTGTCACACAAAATTGCCACGGCATATCATCCACAAACTAATGGGCAAGCAGAAATTTCTAACCAATAATTGAAGAATATCCTCGAGAAGGTTGTCAATCTTTCCCGCAAAGATTGGTCTACAAGACTGGACGAAGCACTTTGGGCTTACCGAACTGCATTCAAAACACCCACTGGGAATGTCCCTGTTTCGCCTTGTCTATGGGAAAACTTGTCACTTACCGGTGGAAATCGAACACAAGGCATATTGGTCAATCAAGACCGTGATTATGGATTGAGAGAGTGTCGAACAAAAGTGTTTACTAGATCTCAACGAGATAGAAGAATTCGTGCACTCGCCTATGACAATGCACGAATCTACAAGGAGAAAACAAAGAAATGGCATGACAAGAAACTATTGCTGCGACAATTCATGCCAGGGCAACTAGTTCTCTTATTCAATTCTCGGCTAAAACTTTTCCCGAGAAAACTGAAATCAATATGTTCGGGACCATTCGAAGTTGTCAAACCGTTCTCCCATGGTGCCGTGATAATCAAGTCCACCACTGACGAACATGAATTCAATGTTAATCGACAAAGATTGAAGCACTATAACGTGCCCATGTGGAACGTAACAAAGAAGTTGTCACCTTAGGAGATGCATGAGCATACTCTCATTTCGATATTTTCCTTTTATTCTTCTTTTTCTTTTATTCGAACTTATTATTTTTATTTTTATATTTATTTTATTTTATTAATTTTGGTTATTCTTAGGATAGATTTTTTTATTTTCTTTAGGTTTAGACTAAATTTTTCTTTCATATTTATTTAATTATTTTTTACTTTTAGGTTTAAGAATTTCTTTGCACATCTTTATTTATTTATTTCTTTTTATTTTATTTATTAATTTATCTTTAATTTTAATCCTTATTTTTATTTGTTTTTGAATTGTAGGAAAAGAGTTCAAGATAAAGAGGAATTGGATTCAAGAAGGAAGTTTCTTCAACAAGGAAACTAATGGGCTAAATCTAAGGCTTATATTAAGCCTCCAATTTACCCTAATTCACCCTTATAGCCGGCCAAACCCCTTCCCCAGTTCCCTTTACCGCCCCATTCTCCCAATTGATACCCTTGCCTTCTTTATTTCCAATCAATCCCACCCACCATATTTACTACCTATCTTTTCTATTTAACCCATCACCCTTAACTTCCAAGAAACCTATTCCTACTTTTCACCTTGCAACTCTTTAGTTTCTTTTGCTTTCTTTTCTTTGTTTCTACCCAACTCACAACCAAGATCATCCATGGCAACAAAACTCAAGTTTTTGGTGCACCCAAGTTCTTCCAAAGAACCAAGCTACAAGAAATTTGCTACACCGGCGGTTCAAGAACGATTTCACTCCAAGTTTGAAAGCCGGAAGATTTGTGAAGAACAAGGCTTCGAATACTCCAACTCTCATCAAGATTTCGGTCTTGAACCATTCATCTTCGAAAAGATTACACACCAAAAGTGGCAAATCTTTTGCCATCAACCGAAACCGAGCAACATCTAATGGGTAAGAGAATTCTATGCTCACTCGCCTAACCCGGATAATCCTTATGTTTTTTTTCGCGACAAGGCTATCCTCATAAGCACCGAAAGCATCAACGCCTTTTACGATCTCTAAGTTGAGAATGACGAGCATCAAGCCTTTGTCGATCAACTCACGCCCAAGCAACTCGACAAGGTGCTTCAAGAACTTATTCTATCGGGAACTTATTAGAACGACGGTAAATACAAGGGCACGGTAAACCGCCTTCGGGTTAAACCCAAGGCAAAATTATAGAATAAGTTTGTTAAAACTTCTTTAATGCCCACCACACACAATACTACCATTGATACACCTCGTCTTTTGCTAATACATTCTATTTTGCATAATCGCATCATTAACATTGGAAAAATTATTTGCAATGAGATTTTTGTATGTAGCACCAAAGACAAGGGTTCTCTTTTCTTCCCTTGCCTAATCTCCAACCTTTGCAAGGAGATGTATGTCCCAAGTGAGTCCACCGATGAAAAAGCACTACCAAAGTCCGGTTGGAATCGAGCACAAATCTGAAAGCTAATGGGAGAGACACCGATAAAATCCCCAATACCTACAGTTACCACGGCAACTCCTGCCGCCTCGGCAACTCCTAATGCCCAGGCAACTGATGCCCGGGCAACTCGGCCAGCAATCCCAGGACAACTTGAAGCACTCTTACAACCGTTGGCGAACCGCCTTAAGCAAATTGAAGACCAGCAACTAATGTTCATGTGGTACATGAATGACCACAAAAATGCCATCACCCAAGTCATCCTGGAAAAATACTCGGATAGCCGAGTACTTCTTATCTTTCTTGCCTACATTCTTGCCACAACAACCGCAGACACAGTTGCCACGGCAACCGCAACAGATGACGCCGCGACAACCTCTACAGCACCTGCCCCAGCAGTTGCCATGGCAACCAACACTAAAGATGTCGCAGCAACTAAGACTGAAGCCGCCCCGACAACCACTACAAAAGACAAAGGTAAAGCACCTATGCCCGAACCAACTCGTACTGAATCATTTTTTGATTTTTCAGATTCAAACGAGTCCTCTATTGCACCAACAAAGACCACACCAGTCGAATCCTTCAAGCCCAAGCGAAAAGCCAATAAGATTGAGGAAGAGGATGATGAGGACGATGAGGACACACCCGTATGAGGATCGGTTCCACCATCTGCAACAAGAAAGCAACCACAGCGTTCAAGCAAAAGAATCAAGACACCGGCCAAAAGGAAAGTAATCATCCACGACGACGAGCTCTCGGAGTAAGACACCATTTACATTTTATTTTATTTTTTTCTTTTTATTGCATGCATTGAGGACAATGCCTCACTCGAGTTTAGGGGGGATTGTTACTAGTTAGTTGTCATGGTTAGTTGCATTCATCTTAAGTATTGCATATATGACACATAAATTGCTTGCCATGCCTTTAGTTGGAACAAGAATTGCCTAGATTTGATGAATATCCGATGATGACATTTCCAATGTACTTAATTGATAGAACTTTTTATTCTAGGATAACCATGGAAACACTTAGAATCTTACTATGATGCTAAACTTGATGAAACACTGTTGTGGCTTGGTTGATTTAAGGAATTCTAGCGAACTTAGGTTGTTAGTTAAATAATTGGGGGATTAAAATAAAATTTGGACGAATGCTAGAGGTGCTCGAAATTGGCTCTACTATGTGCTAAAAAAATTGATCGCTAGAGGTGCCCAAAACCAGCTCTAGTCGAATAAAAGAAAAACTTAAGAAAACTAAAAAAAAATCACTAGAGGTGCCCGAAACCGGCTCTAGTTAAAACATGTTAAAAGAAACCAAGGAAGTAATTTGAAAACCTCTTGTTCACATAGAATCCGAAAAATCAACTTGCACACAACTCCACACACACTCACAAGCATTGTAGTTTGATTCCGAGTAACTCCTAAGTTGTCCGAAAAATGAAAAGTCAATCATACTTTGTGCCACGGTTCTGAGGATTGAAATTAAGTTCGAAGCTAGGTTTGTGAAAATTGAAGTCTTGGCGGGTAATTATTAGTTTGCATTGCTTGAGGATAGTTTGAGTTTGGGGGCGTGTTAAGTGTCTAAAAGTACTATTTTATTCACCCTTTTTACTCATATTATTGCTAGACTTAGGCTCATATTAGTTGCATTATTAGTCATTCATTCATGCTTGCATTGTTTCCTTGGTGGACAAGCTTGATTTCATATTTTGCTTAATTTTGTGGAAAAATGGTGCTGCCGATAGTTATTTTGGTGTGTGAAGATTCAGTTGCCAAAGCAAGGCTGGAACCAGTTGCCAGGGCAATACAAGAAGGAGACGCCGATGCAGTTGCCAAGGCAGTGCATAAAGGATATGCCGAGCTAGTTGCCAGGGCAATTGTCAATAATGGAAAAAGATGACGTGGTACTCGAATTGATCACTAGATAAAGCCCAATATGACGTGGAAGAAGATAAATCCTAGAAGAATTGGAGATTCAAAGAGAGATTAAATCCCAAAAGAAGATATGAGAAGATCTAGAAGGAATTTAAATATAATAAAGAATTATATTCTTTTAAAGTATTTAATTCCAACTAAACTTTCTCCTCAAGAAAGACTTTGACCTAACCATCTCCTATATAAAAAACCATAGCCGCCTATTTCAACAAGTATGGAGGGAGAGAATTCAGTCAAGAGAGAATTCAAGAAGGGGCTATCGAAATCTTCATCTTTTCTTCTTTGTTTTCGGTTTTGTTTATGCTGGGGAACAATTACTTTGTGTTTCTTTTGAACCAAGCCATGAACTAAATCTATTTGGATAAGGTTCTTGTGTTTTGTGGTTGTGAGAAGTGGTTGGATTTTGTTTAGGTAATAGAGTTTGCACTGTCAATTCAAGGTTTACTCATTCTTGTTTTTTATTCTTGTTTGCGAGTGAATTGGGAAATGATCTCGTAAGTCTATCTATTTATCTAATATCGGGAAAGTTAGATTCAAGAAACGAATAAGTATGGTTTTTATTCAATCTATCGATGATGAAGACTAATCCAGCTTAGGAATAAGTTTAGGATTTCAACGGCTAAGATGAGCGCAAGATTGGTTGTTGTTCACCCTTGATTCACGCAGGGATGTATTGTCAAGGCATGCACAATTAGCTAGAGTTTTGACTTAGGGATAAGAAAAAACCATTGAAGAACGCTCTGCCGAACCTTGAAGTTGCTGCCCAATCGCCCAAATAGTTGCCCAACCAATTGCCCAAGCAACCGTTCTACTAGTTGCCAAGGCAACCCAGCTGCGCAAGTTGCCACGGTGGCAACTGAGTTGTCGCTACACTCTTTTACCAAGACGATCAATCGACTATCACTCCTTAACTCACGATAACCTGGCCTACTCTCTCTCATTTGATTACATCTTCTTTTACTTCATTGCTTTCTAGTTTAGTTGTTAATTAAAACTCCTACAATCATCTACTTGTGTTCTTTTACTTTTGCAGTTCAAGAGACTAGATTCTTGAAGTGGCATCAATCCCTGTGGAGACGATATCTTTTATGCTATAACTTGCAACGTGTACACTTGCACAATTGCGGAGCACTTATTACGTGCAACACTAGGCCTAACAATCTGAAGCCCAAACTGCCTAAAAGCTAGCAAGCCCAAAAAAGGCCCAAACTAAACTAATCAAACAAACTAGCCCTAAAACACCTAAAGGCCCAAATTATATACATATACATTAAAAAACACATTATATAAAATTACATTATATATTAAAAAAATTATTATTTTAAGATAATTATGTGTGTTATATACTTTTGGAGGTTACATATATTATACATTCAAAGGACTATATTATATATTCAAAAAAAAAACTATACACATATATATATTATAAGCTTTATGAAACTATATATTTAAAGAAACATTATATATATTATATAGAAAGAAAAACTCATATTATATTGAAAACTATATCTTATATATTTTATAAAAAAACTATATGTTACATATTTTAAAACTATATATTATATTTTGAAAATGTATGTATTATATAATATATAAACTACACATTCTACATTTTATCAAACTATACAAAAGGGGCTATATTAAGTAGTATTTGATGACTATAGGTTATAAAAATATTACACATACCGTATACGACTCACGTATTATGTATATAAAAGTGCATATCATATATTATATCTAAACCGTATACTATGTATTAAAACCACATGCGATATTACATATATATATATTAAAACTATATATTGTATATATTACGATCACAAATTATATGTATAAACATCAATAAATTAGCATACACACATCCATAATATATACACAAAATAACCAAAGTTGAGGGAATGCCAAGCCCAACAAAATTGGGCTGTGGACAGCTGTTGGGCTGGATACCCGTCCGGATCCGGGTAGGGGCGGTTGGTTTCTGAGCCGGGTTGGAGATGAACCGGTTTACCCGGTTTCATCCAAGTAAAGGGGGTTAACCCATCATTCCTTTCATTTCCCCTCTTCAACAAATCAGAAACAAAGGAGCTCTCAAAACCCTAATAGAGCAGCCGCTCTTGGCCACCGTTGAGTCGCTGTCCGGCCTCGAATCAGTGCGTCGAAGCCACCATCGTGAAGCTCTCACACTCCTATCCTTGTCATAACGAATTTCACCAAAACGGCCACCAACGTCTCGAAATCGAACCGAACCCACGCAACCTCTAGAGTCCCGAATCAACGCCGTCCACCGTTAGATCGTGATGAAACTGGGATATGTTGCTCCTCGCTAGCCGCGCAACCTTTCCACCGTTGGGACTTGCTGTGGGAGTCTCCAATCACCGAAAAACACCAAAAGTCGAAAGGGTGACCATCAAAACGTTCCGAGTTCTTCACTGCTGATCTACCCACTCCGCCGTTGGATCATCGTGATTTCGAGATATATTGTTCCCCTCACCTGGAGAAGCTTACCCACCGTTGGGATTCACCGATCAATCCACTGGCCGCCGGCAGCTGTTGAAGACCGAAGGTAAAGCTTCCTTTTTCTTTCTTCCTTTTTGATTCAAACCCAAAAAATAGAACAACCGAAGAACCTAGATATATATTCTTTGTATGTTGATAAAAACTCTCTTTTTATTTTGCTTTTTTGATTCGGTAAAGGAAAAATTAGAGAATATGAAATCTAAAAATGCTGCCTATTCTGTTGATGCTTGAAAATGCTATCTCTATTGATTGTAAAAACACTTGTTTTGTTATTTGAATTGGAAAAGTGGAATGGAGGAAGTTCTGAAAATACTTTTCTTTATACTGATTCTTGAATATCCTCTCCCCTATTACATTGTTTAGGTTTCGACTCTTATAGCCAGAAATTACAGTAAAAAACATATAAAAATCCAAAGTTCTATTTGTTGCTGAATTTTTGTTGTAATTCCTTGATTGCCCATGTTTTGTTTGTATTCATCTAACCCTCTACTTTTCTTGTTGCTGTGTGAATTGGCCGGTGGAGAGAGGACCAGCTTCGATTGTTTGTTTGTGTATGATGGTGCCTGTGATGGTGATGGAGAAAGAAGGGATCAGCAAAGTTGTTATGGCATATGGGAGCGGGAGATATGCGCATGTGAGGAGTCTAAAGACTCGATCCGACGTGGCTGCCACATGTTTGCTGATGTGTCCATCCTCAGCTGATGTGGTGCAGAGTGAGTGGCCAGCAGTGGTGACGTGGCCTCCACGGTGGCAAGGAAGGTCACAAATATGGGCTCGTTGGGTTGCTGCAAGAGAAATAGAGGCATTAGAATTTTGATTATTTAGGGCCCTAACTGGGCTGAGTGATATTAATGTTTTGAGTTTTATTTATATATAAAAAACTATAAATGGACTGTTATTTGATTTAGATGTTGGGCTTCCATTTATAAAATAATAGTTTATAGTTTTTTTAAACTCTTTTTTTATTTTTAAATAACAACATAATAATAATAATGATAAATAATAATAGCAACAAAGCATAATAGATAATAGCAAGTAATAATAATGGTAACATATAACATAAATGATAATAATATATATAATTACAATAATAACATAATAATAATAATAATATAATAAGATAATACAATGTAATATACTAGTAATATTTAGGCTTTCTTTTCAAATATAACAATAATATGATAATAAATAGCATACTATGATGGCAAATATGAATGCTTAATAAAATAGAATTAGTAACTATTTAATTTTTGGGTTTTTAAGTTTTAATAAAAAGGATAAAGTAAGCAAAGCCCATAACATTATTTAGAAAGTAGTAACACATATATATATATATATATATAAAAGCCCGTTATTGCAAAGAACAAAAATAAAACGGGTCTATCACGGACAAAATTAGTGATTACAGCTGCCCCTTTTTGCTTATACTTGTGGAACAAGAATAAAGCAAAGACCATAAGCATTAATTTTGTCTCACTTCCTTGCTAGGAGATTTCGAGCTTCGAGTTCCTCCTATATAGAACTATTCGCTCTTCCTTTCCCTACAACATGGAGCTATGAGTATCTGTCTCCTTTGCCCCAATGCCATTGAGTTACGGGTATCTACCTCTTTTGCTCTAAAATTCCTAAGCTATGAGTATCTGCCTCATTCGCTCTAAAAACTCCGAACTATGAGTATCAGCCTCTTTTGCTCGGAAGTTCTAATATGGCGAGTTTGAAATCCTTCGCCTAAAATCCTTGAGCTTTGAGTATCTGCCTCCTTCGCTCTGAAAACTCTAAACTATGAGTATCTGCCTTTTTTGCTCGGAAGTTCTAATATGGCGAGTTTGAAATCCTTTGCCTAAAATCCTTGAGCTTTGAGTATCTGCCTCTTTCGCTCTGAAATTCTGATATGACGAGTCTGAAATCCATCGCTTGTGATCTTTGAGTATCTGTCTCATTCGCTCTAAAATCCTTGGGTGTTGGTTTTGAAATTCTTTGCTTAAGAATACTTTCTTAGGTTTTTGCTTTGTTGTTTACTTCTCCTCTTAAGAAGTATCCAACCTATCCTCCGAATATTCTTTCTTCTTTTGGTCCTTCGATTTCTTTGATTTTCTCTTCTTCTTTTCTTTGTAATGGTGGCACCTCTTCTCTCACTCAGGTTTGCCTTTTATGTCTTTTCTTTTTGTCGACTCTCTGAATCTCTTGCTCCAAAGCATTTTTACAGGTCTTTTCCCTCTAGAGACTTTTCTTCTTTTTTTCTTTTCTTTTTCCCTTTTCTTTTCTCTCTTTTTTTCTTTTTCTTTTCTTTTCCTTTTTTCCTTTCTCTCTTCTTTTTTTCTCTCTTTTCTTTTTCTTCTTTCTTTTTCCTTTTTCATTTTTTTTCTTTCTTCTTTCTCACTTTTCTCAGCAAATTTTACCCCTTTTGTATCCGATGTCTTTTCGCCTTTACTTTGGCAGATTCCTCTCATGTCTTGTAACAAGTGCTAATTTTATCTCGCTTTCTTGCAAATCCTTCTGAAACTCTCACTTTTCATTGGCTGACTCTTCAAACTGTAAATTCCTCTATGCCCCAATTTCTGTTGTGTTGGCACTTTAGCATCATACTCGAAAGATTTCTCGACGGCCCAGAAGTCTTGACAGGAAAACAAACCGACTTTTAAAGCTTAAAACCGCTCTTTTTGTCGTGAAATTCTTGGATCGGTGCTCAAAGTGTGGAGTTGTTCTTCTCACTGCAAAATTCTTCATTTCCCACGTCCTAACATTGCTGAAGGTGGATGCCGTTCTCCTTGCATCGGATGTCTTCAATCCTTGCAGGTGTTGACGAAGTCTTTTCGTTATGGATTCTTCTCATGATGAACTTCTCATCTTTCTATCACTGTTGATGTCTGGGTAGCTCTTTTCATCATAGTCTATATGTTTCTCCGGATGAGCTCGTACCATTCTCTTTTTGGCTACGCAAGCTTTTCTTCTTGGAAACTCTTTGAATCTGAGCGAGTTCTTCTCATTAGGGACTCGTCATCTTTACTGAGATCTGCCTCTCCAATCAAGAAGTTTCAGGCTAAAACATCTTTCAATTCTTTGAATCTGTCAACAACAACCAAAATGGTTTGATGATGTGAGTCAGCATGCCCCTAGCCTAATAATGTCTAGCTAAATATGATGCATGAATGATGATACTTTTCGAACTGCTGAAAAGATCTTGATTTCTGGTCGATCACCCTTAATCTCACATGGGCCTCATGTCTTTGCCAAGTCTTCATTTTTGTCTTATCTTGAAAGGATGTGGCTGACCCATACCATTCTGACTAAAATCCGTGACCTCTTAAGGTATATTTTCGAAACACTGCCCCACTCAACTTGGGCTTCGTTATTTTCTCTTTATTGACTCTTCATGGTGAGTCTTTTTTACTTTCATCATTGGGGTGAACTAATTCCCCAAAAATATTTTAACCCTTCACTTCCCTAAGGTCTGATCTTCATTTTTCTTTACTAAACCTTCTTCCTTTGTTTCTCCTTGAAAAGAGATGCTGAATTACACCGGTCAAAATAACATTACCCTCACTTAACTTGAGCTTAATTGTTGCTTCTTTATGGACTTTTCATGATGAGCCTTCTACAATTTCCTTATTTTTAGTGAACTCAGGCCCCCCTGACTTCTAAATTTTCCTCATTCTCAAATCTCTGACCGGTCTAGCGCCGGGGATCTTACAATTATTCTCTGATAAATCACACTAAGTCAACCGTATAGACCATTGATTTGAAGCTTTAGAAAAGCTTTCATTGTCAAATGCTCGGACAAGACCAAGACAACAACATCCCAACCACCCAAGATTCTTGAAGATGATTGAGTTATAAATCCTCATTGTAAACAGATCCGTTTCCACGACCTTCTTCGGGTGTGTAGACACATTCCCTTGACAAGGTAGTGATATCTCCACGATTCTGAGTCAAACCTTTGCCCCAATCTTCACTCATTTTGGCTAAAGTTTTAAGCTTCAAAGGATAATCATGGGACTTCTACGGCTTTATGAAAACCCATCCCTTGTTAACACTCTTCTGATTAAGCAAAGCGGAATACTCCTCAACTTTAGACGTCGGGTCCTTCCTGTTAACAGAAAGCATGATTCCAAGACTAAAAGATGGCTCGAAATGACAACTGATTAACTTGGACAATCATTAAACGTGTGATACACTACAATTTATACAAGACCACTTCGTGATCGTCAACCCCATTTTTACTAGATTTGTTTCATCTTTCACAACTCGTTTTGCTGTAAGAGGATGTAAGTATACCCCGCTCGCTTGATAAACTGTCGCCTTGTACACTTTGGTTACCTTCAGACCAACTTCAGATGAATAAATTGATGCCCCCTTTTTACTGATCTTAGTAGTACTTTATCTCTTTTTTTGGGTTCGACGGTCATTTGTCCGCGACTTTTTGGTATGGTCCTTCTTCCATCTCAATGTTAGGCTGAAAACGTGCCCCATGATTGTCTAAATTTCATATAGAATCCAATCCTTATTTTTTTGGGTCGACCAAGGTTTTATGGTTGATATTCACTTCAAGTCTCTGAATCGTGTAGAATACTACGACCTACTGTTATTCTTTTCAGGACTGCTGACAGGTTTGTATCAGGTCAATCATATGCACATCTAACATTACGCCCTAACTCCATTCTAAAACATGGAGACCTTATTTCTTTTTATTTCTCTTTTTTTCTTCTATTTTCTTTCTTTTTTATTTTCTCTCTTTTTTTTTTTTTTTTACACTGGCTTGCTAATCAACATTTCAACAAAGGATGCTTCTTGGGTTAATATACAAAATCAAAATAATGAAAAAGAATAGAATGCCCCGGATATCAAATGTAAGAGCGTCTTAGATTCAACCCTTCCGATGATCAGCAGTTTGCCTTTGAATGTTGTGGCGATACTCGTAGTAGTGAAATTCCTCCCAGATTGCTCAGTTGATCCTCATGATTATGGTTCTCGCTTGATCCGTTCAAAAACTACTACTTCTAGTTCTCATTATCCTTTTCCATTAACAAAGGTTTAAGCTTTTCGACTTTTATTTAGCCCATGGAACGCGGATAATGTCAATTTAGGAATTCTTAAGTGTAAGTATATACTTTAATATTGTGTCAGCGTCCTTAAGGATTCATCTCTGATGCTAGGGTATTGAACAGGTTTCGAACATTGGAATGATTTTTGATTAATGCATATTACTAGGCTTTGAAGTAATTTTTTTGAAAAATGCCTATTACTAGGCTCTGAAAGTTAAATCGATTCCTTTTATTCTATTTTTATTTTCTTTTTAGGCACATTCAGGCAAATCTATTTGGGTTCGCCTAGGAGATTTTCTTAGCATCGAACATCATTGAAGGAGATTTTCTTAGCATCGAACATTCAATTGATCTATTTCATTATAATCAATGCCGCATCATGCACGTGAAATTCGGGGGTCTACGAAGGTAGGAATGAATACATACATATACACATTTAAGAAAAGAGCATCTTTTCATTGAAATGGAAAAAACAAACATAACATGAATATTCACAAAAGATCACTACTACTACCTTCGAGTAAACAAAAGCAAAGCTAACATGCATAGAAAAACATATATAGCAAAAACAATAAAACATGGGTAGGATGCCCTAGAAATCCTTAACCATTGCAACATTGGTCATTCATACCGACGCTTCAAATCTTCCAAAAAACTTGGCCTCTTTCTTAAACTTAGGTCTTCCATTCTCAAAGGAAAGCACTTCGTTGTTAACGAGTTCATAGACCTTTCCCTTCAAAACACGCACTCTTCCGTTGTGTGGCCAAAATCACCGTGATGATATTCGCATAAAACCCTACTGCCAAGCACATTGGGATTGAAATATGCATTCCGTTTCGGGGGAGGTAGCCTCAATAGTTTGTTCTGAACTAACAGATATAACAACTCCGAATTTGTCATTGGCAATAACATCTTTGTCTTCTTGTCACTCCATCTTGCATCATGCATTTTAGCTTTTTTCCCTTTTTTCCTTAAGTAGGGCTTCCCTTCTCGGAAGACATCACTGTTACCAAGGCACGTCACTTTTGTGGGCTCTTTCAAGACTACTTTGGGTCTTTTAAGCGGGTTTAGAGCTAATCTTTCCATGGGACGGTTGTGATCATGATGATTGCTGACGTTTTTAAACTTTATCGATATCGGCAACTTCGCCTTATCCTCCTCATTCGTTACAACGACCCGATCTCGTCCTACTTTCATAGTACCAGCCACGGCTAGAGAATTAACTATCAAACCTGGACTCATTGTCTCAAACTCTAATACCCCGATATCTAAAGATGCTAAACTTTGCACTTAAAACTCACACATCTATTGATAGAATGCCCTTGAGTTCCGGTATGGTAATCGCAATAATCTTTCTCATTCAACCAACTTGGGTATGGAGATGACTAGGCTTTGAAAAAACAAGGCACCACCAAATGAGCGTGAAGTAGTTTGGAATAAAAATCTTGGTAGGTGAAGGGACTGGGAGTGAACTGGAAGTCTTTCAATTTTTTCTTCTTTTCCTGAGCCTTGAAAGCCTGGCCAACCGACAGTTGCTTTGGATTCACATACATCAAAGGCTGATCATGTGTTTGCAGGGACGACAATTCAAAAGATAGTGTAGTCGACATCATCTTCCTCTTGTTGCATATTGCACCTTTCTCACCATGTGGCTCAAGCTTTTTCGGTTCTTCGTTTGCTGTCGAGCACAAGATCTTCAAGGGAGAGTCTTCAGCCTTATCCAACACCAGATTGGTTGGGCGTTCGGAGGCACTGCATGCTATCTCATATTGGCTAAGGATAGCTTGGTCTTCAGCTGATAAAATCTACTTCGCTATGAAGTCACAATGCCAATTCTCACGCTTCTTTTCCACAAAAGAGTCTTCTTTCAAACCCTCTTCTCCAGTCATGGTAGCCATCATGCCCATCAGTTCATCGATTTGCCCCTTGTTTCCTCTTGGAACTTCTTCACATAATGTTGTCACTGGATTTTCACCTTCGTTTTAGTTTAATTGTTATATTAATTTAGTATTATTGTATTAATGTTATACCGTTAATATAGTTAGGTGTCATATAGTATTGATAACATAGTTAATGTATTATAGTTGTAAATATTAATGTTAGTATTAGAATTGTTTAGGTTCCATGTTTAGTATAGTTGTCATATGTTAGTATGGTAGTTAGAATTAACATAGGTTATATATTTTTAGTATCTTAAGTTAGTAGTTAATATAATAGCTAGTTATCAAAACCCAAAAAACTAAAATAGACAGCCCATTCAAATAAAATAAAGGATCCATTAGATATAATTAAAATAGATAGAGTCCATTTTTTTCATTACACAAGGGTCTACTGGCCCGTTTATAACCAAAAACCCTAATCCTTCTTTTTTTATGCGCGGCTGAAGCAGGACCGTTGGATCAAGGGGCTGATCCAACGGTGTAGATCATGCCAGCAGGGAGTTATAGCGCCACGTCCCATCAACGTTGATCCAAGGGCAATCGAACGGCCCAGACCACTCCAGAGCAAAGACGCGGATCATCACTTGCGCGTGGCAGCCACAAGCACGACATTTCAGCTCCGGCCATTTATTCCGTCTTCTTTGGAGAATACCTGAGCTGCTTCCACATCACTTCCGCCATGAACCGTTCCTCGTCGGCATCATTCAAATCGTCAAAAATATGCAAACAAAGGAAAAAAGGGTTAAATCCCTAAATTGGAGCCTAACAATTCAAGATAAAACCAGAAGGGAATTAAATCCCTAAATTAAAGCCCTAGCTAGAAACAAATCAGAAGCAAAATGGAAAGGGGTAATCCCTAAATTGAAGCCTCTAGCAAAGACCAAGCAATCCGAATCAAATAGGAGATAATTCAGAGGAAGAAAATCAGGGATTTGTGCTTAATGTTCAAGCATTTCTTGTAGTATAAATAGCACTATAAATCATTGTAACACAGACAACATTTTCAGACACACTACAATTGCAGAAAAATAAACTAGATACATACACTCTTTCAATTAGCATTCGAAAATTGTAAAGCCAGCAAGCAAGGATTGTAATCAAAGTTTCAAGCAATAAGAGGAGCAAGTTTCTGGTAATATTTTCTATCTATTTACTTTATATTTTGAATTTAATAAAGAAAAGGGGATTGATTTTACCTTTAAAACATTGTTTGATTTGGCTTCGTTGTAACTTCGGTAAAAAAAAAAAGCAATTTTGAGGTTGCTAGAATCTGGGTTTTCTGGGAATTTTGCCACCAGCAATGGCGGCTGGCGCCGGTGGAAGGCGGCCGGCACGGTGGACCACCACCGTGTTCTTCATTTCATGAAGAACACAGATAAACACATCAGAGAATTTAGAAATGACCGGTTTTGATCCATTTTTATAAAAAGTGGAGAAATGATTTCTATTTATAATGTTTATTATATATACTAACCCGTTTGACCCAACCCGAACCCGGTTATAACCCGCGCCCTTCTTTCCCGGTTCTTATACCGCGGCACCTTCATTTTTCAATTGTTTCAATTTCGTCCTTTTTTCTTTTCAATTTGGCACTAAATTTTAAATTGTTTTCAAATTATCCCTTGCATTTGGTTTTCTTTTAATTTAGTCCATAATACATTTTTTATATAAATAAAATTAATTGCCCTTTTCTTTATTTAGCAATTATTTTGATAGTTAATTTAATTTAAGTTTTTGTTCTTGTATGTATATATTTGTATGTGTGTTAATCTTTAGGAATAGGGACTTAAAACATAGAATAGAGACATGTATGTTGTAAAACATTCATCATTTTCAATAAGACACACTTAATTATATTTAAAATTAATAGTTAAAATAAATGTAGATGTTTCTTTAGGGTTTAAATACTAAATTCTAAAAAAGGATAACACACCTAATCTTTTCTCTGGTATGTTTTTTTAAAAAGTAAAAACCTAATTAATGCGGCGTCTTATCAAACGGGAATGACGGGTTAGCGTCATGAGCGTTGACGGTTATTAAAGTTCATTTCTCGGGCAATAAGGCCGTTAAAGTAGATTTACATTCACTAAGCGGATAAATAGATCGAAATTTTGTGAACTTGCAAATCCTAGTTTTTTAAAGCTTTTTGAAATCAATTAGGTAACAGTTCTTGGGCGTTGTGAGGGTGTTAATCCTTCCCCACACGTAACTGACCCCAAACTGTTTTCTTTATTTTTCGTAGACCAAAATGTTATTTTGATAAATAAAATGTTTTATCAAAATACCATTGTTCTAAAATTGATCCAATCACACTTTTTTTCAAAAATATTGGTGGCGACTCCGTGTTTTTATAAGGTTTTCCAAAACGTCAAAACTCCTAAAAAGGGTTGCGACAGCTTGGCGGCTCCGCTGGGGAAATTTTGTTTTTTTTAAAACAAAAGAGGGCCAGGCCACAAATTATTTTCAAAATGTTTTTAGAAAAAGGAATTTGCATGTTCACAAAGGTTTCAATTTATTTGTCTGCTTAATGAATGTAATTCTATTTTACGCATTTAAAAATTGTTGTAAAAAACCTCTATTCCCGAGCTCCACCCAATTGTTAAGTGAGGGGAAAACACTTTGCTCATGTCCGAATATTAATTCTCTGTATGAGCCTAGCAAGTACCTTTGGGACTCATATGCCTCATGTCTTCGTAAGGATATTGATTCGTCGAGAAGACATAGGAAGTGAGTCCTCCCGAGTTGAAGTTGAACTTGGTTCGTTTGAAACCTATAATAGGTAAGAACAAGGGGCTTTGCTACCCTTAGTAGGGGACAACAAGGACAGCTCGGGTACCTTTTAGAACCCAACCGTTTGAGAACTTAGAGCCTACTCCAATAGAGCCATATGGAAAACCTAGGATTTTGAGTTTGGCCAAAATCATTGCAGATAATCCGTGGAGACATGTCCTAGAGTGTTGGAATGCGCTACCCAGAATTATTCGTGAAATTATTTTGGTCTCTTTATTTTGATTTTTTTCTTTTTTGTCTTGTTGTTTTGCATATTCATTCATTCATGCATCATCATTCCATTTCATCGGGTTTTGACATTCAATAAAGTTGTTTCTAAAAGTAGATATTTTATTAAACCAATGTTCTTTTGTTTGCACTCATGCATTTGCATCATTCTTCTGTTTGTTTTGTTGTTTTCTTCTTTGCTTTGCATTGCCATCCATGCATACATGACATAATAAGAATCTAACTTAAATAAAAATGACAGAAAATCAAAATAGCAAAAACAAATCACAAGTACGGTACTCGGTCTCAAGCCAGAGCAATGGAAGATAGAGTGACGGCCTTAGAAAGCAACCATAAGAATACCCAGGATAGGTTAGACAAGCTGGAGATGAATCTGAAGCAACAGATGGAGTTAGTTCATCAAAAGACAATTGGTTCAATTGCAGCCATGTTAGGCTTTAAGGACCCAGACACAATAGAAGCTGACGAGGAAGCAAATGTCGTGCCAAAATTTCAAGGGATGACCTTCGTCCATCCAAGCATGCAAAAAGAAGCACAATCTTCTAAGGCCAAGATTTCTCTACATTTTGCTAAGGCTTCGGCTTGGAATGATAGGAAGATAAACTCCAAGGAGGTCATTGAGGTGCCTGATCTCGATGAAATTACCGACAAGGTGAAAGCTGAGAAGAAATGGGAAGATCGTTATGAGAAGTTAGTGGGGATGATTAAGTCATTCCAAGAAGGAGGTATATATGGAGGAGTGGATGCCAAGGATTTAAGCCTAGTGACTAATCTGGTAGTACCACCAAAGTTCAAAGTTCGTGACTTTGAAAATATAATGGAACTACGTGCCCTGCAGCTCATCTAACTATGTATTACAGGAAAATGTCGATGTATCTTGAGAATGAAAAGATGTTTATCCATTGCTTTCAAGATAGTCTAGTAGGGTCAGCTGCACGCTGGTACACGCAGCTAAGTCGAGTTAACATCAGATCATGGAAAGATTTGTCCAGAGCTTTCAGTGAGCAGTATAAGCATGTTTCAGACATGATTCCAACCCGTTTAGTTCTGCAAGGATTGGAGCAAAATCATCATGAGAGCTTCTGCCAGTATGCACAACGATGGAGGGATATGGCTGCCCAAGTCCAGCCACCATTGCTGGAGAATGAGATCACCCCAATGTTTGTGGAGACATTAAAGGGTTCTTTCTATGATCGCATGCTCAATCATGCCACAAAGAGTTTCGCAGACATGCTTATAAATGGAGAGTTAATCATTACAGCCATGAAAAATGAAAGGTTAGATAGTGGGGAAACAAAGAAACCATACAAAAAGAGAGACAGTGAAGTCAATGCCACTAATGTCTACAACCCAAATTACTCAAAGGGGGTAGTCTTTAATAAGCCCAACGTCTCGACCACAACTCCATCAGTCACAAATCATCCGAAGGAAGAACAAAGATATCAAGGGAGCTCAAAACCATATTTCCCTCATATTCCAATGGCATATGTAGAATTGTTTGCTGAACTGGTCAAATCCCAGATGGTGCTGTCAAGACATGTTCCCTCATTCTCACCACCATACCCACCATGGTATGATGAGAAGGCACAATGTGAATACCATGCAGGATTTAGGGGACATACCATTGAGAATTGCACTGCATTCAAAATAGTGGTGGATGACTTAAGAAAATCAATATTATCATTTGATACGTCAGAAGATAAGGGAAACCCTCTGCCAAATTATCAGAAGGCAGGTGTGAATGCAATCATAGATGAGGAGGATAAAGTGGTTAAGGAATGTGTTGATGAAGTTAAAGCTCCCATGAAGTGGGTATGGGCTCAAATGGTGGCAGTAGGGATGTTGGAAGGAAGAGCTCAGAAACTAAAAATTGAGAATGAATCGTACTGTGAGTACCACATAAAAGAAGGAAATGAGATTGATTGTTTCTTAGAGTTTAGGCAACTAGTTCAAGACAAGATGAATGAGAAAGAACTTGAGTTCTTTGGAAAAGATGACAAGAAATGCACGCTGGACATTTGTGCATCATATGAGTCATCCTCTAAAAGAGACTATTCTGGAATGAAGCCTTTAGTTATTAAGGCTAAAACAAGAGTATGCGAGCCAACAAAGGGTGTAACCCAACGGCTTATAATTAAGGCACCGACCCCGTTTCTATACAAGGATAGCAAGCAGGTTCCTTGGAATTACGCTTGTACGGTGGCAACTCTAGGAGAAACATCTGTTCAAGAGAAAGAAGAACTGGTTAATAAGGTGAGCCATTTTACGATGAGTGGAAGGCTCTAATATCAACCGATAGTAGAGGATAGAGATGCAACGCAAATGAAAGCTTCTACCGAAGAGCTTGAGAAAGAATATAACAGAGATTTATTCAAAGAGAAACCAACAACATATCACGAGCCTGTGAAGGAATTAGAAGCCTAAGAATTCTTAAAGATTTTAAAACACAGTGAATACAGCATCGTGGAGCAACTCCACAAGCTTTCGGCTCGAATTTCTATGTTTTCTTTGTTATTAAGCTCCGAGGGCCACTGCGAGGCTTTGTTAAAGATTTTGAACCGGACATTTGTACCAAAGGAAATCACAACCGATAAGATAGACATGTTAGTCGGTAACATCACTGTCAATAACTTTATCTCATTCAATGATGAGGAAATACCAGGTGAAGGAACGAGATCGTGCAAGGCTTTATACATCACAATCAGATGTAAATGACATATGTTACCCGGAGTCCTAATTGATAATGGGTCGGCACTGAATGTTCTACCGTTAGCCACACTTTAGAAGCTGCCAATAGGCAGTTCTCATATGAGAACTTATCAAAATACAGTTAGAGCATTTGATGGAACTCAGAATGATGTGTTAGGGAAAATTGAGGTGTCTTTGCAAATTGGACCAACGATCTTCGATGTTGAGTTTATGGTCATGGATATAAGACATAGTTACAGCTACTTGCTTGGGCGACCATGGATTCACACAGCAGGAGCGATCCCATCTATTTTACACCAGAAGCTAAAGTTCGTGATCGATGGTCAACTAATAACTGTCGATGTAGAGGAGGAAATCGTTGCATCAGTAACCACTGATGCACCCTTCATTGAGATCGATGAGGGTGAGCTCGAGTGTCATTTCAAGACATTAGAGCTAGTCAATGCAACCTTTGTCACTGAAGGGAGCAAGGTGCCAGAACCGAAATTATCAAACTGTGCGAAGATGCAGGTAAAACAAACGCTTGGGAAAGGAGCTGAAATTAGGAAATGATTCAGAAAGAGACATCAAGGAATGTTGTATCCCGTAGTAATCCCAGTGAAAAAAGATCGGTTTGGTTTGGGCTTTAAGCCCAACAAATAGCAAAGAAGGGCAGAAATCAGAAAGCATCAAAATAGGAGAAGAGCTAGATTGAAGGGAGAGAAAATTGAGTGGGAACCAATAACTTCCCTCCCCTGAACCATAACTTTATATATGGAGGCATGCTGGATCCAAGTGCCCCAATTAGGGATGAAGGAAAAGAAGAGAGTGCCCTATGTGAAGCATTTGAAAAGATGAGCATTAACACTGTGACTAACGAAGACGAAGAGAGCCAGTACCTGTTAATGATTCGCCCTTGCTTTGAGCTTGACAATTGGACTGCTGAAGAAATTCCTGTAGTCTTTAAGACATGTTCAGAGTAATTCTTAAAACCAACCCCTTTGCTCTAGGCCCAAAGATGATAGGGGATCTTATGTAAATGGCCTATGTCAAACTTTTTAATTCAAATTCAATAAAAGATGCATTTCCTTAAATCTTATATGGCAAACTTTCTTTTCTTGAATAAACCAAAACTAAATGAAAACCATAAAGCATAAAAAACATTCCATTCATTTTGTTTCTATCCTTTGTATATATTTTTTTCTTATTCCTTTTCAGGTCTTCAGATATCATTGACATAAATGAATCCGAGTCTGACTTCAAGGTTGACTTTGAATTGCCTCTATGCTTGGAAGAAGTTGGAAATATTGACGATGAGGAAGAACATGATGTACCTAGTGATATGCTCAGAATGGTAGAAGGAGAGGAAAAGCATATTCTACCATATAAAGAAGAATTAGAAATATTAAACCTAAGAATTGAAGAAGAAAAGCAAGAGGTGAAGATTAGTACTACCATCATAGCCAAAACTAGACAAAGTCTGATTGAGCTTTTGAAAGAATTCAAAGATATTTTTGCTTGGTCGTATCAAGATATACCCGGCCTTGACACCGGCATCGTCATGCATAGGCTCTCTATAAAGGAAGGTTGTGAACCTGTAAAGCAAAAGCTGAGAAGAATGAAGGCTAAAACACTCATCAAGTTCAGGGACAAGGTAAAGAAGCAATACGATGTAGGATTCCTCGAGGTAGCTAAGTATCCGGAATGGGTGGCGAATATTGTCCCAGTACCGAAGAAGGATGGGAAAGTATGAATGTGTGTTGACTATAGGGACCTCAATAAGGCATGCCCTGAGGATAATTTCCCGCTCCCACATATTGACACTTTAGTCGATAATACAACTGGACACTCACTCTTCTCTTTCATGGATGGTTTCTCCGGGTATAACCAGATTAAGATGTGCCCAGAAGATATGGAAAAAACAACTTTTGTGACGTTATGGGGAACTTTTTGCTATAAAGTGATGCCCTTTGGACCTAAGAATGTAGGGGCAACCTATCAAAGGGCTATGGTCACCCTTTTCCATGATGTGATGCATAGAGAAATAGAGGTATACATCGACGATATGATCACCAAATCTCGATCTGAGGAAGAACATTTGGTCAATTTAAAAAAGCTTTTCCTAAGACTGAGAAAGTTCCAGTTGAAGCTCAACCCGACTAAGTGCAAATTTGGGTTCACATCTGGGAAGTTATTGGGTTTTGTTGTGAGCATAAGAGGAATTGAGATCGATCCTTATAAGATAAAAGCCATATAGGAACTTCCCCCACCTCAAACACAAAAGGAAGTTCAAGGTTTTCTGGGACGATTAAATTACATCGCACGCTTCATTTCTCAGTTAACTGACAAGTGCGATCCAATGTTTAGGTTACTCGGGAAGAACAACTCGGGGACATGGGATAAAGAATGTCAAGCGGCTTTGGAAAAGATTAAAGAGCAGTTGAGTAGTCTTCCAGTGTTAGTACCACCTGTTTCAGGGAGAGCACTGATCTTGTACCTAACGGTCTATGAAAATTCTATGGGCTATGTGTTAGCGCAACATGATGATACTAGAAGAAAAGAAAATGTGATATATTACTTGAGCAAGAAATTCACTGATTGTGAAACCAGATATTCGTCGATTGAGAAATTATGTTGTGCTCTGGTCTGGGCAGCTAAATGGCTAAGACAATATATGCTTTATCACATTACGTGGCTAATCTCGAAGTTGGACCCACTGAAGTTCATGATGGAAGCCCCAGCCTTATCACGAAGGTTAGCGTGTTGGGAAATGTTATTGTCAGAATTCGATATCCAGTATGTGAGCCAAAAGTGATAAAAAAGAGTGTTATAGCAGACTTTTTGACAAGTCGCGCTTGTGATGACTATGAAGCATTTAACTTTAATTTTCTTGATGAAGAATTGATGTGTATCTCAGAAGATGATGAGGCTTCAACAGAGTCTTGGGTTATGAATTTTGATGGTGCAGCAAATGCGTTAGGAAGAGGTATAGGGGCAGTCTGGTTTCACCGGAAGGAAACTATTACCCTTTTATCAGTCGTTTGAAGTTCTTCTACACTAATAATATGGTAGAGTACGAGGACTGTATAATAGGACTAAGAGAAGCTATAAGGAGGAAAATCCGTACTTTAAGAGTTTTCGGGGACTCTGCATTAGTCATTTATCAGATACATGGCGAATAAGAGACAAAAGATGCTAAGCTATTGGAATACCACAAGTTGGTCCTTGAGTTGACCAAAGAATTTGATGAGATCACTTTCAAATATCTCCCTAGAGAGGACAACCAAATGGTTGATGCTTTAGCCACCTTAGCCTCCATGCTTAGGGTAAGTGAGGGTTATGAGATGATGCCCATCAGGTTACATATTCTAGATTCTCCAGCTCATTGTTATGAGGTGGAAGAAGAGATGGATGGATTGCCATGGTACCATGACATCTTGCAATATGTAAAATCCCAACAATACCCGCCGCAAGCTATAGAGAATGAAAAGAAAATGATCAGGAAAATGACATCAGGGTATGTCCTTGATGGAGAGATTTTATACAAAAGAAGTCGTGATCAAGTGCTTCTAAGATACGTAGGAGCAAAAGAGGCTCAATTAATTGTGGAAGAAGTTCATGAAGGAGTTTGCGGAACCTATCCTAGTGGTTTCACTATGGCTAGAAGGATTATGCATCTGAGATATTATTGGTTAACCATGGAAGGAGATTGCATCAACTATTCTCGTAAATGTCACAAGTGCCAAATCTATGCAGACAAGGTTCATACGCCACCTCAACCTCTTTATGTTATGACAACCCCTTAGCCTTTTTCCATGTGGGGCACTGATGTCATTGGTCAGATTCACCCTAAGGCATCAAATGGGTATCGTTTTATCTTGGTAGCCATTGATTATTTCACGAAGTGGGTAGAGGTAGACTCGTATGAAAATATCACTAGATCCGCGGTTTGTAAGTTTTAAAAAAGGAAATCATTTGTCGATATGGCTTGCCTGAGAGTAACATCACTGACAATGCCTCTAATTTAAATAACAAGATAATAAGTGGAGTTTGTAAGCAGTTCAATGTCAAACATCATAATTCTGTGGTATATCGCCCGAAGATGAATGGGGCAGTAGAGGCTACGAATAAGAATATTAAGAGGATTATTGCAAAAATGATTGATACCTATAAAGATTGGCACGAGAAGCTACTGTTTGCCTTATACGCTTATCGAACTGCAGTAAGAACTTCCACTGGGGCAACACCTTTCTCATTGGTATATGGAGTAGAAGCTGTGTTACCCATTGAGGTTGAAATACCATCGCTCCGTGTCTTAATGAAAGCAAAATTCGAAGAGGCATAATAGATGCAGGTAAGTTATGACCAGCTTAATCTGATTGATGAAAAGAGGTTAAAGGCGTTGTGTCATGGGCAAATGTACCAGAAAAAGGATGATAAGGGCTCACGAGAAGAAAGTTTGCCCAAGAGAATTCAAAGAGGGGGATTTGGTGTTGAGAAAGAAGTTGCCAATCCAAAGCGATTCTCGAGGAAAATGGGCACCGAAGGGACTTACATTGTAACAAAGGTCTTCTCAGGAGGAGCGTTAATTTTAGCCGAAATAGATGGAGACGAACTCTAGAATCTGATAAATTCATATTCGGTTAAAAAGTATTATGTCTGAAGAAGAGAAAAAGAAAGAAAAAGAACAAGAAAAAAAGAGAAAAGAACAAAGAAAAGAGAAGGAAAAAAAGAGAAAAAGAGAAATAAAAAGAGAAAAAATAAAGAAAAAGAAAAGTGGGGTTCAAAATGAAAACCCGTAAAGGGCGTTTTGAAACCAAATGAGGATCTAAGTTGAAAACCTGTAAAGGGCAGCTCGGATAACTTGCAAAAGTAGTCATTTCACAAATCGATCTTGGGGATTCCATATCTGGAAGCTTCATATCTTTCCACATAATTATTATTTCCAGGGTTTGCTTAGCGTAGTTGACATTCAAGGCATCTTATGAAGTCATGATAGGAGAAGTTTTGGTTTTTGGTATCTGAATGCTTATTCATTTCCTTGTAATTTCTTTTTGTGTTTACCACAATACTAATAAAATTTTGTTGTGTAGACCTTTTCTTTTCATCCTTTGACATCTTTCCATAAAGCATCTTGCATTGAAATGAGAATTAAAATTTGGCATCACTTGAAATATACAAAAGATTTGTCTAGAAGGGTATTATAACTATGAGGTATTCCATGGTCAAATTTGAAGCTTAAGGGCATAAAGAGCAGCAATTCAAGATTGGAAATAGGTTTTGCTGCAAATCTCTGCGGATGATCCTCAAGAGATGCTTTGACATTACCATAAGACAACATGTTGCAAAATAGAGATGCTTACACGAGATAAGTTGTTTTCTACAACAATGAAAACAATTTTACAGATGTTGGAGGAGATAGTTAAAGATATGAGACATTGGAAGAGCATCAGGTTTTTAAGAAGCCTTTCACTAAACATTGATGTATCAACTACAATGATAACCTGACAAAGGCTAAAAGAGTGTTGAAGAATATGAGGATAAAATCAGTCCTTCCAACCAGGAGTACAAGATAACTGGATTAAGTGAGCAAATGTGTAAAGATCATACAAAGCAAAAAAGTACTAAGAATGAGAATGGTAAAGCAAAGATGATGTAGACGACTCTCTATGATTATTTTGTCAATCATCGTAGCATAAAATTGCAACTTTCAGATGATTTCCCATGAATTAATGATGATAAACCAATGCGTTCCCCATTTCCCCACAAAGTTTCACTCTTAGGTGTCCTATCAACAAGGAGCTTTCCTGTTTGAAAAAATCAAGGCAGAAGTCACAAGAAGGGATGAATGCATTGTCTCCATGATGCGACAAGGTGAATGAAGGAGGTAAGAGTAGGCAATGGTGAAGATTACTTTCCAAGGAATAGTCGATGGAATTTTAACAACAAGAAATTGGTAAAGCCAACTAGTATTGAAAGATGAGTTATTGCAAGCATTCTTAGTGCAAAGCCTTTTCGTGTGGAGGAATGAAAAGAAATCATACTGTCTTTTATGATGGGATGGGCCAAAATAGACACTTACCATCTGTTGCCAGAGTTGAGAAAATGTTTGAGATAATATAATTCGAGTTTCCTGGAACTTAGCAGATTTCTTCTGTGTCTATTGCTTAAAAAATGTTAAGAAAAAGAGCAAAAGAAATAAAACATGCATTCATGACTAGGTATCCCTAGGGGCATATGCATCTTAGTTGGATCATTTGCATTTGTTTTTCTAGCAGATTTTGGAACCCACTTATTCATCCAAGCGTATGGAGGATGAAGTCATCTTTTGGAACCTGTTTATCTATTCAAGCACGAGGAGAATAGAACCCTTCTATCCATCGGGCATTTGGAGAATGGAACTTGCTTATCTATTCAGGCATTTGGAGAATAGAACCCGCCTATCCGTTCAGGCATTTGGAGAATGTAACTTGCTTATCTATTCAAGCACGAGGAGAATAGAACCCGCCTATTCGTTCGAGCATTTGGATAATAGAATATGCTTATCTATTCAAGCGCGAGGAGAATAGAACCCGCCTATCTGTTCGGACATTTGGATAATGGAACTTGCTTATCTATTCAAGCACGAGGAGAATAGAGCCCGCCTATCCGTTCGGGTATTTGGAGAATGGAACCTGCTTATCTATTCGAGCACAAGGAGAATATAATCCGCCTATCCGTTCGGGCATTTGGAGAATGGAACTCGTTTATCTATTCGAGCGCAAGGAGAATAGCACCCGCCTAACTTTTTAGGCATTGACGGTTTGGTAATTAGTGAAAATCAGTGTCTTTTCTACTTTGCTCTATTCTTGTTTCACCGGAATGACAAAAGAGGGGCAACTGTTGCCACTAGATTTTCACCTTCGTTTTAGTTTAATTGTTATATTAATTTAGTATTATTGTATTAGTGTTATACTGTTAATATAGTTAGGTGTCATATAGTATTGATAACATAGTTAATGTATTATAGTTGTAAATATTAATGTTAGTATTAGAATTGTTTAGGTGTCGTGTTTAGTATAGTTGTCCTATGTTAGTATGGTAGTTAGAATTAACATAGGTTATATATTTTTAGTAGCTTAAGTTAGTAGTTAATATAATAGCTAGTTATCAAAACCCCAAAAAAATAGACAGCCAATTCAAATAAAATAAAGGATCCATTAGATATAATTAAAATAGATAGAGTCCATTTTTTCATTATACAAGGGCTTGTTGGCCCGTTTATAACCAAAAAACCCTAATCCTTCTTTCTATATGAGCAGCTGAAGCAGGACCGTTGGATCAAGGGGCTGATCCAATGGTGTAGATCATGCCAGCAAGGAGTTATAGCACCGCGTCCCCATCACCGTTGATCCAAGGGTAATCGAACGGCCCAGACCGCTCTAGAGCAAAGACGCGGATCATCACTCGCGCGTGGTAGCCACGCGTACGAAGTTTCAGCTCCGGTCGTTCATTATGTCTTCTCCGGTGAATACCCGAGCTGCTTTCACGCCACTTCTGCCATGAACCGTTCCTCGCTGGCGTCGTTCGAATCGTCAGAAATATGCAAACAAAGGAAAAAAGGGTTAAATCCCTAAATTAGAGCCTAACAATTCATGATAAAACCAGAAGGGAATTAAATCCCTAAATCGAAGCCCTAACTGGAACCAAATCAGAAGCAAAATAGAAAAGGGTAATCCCTAAATTAAAGCCTCTGGCAAAGATCAAGCAATCCGAATCAAATATAAGATAATTTAGAGGAAGAAAATCAGGGATTTGTGCTTAATGTTCAAGCATTTCTTGTACTATAAATAGCACTGTAAATTATTGTAACACAGACAACATTTTCAGACACACCACAATTGCAGAAAACATACACTACATACATACACTCTTTCAATTAGCATTCTGAAATTGTAAAGCCAGCAAGCAAGGATTGTAATCAAAGTTTCAAGCACTAAATGAGCAAGTTTCTGGTAATATTTTCTATCTATTTACTTTTTGTTTCGAATTTAATAAAGAAAAAGGGATTGATTTTACCTTTAAACACCGTTTGATTTGGCTTCGTTGTAACTCCGGTAAAAAAAGCAATTTTGAGGTCTTCGGAATCTAGGTTTTCTGGGAATTTCGCCGCCGACAACAACCGCCAACGCCGGTGGAAGGCGGCCAGGACGGCGGACCACCATCGTGTTCTTCATGAAATGAAGAACACAGATGAACACATTAGAGAATTTAGTAAAGACCGATTTTGATCCATTTTTATAAAAAGGGGAGAAATGATTTCTGTTTATAATGTTTATTATATATACTAACCCGTTTGACTTGACCCGAACCTGGTTATAACCCGCGCCCTTCTTTCCCGTTTCTTATACCGCGACACCTTCATTTTCAATTGTTTCAATTTCGTCCTTTTTCTTTTCAATTCGACACTAAATTTTAAATTGTTTTCAAATTATCCATTACATTTGATTTTCTTTTAATTTAGTCCATAATACAGACTTTTTTATATAAATAAAATTAATTTCCTTTTTCTTTATTTAGCAATTATTTTTATAGTTAATTTAATTTAAGTTTTTGTTATTGTATGTATATATTTGTATGTGTGTTAAACTTTAGGGATAGAGACTTAAAACATAGAATAGAGACATATATGTTGTAAAACATTCTTCATTTTCAATAAGACACGCTTAATTATATAAACTTAATAGTTAAAATAAATGTAGATGTTTCTTTAAGGTTTAAACACTAAATTCTAAAAAACGATAACACACCTAATTTTTTCTCTGGTATGTTTTTTTGAAAGTAAAAACCTAATTAATATGGTGTCTTATCAAATGGGAATGACGGGTTTGCGCCAGGAGTGTTGGCGGTGATTAAAGTTCATTTCTCGGGCGATAAGGTCGTTAAAGTAGATTTACATTCACTAAGCGGATAAATAGATCGAAATTTTGTGAACCTGCAAATCCCAGATTTTTAAAGCTTTTTTAAATCAATTAGGTACTAGTTCTTGGGCGTTGTGGGGGTGTTAATCCTTCCCCACACGTAACAGACCTCCGAACATGTTTTCTTTGTTTTCCGTAGACCAAAATGTTATTTTGATAAATAAAACGTTTTATCAAAATACCCTTGTTTTAAAAGTGATCCAATCACACTTTTTCAAAAAGATTGGTGGCGACTCCGTGTTTTTATAAGGTTTTCCAAAACGTCAAAACTCCTAAAAAGGGTTGCGACACATATGATATTATCTCTCTTTGGTTCCAAACCAATTGTTCGTGAAGTTGTTCGAGTCTAGTTACCCTTGTTGCTATGGCGAACGTTTTTTCCATTTAGTGATGCGTATAATGCATGTGAATATGCAACAATGTATTATTTGAACAAAAATAACAAGGCAACACAAAATAATGCTACTATGAAAACATGAATGAATGCGAAGAGCGACACTGAGTTTGGCAAATATCATCGTTAAATGACTCGCATTAATGAGAATATCGTTTCGTTACAATAGCCAAAGAAAACCCGTTTTGCAAACGGTCCTAAGCTAGCATCTAGGTCGACGACTTTCTCCAAGATCCAAAAAATCCCTACTTCCTTCTTAGAAGCTTTGGCAGTGTCTTTCGCTTGGGTGATCTCTTGTATTGGAGTTATCAAATGTGCCAATTCTTGGTCTTGCCCCCAAGTGGTGTAGGCGGCGAATTAGAGTCGCTCCAATGTTGGCATTTGGTGTCCTTAAATTTCTCCTTTGAAAGAGTCATGCTGAACTCGACCCTCGGGGTGTGCTAAAGCTAAAGCCAAAATTTTTTCCCACTCGAAATATTCTTTCTTGTTCTAAATCGAGACTTGATTGTCGACCCAAGATGGCAAAGTGCCCGGGAAACCTTCGAGCTTGCCCCGTAAAGCTTTGTTCTTTGAGTAGATATGATTCTCACTGGTCTTCTTACAAGGGTTTGAAACTCCTCAATTATCAGGGTCAAATCAAAGTCGTCAATCGTGAAACAACCATAGTCGATAGTTCCAAAAATCTACAACTACTTGAAGTGGCGATTGGTTGATCGAAACATCAAGTGAATATGAGATATCGCTATACTCATATTTGAAAGCACTTCTTGCCTCAGAATCCCAATTATTCCACACTAACTTCCACTAGGACACATCATTAACTTTTGTGTTCATAAAAGTTTTGGCTCACTCTGTTAACTTGAACCTCTGGCTGAAATATTGCTGCGTCATGTAAATGCTCCCCTTCTGACCATATTTGTATGTCGTGATTCTTTTCATCTTTGTTTCAAACCAAACCTCTCATTAATCTAGTCTTTAATTTCAGAATATTTCCAGCTCAATGTGCTCTTTATGATATGATAAAATATGCAAAACCAAAAGGTAAAAGAGAAATGAGAAAACGATAGGAAGAGTTAGTCATAAGATAAGCAATAAATTAGAAAATGATAAACACAGACAAATTAGGTATAAGGCAAGCTAATAAAGAAAGAACCCTAACCGCATGAATTCTAATTCGCTAAGGTTATTCGTATGGCTCTGACGGGGTGAGCTTTTTAGATTCTCACGCATGGGTTTAGTTCTAATTAGGTTACCTGAACCTATCTTATTACCTACTAAGGCAACAAGAACCCCAATTTTGGCCCATTACAAGCTTGCGAATTGGTTTCGGTTTGAGGGAAAGCACGACCTAATGACGTGGAGGGATGCTCACGTGTCAAATAGCTTGGATTCTGGAAGTGAATTACCGACCCGTGGAGGGCTACTCAGGTGGGTATGTGGCGTTTCACTCCCACTTAAGGGATGGAGCTCGAGTGTAGAGTTTGATGAGTTGGTGCAACATATGTCGGTGATTCCTTAGAAATTAAATGATGAATTAATTCAAAGGCCACCAATTATCAAAGCCCGTTCAATTGTAGTTACATTTTCAAGAAAGGTTCAACCTTACCAGAATCAATTGAAATTGTGACAAATTTCCATCATTGATAAGCAACAAATATTTTCTTAGCCTAACTCTCTTTTTGTTTCAAAAAACAAAATCGATCCCCAACGGAGTCACCATCCTGTAACGACATTTTTTCCTTCTTGGCTCATTTATAAGTAGGGATTAAATCATTTTTGAAATATTGGCTTAAAGGATTTCTTTTGGAACTCTTGTCCCTTTGAAATCGATTTAAAACTTGGAGTCGTTTAAAACAAGATTTAGAGTCGCCACCGGCCACTTGGATAAGGTGGGCCGAACACCACAAAACCAGATATTTAATTTGAAAGGGCTCGGGAGTTGGTTACGTGTGGGGAAGGATTAGCACCCCCATCACGCCCGGAAATCGGTACCAAGATATTTGTTGCTCTTAATCGAAAGAAATTGTCAAAATTTGAAAAGAATTTAATTTGGTGACCTTAATTAAAAATTAACCTTAATTGAACGGGCTTTATCAAATTGGTGGGTTCAAATTAATTGGACATTTAATTAATAAGGTTGACGATACATCGGACCATAGATTAAACCGACATCGAATAAGCCCGACTGTCGTATTAATCTATGGTTCGAATCTCGCACGTCATCTTTATGCATGGTGCAAGCAGTTAAGTTATGATATGATGATTTTATCAACTTTTAACTTTACCTTAGGACGGTAAGGATTAATTCAAATATTTGGTCAACATCCTTTAAGCTCAGACTGTTATGACACAAATATCAGAATTAATAAACACCTCCCTTTTTGTGATTTAGATTAATTAATGTGAAATTTATGGGCCGTATGAATGACAGTTAAGGAATGGCAAAAAAATGCATAAAAGATAAACGCACAAGGCCCACCCCAATACCTAACCTCTAAGGCCCAAATTATGAAAATTTAATTAGTGATCTAGTTACTAATTAGGTGACTCTGGTTACTAACCCTAAATTAATTAAAACTGTAAGAAGACCTAAACCCTAGAATTAACTTAATTAATTTAAAACCGCGCCCCTATGAGACGAGCACACAATTTAAAATTAATCAACTTAATTAACCTAAATCTAATCTAAAACCCAAAAGCTAATAACTAGGCCTAACAATCTGAAGCCCAAGACAAAAGCCCAAACTGCCTAAAAGCTAACAAGCCCAAAAAAGGCCCAAACTAAACTAATCAAACAAACAAACTAAGCCTAAAGCACCTAAAGACCCAAATTATATGCATATACATTAAAAGCACATTATATTAAAATTACATTATATATTAAAAAACGTATTATTTTAAGATAATTATGTGTGTTATATACTTTTGGAGGTTACATATATTATACATTCAAAAGGACTATATTATATATTCAAAAAAACTATACATATATATATATATATATATTATAAGCATTATGAAACTATATATTTAAAGAAATATTATATATATTATATAGAAAGAAAAACTCATATTATATTGAAAATTATATCTTATATATTTTATAAAAAAACTATATGTTACATATTTTAAAACTATATATTATATTTTGAAAATATATGTATTATATAATATATAAACTACACATTCTACATTTTATCAAAATATAAAAAATGGGCTATATTAAGTAGTATTTGAGGACTATAGGTTATAAAAATATTACCCATACCGTATACGACTCATATTATGTATATAAAAATGCATATCATATATTATATCTAAACCGTATACTATGTATTAAAACCACATGCGATATTATATATATATATATATATATATATTAAAACTATATATCGTATATATTACGATCACAAATTATATGTATAAACATCAATAAATTAGCATACACACATCCATAATATATACACAAAATAACCAAAGTTGAGGGAATACCAAGCCCAACAAAATTGGGCTACGGACAACTGGTGGGCCGTATACCCGACTGAATCCGGGTAGGGGCAGTTGGTTTCTGAGCCGAGTTAGAGATGAACTGGTTTACCCGGTTTCATCCAAGTAAATGGATTAACCCCCCATTCCTTTCATTTCCCTCTTCAACAAATCAGAAACAAAAGGGCTCTCAAAACCCTAATAGAGCCGCCGCTCTTGGCCGCCGTTGAGCCACCGTCCGGCCTCGAATCGGTGCGTTAAAGCCACCATCGTGAAGCTCTCACACTCCTCTCTGTTTCTGTCCGAACGGATTTCACCAAAACGGCCACCAACGTCTCAAAATCGAACCGAACCCACGTCACCTCTAGAGTCTCGAATCGCCCCGTCCACCGCCAGATCGCGATGAAACTGGGATATGTTGCTCCTCGCTAGCCGCGCAACCTTTCCACCATTGGGATTCGCTGTGGGAGTCTCCGATCACCGGAAAACACCAAAAGTCAAAAGGGTGACCATCAAAACGTTTCAAGTTCTTCGCCGTCGATCTACTCACTCCGCTGTTTGATCATCGTGATTTCGGGATATATTTTTCCCCTCGCCTAGAGAAGCTTACTCACCGTTGGGATTCGTCGATCAATCCTCCGGCCGCCGGCAGCTGTTGAAGACCGAAGGTAAAGCTTCCTTTTTCTTTCTTCCTTTTTGATTCGAACCCAAAAAAAACAGGACAACCGAATAACCTAGAAATATATTCTTTGTATGTTGATAAAAACTCTCTTTTTGTTTTGTTTTTTTGATTCGGTAAAAGGAAAAATTAGAGAATAGGAAATCTAAAAAATGCTGCCTATTTTGTTGATGCTTGAAAATGCTATATCTATTGATTGTAAAAACACTTGTTTTGTTATTTGAATTGGAAAAGAGGAATGTAGGAAGTTCTGAAAATACTTTTCTTTATACTGATTCTTAAATATCCTCTCCCCTATTACATTGTTTAGGTTTCGGCTCTTATGGCCAGAAATTATAATGGAAAAAAACATATAAAAAATCTAAAGTTCTATTTGTTGCTGAATTTTTGTTGTAATTCCTTGATTGCCCATGTTTTGTTTGTATTCATCTGACCCTCTGCTTTTCTTGTTACTGTGTGAATTGGCCGGTGGAGAGGGGACCAGCTTCGATTGTTTGTTTGTGTATGATGGTGCCTGTGAGGGTGATGGAGGAAGAGGGGACCAGCAAAGTTGTTTTGGCATATAGGAGCGGGAGATATGCGCGAGGGAGTCCAAAGACTCGATCCGACGTGGCTGCCACGTGTTTGCCGATGTGTCTGTCCTCTACTGATGTGGTGCAGAGTGAGTGGCCAGCATTGGTGACGTGGCCTCCACGGTGGCAAGGAAAGTCACAAATATGGGCTCGTTGGGCTGCTGCAAGAGAAATAGAGGCATTAAATTTTGATTATTTAGGGCCCTAACTGGGCTGAATGATATGTAATGTTTTGAGTTTTTTTATATATAAAAACTGTAAATGGACTGTTATTTGATTTAGATGTTGGGCTTCCATTTATAAAATAATAGTTTATAGTTTTTTTAAACTCTTTTTTTATTTTTAAATAACAACAACATAATAATGATAAATAATAATAGTAACAAAGCATAATAGATAATAGCAAGTAATAATAATGGTAACATATAACATAAATGATAGTAATATATATAATTACAATAATAACGTAATAATAATAATATAATAAGATAATACAATGTAATATACTAGTAATATTTAGGCTTTCTTTTCAAATATAACAATAATATGATAATAAATAGGATCTATGATAGCAAATATGAATGCTTAATAAAATAGAATTAGTAACTAATTAATTTTTTGGGTTTTAAAGTTTTAATAAAATGGATAAAGTAAACAAACCCCATAACATTATTTAGAAAGTAGTTATATATATATATATACATATATATAAAAGCCTGTTATTGTAAAGATCAAAAAATAAAATGAGTCTATCCAAATAAAATTAGTGATTATAAAATGCATGAAAATTAAAATAACATAATTTTTTAAATCCCAAATAAGTCTTGCATAGCATTTCCAGTCACATCGAATGAACAATGCAGATCCCTAGTTTCCCAAAGTAAACATAAAAGAAAATTCATTTTCCTTGAACGTGTCAGTTTCAAGCAACTCCCCCCTCCCCTCTCTCTTTATATTTCCGTGACTTAATTTTATAAAAAAAACCCTAAAATTATTATTATTTTTTAAAAATTTAAATTCAAATTTTAAATTGCTCAATTCTGATCGCCGATTCAAGTACTATTATTTTTTTTGTCCGACTCTTACTATTGAAAATTTCTTTGTCTTGTCGTCAAAAATTAACGAATAAACAGTCGATTTTACCGTCGACGAACCCCCAACAATGAAGAAAAGTAGACCGATTGGGTTCCGATCGACGACTAGAGAGTGGGAGATGCCGAACAATGAAGTACACAACGCTCGTGTGGTGAACGGTGAACCAGCGATATGTAGGGGATGTCGGCGGTGAGAGAGATGTAATTTAAGTGTTTGATCGAAAAAAATTAAAACTTTAAAAAGAATTTTAACAAATTTATATTTCTAAAAAATATTAAAAATTAAATAAATAAAAAACCAGGGAACGTGTCGTGTTAATTTAGAAATTAAAACTTTGAGCAAGTAAACAATGCTCTAATTAAGCACATTCCGTAATCCAAGTTTACCAGTGAGCATAAAATCGAAAGACAACCTGAAACATTTAGTAATAAAAAGATACAATGAGCAATTAAATAAGCAGGACAACACAAATATACAAAACAAAAGGAGATAAAAGTGAAGGAGAAAATGTTTAAACCCAGGTCAGTTCTAACTTTCAGTACAGTTAGGTTTGTTTACTGCAATCGAAATTCCTTTTATAGAAGAATAATTTGAAAAAAAAAAAAAAAAATGAGCTTAATAACCTCGCAAAATGTTCGATGCATGTGGGGAGATCTTGAACCAAAAAAAGAACTAGAGAAAAGTAAAAAAGCTTACACTTTCTCAAATTCTTTTACAGAGAGATTGAGCTATGATTTGAAAGTGCTTGAAATTTCGTTCTCAGAACATTAACCAGAGCTGAGTTCGGTTGACAGTGATGGAGCTATGATGATGGAGGTGAGAGAAAAACTAATAAATATGGAGGACTAAATGTTTAATTATACAATTTATTTTTATTTAGGTGGTTAAAATAGGAGTAAAGTAATAGTTTAAAGACTATTTAGGTAATTTATTTTTTTACTGTGTCAACTCAGCACGCCGTTAGTATTTAACGACAATTAACACGCAAGTGACTAAATGTTTAAAAAATAAAAACGTAAGTGATCATAATAGTCAATTTTTAAAATAGGTGACCAAAAGTATACAAACTCTAAACCTAAGTGACTATTCTAATAGTTTAATCTAAAAAAAATATATAATTTAACTTACAATCACCTTAAAACTATTGAAAACAACATCTTCCAACCGAGGTATCCTTTACAGAATTTATTTTTACTTTTATTTTGAGAAATTATTTATACATATTTAATTGGGAAAAAATATTATTGACGTGTATAATTTGTTGTCGGTGTGTAACACTGAGTTTTATTTGTTTGCATATATCCTAACGAGGATTTTATTACCAAAAAGAGAAAATTGTGATATAGCTATATATCATATTATAAATTATACCAAAACAACTATAAATAAGCTGACCTCTTTGTTTTTATTATAAATTTAACCAGATTTAGATCAACCCCACGCTAATCCTTTTTACCTTTATTTTATTTACTAAATTTAAATATTTTATTGAATAATTAAGAATTATCTACCAATTTCCAAAAAAAAAAATTACCTCTTTAATTTCAAAGTATGATTCCTTCCCTGTATATATATACTTTCAAATTCACATTGAAGGATATATTTTAATTTGGTTTTATTTTTGTTCTAAATTTTAATTTGAATTAATCTAAATTTAATAAATGTTTGGCATATTATGTATTAAATATATAGAGGCATAGAGAGCGAATCTGTCTTTTACGAACTCTTGACTTTTTTAAGCAAATATCTTTTCTTACTTGATCAACTAATTGTTGAATTAATTTAATTTTTCAATCTAACCAATTCAATATAAACTTTTTTTATTTTCAAAAAATATATATAAACTTTCTTTATTTTCAAAAAGAAAAGAACTTTCTCACCTTCAACTTATATGTGTTACACGTGAATATCACACATTAATTATTTTATTATTTCATTATAAAAATTAATTTAATTATTTAATTTAATATATTTTAATTTTAGATTAACTAAATAATCTTTGTTCAAGACGATTAAAATATAAAATATAAAATATTTTAATGATGGAAGAATTAAATTCGTAATTAAAGTAATTGGACAATATTAGATATATATTCGTACAATATTTATAAGATGGATATGTAGCGGTATATTTTGGTCCATACAATATCGATGTAAATAACATAGTATGTTATCGATACATTAAATAATAATATTATTTTGAAAAATTAAAAACCGAGTAAATTATTTGGACATTCATTGCTATAAGAATTTATATTCAATACATTGATAGTAGAAACATTTATTTTTTACAAGCGTTTTAGTTTTATGGTTTATAGATTCAATTTAAGGTTTAGGTGTTTAGATGTAGGGATTTAGAATTTAGGGGCACTGGTTAAAATTTAAGTGTTAGGGTTAGGATTTAGAGGTTATGATTTAGGTTTTAGGTAGAGGTGGTAAGCAGGTCGTTCGGATCGAGTTCGAGTGGGATCACTTCGGATCGGGTTGATTTTCGGTTCGGGTTATTTTCGATTTAGGTTCGATTCGGGTCGGACCGAGTCTGATTCGGATTTAGTTCGGGTCTATGTTATTTTGAATTGGGTATTAGGTCGGGTTAATATCGGATCGGTTAATTTTTTGGTCGGGTCATATCGGATTGGTTGATTTTTGGGCCGAGTCTATTAGATCGGTTAACTTTTCGGATCGGGTCAATATTAGATCGGTTGCTTCTCGAGTCGAGTCAATATCGGATCAGTCGGCTTTTAAAGGAGAAAAATGATATTAAACTATTACTAAAGGTAGTTGTTAAGTAGTAATATAATACAAAATGAGACTAAAACATACATATTTGAAGAAATTAATTTCGGGTGCTTTCGATTCGGGTTGATTCTCGGTTCGGGTTGCTTTCGGTTCAGATTAATTTTTGGTTTCGGTTATTTTCGGTTTCAGTTATTTTTGATTCGGGTTGATTTTCGGTTTAACTAAATTCGGGTTGGTTTTGGTTCAATTTGGGTCAAGTTTAGACCATCATTGTAACACCCTTTCCCCGTATCCAACACTGAATACGAGTCAGAGGTATCACAAAACATTCGTAAAACCCTCTACATTTGTAATTCGGTAAAATTCTGTTTCTTTAAAAATATTATAATGTATTTAGTTTTTATTTACAAATATAGTTATTCGCGTAAAGTTTAAAAATAATATTTTTATTTTCAAATTGAGTTTATTTTCAGGCAGCAACTTATCAATTTAATTTGTCTTGATATAATTAATAAAATTGCCTAAAAACTGTCTGATTTAAAATTCATCCAGATACCAAATAAAATACAAATTCTATTAGAGCAGGCATACCCTTTTAATATACATGCCAACTAGTAAATATCAAACAATATCAAAAGATATCTTACTAATATTGATGTGCCTGTTATTAATTGATGATGTCCGTATACGCTCCTTACTCCAACCATTTCTTCTTTCCTACGTGTAAAACAGTTACACGCTAAGTATTTACTTAGTGAGGCAATAATTCAAATTCAAGTGCAATAGTCATAATATCAATATTAATGATTAACAATGCATATGATCACCTTACTATTACATGCTCGTTAACATAAATAAATATGTATATCAAAGTGATAAGATTAGATCTTACCAATACCGTTGCTATTTCCATCCGTAAGCTTTCAATGCTTACCAATACCTTTTTCCATTTCTATCTGCAAGCTTTCAAGCTTATCTTCCTGTTTCTTTTTTTATTATTTTCAATTTATTTAGCCCAAAGTATCGAATTAAGAGATTCTATGTACACGAGTCATCCCCCATACCCAACCTTTCTTGAGTATGTGTATTATTTGCACCGTAGTGCTTAGCACCCTAAGTGCTTCCGTATACCCAAACCTTGCATGAGTATACCCTTATTGAGTATTAATAAAATTGCATCGTAGTGCTTAACACCCTAAGTGTTTCCGTATACCCAAACATTGCATGAGTATACCCTTAATGAGTATTTATGAATATTGCACCGAAGTGCTTAGAATATTTATACAGCTATTTATGACTCTATGGCTAGCCAACTATACCTTTGAACCTCTATATCATACATTGGGCTTTATTTCATCATTTAGTCATCAATAGCAACATATATCAATATATATCAACATTTAACAGTTCATAACCAAAATAACATTCATATTATACCATCATCAATAACTAGTGATCAATGCATTTATTTTCTACCTTTGACATATTTAAAATATGTCAAATATATGATCAATGACATAATTATTATGACAATATATAAACCAGGTTGAATCATTGCAAGTCCTGCCGGTGACGTATGAAACATCCATGTATAATGTTATGTATGCATTGCACTCACCTGGGCCGTTTATTAGTATGCCTCACTAAGTCCTCTTTGATCCTTTCCTTCATCATACCTCGAACCTCCCTTGATTCTAACTTAGCTTCATAATTCAAATAAGTAAAATATTTGTTAGATCCCAATCTAACAATATCTTAGACATACTATCCAATATAATCATTCGAATATAAAAATTTCCAAACGTTTTCCTTTCTTCCTTGTATTGTTAAAAAAACTCATTATGGTCCTTAGTGACCAATTTGAACTTCCATTAACCCTTTTCAAGCTTACTAATCAACCTTAGATACAAAGTGTATCAATTCTCATTTTCTGGTAGTTTGCAGTACCTCCCAAGAAATATTTCTATAAAATAATATACAAATCGGAATTCGATTCCGTTTGTTCTGAAAGAAACTAGATTCAATAAGCTTTTCAACCATATAAATTAATAGCCCAACTTTAACTTGTACGATTTATGGCGAATTTTCAAAGTCAATTTTCAGTATTGAACTTCGGAACAGCCTGCTATAATGTTTTCTGACCTTTCACCACTTAAAAATTCATATCTTTTTACTCGAAACTCGAAATCAGTTTCCGTTTGTTGGACACGAAACTAGACGAAAAAATATTTACATTGGTATAAAATTCACCTTCTAACCATTTTTGTATAGTTTATGGTGAATTTTCAAAATTACGGCCATAAACCAGTTTTTCTACACAACTTCCATAAACAACTTCAACTTTTATACTAACTTCTCCTTACTTCTCTACTTTTCAATTTAGTCCAATCACTAGCTTTAAACCACCAAATCATCACATTCTCCACCAAATCATCACATTCTTCACAATAATTCTCCCTAATTTTCCTTATTTACCGAAATAGTCACTAAAATGCAAATATAAGGATTCATGCTTCTTAACTTTGCAATTTAGTCCTCAATTCAACATTACTACCTTAATTCCATCATTACAACTAAAAATCAGATTTAACCCCCATACAAAACTTCAATTTCAATTTGGTCACTTAACTTTGACAAATTATCAAAATGGTCACCAATTCAATTCAACATCAATTTGGCACTCTAACTTCTTTTTCTTATCTCTAACATCATTAATAACACAAATACACTCCAAATTCTAAAAATTCAGATTTGGTCCTTCAACTTTTCAAGTTGTCGAAATGGTCCCTACACAATTTAACTTAGAGTTTTGCTTCCAAACAACAATTCAAGCTTACTAGATCATTATTTCAACATCACAAACCCTAAATTAAACTTGAATCCATAAACCCTAATCATCTTCATAATAATCAAAATATGTAAAACTTAAATCCCAACTCAATATCATGATTTTAACATCGTACTAGCTTGATTTCAACTTGAATTCAATCATGGAATCATAAAATCTCAAAAGCCCCAATTTTATCCATAAACCCTAATTTCTTTCTCATGTAAATTCTCATCAATCAAGCATGGATTCCATGAATTATTGATATCAAAAGATAGAGCTTGAAGAGTAGAACAGCTTTGTAGTTGAAGAGATTACCTGAAAATCGAGTTTCGAGGCTTGAATCGAGCTTGGAAAAATATTCCTCTTTCTTTCCCTAGCCCTCACGTTTGTTTCTAGAAAAGATGAACAAAATCTTCATCTTTTCACCATTATTTTACACATATATCTATTAAATGAATATTAAATTCATTTAATAGTGAAATTACAATTTTACCCTTTTTATCTAATGGTTGAGATTGATTTTATCATCAATCAATGGCCAAGATTTAATCTTATATTTTCTATTTCCAAAATTGCCCTCATAACTTTTTAAATATTTCAAAATTGCCATTGGGGCCAAATGACCAATTTGCCCTCGAACTAGTCTTTATTTACTAGTTTATTTCCAAATTGTCATTCCATTACAATCTAACTAAATCTAGTTAAAATTCAATCAAACATAATAAAATATTCTTAAAATAATATTTTATGACTTTTCCATAGCTTTTGGATCAGTCTCTAAAATTTCCATTCGATCCAATATACCGATAAATAATCCTTTACTCAGAAATAAACTGTAGGATTCATCTTGAATCGAGCTAAAAATATTTCCAACACTTGGAAATGACTTTTATAACCTTTCTCTATCATATGGCAAAATTTCAAAATTTTCTAGTTCGGTTCGAGTATCCGGATTCTACATAAACTTTAACTGCGATTTTCCCAATAATCGAAGTATCAGATCGAACTAATAATTCCGCATTCGATTCACACCCGTGATCTGTTTATTTATGAAACAAAAACCCTTAACTTTTGGGAAATTACAACTTTAGTCCCCCAAACTTTTCCAAAGTTTATACTTTAGCCATAAAATTTTCAAAATTTACATTTTGGTCCTACCTTTTTAAACTTCAATTCCCATTCCAATTTTCCTTGTAATTCAACCAAACTTTAAGAATACCTTATTCAATTCACTATCTATCACATGAGACCTTTAAACCTTAGAAATTTCCTTTCCAAAACCCATAATTAAAGAAATCCCAACTTTCGCATTTTTGTCATTTTAGTCACTAAGTTAGCTTTTAAGCTATTATCTTAGTACTAAATGACCCTTAATCAACTTAGTAAATTTTGGGGTATTACAATCATGTTCGAGTCTATATCAGATCTCGGATCGAGTACATCGGTTCGAGTCCAGGGTCAAATTTGGCAGGTCTAGTTTTAGGGTAATATGTTGAAGATTTAGGTGTTAACTTATAAACCCTAAATTCTAACCTTAAACCCTAAATTTTATTCACAGTCATTAAATTCTAGATTGCTAAACCTATGTTAAAAAAACTACTAAACCTAAACCCTACGCCCTAAACTGAGCCTATAAATCCTCAAATTAAGACGCTTGTGGAAACTAAAAGTTTACACCATCAGTGCATTAAATAATAATAGAGGCTCCTGACGCGCTCTTAGGTAAGGATGTACCGAGTTGGCGTTGGGAGAACAAGAGACAGTTTACAACCCGATCGGCGTATGGATATTTGACTAATGGTAATTCCTCTAGCCATGCAAGCCGATGGAGAAAGGTTTGGAGGTCCAGGTTCCGCAGCGAGTGCCAGTATTTTTGTGGTTAGCTTTTCATAAGCGGTTGCTCACTAACGTTGAAAGAGTTCGAAGGCATGTGGCTGATTTGGATGCATGCACTATATGTTATGGAGGGCCTAAGGACGTTGAGCATGTGCTTCGATCCTGTGTCACGGCAAGGGGTTTTTGGGCAAAGGTTCTTCAATCGGATCAGGTTAGTAGCTTTTTTCAAGGAACTTTTGATGATTGGTTGCACCGGTATCTTTTTTATTCCTGTAGAAACTCGACTCAGGGGGATTGGTCAATGAAGTTTGCGATCTTTTGCTGGTTATTATAGAAACATAGATGCAGTTTACTGTTGGAATAGAGGTATATTCAACGGGAGAATTTATTGTCTAGAGGTAATCGCCTCATTGCAGAGTGTATCCATGCTTTGAATACTTTGATGACTCATGCGCCTATAATGCTAGTGCCGAAACATTGGGTTAATCCCCCAATAGGATGGGTTAAACTAAATGTAGATGCAGCAGTCAATACCACGGATGGTCGTGCTGCAATCGGTGGAGTTATTAGGGATTCATAGGGTTATTGGTTGTGCGAATTCTCGCGGTTTGTCGGATGATGCTCAGTGTTGTTGGGCGAGCTGTGGGCAATATATGATGGCCATGTGCAGGCTTGGGCGAAGGGCTTTTGCGACGTTGAGTTGGAATCGGACTGTTTAGAGGCGGTACGAATCGTTCAAGGTAAATAGAGTGCCCTTGAGGGCAATGCACTTGTTTTGGCAATAGTGGATTTAACCAGGAGAGACTGGCATTTGGTGTGCAATCATGTTCATCGCGAGCGAAATTAAATTGCGAATAAATTAGCGTTTATGTGTCGTGCGATACCAAGGTCTTTTATGAGTTTCTTGGGTCCACCTACATCGATAGTGAGCTTGGTGCTAGAGGATCAACACAGATGTTTGGTCCTACAGGAGGAGGGGTCCTGATTCTTATGTCGGTTATTTGGGTTAGTTAGTTGGTTCGTCTAGTATATGAGGTGTAGTCGTGTGTTTTTTGTTTTGTTTTGAATAGCACGAGATTTGGTTTTTTATTAGTATTCTATAGGTATTTTTTTTCTCAATTATGTTTAGGGAAAGTTTTTAATGAGACCTATAAAATATTTTTGTTCTTATCAATAATAATAATAGAGGCTAGACATAAATTTTGGTACGTATTGAAAAATAAAAGAACAAACCAAAAAAAAAATCATGCAGTTTATAATCATATTGTGCCACCACTCTTATATAGTTAATAGGTACTCACTCGGTGACAATGCCTACTAAAGATAATATAGCAAATCAATTGCAGACGAATAAAGTACACTCTCTAATTAATTTTTCTCGGTCTTCTTTTTCCCCCTTTCGGCGTTGTAATTTTTTTTTTGTTTTTTTTTAATTTAGTCTGAGATAAATTAATTTTTGTGTCAATTATCGATAGTTGATTTTCATCTTTGCCATTATTTTTTTATATTACGTTTTGATTTCTTGCTTTACTTCAATTTTTATTGATAAAAAAAGTTGTTTGACTTTTCTTCTCGCTTATTTTGTATATGCTCGTCTACCTTTGTGGCATGTTTAGCTCAGCCTTATGACATGTTGTTCGTGTCTACTTTTGCAGTATATCTGCGATTGTGTAGAGATTCTTACGTTGCTCGTATCTGATTTGCGATTGTTGATAGTTTATTAGTAGTTAAATCCCCTTTTATAGTTGTTTGTCAATGTATCTAGATCTGTTTTGTAAAGTAGACTATAAGTTTTCTTTGATTGTTTGTTGATGTATCCAGATCTATTTTGCGAAACAGCCTATAAGTTTGTTTTCATTTTGTTGGTGTCCTATTAGTGGTTAAATCTCCTGTTGTTGTTGTTTGTCGATGTATTCTTATCTATTTTGCGAAGTAACCTATAAGTTTGCTTTGGTTTTGCTCGCCACTCCTCCATCATCCTTAAAGCGTCTAGTTGGATAAAAAAAAGAAGTATTGTTGAAGATTATTAGGTTACTATGATGATGGTTGTCAGATTCAAAAGAAGGCTTCGATTATCACAGTTTTGCAAAAAAATAGCCCACTTGCCTCTCGAGAAGAGATAAGAAACATACTCAATGGTGTCATTGAGCTTTTTTTTTTTCGTTTTGTTTTATGTTTGCTTTTTTTGGTAGACATAGTCCTCAAAATTATCTTTTTGATTGATTGCATTGTTAACGTTGTACCGTCTTTTGTTTTAATAAATTTATGTATCGTTTCAATACAAAAAATATACTCTATAATTCCTCTAATGAGGAGAATTTTACACTCTCAAAATTAAATTTTAAATCCAACAAATCCAACGTCATTACTATTCAATTCATTTATAGACTAATTGAAATTGAGTATTATAAAGGTTCATCGCATAAATAGTTCTGTTGATCCAATTTGAAAACCTATTCAAAATAACAACATTCTACAATGATATTGTCACAATATTCAATGCCTAATTAGTAATTAACACAAATTTGTTTTTAAAATAAAAGTTCACTGATGAAAAACAGCAAGGTGATATGGACATCATCAACACAGAACTATACAAGTGAATGTTCTTAAAAATAGATATCTGAATTTCGAAATTATTGTTTTCAAATAACCATAAATAATATGCAGGAAGCTCTATCATACAAAGCTCAAACTCACTAAATTAAGTAGTCTCATCTCATCCTTATATTATGCGAGGGGGTGGTGCATGCAATCTTTGGCTACTTGGGACAGAGAATTGAAAGAGGAACCGCCCTTGTTCAAAGCCTTCTCTGCACTATTCTTCAATTCCTTGACTCTGATCTTCATTGCTTCCCCTTCCTTATCCACCATGATCGTCCTCACCATCTTTTCGATCGCCGCCCTCCCCACGATCTCCTCGGTCGACGACACCTCCGGTCGAACAGCAATCTCCAAATCCTCGGTCAGCATTGCAGCATTCATTTTCTGCTCTGCGTAAAGCGGCCATGCAATCATCGGCACTCCATTCGTAATGCTCTCTAGAGTTGAATTCCATCCGCAATGAGAGAAAAAACCACCTACTGAAGGATGGCTCAGGATTTGTGCTTGAGGCGCCCACATAGGGATCACCAAGCCGATGTCTTTGGTTCGGGTGAAAAACCCTTGGGGCAAGTAATCCGGGGTTTCATCCCCATCATTTTCACCTATGGTGAAATAGGTCCCAATTGCATTATTCGATGGAGGACGAACGACCCAGATAAACCTTTGTTGGCTTTGCTCTAAACCCCAAGCCAACTCAGTCAGTTGTTTTGCTGATAGAGTTCCCCCGCTGCCAAATGAGACATAAATGACCGATTCGATTGGTTGGTCGCGGAGCCACTGTTTCACTTGTTTGTCTAAAACTTGATTTTGATCTTGCCTGACCAGTGGACCGATAGGATAAATTGGAACGTTAAGAAGTGTCCCCAAGTAGTTGTTATCTCTAAGTGCTTCAATGGTTTTGGACTCCAGATCTTCCCATGTATTGATCAAGATCCCATGAGAATTAGTCATTTTATCTCCATCAAATTTGGGTCGATCAATACGATCGATGTCATGCAAAGAATCGAGGGTGTCTCTGAAAGAAAGCGACTTGCAACCAGGAATTTCCAATGCCTCTTGGCCCTTAACATGGTGCTCCGAGATGAATTTATCGTCAATTCCTGCTGAGTGGAATATGACGGCAAGGAAATATGCATTAGTGGTGTAGAGCACATACCTAAGCATTCCAAACTCTTTGGCTATCTCAAAGGCATCAGCTGCAAACATGTCCACAATCAAAGCTGACGGACGAAACTTCATGGCGGCAATCGATGACCGGAGGCTTGGCAACGACTCCCGCACGATGACGAACAGTTTTTCCACTAGCTGTGCGTTAGGGTCAATGAGGCCCGCCATATCAACCGGTGGGAGTGCAACGATGTCAAGATTCTCGAGTGTCGGCGATTTGAGAAGCGATGTTGTTGAGGCATGATCACTTGCAATAAAAAAGACGGTGACATGAAAATCATGGTAAGTGACCATTCGTTTGCCAAGCTCCATGATAGGAATGAGATGCCCCAAGCCAGGGCTGGCTAGCAGGGCAGCGTGAGGCTTATCTTCTTTCGGCATATTACTGGCAGACAAAAGAGAACAGAATTGTTGTTGGACTGAGATTTGTTCAGTTCTTACAGGTTGGTTTAGTGCTAATGGCAGTTGAACTAATTTATAGACAGAACAATGGCACTAATCATGTTCCTTTTCAGGACAGATTACCTTAAAACTCTCAAATTGAATTAATGCTAATTAATTATGATTGATTTTGTTCAAATATTGATAAACCAGACGGATATTGGCATGTTTTTTAGGTGATTTATTTGGTCAGTTGTTGCTTGAGGATCAATCATTGCACATATATTTGCAATTACTTTCCATAAAGAGCGTTTGTTTCCTTTTCCCAAATATGTAAATATGCTTTTAATTTTTTTGATTATATAGTATTAATTATTTATGCTAAACTTTCCATTTAAATTCGTCACGGAAAACAACCAATTAAAGCTTTCAATCCCAAAATTATTTCTTGACAATCACGTAAAATTGCATTCCTTAATCACATTTGTTTATGAAAATTAAAATCAAGGCCATTATATATTTTTTTTGAAACAAGAGTCAAATTTAATCAAAGATAAGTAGAAGTATAATAAAACAAACACAAACAAGAAACTTAAGGACTTTATCTACCAAAAACTTATACATAAAGAAAAATAAAATATGAAAACAGAAAAGGCATGAAGAAAAACAAAACACTTTTTTAACATGATCTTCAGTTTCTTTACAAACTAGTAAGCATCATCAAGTCTTTTATCTTTAATCAGCTAGACGCACATGTAATGATATAATAAAGGTGATAGACATAATTAATTTTGCAGATCTATTCTATTAATAATTCTGATTACGTTGACAAACTATCACATAAAAAACTAATCATATTAGACCGTTGACTTTTCTTGATCAAAAAAGTGCGATGATAACTACACAAACATAAAACTATTGCAAAAGAGGCAAATGATAACCACGCCACTGATACAACAAATACAACAAATATAGTATTATATTTAATGTATTGATAGTGTAATCACAAAAATGTGACGTAATAGCAAATATAAACAATGTTAGCATCTATTTCATTACCTATGTATAGATTTATACTATCAATACATTAATAAGTTTTAAAAACAATAAATAGTAAAATTTTAAACTGACATAGATATTCTATATAATATATGTAATTTTATTTGAAATTTAATTAATAAATATTAAAAATATATTTTATCTTAAATCTCAATAGACTCTAAATAAATATTTATTAAATTATTTTTAAATTATTATTATTTGTTGCCAATATATTATTATTAATAGATTTTGTCGTTTTGATGTCTAACGACCAAATGACTAAAACAAAAATAATTCAAAAATTAAATGATTAAATTTAAAAAATTAAGCTATAGTGACGAAATAAGAGTGAGAGAAAAATTTAGTGATGAACTTGTTTCAGTGTCATTTGTTTATTTCATAATATTGTTATCTACTTAACGTCGAATGACTAAAATAAAATAAATTAAAAAATTGAGTGATTTAATTAAAAAATTAAATTATAGTGGCCAAAATAAGAGTAAGTTTTAGCAATGGAATTTATAATTTACCATAGTAAATTTTATAATTATAACATTATCAACCTTACGATATCTTTTGAGTTAAATCTTTATATTAAAATGTGTAACTATAAAAAACTAACTTATAATTAAATAATTATTTCTATATTTTCAAAACATAATATCAAGTTAAATTATAACCACAATTTGGTCTCTCCGGTTCGCACGCAACAAACTGGTTCATGAGGGAATTTAACAGGAGGTAAGTGCAATTGTCACCTTTGTACGCAGCTTTTTGGCTGAGTTGGGTGCTATTTCCCAGCAGCTAGTGCACCCTCATACGCGCTCCGAGGTGATCTGGTCCCCACCAATCGAGCCCATGGTGAAGCTCAATTTTGATGCTTGTTGTTCTGCGGGTGAACAAAATTGTGGTCAGGATTAGTACTTTGAGACTGTAATGGAGAAATTTTAGGATCAGCTTACCGGTCGAACTCCAACGTCAGGTCGGTTTGTGAAGCAGAAGCGGTGGCGGCTCTTCAAGGGCTTGAATTTGCAGGCGATTTGGGTTTCTCTGACATCGTGGTGGAAGGGGATTCTAAAACCATCATCAACAAGCTGTCATCGTCCTCAAGTGGCCTCTCTGTAGTCCGACCCCTCATCTCTGATGCGCAGCAATTATCGAAGAATTTCAGAACCCGTCGCTTCGCTTCATCGGACGATCGAGCAACAGAACGGTGCATGCAATGGCTTTGGAAGGAAAATTTGGCTCCGGCGACCGTATCAAGTTAATTAAATAAAATGTAAAATTCACAAATCACCACTGAATTTTTAAAAAATAAAACGCTAATTAAATATTGTAAATGTTATAAAATGATAATTAAATTTTGGGTAAATTATACTAGTAGTCACCCAACTATCACTATTTTTGTTTTGGCCCCTTAATTAATTTTTTCATCAAAATTATCTCTTTCGTTAGATACTTTTCTTATTTTGGTCCATACCGTTAAAAATCTAACAAAATTATTGACTTGGCAATTTTTTTATTTTTTATTTTTCATGTTAGCGTCTCTCTACTTGTTAGCATGTTAAATAATATTATTTATTCGACAAACCAGAGGTGATACGTGTCACCTTACGATTTTAAACAAATCAAAGTAAAAAATACTCTAGGCGCACACTGCTACTGGGAGTTGGACTTAAGATCCCTTGAATAAGGGGTCCAACATCTAACCACTAAGCTAAGCTTAAATTTCTATCAAATTTTATTCAGTTTAATATTTAACGCCTAACATTAAAATCAAGGTGTTTAACCATTAAGCTAAGTTAAGAACCTGTTATATATCTATAAAATTTATTCTTTAATTTATGATGTATTATCACCTCAAAATTAAATCAAAATACTACTAAAATTATTCTACCATTAATATAAAAATGTATTAGATCATTCTAAATATTAATTAAATGTAAAATAATTTGTTCATATACATGTCAACGAATTAAATGTTATTTAAAAATTATACTTTATCCTAAATAAATATTATCAATTTAAATTTTAAATTTTTAATATTAGTTTTATAAAATAAATAAATATTTTTTATTTCGAAACAAATTGAAAAATAATTTTAGTTTGATCTTGAATTTTAATTACATTTCAAGCTAAAAAATTATTATTTAAATATAATTAATTTAAATTTAAATAGTTTTTTTAAATAATTCAAAATTTATATTCTACCATAAATATATATTATATAGTAAATTTTTTAAATGATCTAATACAATTTTATAAAAATAAATAATTAGAAAAAAAATTAGAAAAATAATTTTAGATTGATTTTGGTAGTATTTTGATTTAATTTTAAGGTGATAATACATCATAAATTAAAGAATAAATTTTGTAAATATATAACAAGTTCTTAGCTTAATGGTTAAACTCCTTGGTTTTTATGCTAGGTGTTCTCGGTTCAAATCTCCATAGAAACATTTTGCTTATTTTTTAGTTTGGAAGAGTATAAGTTAAATACTAAATTGGATAAAATCTAACAAAAATCTAAGCTTAGCTTAGTGGTTAGATGACTCCCAGCAGCAGCAACAGCAACATCGTGCTTAGAGTATTTTTTACTCTGATTTGTTCAAAATCAGGAGGTGACATGGTTGGTCGAATAAATAATATTATTTAACATGCTGACAAGGAGAGAGACATTGACGTGGAAAATAAAAAAATTGCCAAGTCGGCAATTCCGTTAGATTTTTAAAGATGGGGACCAAAATAGGAAACGTATCTAACGAGAGGGACAGTTTTGACGAAAAAATTAGTTGGATGACCAAAATAGAAAAACACTGATAGTTTGGTGACCACTAGTGTAGTTTACCCTTAAACTTTTTGTTTTGTAACAAAAAGGTAACTCAAGTACTAATAAAATTTTATATAATAGCACATTTAATCTTCTATATTTACACATTCAATCAAGTTAGTCCTAATTCAAAAAAGTTCACTAAATTTAGCCCTCATTACTTACAGATTCTTTCAATTTGGTCCTTAAAGCAAAATTCCAAAGTTAGCCCCTACCCAGTAATAAGAACAAAAATTAGTTTCCTTGTACTTTAATGCGAGCACATAGCACAACTTGAGATTGTTCCCAGTAATAAGAATGTGTAAATATAAACCATTCCCACCAATAATTTACCCTCAGAATGGTGTTGGTTGAGAAGAAAAAAGGGAGTGGAGAATGGTGTTGGTTGTTTATTATTAAAAAGGAAAAACAGAGAGGAGAATTTTACCCTAATTTTCTCTCTTTCTTTTCTGAAAATATAATATAAAATATTCTAGAAATTTTTGTCGTATTTTTTTAGGTGGCGGTTAAATTCACGATCGAGCTAGGGTTTTTCGAAATGTTGATCGGATATGGGAATTCGATCTGATTTGAATTTAATTAGCTGGGCGATCTTGATTTGCCTTAATTAGAACTTTGTTTTAGCCGGCAGTGGTGACTTCTCTGGCGAGTGAAAGCCAGCTTTCAATTTTCATGTCTTTCGCATCATACTCCATTGACATTCTATTAAGGCGTTGTTAACAAGTGCGAAAGTTAAGCAGTAAAAAGTTAGAGCTCAAGCTTACACGATCAATGAAGGAGAGATAAGTTGTCTACTTCGGTTACGATTTCTTGGACCATAATTTGGCACTCAAAGCAAAATTTCAAAGTTAGCCATTGGGGTCCTGCCCATTAATAAGAACAAAAATTAGTTCCACTTTAATGCGAGCACATAGCACAATTTTAGAATTTTGCTTTAAGGACCAAATTAAAAAGAATGTATAAATAACAAAGATTAAGTTTAGTATTTTTTTTGAATTAGGACTAACTTGATTGAATGTGTAAAATAGATAATTAAATGTGCTATTATACAAAGTTTTATAACAACCCTGTTAAGTACTTAACGAACGAGTTACCATTTTGTTACAAAATATAAAGTTTAATTGTCATTTTGTAATATTTGAAAGTTTAGTTACATTTTTGTTTTTTTAATAAAGTTCAGTGACCATTTGTGAACCTTACCCTAAATAAAATTTAGTATTAAATACTTTATATTTAAAATGAAGAACATTGTGTATTTATTTTCTATTGATATTTCACTTTAATTTTTTAGGTTTATTTATTTATTTTAGCAATGATAACTAAATTTTATTTAAAAACAATATAACATATCACAAATACATCGTATCCAAAGAAGGAAAAAAAAGGATTATGTTCAAAAAGAATTCATACAAAAATAAAACAATAAATTCAAATGTGCAAAGGAAAACAAATTTTCCTTGCAATTAACGCACATCGTCAAAGAATCCAGAAACTTTCATATATCTCATTGTCTATATCCAAATGAGACGATTTACAAGATGAAAAAGGAGTGGTTACACAATTATGATTACATTGGAAAACAACTACCAGACAAACTCAAATAAGAAAACAAGTGCCGTGAGGATCTCTGTACGAGCACCAAATGATCGTTAAGGTATATGAAAGCCATGTCAAACGGCATATGAAACTTACAACAAAAACAAAGAAAACCTGTCACAAGAGCATTAAAAATTAAAGAAACTCAAGAAAAACAAAAACAAGCGGCATGGGTTGAAAAAAGGAAAACAATGAACAAGAACGACCGATAACCAGCACTAAAGCCAATACCGTCATCGGTCAAGCAAGAAGAAGATGAAGAAAAGTTAATATTTATTTATCTTTTGAATTTAAACCTAAAATTTTATTTTATTTATTAAATAGAGAAGTATTACATTCTCATGCCAGAATTTGAATCCATACAAGATGAGATAATATGAACACCCTTAGTCACTGGATCAATCAGTGGATCTGTAACACCCTCGACCTGGATGTCACACTTGGGCCTCAAGCCTAACCAAAAACCATACAATTTCTCGCTTCGATTTAGCCCAAAAGGTATTTCTCAAAAACGTTTAAAATCAATAGTTGAAAATATAGATAAATAATCAAAATGTTACAAAGAACATCCAATTAAATTCAAAACATTTGAACATTCAATTTGATTAATACAATTTCAAAAATAAGGATTACGAACTCCATCATGTAAGGTCCTATGATTACACAGCCCACTAAACACAAGTACCGTACTCTAAAGATCACCACATACTAGAATCTCGTACTGATAGTTCTCAATGATCCCACGACCCAACGATCAACCTACTCACGGAAACAATAATTTCGAGCGCTGAGCTTACAAAGCTCAGTGGTACACATCTGCTCTACTATACTTCATGCTAATCATAAACATAAGCATGCAAGCTAGTACGAGCAATAATAAGAGATAAATAAACACGTGGCGCTACCACTAGTCACCTAAACACATGTTCTCATCATGCAAAACATCACACATGGCTCTCATGGCCCAACCATACCCAATATCTCATAAGATCATATAGGAAAAAAATATATATCAACCACAACAACAACTTTAGAGTGAGGCCGAGTCACGTAGCATCAGAACATACACTCCGAGTGAGACTGGGTCACGTAGCATCGGAACATACACCATTGCTCAGAATCCCCCCTTAAGCATCTACACTCTTGGTGAGACCGAGTCACCTAGCATCTGAACATACACCCTAAGTGAAGCCGAGTCACATAGCATCAGAACATACATCCATACTCAGAATTCTCCCTCGAGTATCATCAAATGAGGTCCGGGTCACCTAGCTGTTAGAGTATGCCCAAAGACCAATCATAAGATGATCTTAAATGACATTTGTTTTTACCTTATTTATTCTTAAAGAGGCATTGCCATTATTATTTTCAGTTACAATTCTGTGTGTATAAATAAACTAAATTATAATAAACTCCTTAGAATAATATGATTATTCTTAAATGTCCTTAGTCGAGTATTATTGCGGGAATGAACAATAATAATGCATTAAGACTAATATATAGTTGATTGATGACAAAGTGCTGTCATTGACATGTAGATGTCAAAATCAATACATAAGTATGTGTTAGAGAAATACTGGACTGACCCACTACGAGCATGTTTCTTGGATTATTATGTGATAGTCACAACATTGCTCATAGTGATAACTACATGAATGATCCTCGGACTTGAGATCATCATTATTTCAACATCGTGAGTGACATATTTTGATACAGTCAAACGTGTGTCGTAACTGACTACTCTATAAAGACTGATATTGGATATGTCACAATCTATATAGTGGGATATGGTTGATCAGGATAGGATTTGTCCCTTCTACATAATATGAGTAATATCGTAGGCCACTTGATTGAGTGAGACTAGAAATGCATGACCATGCTCGAATAAGTTGACATGAGATATCATAGTTATTCGTTTATAATAGTCTACTCAAGATATCAAGAAATATTAGATGGACTATACAAGTGTGATTGTTCCATGACTTGTGTCCATGTCCAATCTAGATATAAAGGACAAAAGGATGTAATACATGAAAAAGAGTTAATCACGAAAAGGTTATGTCGATTCATGATTTCTTGTAACTTAGGTGACAATGACATATTGCTAGATGTCACTCATTGTTTGTAATATTAGAAATGTTCTAATATTTACTACTAACGTTACATGAACCTACATGGTTACATCAACAATTGAAATGAGCATATATTAAATGAATTATATATGTACAAGTTTGTTGTACAAGAATTTAATTAAATCAATATATATTTGATATATATATAACTTAACTATTGGATAAATATTAAAAGAAAATAATTATTGTAATTATGACTCTTTTAATATATAAATAATATAATTCAATTTATATTTCTATATATATATTGAAATCCGAATTAAAGTTGAATTGGGATTATATATATATTGAAATCCTAATTAGTTGAATTGGGATTATATATATTAATATATATTGAAATCATAATTAAGTTAAATTGAGATTATATATATTTAATATATATATATATATATTGAAATCTTAATTAAAGTTGAATTGAGATTATATATATTTAATATATATATATTGAAATCCTAATTAAGTTGAATTGTGATTATATATATATATTTAATATATATATTAAAATCCTAATTAAAGTTAAGTTAGGATTATATATATTAATATATATATTGAAATCCTAATATAAGTTGAATTAGGATTTTAAAGGCTATATAAAGGCATGAGAGATCTAACAATCATTAATGCTTTTGGAAAACACTCTAAATAGTTTAGAGAGTTTTATATGCTCGTTTCAACTGGGTGAACTACGTATAAGTTGGAGCGTTATCGTTGCGGCTTAGAAATTGACATTGTGGAATCGTGATTGAATTTTTATCTTCTCCAAATTTAGAATTCCATATTTTTTAACAGGTAATTCTTCACCTTTTTCACCCCGATTCATTCCTTGTACGTGGATCTTTGGTGGTGATCGCCATATATTTTTTCCTGCTTGCCATGGGGTGTACCGTCGTGACCCAACAGTGGTATCATAGCCACTTGTACGATGAGGATTCGGGTTTCAATTACTTGGATGATGTAATTGTATGAGATACATATTATTTTTTTGATTTATTTAGTGAATATATGATATTTTTTTCGAGTAAATCTATTCAATCACTGTTAATCTAGTTAAAAATGTTCCTAAGATCGATGATTAAGAGTTAATCGTCAGGATCTTTGTCGATAGGGTTTAAAATATTATATGTTAATTGTTAACATATTCAATATTGAGTTTTGGGGTTTTAGATGTTAAGTGTTAACATACGCGGATTATAGTTATATATTAGACTAATGGTTAGTCAATAGATTTTGCGAGAGAAAGTAACAAGCATTGTTTCAGTAAAAATCTCGTGGATTTTAAAATCCTGAAAACACGATAATGTTGATAAAAGTTATCAAATCGTAAGGTTTTTACATAGTAATTAAGATGCTAATCTTTAAAAATTTCTTTGCCGCTAACCAGGCATCGGCAACCCCGCTAGTGGTTGTGAGGCCGCCGGAACCCCGCAAGGGGCTTGACACCTGTATAGGAATAATCTAGTAAGACCTTAATAACAAACCACGTCGTTATTATATTTGATATGTATGGTTTTTGGAATGCATAGTTATAGTCCAATAGCCCATTTAGTTTTATTTATAAGGTTTTATAAATATGGCCTGCGTGTCATGCCTTTCTCTACTTCTATTGTAATTATCTTCTCATCTTACTCCCTCATATGTAAAATGACTTTCTAACATTGTAATCTATACGAAGAAGCATGAACCAGAGGAACAGACGTGTGGGCCGATAGAAAGATGCTTGAGAAGTGTTTTTATCCTTAGAATAATTTGGTTCTCCAATTGGCTTGGGACGAGCCACCTTAGGATATGGACTATAACTATTGCATTCATATTTACTGTTTTTCATGTATGTGATAAAATGAATGTATGAGATTCATGCTAGTTAATTGATAATATCAAATGTTAAATGGTGAGATAATATTCACAAAACCCCTCAATAAAATATTAAGTCTTTTATTACTTCCCAATATTAACCCTCATTAAAGTCTAGATCAATACAATGTAGGTTCTTCTAAAGCGAGGTACTTGTATCTATCTTGGCCAAACATGAAGAATAAGCAAGTGATATTCGTTGGTTGTAGCATTGGTTAAAGACTTAACTAGGTTACTCTAATAGGATTAGAAACCTAAAGGTTAGTTATTTGGATAATCATAAGATGATTATGAACAAGAGTTGTTCACCAAATGAAGGAGTTACATGAGATGTAATTAGCAAGTGTTGCTTACCTAGATAGACCATAATCTTAAGAGAAAAGCCAAAGCCAACTTAAGAGAATGTGAAATTTGGATCCTTGCCCACTAGAAAAACTTTACAAAAAGTATTTTCAACATCAATATTTGAGGGTTATTAATTTTAATAAAAATAGTGGGTGTATAAAGTCCTTTTATAAGCAAACTTAGTAAATATACTCAAAATTCATATTTTATTGTTGTAGACTTATTATGGTAAATGCAAATTTGTTATCATTGCGATTGGCCCTTCAGAAGGACAAGTTGAACAACGTAAACTACCTTTTGTAATAAGACATGTCATTGTAAAAAGAACTGCCCCATTTCTCTTGAAAAAGTCAAGAAGACAAACGAAAGCAGAACGTCCGCCTTAGATATTTATGTTATTGATATTAATTTATCAACACCTACTTCTTGGGTATTGGATACCAGTTGTGGTTCTCATATTTGTACATCTGTACAAGGATCGCAAAATAGTAGAAATTTGAGAAAAGAAGATGTGGACTTACGGGTTGGTAATGGAGCAAGAGTTGCCGCATTAGCTATAGGAACACATACTTTATTGTTGCCTAGTGGACTTAATTTATGTTCAAAGGATTGTTATTTTGTGCCTAGTTTGACTAAAAACATAATTTCGATTTCTTGTTAAGACAATATTGGTTTTGAAATAATTATTAAGAATAATTGTTGTTCTTTTTATCTCGATAATGTATTCTATGGTGTGACACAATTAATAATTGGCCTCTATATTTTGGATCAAGAGAATTTAATTTACAACATAAATACGAAAAGATCAAAAAACAAACGACTCTAATCAAACTTATCTTTGACATTGTCGCTTGGGTCACATAAGTGAAAAACACATCTCAAAACTTCATTAAGATAGATTTTTGGATTCATTTGTTTTTGAACAATTTGATCTATTCGAGCCTTGCTTATTGGGAAAGATGACCAAAACTCCTTTAATGGTAAAAGTGAGCGAGCGAGTGATTTATTGGGATTAGACCATTGTGATGTATGTGGACCAATGAATACACAAGACAGAAGAGGGTTTCAATACTTCATTACTTTTACAAATGACTTCATTATATATGGATACATTTACCTAAAATGTCATAAATCTGAAGCCCTTGAAAAGTTTAAGGAATTTAAATATAAAGTACAAAACCAACTAGGAAAAAGCATTAAGGCTCTTCGATCAAATCGAGGATGAGAATACTTAAGCTTAAAGTTTGGTGATCTTCTTAAGGAATGTGGGATTGTCTCACAACTTACACCTCCCGGTACTCCACAATGGAATGAAGTTCTCGAAAGAAGAAATCGAACACTGTTAGACATGGTTCGATTAATGATGAGTCACACTGATTTTCTAGTTTCTTTTTGGGGACATGCACTAGAAACAACTACTTTTACACTAAATCGTGTTCTATCTAAATCAGTTCAAAAGACACCATATAAGATATGGACTGAAAAACGTTCTAGTATGTCTTTTATGAAAATTTGGGGACACAAAGCTTATGTTAAATATTAGATCTCTACAAATCTCGAACCCAAATCGCATAAATGCAATTTTGTAGGTTATCCTAAATAAACTAAAGGATATTATTTCTTCAATCCGACAGATAAAAAGTGTTTGTTGCTTGAATAGGAATCTTCCTAGAAAGAGAATTTGTTTTCAGTAAAAGAAGAGGGAGAAATATTGAACTTAATGAAATTTGAGATCAACCGTAAATCATTGAACTAGAGATTGAACAATAAGTTCCACAAGTTGTTGAGGAACATTCAAATGTTTTGCAAACACAACCAATGTGAAGATCTTTGAGAGAATGCAATGCATTTCAGAAATATGTATTTCTTGTCACATTGCATGGTGATATTCTCATCATGGATCAAGATGAGCCTAAGACTTATCAAGAAGCAGTGACAGGCCCAGACTCTAAGAAATGGCTAGAGGCCATAAAATTCGAGATGGATTCCATGTCAGAAAACCATTTTTGGACCTTGGTTGACCCACCTGAAGGGGATAAACCCATATGGTGCAAGTGGGTTTTCAAAATGAAAACTGACATGGATGATAATATACAAACATATAAAGGGCAATTAATCGCTAAGGGTTTTCATCAAATTCATGGTATAGACTATGATAAAACCTTTTCTCATATTGTTATGTTTTAATCCATCAAATTTTACTTGCGATAGCCGCATTTTATGATTATGAGATATGGCAAATGGATGTTAAAATCGTTTTCCTTAATGAAAACTAGATGAGGATGTGTACATGACACAACCTAAAGGTTTTTTCGATCCAAAAGATGCTGAAAAATATGCAAGCTACAAAAGGTCCATTTATGGATTGAAGCAAGCTTCTCGAAGTTGGAATCTTCGTTTTAACGATGCAATCAAAGAGTTTGGTTTCATCAAAATAAAGATGAGCCATGTGTTTTCAAGAAAATTAGTGGGGGCATTGTCGTATTCTTGGTACTGTATGTGGATGACATACTAATTATAGGAAATGACATACCTAGCTTATAGTCTATTAAAACTTGGTTAGAGAAAATGCTTTTCAAATGAAAGATTTGGGTGAAGCAACATACATATTAAGAGTCAAGATCTATAGAGATAGATCGAGACGACTCATAGGACTAAGTCAAAATACATACATAGATAAAATATTAAAAAGATTCAGTATGGAAGTATCCAAAAGTGGGTTCTTACCTATGAGACATGGAATTTCACTCTTGAAGGAAATGTGTCCTTCAACACATCAAGAAAGAGAGCACATGAGTAAGATTCCATATGTTTCACCAATTGGATCTATCATGTATGCCATGCTATGTACTCGTCCAGATGTATCATATGCTTTAAGTATGACAAGTCAATACCAGGTAGATCCCGGTAAAGGTCACTGTGTCGTAGTTAAAAATATTCTTAAGTACTTAAGAAGAACTAAGGATACATTCCTTATATATGGAGGTGAGGAAGAGCTAAGTATAAAAGGTTATACTGATGCCAGCTTTCAAACCGATAAGGATGATTCACAATCACAATTGGGTTTTATGTTATGCCTTAATGAAGACGTTGTGAGCTAGAAAGGTTCAAAGCAAGATACAATAGATGATTATACAATAGAAGCTGAGTATATTGCAGCATGCGATGCTATGAAAGAGGGTGTTTGGATCAAGAAGTTCATATATGAACTAGGGGCTGTGCTGAGCATATTGAATGTTGTAGATCTACGTTGTAATAACAACAGAGCCATCGCACAAGCAAAAGAACCCAGATCTCACCAATGATCCAAACACATAATTAGGCGTTACCATCTCATTCGAGAAATTATAGATCGATGAGATGTGGAAATATGTAGAGTACCAACAAATGATAACATTGTCGATCCACTGACAAAGCCTATAACGCAGCAGAAGCATGATCGTTACACTAAGTCACTTGGTATCAAATACATGAGTGATTGGTCTTAGTGCTAGTGGGATATTGTTAGAGTATGCCCAAAGACCAATCATAAGATGATTGTAAATGAAATTTGTTTTTAACTTGTTTATTCATAAAGATGTATTGCCATTATTATTTTCAGTTACAATTCTGCGTGTATAAATAAACTGAATTATAATAAATTCCTTAGAATAATATGATTATTCTTAAATGTCCTTAGTCGAGTATTATTGCGGGAATGAACAACAATAATGCATTAAGACTAATATGTAGTTGATTGATGACAAAGTGTTGTCATTGACATGGAGATGTCAAAATCAATACATAAGTATGTGTTAGATAACGACATACTGGACTGACCCACTATGAGCATGTTTCTTGGATTATTATGTGATAGTCACAACATTTCTCATAGTGATAACTACATGAATGATCCCCAAACTTGAGATCATCATTATTTCAACATCGCGAGTGACATATTTTGATACAGTCAAACATGTGTCGTAACTGACTACTCTATAAAGACTGATATTGGATATGTCACAATCTATGCAGAGGGATATGGTTGATCAAGATAGGATTTGTCCCTCCTACATAATAGGAGTAATATCGTAGGCCACTTGATTGATTGAGACTAGAAATGCATGACTATGCTCGAATAAGTTGACATGAGATATCATAGTTATTTGTTTATAATAGTCTACTCAAGATATCAAGAAATATTAGATGGACTATACAAGTGTGATTGTTCCATGACTTGTGTCCAATCTAGATATAAAGGACAAAAGGATGTAATACATGAAAAAAGTTAATCACAAAAAGGTTATGTCGATTCATGATTTCTTGTAACATAGGTGACAATGACATATTGATAGGTGTCACTCATTGTTTGTAATATTAGAAATGTTCTAATATTTACTACTAACGTTACATGAACCTACAAGGTGACACCCACAATTGAAATGAGCATATATTAAACGAATTATATATGTACAAATTTGTTGTACATGAATTTAGTTAAATTAATATATATTTGATATATATATAATTTAACTATTGGATAAATATTAAAAGAAAATAATTATTGTAATTATGACTCTTTTAATATATAAATAATATAATTTGATTTAAATTAATATATATATATATAAATTGAAATCCTAATTGAAGTTGAATTGAGATTATATATATTAATATTATAAATTGAAATCCTAATTAGTTGAATTGGGATTATATATATTAATATATATTGAAATCCCAATTAAGTTAAATTGAGATTATATATATATTTAATATATTTATATATATATTGAAATCCTAATTAAAGTTGAATTGTGATTATATATATATTTAATATATATTGAAATCCTAATTAAATTGAATTAGGATTATATATATATATTTAATATATATATTGAAATCCTAATATGAGTTGAATTATGATTTAAAAGGCTATATAAAGGCATGAGAGATCTAGCAATCATTAATGCTTTTAGTAAACCCTCTAAATAGTTTAGAGAGCTTTATATGCTCGTTTCAACTGGGTGAATTACGTAGAGGTCAGAGCATTATCGTTACGGATTAGGAATCGAAATTGTAGAATCGTGATTGGATTTTTATCTTCTCCAAATTCAAAATTCTAGATTTTTTAACAGGTAATTCTTCTCCCTTTTCACCCTGATTCGTTCCTCATACATGGATCTCTAGTGGTGATCGCTGTTTATTTTTTCCCCTGCGCCATGGGGTGTACCTGCGTGACCCAACAATAGCATCGGTAACCTCCATTCGGTATCTCTAACCATGGTGTTGCAACACTCTTTCACTGAGTATCTAGATCCCATCAATCAAAAGACTCAGCCAATCAAATGCCTATCCGGCATAAAAGCAACGTGATCCCAAGTTTCTCCCTATCGTGCTAAACATCTTCACTTCATTTATTTTACATTACCAAGTTGTTAATACATTATGGAGAAGTATATAATTAATCTCATTTATTGCCTCCATTAATCATCGTTATCTCATTTATCAAGGCATAATTCAATTATTAATATACACATCAATTTTCACCCTTAATTTACATTTATTGATTATTTAGTGTGTCAGGTACTGGCACTCAAACACGAGTATCGATACGGTACCCTTGGGTATCGGTACTCATACGCGTATCAATACAGAAACCACTTACTAGAATTCACAGTTTCCCACAAGTATCGGTACGGGTCGGCCCATACGGATAAGGCCCCCAATCGCGTACCGGTACGGCCAAAGCTCGTACCTATACCCTATTCACGAGTTCGTACAATTTCCTCGAACTAAAATATTACAACACTTATTCAATCCCTAAAGCTTATGAAATTTATTAGGGTTTGTTTACTAACGCATTCAATCAATTAATATTAATTACCAGCTTCATAATCATTAAATTGAGTATTTAACCCTTAATCATAATTCCTATCAACCATGTCAATCTATTCAAACAAGCATACAAAGCATCACAATTATAATCTAATCAATAAATCATTCTCAAACGACCATAAAAGTCAACTCCGGTCAAAAGTCACCGGTTAACGATCAACGACGAGTCAAACAATGGCTCAACTGCTTGGGTTGACTTAGTAGGTCGGCTCGGCAGCTTGGCTCGACCGACTTGGCCTATGCCAGACCTAGTTATAACAACCCACAAGCGATTGGAGGTTGCCCACGTGCAGTCGACGATGCGTGTGGTGCATGTGGTGGCCTCCGATGACCAGACAAGGACGACAAGCTCTAGAACGATCTTCTGGTGATGGGAATCTACATGTTGGCGACGGCTTGTAGCGGCGAGCACTGGAAGCTTGTTTACCAACGATTTTGATTCTTCTTGAGCTTCACCTCGATGAGTGACGGCTGTGAAGGCAGCATGGTGAACACCGACAACTGTGTCTCGGTGAGCTCCTTCTAATGGCATCGACGGTGAAACTCTCGGCGTTCTGTATGGCGGCGAAAAGGGGCTTGAATCCTCCATCCTTTCAAAACTCTCTCAACCCCCATCTTTTCCCCCACTTTTCACTTTCTCTCTCATCATAAAATCTTCTCCCCCTTTTTCTCCTACACCACTTATTTAAAATTTAAAACACCACATCCCCATAAAATGAACACATGTCATCCACTCATTTTCAATTTAGGCCTAACTTAAATCCTTATTCAAACCCAAATCCAAGATCTGAATTACTAACCTGAAATCCAGGTCGTTACAACTCTCCACTCCTTAAAGAAAATTTTATCCTCAAAATTTGTACCGGTAAACCATAGAAGATTCCATAACTTACATGATTGTACCAAGATCTCGATTAATTTCCGTTGCGCTACTCTGATCTCTTACATGATTAGAGGTCGTTAGTGATTTTTTTCTTAGAAGGAATCCGTCTTTACTCAGCACATTACAGATGACAAAAAGAACCCAATAGTTCCCCGATAAAATTGTCTCACAAAAATATCATCAAGGAACTTAACTTATGTTGTAGAACCCCCAAGGTTGAAGCACAACAAAATCCTTTCACCACTCTGTATGATCCAAAAGAACAGAAGGTTAAACAACTGTTGTAACCAAAACAAAATGATTTCCTCTCGCGGTGACTCCTTTAAGGAGACTTTAACTCTGACGACATCCCTTATCAATATCATTGCCTGCCCAGTGCAAGACTTCCGAAAACGAATGACGTCTCAACTTTTCTCAAGTACTTACCTTAAACTTGGCATGATAACTCACATCGGCAACTAAAACAATTGCCAATAACTTGGTTTACGCAAGAGTCTTACACTCCAAACTATAATGTGTCTAGAAAACACGTCATTTGTTCCCTCACTAGGATCAGTTATAGCATCAGATCCTACCAAGGGATAAGGTTCCATTACAACCCTCGAATCTCGTACCAAAAGGTAGCATGTACACACCGTAGTGTTGTACAACCCAACCTACAAACAAACCAAGCCGACTTTCTATTTGGCCCTCGCCTTTACTAAAAATATCAAACGGTACACACCAAGGACTATATCATTACTCAACAAAATCCCATTGAAACTGTGCACTCACAATCCTTTACAAGACTCACGGTCATCAATTTAATTTTCACAAAGGAACATCGAAGCATCACAACCACTCTGAAGAACTCAATATTTGAGTTCCAATTGACGGTAAGTCAACCACTTATCGATATCTGAAACACACAACTCCACACTGTCTCCCGAAGCACACGACGAAGGTTTGGTACAAACTGTTGCTCTCAAAATTCAACATGTACTGACTATTGTACGATATCAGAGAACCTTATATACTGATACATCAATCTCTAAAGCACATTTAAAAGATCTCGAGGTCATCAGAAGCCATCAAACTTATATATAATCTTAATAATGTACCCATTGAAAAAGAATAAGATGTTTCTGCTCGCGGTTTCTAAGGCAAATCAATCCTTAACTCTAGACTTAAATAACAAAATGTACGTGTACCAGTACAGATCGATTAGTACTTTCACCAGATAAACCGTGTACCGGTACCACACTAAGCTAGCATTGGTACTCCCTTACACGACCATCACTTGCAATCTTTGATCGCCCTACATGGGAAACTTGATACTATAACCCAAACTAACTTTGTACAACCCATCACTTATCAAGTTCACTTTACTTAGGTGGTAATCAATTATACGATCAACACTTCTCAATTACTTCGACTCACGTTGTTGTCTAATTCTCAAAATCCTTAAAGATCGAGCCCCCAAAATTTCACGCTGTTGAGGTGAACACACCATTCCCACTTCTAACTCAAAAATGCAACCTTAACGATACAAAACAACACCCCCGAAGATCTCAAAATCTTATTTGACTCTAATCGAGTCAGCAATACTGTCAAAACAAAACGGTTTCACGTAGCTCAAATTTCCACCAATGTTCCTCAGCTCGTTCCAAGGAGATTGTGATAAAAATAAAATGCATTTACGAAGTCTCAAATCCTTGCTTCTTAACTGACTACACGGTAACTAACATTTCCCATACACAAGGTCATTATCTCGTTAACGCTCATATTTCCATATTCTTATACATTCACACGTTTCACGCAAAGTATCAACTTACATTCGAGAAACAACACTGTGGTCCCCACCTTATCATAGCTGAACACCTCAAACATCACTACAAACATCAAACGTTACCACGACATGACCTAAAGAGAGAAATCCTCATTCCAAAATTCATTTTGAAACTACAAGTCTCTAACACTTTAACCGCATCCATCTTATCCTCGAGCCAATTTCACAAAACACACGAGTACTTCACAATCGGTTAAACGAGTCATCCACCTTAGGAGACATGTAACGGTCTTCTACTGTCACTTAACAATCTGTCAACGGTTTAAGCACCACCTCAATGAACCAACTCCTTACTAGCGAACAAGCTTGGCTCTCCTCTGGGCGAACACTTAGACAAAAGAAACCTCATTCAGGTTGCGCCTTCACAACTAAACCACTGACTTAGTGTCCTCTAACAAAGGCGATGGGCACCGACATCCCACTCGGCCTTACCTTAATATCTACTCACGTCCTTGATGGGGAGGAAGTTCTGACTCCTCTTCCTCCAAGAAGCGTAAACAAACACTTTGACAATCTAAAGGATCTCAAGTGTCGAACTACACACGTTGGCATCTACCAACGGTTCAACATGTCCTACAACCCCGTTATGCCATTCTATAAACAAACACTATGAAAATCACGGTAGAAGGGAAACGATTCAACATTCTTATTACCAAAGGTTGGTTTCCCTCGAGATCTCGAAGTCTTGAGCTTACACTCGAAATTACTGGCTATCATCACACTTGAATAACCAAAGCAATTTCCAAGGTGCAATAACTCTTCAGAAGATAGCTTTATCAAAACTGTAGAGCGTCTAACTTCAGTCATACTCTAACGAACTAGTGGATCCTGAATCCACTATCTCTGAGAAATACCTTTGAAAAGGGCGATAATACTTCCAACATATCAACAAGACTCTTTTTTAAGCAAACAAAAGGTCTTCCAATCAACACACATCCACTAATCGATTTTAGAAGTGGTTTATCCACACTCGTATTATAAATGTTATTCACGCATAACAATGAAAATTCTTTGCCACAAACCCGCATAACATATCTAAAGGCTTCGGAGTGACCACAACACTCAATGAAGACACTATTCAGGTGGCAGAATGAGGACACATCCTCGACTCTTTCAACTAACTCGCATCTCAATGATCCAGGGCGACCTTGCCCCTTGAATCACTCCCATAAGCGGCTCAACACTTAACTCAACCCTCTCGGCCATAACCGTAACCATCATAGCATCGCAACATAGGACACACCATCATTATCCCAGTCTTAAGGAGTACGAACTTAATTTAAGGGCTTGTATTCACTAGACACCTTACTAAAACATCTAGACCACCCCATGATTTCCTAGAACTGGCTAAACCTAAGTTCTGATACCACTAAATTTAACACCATCGACCCGGATTTAACACTTGGGTCTCAAGCCCAACCCAAAACCACAAAATTTCTCGCTTCGATTTAGCCCAAAAGGTATTTCTCAAAAACGTTTAAAACCAACAGTGAAAAATATAGATAAATAATCAAAATGATACAAATAAGCTCCAATTTAAATTCAAAACATTTGAACATTCAATTTGATTAATACAATTTCAAAAATAAGGATTACATACTTCATCACGTAAGTTTCTATGAATACACAACCCACTAAATATAAGTATTTTACTTTGGAGATCACTACATGTTAGAATCTCGTACTAGTAGTGCTTCACGATCTCACGATCCAACGATCAACCTACACACAGAAACAATGATTCTGAGGGAGCGTTGAGCTTACAAGGCTTAGTGGTGCACATCTACTCTACTATACTTCATGCTAATTATAAACATAAGCACGCAGTCTAGTACGAGCAAAAAGGAGAGATAAATAAAAATGTGGCACTATCATTAGTCACATAAACACATACTCTTATCATGTAAAACATCACACATGGCTCTCATGGCCCAACCATACCCGAGATCTCATTAGATCATCTAGGAAAAAACACATATCAACCACCACCACAACAACAACTCTAGAGTGAGGCTAGGTCACGTAGCATCAGAACATACACTCTGGGTGAGACTGAGTCATGTAGCATCAAAAAATGCACCCTTGCTCGGAATTCCCCCTCGAGCATCTACACTATTGGTGAGATCGAGTCACCTAGCATCGGAATATACTCCCTGGGTGAGTCTGAGTCACATAGCACCGGAACATACTCCCTGGGTGAGGCCGAGTCACATAGCATTAGGACATACACCCATACTTAGAATCCTCCCTTGAGTATCAGAGAATGAGGCCCGTGTTACATAGCACCGGTAACCTCCATTCGGTATCTCTAACCATGGTGTTGTAACATTCTTTCATTGGGTATCCGGATCTCATCAATCAAAAGACTCATCCAATCAAATGCCTACCTGGCATAAAAGTAATGTGATCCCAAGGATCTCTCTATCGTTGCTAAAAATCTTCACATCATTTATTTTACATTACTAATTGTTAATACATTAAGGAGAAGTATATAATTAATCTCATTTATTGCCTCCATTAATCCTTGTTGTCTTATTTATCAAGGAATAATTCTATTAATATACACATCAATTTCCACCCTTAGTTTACATTTATCGATTACTTAGTCTGCCGAGTACTAGTACTCAAACACGAGTATCGATACAGTACCCTCGGGTATCGGCACTCACACGCGTACCGATACAATAACTGCATACTGGAATTTCCAAATTCCCACAATTATCGATATGGGTCCCGATACAGCCCCTAATCGCGTACTGATATGGCCAAAACTCATACTGATACCCAATTTATGGGTTCGTGTAATTTCCTCGAACTACGATATTACAACACTTATTCAATCCCTAAAGCTTATAAAAGTCATTAGAGTTTGTTTACTAACACATTCAATCAATTAATATTAATTACCGATTTCATAATCATTAAATCGAGTATTTAACCCTTAAGCATAATTCCCATCAACCATGTCAATCTATTCAAACAAGGATACAAAGCATCACAATTATCAACAAATCAATCAATCATCAAATAATTGTATGACATCTCAAACGACCATGAACGGTCTCTAATGCCTCCATGAATCTTATTATATTCGCAACATCATCATGCACCTCTTAAAATCAAGTCTCATAATACCAGTCTCAACACATGTGTAGCGACTAAATATAAGTTCGGCTACGGGGTATCCTCACATTTTTTGAAAATTGATTTGATTTAAAAATAAAGAAGACTTGGAGTCGCCACCGGCCACTTGGATAAGGTAGGCCGAACATAAAAAAATAGAGATTCAATTTGAAAGGGTTCGGGAGTTGGTTACGTGTGGGGAAGGATTAGCACCCCCATCACACCCAGAAATCGGTACCAAAATATTTGTTGCTTTTAAATGGGTGGAAATTGATGAAATTTAAATTGAATTTAATTAAGCGTACTTAAGTGAAAATTGACCTTAATTGAACGAGCTTTATCAAATTGGTGGGTTCAAATTAATTGGAAATTTAATTAATAAGGATGAAGATACATCGGACCATAGATTAAACCAACATCATATAAGCCTGACTGCCGTGTTAATTTATAGTTCGAAATTTGTACGTCACCTTTATGCATGATGTGAGCAATTAATCATGATGTTATGTCTTAACCAATTTTATTCAATTCGAAATTTACCTTTAGACCATGAGAATTAACTCGAATGTTTGGTCAATATCCAATAAGCCAAGATATTATGACGCAAATATCTGAGTTAATAAATATCTCATTTTTATAATTAAAGTTAATTAATTTATCAAGTTTAAGGTGAGATTAAATAACAATAGTTAGATGGATGACAAATAAAATATGTGTCAAAAAAAATAAGGAATTAAAAAAACATAGTAAAAATAAATAAAACAACATAAAAAATCTGAAAAAATGACCAGATCGAACAAAAGAAACGCGTAAAAAATAGGAAATTAAAATAAATGCAGGAAATTAAACTGCGAAAATTAAATATTAGAAGTTAGATGTTAGGGGTTAGTTGACTACACTAAACATACCGTAAATAATACGGATCATGTCCCGTTACGGGTCACCGTAAGGCTGATTTGAACAAGGAAAAGCATATGAGGATAAGAACAACACAAACAAATAATATATATATATATATATATATATATAAATATATAAACCATATAACATATATAATAGGATAATAGTAAATAAATGATACATATGTATAACGACAAAGAACAAATAAACAATATATATAATAAGGTAATAGTAAACATAATATATATATATATATACACACACGTTTCACAACATATCATATAAGATATATATATTTATAATATAAAATATAAACTATATATGTATATACTGTAAGTAATATATATATAACATAACCATAATATAGAATGTAGATATATGGTATAAATAAGATAATATATAGTAAAAAAGGAGCTAAAACGGGGACGAAATTGAAAATTTAACAGAAGGACGAAAACCATGGGGGGGGGATAAAAGGGCTGAAAGGGCTTACCGGAAAATGTGAAAACGCGGAGGGGCTTATTAGGGTAAATAGCCCGTTTTCAAGGCTGGGTATAAAAGAAAAAACAAAGAAAAAACATTTGGATATCAATTTTGAAAAAAACCAAAAGAAAACCTCTCCCTCGTTCCTTTGTTTCCAGAAACCAGTGGAATGGCCACCGTCTGCCGTTGCTCGCTGCCGGCCGGCGAACCGAAAGCTGCCGCTAAATAAATCCTCTTTTCCCTCCGAACCCAGATCAGAACTTCAATTTTAAAGAAAAACCCCCTTTCTCATTTATTGCCTCCATTAATCATCGTTATCTCATTTATCAAGGCATAATTCAATTATTAATATACACATCAATATTCACCCTTAATTTACATTTATTGATTATTTAGTGTGTCAGGTACTGGTACTCAAACACGAGTATCGATACGGTACCCTTAGGTATCGGTACTCATACGAGTATCAATACAGAAACCGCTTACTAGAATTCCCAGTTTCCCACAAGTATCGGTACGGGTCAACCCATATAGAAAAGGCCCCCAATCGCGTACCGGTACGGCCAAAGCTCGTACCAATACCCTATTCACGAGTTCGTACAATTTCCTCGAACTAAAATATTACAACACTTATTAAATCTCTAAAGCTTATGAAATTCATTAGGGTTTGTTTACTAACGCATTCAATCAATTAATATTAATTACCAGCTTCATAATCATTAAATCGAGTATTTAAACCTTAATCATAATTCCCATCAACCATGTAAATCTATTCGAACAAGCATACAAAGCATCACAATTATCATCCAATCAATCAATCATCAAGTAATCATTCTCAAACGACTATAAAAGTCAACTCGGGTCAAAAGTCACCGGTTAACGATCAACGACGACTCAATCAATGGCTCAACGGCTTGGGTCGACTTAGTAGGCTGGCTCGACAACTTTGCTCGACCGGCTTGGCCCATGCCAGACCTGGTTATAACAACCCACATGCGATTGAAGGTTGCCCATGTGCAGTCGACGACGCGTGTGGTGCATGCGGTGGCCTCTGATGACTGGACAAGGACGACAAGCTCTAGAACGATCTTCTGGTGATGAGAATCTCCGTGGTGGCGTCGGCTTGTAGCGGCGAGCACTAGAAGCTTGTTTACCAACGATTTTGATTCTTCTCGAGCTTCACCTCGATGAATGACGGCTGTGAAGGCAGCATGGTGAACACCGACGGCTATGTCTCGGCGAGCTTCTTCTGATGGCATCGACGGTGACACTCTCGGCATTCTATATGGTGGCAAAAAAGGGCTTGAATCCTCCATCCTTCCAAAACTCTCTCAATCCCCATCTTTTCCCCCACTTTTCACTTTCTCTCTCATCATAAAATCTTCTCCCCCTTTTTCTCCCACACCACTTATTTAAAATTTAAAACACCACATCCCCATAAAATGAACACATGTCATCCACTCATTTTCAATTTAGGCCTAACTTAAATCCTTATTCAAACCCGAATCCAAGATCTAAATTATTAACCTGAAATCCAAGTCGTTACAACTCTCCACTCCTTAAAGAAAATTTTATCCTCAAAATTTGTACCGATAAACCATAGAAGATTCCATAACTTACATGATTGTACCAAGATCTCGATTAATTTCCGTTGCGCTACTCTGATCTCTTACATGATTGGAGGTCGTTATTGATTTTTTTCTTAGAAGGAATCTGTCTTTACTCAGCATATTACAGATGACAAAAAGAACCCAACAGTTCCCCGGCAAAATTGTCTCACAAAAATATCATCAAGGAACTTAACTTATGTTGTAGAACCCAAAAGGTTGAAGCAAAACAAAATCCTTTCACCACTCTGTATGATCCAAAAGAACATAAGGTTAAACAACTGTTGCAACTAAAACAAAATGATTTCCTCTCGCGGTGACTCCTTTAAGGAGACTTTAACTCTAACGACATCCCTTATCAATATCATTGCTTGCCCAGTGCAAGACTTTCGAAAACAAACGACGTCTCAACTTTTCTCAAGTACTTACCTTAAACTTGGCATGATAACTCACATCGGCAACTAAAAAAATTCCCAATAACTTGGTTTACGCAAGAATCTTACACTCCAAACTATAATGTGTCTAGAAAACACGTCATTTGTTCCCTCACTAGGATCAGTCATAGCATCAGATCCCACCAAGGGATAAGGTTCCATCACAAACCTCGAATCTCATACCAAAAGGTAGCATGTACACACCATAGTGTTGTACAACCCAACCCACAAACAAACCAAGCCGACTTTCTATTTGGCTCTCTCCTTTACTGAAAATATCAAACGGTACATACCAAGGACTAAATCTGATACGGAAGCCAGGATCCAAGAATTACCTCAAAATCTAGGAACCCTCTAGATCACAATTAATCTAGCAAACTCACTAATATGATCCGAGAAAACCCCAAACTCCAAGTTTAGCAAACTGATAATAAAGCATGATCTTGATGTAGAAAACGAGATAAGATGGATTTGATGGTGGCTGTATTGGATAGATTTGTCCTTGGCACTCTCCTTATCGCAATTGAATAGGCAAACACCTGCAAACGACACGAATCTCTCCGATTAATGGATGATGACGAGATAGATGTTGTAGGATATTTTGTCCTCGGCACCCTCTTAGACGCGATTATCTAAGCGAGCAACCTCAAGCGGCTCTAACCCACCCTCCTAGACGCAATTACCTAGGCAAGCAAGAGTGTGAAGATGATCTTCATCACAAGAACTTGACGAACTTACGTTGAAGAAGACTTCTGATACGAAAAATAACAAGGCAAATCTATCTACCTTGAAAATAAAATGGCCCATGGCCAAAGGTTTTTTGTAACTCAAAACTTCGTGATGTTGTTCTTATTAGTGAAGCAAATATGCCTTTAAAAAGGTTACAAATGAAGAGTTCAACTTAAATTAGGAAAAGTAAAGATAATAATAAAATAAATAAATATATTTTATCTAACCTTAAAAACTAATAAATAAATAACAAATTTAATCCTAAATCATCTAAATATCTTCATAAAGAAATCTAGATTAAATTTAAGTACAAATAATCAATAAAATTATTGAAAATTCGTAATAAATAATATTTCCCGTGATAAAACCGTATAGAGATTTCTGCTCGCACAGTCTTCACTAAAAAGGACATAACTTGAGCTCCCGATGTCGGATTGATGCGTTTCAAGATGCGTTGGAAAGATAAGAGATAGAAAAATATGTTTGAAGAAGACATGTAGACTCAGAAGTGCCCGGATCCCATCCGTAAATTCGATGCAAGTCGGCTGAAATTCAAGACTTATAAAACAGTTTCAACTCTTTGGACACAATCATCATTTTAGCCCCCCATACATGTATCATATCATTAATCAACAAAATCCCATTGAAACAGTGCACTCACAATCCTTTACAAGACTCATGGTCATCTATTTAATTTTCACAAAGGAACATCGAAGCATCACAACCACTCTGAAGAACTCAATGTTTGAGTTCCAATTGACGGCAAGTCAACCACTTATCGATATCTCAAACACACAACTCCACACTGTCTCCCGAAGCACACGACGAAGGTTTGGTACAAACTGTTGCTCTCAAAATTCACCATGTACTGACTATTGTATGATATCGGAGAACCTTATACACTGATACATCAATCTCTAAAGCACATTTAAAAGATCTCGAGGTCATCAAAAGCCATCAAACTTATATATAATCTTAACATTGTACCCATTGAAAAACAATAAGATGTTTCTGCTCGCGGTTTCTAAGGCAAATCAATCCTTAACTCGAGACTTAAATAACAAAATGTACGTGTACCAGTACATATCGATTAGTACTTTCACCAGATAAATCGTGTTCCGATACCACACTAAGCTAGCATTGGTACTCCCTTACACGACCATCACTTGCAATCTTTGATAGCCCCACATGGGAAACTTGATACTATAACCCAAACTAACTCTGTACAACCCATCACTTATCAAGTTCACTTTACTTAGGTGGTGATCAATCATACGATCAACACTTCTCAATTACTTCGACTCACGTCGTTGTCTAATTCTCAAAATCCTTAAAGATCGAGCCCCCAAAATTTCACGTTGTTGAGGTGAACACACCATTCCCACTTCTAACTCAAAAAATGCAACCTTAACGATACAAAACAACACCCTCGAAGATCTCAAAATCTTATTTGACTCTAATCGAGTCAGCAGTACTGTCAAAACAAAACGGTTTCGCGTAGCTCGAATTTCCACCAATGTTCATCGGCTCGTTCCAAGGAAATTGTGATAAAAATCAAAAGCAATTACGAAGTCTCAAATCCTTGCTTCCTTAACTGATTACACGGTAACTAACCTTTCCCATACACAACGTCATTATCTTGTTAATGCTTATATTTCCATATTCTTATAAATTCACACGTTTCACGCAAAGTATCAACTTACATTCGAGAAACAACACGATGGTCCCCACCTTATCATAGCTGAACACCTCAAACGTCACTACAAACATCGAACATTACCACGACACGACCTAAAGAGAGAAATCCTCATTCCAAAATTCATTTTGAAACTACAAATCTCTAACACTTTAACCGCATCCATCTTATCCTCGAGCCAATTTTAGAAAACACACAAGTACTTCACAATCGGTTAAAAGAGTCATCCACCTTAGGAGACACGTAAAGGTCTTCTACTGTCATTTAACAATCTGTCAACGGTTTAAGCACCACCTCAATGAACCAACTCCTTACTAGCGAACAAGCTTGGCTCTCTTCTGGGTGAACACTTAGACAAAAGAAACCTCATTCAGGTTGCGCCTTCACAACTAAACCACTGACTTTCTCAACTGACTTAATGTCCTCTAACAAAGGCGATAGGTACCGACATCCCACTCGACCTTACCTTAACATCTACTCACGTCCATGATAGGGAGAAAGTTCTGACTCCTCTTCCTCCAAGAAGCGTAAACAAACACTTTAACAATCTAAAGGCTCTCAAGTGTCGAACTACACACGTTGGCATCTACCAACGGTTAAACATGTCCTACAACCACGTTATACCATTCTCTAAACAAACACTATGAAAATCACGGTAAAAGGGAAACGATTCAAAATTCTTATTACCAAAGGTTGGTTTCTCTCAAGATCTCGAAGTCTCGAGCTTACACTCAAAATTACTGGCTATCATCGCACTTGAATAACCAAAGCAATTTCCAAGGTGCAATAACTCTTCAGAAGATAGCTCTATCAAAACTGTAGAGCGTCTAACTTCAGTCATACTCTAACGAACTAGTGGATCCTGAATCAACTATCTTTGAGAAATGCCTTTGAAAAGGGCGATAATACTTCCAACATATCAAATAGACTCTTTTTTAAGCAAACAAAAGGCCTTCCAACCAACACGCATCCACTAATCGAATTCAGAAGTGGTTTATCCACACTCGTATTATAAAAGTTATTCACGCATAACGATGAAAATTCTTTGCCACAAATCTGCATAACATATCTAAAGGCTTCGGAGTGACCACAACACTCAACAAAGACAATATTCAGGTGGCAGAATGAGGACACATCCTCGACTCTGGCATTATTCAACTAACTCGCATCTCAATGATCCAGGGTGACCTGGCCCCTTGAGTCACTCCCATAAGCGACTCAACACTTAACTCGACCCTCTCGGCCATAACCGTAACCATCTTAGCATCGCAACATAGGACGCAACATCATGATTCCAGTCTTAAGGAGTACGAACTTAATTTAAGGGCTTGCATCCACTAGACACCTTACTAAAACATCTAGACCACCTCATGGTTTCCTAGAACTGGCTAAACCTAAGTTCTGATACCACTAAATTTAACACCATCGACCCGAATTTCACACCCGGGCCTCAAGCCCAACCTAAAACCACAAAATTTCTCGCTCCGATTTAGCCCAAAAGGTATTTCTCAAAAACGTTTAAAACCAACAGTGAAAAATATAGATAAATAATCAAAATGTTACAAATAAGCTCCAATTTAAATTCAAAACATTTGAACATTCAATTTGATTAATACAATTTCAAAAATAAGGATTACAGACTTCATCGCGTAAGTTTCTACGAATACACAGCCCACTAAGTATAAGTATTGTACTTTGGAGATCACTACAGGTTAGAATCTAGTACCGGTAGTGCTTCACGATCTCACGATGCAACAATCAACCTACACATAGAAACAATAATTCTGAGGGAGCGTTGAGCTTACAAGGCTTAGTGGCACACATCTACTATACTATACTTCATGCTAATTATAAGCATAAGCATGCAAGCTAGTACGAGCAATAAGGAGATATAAATAAAAATGTGGCGCTATCATTAGTCGCATAAACACATGTTCTCATCATGTAAAACATCACACATGGCTCTCATGGCCCAACCATACCCGAGATCTCATTAGATCATCTAGGAAAAAACACATATCAACCACCACCACAACAACAACTCTAGAGTGAGGCTAGGTTACGTAGCATCAGAACATACACTCCGGGTGAGACTGGGTCACATAGCATCAGAAAATGCACATTGCTCAGAATTCCCCCTCGAGCATCTACACTCTTGGTGAGATCGGGTCACCTAGCATCGGAACATACTCCTTGGGTGAGGCCGAGTCACATAGAACCGGAACATACTCCCTGGGTGAGGCTGAGTCACATAGCACCGGAACATACACCCATACTCAGAATCCTCCCTTGAGTATCAGAGAATGAGGCTCGTGTTACATAGCACCGGTAACCTCCATTCAGTATCTCTAACCATGGTGTTGCAACATTCTTTCCCTAGGTATCTGGATCCCATTAATCAAAAGACTCAACCAATCAAATGCCCACCTGGCATTAAATCAACGTGATCCCAAGGATCTCTCTATCGTTGCTAAAAATCTTCACATAATTTATTTTACATTACTAAGTTGTTAATACATTAAGGAGAAGTATATAATTAATCTCATTTATAGCCTCCATTAATCCTTGTTATCTTATTTATCAAGGAATAATTCTATTAATATACATATCAATTTCCACCTTTAATTTACATTTATTGATTACTTAGTCTGTCGAGTACTAGTACTCGAACACGAGTATCAATACGGTACCCTCAGGTATCGGTACTCACACGCGTATCGATACAATAACTGCATACTAGAATTCCCAAATTCCCACAATTACCGGTATGGGTCCCGGTACAGCCCCTAATCGCGTACCGGTACGGCCAAAACTCATACTGATACCCAATTCACGGGTTCATGCAATTTCCTCGAACTACGATATTACAACGATCAAGGATCCAAAGCATCACAATTATCAACAAATCAATCAATCATCAAATAATTGAATGACATCTCAAACGACCATGAACGGTCTCTAATGCCTCCATGAATCTTATTATATTCGCAACATCATCATGCATCTCTTAAAATCAAGTCTTATAATACCAGTCTCAACACATGTGTAGCGACTAAATATAAGTTCGGCTACGGGGTATCCTCACATTTTTTGAAAATTGATTTGATTTGAAAATAAAGAAGACTTGGAGTTGCCACCGGCCACTTGGATAAGGTAGGCCGGACATAAAAAAAACAGAGATTCAATTTGAAAGGGTTCGAGAGTTGGTTACGTGTGGGGAAGGATTAACACCGCCATCACACCCAGAAATCAGTACTAAAATATTTGTTGCTTTTAAATGGATGGAAATTGATGAAATTTAAATTGAATTTAATTAAGCGTACTTAAGTGAAAATTGACCTTAAATGAACGAGCTTTATCAAATTGGTGGGTTCAAATTAATTGGAAATTTAATTAATAAGGATGAAAATACATCAGACCATAGATTAAACCAACATCATATAAGCCTGACTGCCGTGTTAATTTATAGTTCGAAATTTGTACGTCACCTTTATGCATAATGTGAGCAATTAATCATGATGTTATGTCTTAACCAATTTTATTCATTTCGAAATGTACCTTTAGACCATGAGAATTAACTCGAATGTTTGGTCAATATCCAATAAGCCAAGATATTATGACGCAAATATCTGAGTTAATAAATATCTCATTTTTATAATTAAAGTTAATTAATTTATCAAGTTTAAGGTGAGATTAAATAACAATAGTTAGATGGATGACAAATAAAATATGTGTCAAAAAATAAGTAATTAAAAAACATGGTAAAAATAAATAAAACAACATAAAAAATCCGAAAAAAGGACCAGATCGAACAAAAGAAACGTGTGAAAAAATAGGAAATTAAAATAAATGCGGGAAATTAAACTGCGAAAATTAAATGCTAGAAGTTAGATGTTAGGGGTTAGTTGACTACACTAAACGTGCCATAAATAATACGGATCATGCCCCGTTGCGGGTCATCGTAAGGCCGATTCGAACAAGGGAAAGCATATGAGGATAAGAACAACACAAACAAATAATATATATATATATATAACATATATAAACCATATAACATATATAATAGGATAATAGTAAATAAATGATACATATGTATAAGAACAAAGAACAAATAAACAATATATATAACAAGGTAATATTAAACATAATATATATATACACACACGTTGCACAACATATCATATAAGATATATATATATATATAATATAATATAAACTATATATGTATATACTGTAAGTAATATATATATAACATAACCATAATATATAATGTAGATATATGGTATAAATAAGATAATATATAGTTAAAAAAGGAACTAAAACGGGATGAAATTGAAAATTTAACAGAAGGACGAAAACCATGAGGGGGAATAAAAGGGATGAAAGGGCTTGCTGGAAAATGTGAAAATGCGGAGGGGCATATTAGGGTAAATAGCCCGTTTTCAAGGCTGGGTATAAAAGCAAAAACAAAGAAAAAACATTTGGATATCAATTTTGAAAAAAACCAGAAAAAACCTCTCCCTCGTTCCTTTGTTTCCAAAAACTAGTGGAATGGCCACTGTCTGCCGCTGCTCGCCGCCGGCCGGCGAACCAGAAGCTGCCGCCAAATAACTCCTCTTTTCCCTCTGAACCCAGATCAGAACTTTGATTTTAAAGAAAAACCCCCTTTCTCTCAAAGCTAAAAAAATGAGTCGACAACACCCTTGAAAAACCTCTTTTTGCCTAAAGATTTTAGATCCTCAACCGGGGAGGACGAAACGGCTGACGCAAAAGGGGCAGCAACTACTCCGATTTCCAGACAGTAAACCCTAACCTCATCTTTTTTCCCATTTTTTATATTCGAAATAAAAAAGATAGTAAAAAAGAAGGATGCCGCAAAAAATACCTCTGTTGAATTTTTTTGTATTGTATTGATATTGAATCCTTTTTACATTGCTTGATTCAACTTTTATAGCCCGATTACAGTGAAAGTAAATAAAAAGAGCCCTAAAATTCTATTGGTTGCTGCTATCCCTCATTCTTCTGCCCTTTGTTTCTTGTTTTATTCATGCGTGCAATTTTGAGCATTGTCCTTGATATGTTGGTGCATGTGAGGGTTGTATGATAGGGGACCGTCGCCATGGTGAGGCAGAGAGTGACCGGTTTTGGCTTCTTACAAGGGAGATAAGGGGACCACTCTCGTGTGATACTAATTTTGGTCATTGAAATGTCATGTGGTGATGTGGCGCTGATGTGAAAGCTTACATGGCATGAAGATAGAAGGTCACGAGACCAAAGGACATGCAAGTTCTGGACCTTGGCAGATATGGAGTCATTGATGTTGGCGGCTCGGGTTTCTGGTTTGACAGATGGGTTTAGTTTTAGCTTATGGGCTACCCGAGTATTGGGCTTTAGTTGGGTTTAATTTGGGATAATGTTTGTAAGTGGACATTGGTTTAATGGATATGGAAATATATTGTAATAAAAATAACTAAAATTATTTTTTTTGGCTTTTAATTTTTAATTTTTATAGTCGGGGTCTAAAGCCCAGACAGAAAATGGGTATTACAACTGCCATTTTTTGCTCATTGATGTGAAAGGGAATAGAGCAAAGACTAAAAGGTAGCCATTTTCGTTCGGGCAAACTAGAACACCCTTCTTGGCATGACTCATCCTTCAACTCTAACTGAACTATCTTATAACTTCTGGAGGAATAGAACTCATCTCTTGATCCGCTACACCGCCAACGGAGAGTCAAGATCTGGTCAAATCGTCTATTTCATCCCCTTTTCTAGAAAGATATAACCTGCGAGAGTAAAAGACAATTGTTTTAGACTGAGTATCCATTTATTTCTTTTAAAAATATGTAATTGGAAGAGACGGGGCAAAGAGATGTTTAAATATGGGTGATCTACTACGCCATCAACGGTGAGACAAGATTGGGATATTATATTAGATCAAGCTACGACTCTGACGAAGAGGTATGATCCAGTGATTAGATTGCGATCAAGCTACAACTCTGATGAAGAGGCATGATCTGAGGAGTTAGTTTGGCGATCAAGCTACAACTCTGACGAAGAGGCATGATCTGAGGAGTTAGTTTGGCGATCAAGCTATAACTCTGACGAAGAGGCATGATCTGAGGAGTTAGTTTGGCGGTCAAGCTACAGCTATGACGAAGAGGCATGATCTAAGGAGTAGGTGACGATCAAGCTATGAATCTAACGAATAGGCATGATCTGAAGAGTTAGTTTGGTGATCAAGCTACGACTCTAACGAAGAGACATGATCAGAGGAGTTAGGGGCGATCAAGCTACAACTCTGACGAAGAGGCATGATCTGAGAAGTTAGTTTGATGATCAAGCTACGACTCTAATGAAGAGGCATGGTCTGAAGATGAGAGGTGATCAAGCTACAACTCTCGCGAAGAGGCATGATCTTGATGAGTTGGGCGGTCAAGCTACAACTCTGACGAAGAGGCATGATCTGAAGAATTGGTTGATCTGCTACACCACTAACGATGAGTCAAGATTTGAAGAAAGTAGTAAACAATAGTTAGTGATTGTTCATTTGGAGTTTTGAAGTTTAGGCTTGGCTTCCTTTGCTTTGAGGGTTCATCATTTCATGTTTTATGTTGTTATATTTCCTTTTTGAGGTTTTGACTTTTTTGTTGATCTGGCTTTCCTTCGTGGTTGAGGGCTTGCCAATTTGTTATTTTCTTTCCTAATTAAGGCTTAAACCTGTTTGTTTTATGTATGAATGAAGCTGATGCATTTACCATGAATGCATCTAACTTGATGTATGACATAGGTATTTGGTGTGAATGCACGATGAGTGGAATGATGTTGTTATGAATGTCTTGTAATGCAATTGGCCATGATGTTGACTTTAAAGGGGATGCCCCCTGACTTTCTAGCTATATTGGTGGCTTGGTCTTGTTTGTGTCCTAGTTTCATCTTGCGAACTAGATGGGCTATTGTCGCCGATGCCCCAACTTTTTATGGGCTTGACCATCTTCTTCTGAAATGTTATCTTACTAAGCGAAGGTCAAATTGTGAATGCTTTTTTAGCAGAAGCAGCGATCTAAGGGCCCATTTACTGTTGGTCCTTATGCTTTTGAACTCCCTTGTGAGTAAAGCAGAGAAAACTTTCTGATTGCAATCTAGGGCTACAGGTTCTGATTTCAATGTGAGATGCTTATTTTAAAAAATGGGTTTTTCTTTTCAGATTGTGAATATATCAAGCTAAATTGAATGCCCCGAACATCAAGTGCACGAGCAACACTGAAAATGGCTTACCGATGATTGCCCCGAGCAAATCTTGTGTCTAGGAGACCTCGGAGTTGAATTGATGTTTGAAGATGTGAAGTGCATTTTTTAGCTTCTTCGGTGTTTTTTGCTTTCGGCAGGCTTATTTCTGTCTTATTTTTGTTTGGAGAATTCAATTCATCACATTCTTTTGGCTCGAAATAAATGATGGAGCAAACAACAAATTCCCAAGCTACTCGGCATTGTCATGATTTTGAAAATATTACCATCACTCATGAAGCGAATAGTTTTGATTAAAATGGGCTTCAGCGGAGTACCCAAAAATTCCACGCTCTCATCCGAAAATACCTATTACCAGGTTTCGAACATTGGAGTACTTTTTGATTAATTATTGAAAGAAAATGCCTATTACTAGGCTTTGAAGTGCCTTTTAAAAAAAACGCTTATTACCAGGCTTTGAAGGTTAAATCAATTCATTATGTTTTGAAAATGCCTATTACCAGGCTTCGAACATTGAATTGCACCGATTTATTATTATTTGACGTGAAATGCGAGTTACACCTTCATAATCTCCACAACTTAGGATTTCTATTAGACACAAGCTACTCGAATTCAACCTTTGGGTCAAAGTCAATGTCCCTTGTGCAATTGATATACGGGGACTCAATAGACAAATATATGCACAGAATATAGAGAGAGTTGAAAAACAAAATGCATCATTTCATTGAAAATTAGGCCATGTAATATTAGGCCCTTACAAAAGATTACCACCGCCTTCAGGATTAAGCAGGTGGGATTTGATTCTCATGCATTACTTTGAAAGAAATTAAAAGGCTACAAGGAAACCTACTGAAGTCAAACCAGCTTAGCATCTAGCCTGATAAGTAGGGGCGATTTTCTAACAGATCTTCTTCAGCATCTTCCTCTGTTGGCATCAAGTTAATGCTCAAATTCTTCATGGCTTCTTTAGTCATCATCCCTTTGACATCATTCTCATCTCAAACTGCTGAATTGGACAGATGAATCCTCCTAATAAGAAGGTTTTGTCTAGAGGAGGAAAAGTGTTCCACGTATTGAGTGCTTTGCAATTGGTGCAAGTGTACACGTCGCAAGTTATATTATAGAATAGATATCGTCTCCATAGGGATTGGTGCTACTTCAGGAATCTAATTTCTCGCACTGAAAAGAAAAACACAAATTAGTGATTGTAGGAGTTCTAACTAACGAGAAAAATAAAAGAGCAATTAAATAAAAGAATATGTAATTAAATAAGAGAGAGTAGGCCGGGTTATCGTGAGTTGTGGCGTGATAGTTGAATGGATTTTCGTGGTAATTGAGTGCTAGAGTAGCTCAATCGCTCATCAATTGAATCCATTAGGATTGCCTGGGAAATTGGGAATGGAGCGATTGCCTGGGCAATTGAGCGATAACCTTTAAAGTTCGGCGAAGCGTTATTCAATGGTTTCTCGTTATCCCTAACTCAAAACATTGTTAATTGTGCATGCCTTGATAATACATCCATGTGTGAACCATGGGCGGACAACAACCTATCTTGCACTCCTTTTAGCCGTTGAAATTTGCAACTTATCCCTAAGTCGAATTAGTATTCACCATCGATTGATTGAATAAAGACCACGCTCATTCTTTTCTTGAATCTAACTCTCCCGATATTAGATAAATGGATGAATTTACAAAATCATCTCCCAATTCACTCGCAAAATTAAGAACCAAGAATGAACAAACTTTGAATTAAAATTGCAAACTCAAATACCTAAACAAATCCAATCGTTCTCACAACCACAAAACCACAATAACCCAAGCCAAATAAAATTAGTTCATGACAGGGTGCAAAATAAACACAAGATAATAAAAGAAATAAATTTCTTTTATTATTATATTTTTATTCCTCCAAAAACTCCTCATAAAACTCTTAGAATTTAATCTCCCAAATCGAATATATCTTTGAAGTAGGTGGCTAGGTCTTCTATTTATAGGAGATAGATAGGTCAAAGTCTTTCTTGAGGAGGAAGTTAAGTTGGAATTAAATAGAATAAAAGAAATAAATTTCTTTTATTATTATATTTTTATTCCTCCAAAAACTCCTCATAAAACTCTTAGAATTTAATCTCCTTTTGATCTCTGTATGGAACTCCAACTCCTTTGCTTCACGCCATTTATCTCGAACATGTTGGATTTATCCAGTCATCAAATCGGCTGCCACTTCATCTTATCCTTAATTGCCTCGGTAATTTCCCGATTGTTTGGGCAAGTAGTTCCTGCGCACAAAAACACACTAAGCCAATATCTTTTTCAATAAAAACATCTAGATTATGAAATCAAGCATGACGGTGAAGTAAATCATGAAAGCATGCATGAATGGCGAATAATGCAACTAAAATGAGCCTAAGTCTAACAATAATATGAGTAAAAAAGTGTTATAAAAATAGTACTTTTGAACATTTAACACACCCCCAAACTCAAACTATTGCTTGTCTTCAAGCAGTGCAAGCTAACAATTACTTGCCAAGACTTTAATCATCAAAGACATGCTTCAAACTTGAATTCAAACCTCAGAACCGTGGCACAAAGTATGATCACCTTTTGAATTTTTCGGATAGCACAAAAATTACCCGGAATCAAACTATAATGCTCGTGAGTGTGTGCGGAGTTGTGTACAAGTTGATTTTCAAGATTCTATCTGAACAATAGGCTTTTATCAATTTAATTACCGGGGCATTTATTCATCTTTTTACTAGAGCCAATTTTGGGCACCTCTAGCGATATCTTTAATGTGCAACTACTAGAGCCGGTTTCGGGCACCTCTAGCAAGAAATTAATTTTTTTAATTTTCAATTTTAATTTACTCAAATTTTAAGCAACCTGAGTGCACTAAGTTTTTTTCAATCAACAAGCCACAACCGTGTTCATAATATTTAGCATCATAGTAAAATTCTAAGTTCTTTTCATGCAATCCTAAAATTTAAAGGTTATTTCAATTAAGTGCATTGGCAAAAATTCATCATCGGATATTGAACCAGTTCAACCAATTAAATCCAATCAAAGGCATGACAAGTAACATATGCAACCTATATGCTATTACTAAAGATGAATGCAACTAAACATGAAACTAACTAGAGACAAACACCCCCCAAACTCGAGAGAAGCATTGTCCTCAATGCGTGCAAGTACAAAAATTAAAATTAAAATGCAAATGAGTTAGCTGGAAAGGTCGTCACCTTGAATGATGAGTTTCTTTAGGGCCGTTTGCTTGATTCTTTTTCTGTAGTGCGGTGGTTGGATACGGGTGGCTGGTGGCGCGACTTGAACCTTTTCAACTTCATCGCGTGCTTCACTTTCTTCATCAGTCTCTTTAGCATGTGCGGCAGTTGCCGATGCATCTTCGGGTGCAGTGGATTGTTTTGATGTTTTTGGCCATGGATGATCTTGTGGTTGTGGTTGGAAACAAAAACAAAAAATAAAAGAATCCTAAAATCAAAAATAATAAAAAATTATTTAATTTAAAAATAAAATAAAAATGAGAAATAATAAAAAATTACTAAAGGAGAGCATATTTATGCATCTCCTAAAGTAATTACTTCTTTGCCGCGCTCAACATGGGTGACAACATAGTGCTTTAATCTTTGTCCGTTAACTTTGAATTAATGTCTGTCAATGGTGGACTTGATTATCACATCACCATGGGAGAAAGGTTTTACGACTTCGAAGGGCCCAGACCATCTCGATCTCAATTTTCCCAGGAAGAGTTTCAGCTGAGAATTGAAGAGGAGTAGTAATTGCCTGGGCAAGTATTGCCTCGACAATAGCTTCTTATCATGCCAACGCTTCATTTTCTCCTTGTAGATTCTTGCGTTGTCGTAAGCTAAGGCACAAAATTCCTCTATCTCGTTAAGGTCTGGTAGATGCTTTTGTCCTACATTCTCCCAGTCCATGTTCACGGTTTTGATAGCCCAATATGTTTTATGCTCGATTTCCACCGGTAAGTGGCAAGTTTTTCCATAGACAAGTCAGAAAGGAGACATACCTAGGGGTGTTTTAAATGCGGTTCGGTAGGCCCAAAGTGCATCGTCTAACCTCAATGACCAATCTTTTCAAGAGGGATTGACAACCTTCTCAAGGATACCCTTTAATTATCAGTTGGAAATTTCAGCTTGCCCGTTTGTTTGTGGGTGATATGCCGTGGCAATTTTGCGTGACACTCCGAAACGTTGCAAGATTTTGGCAATAAGTTTATTGTCGAAGTGCTTGCCTTCATCACTGATGATTTCCCATGGCATTCCAAACCGTGTGAATATATTTTTCTGTAAGAATCTCTACATGGTTTTGGAGTCATTTTTGGGAGTTGTGACTGCCTCTACCCATTTGTACACATAGTCCATGACAAGTAGGATATACAAATTGCCAAGTGAGGATGGGAAGGGTCCCATGAAATTGATCCCCCACACGTCAAACAACTCGACCTCAAGGATATTCTACAATGGCATCTGGTGTCGCCTAGAAATATTCCCCATTCGTTGACAACGATCACACCTCTTGTAGAATTCTTGAGCATCTTTGTAAAGAGTGGGCCAATATAAGCCGGATTGTAGGACTTTGGCCTCGGTGCGAGTTCCTCCAAATGGCCTCCATAGGGTGAAGAATGACATTGTCGAAGCACATTGTCCTGCTCCTCATTGGGAACACATCGTCTTATAACCTGATCTACACATTGTTTAAATAAAAGAGGCTCATCCCAATAATAATGCTTAATATCATTTTAGAACCGCTTCTTTCCCTGGTGAGTAAGGCCATAAGGTAAAATGCCACTAACAAGGAAATTAATGAAATCTGCATACCATGGTATTGCTGAGGCAACTAACATTTTCTCATCCGGGAATGTGTCGCATATCTCCACATCTGTGTCCTCCTTATTGCCGATTTCTAGTCGTGACAGATGATCAGCAACTTGATTCTCGGTTCCTGTCTTTAATTTCAATGTCAAACTCTTGTAAAAGTAAAATCCAACGAATCAAACGAGGTTTGGCATCTTTCTTAGTGAAAAGGTACTTACTTTCCGAGTGGTCAGTATGAACAATTACCTTGGTCCCGATCAAGTAGGAGCAAAATTTGTCAAAAGCAAAAACCATGGCTAGTAACTCTTTTTCTGTAGTGGTGTAGTTCACTTGAGCACCATTAATAGTTTTACTAGCATAGTATGTCACATGGAAAATTTTACCTGTTCGTTGATCGAGAACTGCTCCTACTACAAAGTCACTTGTATCGCACATAAGCTCAAAAGGTAAGGTCCAATCTGGTGGAATGACAATAGGTGCCGAGGTAAGTTTCTTTTTTAAGGTTTCGAAGGCTTGGGTACATGAGTCATCAAAGTCGAAGACCTTGTCCTGTTCAAGCAAGTTACACAAGGGTTTAGCAATTCTAGAAAATTTTTAAATAAACCTTCTGTAAAAACCTGCATGCCCAAGAAAGCTTCGAATCCCCTTGACTGAATTTGGTGGGGGTAATTTCTCGATTACATCCACCTTTGATTTGTCCACTTCAATCCCCTTAGATTAAATCTTATGGCCAAGCACGATTCCTTCATCCACCATAAAATGACACTTTTCCCAGTTTAGCACGAGATCTGATTCTTCGCATCTTGCTAGCACCTTTTCCAAATTGCCGAGGCAATTGTTGAAGTCATCTCCAAAGACAAAGAAATCGTCCATAATGATCTCGAGGAAGTCTTCTACCATGTTGGAAAAAATTGCCATCATGCATCGTTGAAAGGTTGCTGGGGCATTGCATAATCCGAACGGCATCCGTTGAAACACATAGGTACCGTAAGGGCATGTAAAGGTGGTCTTTTCCTGGTCATCTGGCGCTATGGCAATTTGATTGTAACTTGAGTAACCATCAAGAAAACAATAAAACTATTTTCCTGCAAGATGGTCAAGCATTTGGTCAATAAAGGGTAAAGAAAATGATCTTTCCTAGTAGCTTTATTCAACTAACGATAGTCCATAAAAACCCTCCAACCGGTAACCGTCCTACATGGAATAAATTTATTGTTTTCGTTACTTACCACAATCATACCTCCCTTTTTCGGTACACATTGTAACAGACTTACCCATGTACTGTTAGAGATAAGATATATTATACTGGCATCAAGCCATTTGATGATTTCCTTTCTCACGACTTCCTTCATAGCAGGGTTAATCCTTCTTTGTGCCTCAATTGTCGGTTTATGATCATTCTTCAATAGAATTTTGTACATACACTACCGGGCTAATTCCCTTCAAGTCGACAATTGTCCATCCTATTGCTTTTTTGTGCAATGCCAACATGTCGATCAACCACTTTTCATGTTCAGGCTACAACTTAGAAGAAATTATCACAGGCAAAGTGTTATCGTTTCCCAAGTAAGTATATTTCAATTGCCCTGGCAATGGTTTCAATTCTAAAATAAGAGGTTGCTCAATAGAGGGTTTATCGATTTTACCTTCCTTACCCGAGTAGTCTAATGGTTCAAAATACTTACCTGGATGACTTTCTATTCAATTGGCTTCATCCTGCTCTTCATCATCTGGCTCTTCAAGTTCCTCAGGTTCGGCAATACAATTGCCGAGGCAATTGTTAAGGCAATCTTCCTCCATGTCGAAATTAAATTCAGTTGTGGCTTGGATGACTAGTAATCTTTTGGATCGTCGGCATGCTTAGGGTTTGGAAAACATTAAGCTTCACTTGCTGGTCGTTTACTCTCATGGTGAGTTCTCCTTTCTCGACATCGATCAAGGTCCTTCCCGTTGCTAAAAACGGTCTCCTAAGAATAATGGGTGCAAACTCATCTGCTTCAAAATCTAAAACAATGAAATCAACGGGAAAAATAAACTTATCAATTCTTACCAGGATATCCTCGATTTTCCCTCTGGATGCACATAGGATCTGTCTGCAAGTTGTAGCATCACTGTTGTTGGCCTTGCTTTCTCTATTCCCAATCTCTGGAAAACAGATTTTGGCATAAGGTTTATCTTGCTCCAAGATCGCATAATGCCTTTCCGACATAGTGATTTTTGATTGAACATGGTATAGTGAAACTGCCGGGATCCTTAAGTTTGGGTGGCATCCGGTTGTGCAACATGGCCATGCATCCTTCTGTTACGGTCACTGTTTCAGATTCTCCTAGCCTAGTCCTCTTAGAGACGATGTCTTTAAGGAACTTAGCATATTTTGGCATTTGTTATATTGCTTCAACCAATGGCAAGTTGATATGGACTTGATTCAAGATGTCAAGGAACTTCTTGAACTGGTATTCTTGTTTTTGCCGTTTCAACCTCTGTGGGAATGGTGGTGGAAGTCGGATGTCTTCAATCTTTTTATTGGTTTGGAATTTGATGGAAGGAGTTGCCGAGGCATCAGGACTTGCCAAAGCATGTACAATTGCTGAGGTATATGGAATTGTGATGGCATTCTCTGATTCATCAGTTTTGGCAGAGGTTTTATTGCTGAACTCGTCTTTTTGGACAAGGGGCTGCTCCTTTGGTTGAGTATTCTCTTTTGAGTGAGCTTGGGTTTCCTTAAGTTGTCGGCCACTTCGAGTGGTGATTGCTTTGCACTGCTCGTGGTTTGCTCCTTTTGCGACTTCAGTATCGCTAGGTAAACTGCCCATTGGTCTTGTGTTAAAGTTTTGAGCAAATTGCCCGACTTGTGTCTCCAATGACTTTAGCGCTGCCTCATGGTTTTGCAATCTCATCTCAATCCTGTTGATAAAGGCGTCAGTCCTTTTCATGAAATTACTATTCTCAGCCATATAAGATTTAGTTTTTAACATGAAAGCATTGAGAGAATTTTCCAAAGAACTGGATGGTGTCGATTGTTGCTGCAGCATCTATTGCCGTGGCAAATTCTACTAAAACCCTGTTGCTTGTACATTCTGACTGTCCTAGTTGAGGGCATTGTTGGGATTACTCCATGATAAATTGGGGTACTTCCTTCAAGCTGGATTGTAAGTGTTGGACATCACATTGTTGTTCCGGTTGTAGTTTCCAACGTAAAAGCTAGATTCTGGGTTCTACGGACATTTAGAAGAATCATGGTTACCATTACATAAAGCACAAATTGAATTTACTACCTTGATCTCCTATGTGTTGCTAGATCTCTGCATGTTCTTAACCATATTGGTTAAAGCAACCAATTGTGCAGAAATAGATCCTGATGAATCAAGCTCATTTATCATGGCATTGCATCTGACTATTCCCCTTCAGGTGGTTGGGAACTGATAATCGTTCTTGGCAAGACGGTTCAGAATCTCTATCACTTCCTCAGGTGACTTGTTGAGGAGTATGCCATTTGCCGAGGTATCTAGCATCATCCTTGTCGGTGTGTTCACTGAGTTGTAGAACATCATCACTTGTGTCCACAATAGAAATTCGTGCATGGGACATTTGTGTAAAAGCTCTCTGTATCACTCCCAAGCCTTGTACATGGATTCATCATCTGCCTGCCGAAAAGAAGTAATATCATTATCAGTCATATTTGTAGAATTAAATCTAGCAATAAAATCGCGAAACAAATCCGTCCAAGATCCTATAGATTCGGATGGAATACTGTTGCGCGTAATAAGTGCTTCACAATTGTGCAAGTGTACACGTCGCAAGTTATAGTATAAAATATATCGTCTCCACAGGGATTGGTGCCACTTCAAGAATCTAATTTTTTTCACTGTAAGAGTAAAAACACAAATAGGTGAAAGTAGGAGTTCTAACTAATAACTAAACTAAAGAGCAATAAAGTAAAGGAAGATGTAATCAAATGAGAGAGAGTAGGTCGTTATCGTGAGTTGAGGTGTGATAGTTGGAAGGATCATCTTGGTAAATGAGTGCAGCGGCAGCTCAGTTGCCGTGGCAACTGGCACAGTTGGGTTGCTTGGGCAACTAGTATAACGGTTGCTGGGGAGGACGAAACGGCTGACACAAAAAGGGCAACTACTACTCCGATTTCCAGAGGTAAACCCTAACCTCATCTTCTTCCCCATTTTATATTCAAAATAAAAAGATAGTAAAAAAGTAGGATGCCGCAAAAAATACCTCTATTGAATTTTTTTATTGTATTGATATTGAATCCCTTTTACATTGCTTGATTTGGCTTTTATAGCTTGATTACAATGAAAGAAAATAAAAAGAACCCTAAATTCTATTGGTTGCTGCTATCCCTCATTCTTCTGCCCTTTGTTTCTTGTTTTTATTCATGTGTGCAATTCTGAGCATTGTCCTTGATATGTTGGTGCATGTGAGGGTTGTATGATAGGGGACCGTGGCCATGGTGAGGCAGAGAGTGACCGATTTTGGCTTCTTGCAAGGGAGATAAGGGGATCACTCTCGTGTGATGACTAATTCTGGCCGTTGAAATGTCACCATGCTGATGTGGCACCGATGTGGTAGCTTACATGGCTTGTAGAAGGAAGGTCTTGGGACCAAAGGCCATGAAAGTTCTAGACCTTGGCAAATGAGGAGTCATTGATGTTGGCAGCTAGGGTTTCTGGTTTGGCAGATGGGTTTAGTTTTAGGTTATGGGCTACCCGGTTATTGGGCTTTAGTTGGGTTTAATTTGGGATAATGTTTGTAAGTGGACATTGGTTTAATGGATATGGAAATGGATTGTAATAAAAAGGACTGAAATTAATTTTTTTGGCTTTTATTTTTTTATTTTTTATTGTTGGGGCTTAAAGCCCGGGCGAAAAAAGGGTATTACTACATGCTTATCTATTATCAACCTATTTTGCAACCACTAACAAGTAAGGCAATTACACTTATGATGCTCATGAAGCATTTCGGAGTTCGAGGTGTACTAACCTTAAGCCAAAGCGATAAATCCCCATATAAACTTCTCGATTACTCTACTTGGTTTGATATTTGATCTCGAATAATCCTCATATACAAGCGAATATGAAAACACATTAATTCCATGTATCCCCTATTCAATTCACAAGGTCAAACATGTAAAAACAACTTACCAGGTTTAAATTTGGTAAAACATACTGCACCAAATGACTCAAAATGTCGAGAAACCCCAGGCTAATGTCCTCTAGAAAAAAATTCAGCCTATGTCAAAAGTCAACGGTTAACGGTGACTCAGTTAAACGGTTCAGCTTGCGGGTTGGGTCGGCTCAACAGGTCAGCTCGACAGCTTGGCCCAAGCCAGACCCAGTTATAACAACCCACATGCGGCTAGAGGTCGCCCACACGTAGGTGACAACGCATGTGGTGCCTTTGATGATCGGAAAAGTATGACGAGCTCCAGAACTAATCTTTCAGCGATGAGGATCTTCGTGGTGACAAAGGCTTACGGCGGTGAGTGACGACGGCGACGGTAGCATGGTGACCACCAGAGGCTGCGTCTCGATGAGCTCCTTCTAATGATGTCAGTAGTGACACTCACAATGATTTAGACGACGGCGAAAAGGGGTTTGAATGCTCTATCCTTCTAAAACTCTCTCAACCCCATCTTTTTCCCCCACTTTTCACCTTCTCTCTCATCATAAAATCTTCTCCGCCTTTTTCTCTCACACCACCTATTTAAAATTCAAAAACCAAATCTCCATAAAATGAACACATGTTATCCCCTATTTTCAATTTAGGCCCAACTTAAATCCTTATTCAAACTCGAATCCAAAACCTGAATTATTAACCCGAAATCAGGGTCGTTAGAGGATCTCATATAAAATTTTATATTAATATAACCTAATGAAGTTTATCTAATTATACTTCTATAAGAATAATAGAATAATTTATAATGTTATAATTTGATGATATCATGTATGTAACACCCTGAGAACTGGTCTAGTCAGAAATGGGTTTCGGTGATCGAAAACCCTACATCAGAAAGGTCCAAATATTGTATTAACTTTGACCGTATGGTCAATTATATTGACATTGGACTCTAATTGAGTCAATTTGTTGATTAAGGACCTTATGGAATACATTGAAAGTTAATTAGTGACTAAATCATAGAAATTGAAAGCTTGTGGGTAAAAACATAGAATATGGAGAGTCGAGGGGCTAACCTTGTGATTAACCCCTCTCCGATTATAATCACCACATACGTGGGATTGTCTGAAGGAATTCCTTCACTTGAAGGAAAGATCCTAATTAAAATATAAGTAAAAGAAATGAAACAAAGATAGAAACCTTACCCGATTTGTGAGGAAGCAAGCACCTCTATCTTATCATCTTCTTCTATCAAGCATACACTCCCATTGTTGAGCTTTGTGAAGCTTGAATTTCCTTCGATTTATCGATATCGATTAGTGGCTATAGATTGGGTAAGATGAATTCCCCAAATAATTGTATGAATCCATGTATATTGTGTGTAATCTCAAGTTAGGGTTTTTGATAATCCTTGGAACATAGGATTTTCAAAGCTTTAATCCATGGATAGCTATTAGCTAATCATTGTCTCATGTTTAGATTTTGATTTCAATATCGTATTGTTGATTCTAACAATTTCCTGTTGTTAACCTAGCTCGAGAATTGGAGAAAGAGCAATCACCATCTCCAACAAAGGCTAGGAACAAGGGAGTTGTCATTCGAGAGCTGTAGGAGCTTCGAATTATCGAGGTGAGTGTAGTTAGAGTCTCGGGATTAGGCTAGGTTCCTTTCCCGATTTCATTGTTATTGAATTTTGTATTGCTAACCCTTTTTGATAAAAGATATTGCATCAAACCTCTTAGGAGGCATAATTGGTAAGCATCGGTAAGATTTGTATTGAATATCGGATATCGATATTGTCATCTTCATCAAGCATCGACATTGATATCACCATCGTTATTGCCATCGAATTATAGTTATCTAGGACATCGGTCATTGAACATTGTTATTGTCATTGTTATAGCCATTGTTATAGTCATTGTCATTGAGCATTGATAAAGGCATAGCTATTGTTATCGATACATTGATATTGAAGCATCGACCATTGATATTGTTATTGAGATCATTGAACATTGCTATCATCATTGTTATTGCCATCGAACATTGGTATTGAAACATTGCTTATTGATAAGGACATTGGAAACATTGAACATTGTTATTTTTGTTTAACATCGATTATTGATATTGTCATCGGACCTTGGATTTGAAAGGACATTGGATACAATTGGCATGCTATAGAATTCATGAGCTTAATGTACGGGTAGACTACGGTCCTTGGGCTACGGCCTATATTGTGGCGAGACGGAGGGACTAGACCATTCATTAATTTGGTGAGGCGTAGGAATTCGCGTATCCACTATCCTGAATCGATCTAAGGATTATTGTTAAAAAATGATATAATTGCTATTGAATATGAATATTGCATGGTTATTGATAAGTGTTCAAAAGTACTATTTTTCTTACCCTTTTTACTCATAATATTGTTAGACTTAGGCTCATATTAGTTGCATAATTAGCCATTCATGCATTAATTCATGTTTCCTTCCAACGTTGAGCTTGATTACACAACTTGGTAGTTTTTGTGGGAAAAGATGCTGCTTTGGTGTGTTTTGTGTGTATGTGCAGGATCACTTGCCAAAGCAAGGCTAGAGCTAGTTGCCAGGGCAATGCATGAAGGAGATGCCGAGCTAGTTGCCAGGGCAATACATGAAGGAGACGCCGAGCCAGTTGCCATGGTAATTGTCGACAAGAGGAAAGGTGATATGGTAGTCGAAATTGATGACTAGGCAAGCCCAATCCCAAAGGAATTTGATTTCCATGAAGAGATTAAAGAAGAATTAAATTCTAAGAAGATAGGAGAAGTTCTAGTAGGAATATAATTATAATAAAGAATTATATTCTTTAAAGATAATTTAATTCCAACTTAACTTCCTCCTCACAGAAGGACTTTGGCCTAGCCCTATAAATAAGAGGGAGATTTCGACAATCCATAGAGAGCAAGAGAGGGGAATTTCGACAAGCATCAAGGAGGGCAAGAGGAGAGAATTTTCGACAAGCATCTAGGGCAAGGAGGATTTCGACAAGCCTCCTTCTTCATCTTTTCTTTCTTGTTCGATTGGGTTCATGCTAGGGATTATTGATCTTGTGTTTCTTTGGAACCTAGGCATGAACTAAATCTATTTGGCTATGGTTATTGTGTTTTGTGGTTGTGAGAAACTATTAGATTTTGTTTAGGTAATAAGAGTTTGCACTTTTCTATTCAAGGTTTATTCATTCTTGGTTCTTATTCTTGTTTGCGAGTGAATTGGGAGAGGATCTCGTAACTTCATCTATTTATCTAATATCGGGAGAGTTAGATTCAAGAAACGAATGAATATGATCTTTATTCAATCTATTGATGGTGAAGATTAATTCGGCTTAGGAATAAGTTAAGGATTTCAATGGCTAAGAGGAGTGCAAGATTGGTTGTTGTTTACCCTTGATTCACGCATGGATGTATTATCAAGGCATGCACAAGTAGCTAGAGTTTCGACATAGGGATAAGAAGAAACCATTGAAGAACGCTCTGCCGAACCTTGAAGGTTGCTGCCCAGACGCCCAAGTAGTTGCCCAACTAGTTGCTCAGGCAACCATCGATTAGTTGCCAAGGCAACCCCGTTGTGCAAGTTGCCACGGCAACTGAGTTGCCCGTGCACTCTTTTATCAAGATGATTCAATCGGCTAACACACCTTAACTCACGATAACCTGGCCTATCTCTCTCATTTGATCTCATCTTTTCTTTTACTTTATTGCTTTCTAGATTAGTTATTAGTTAAACTTCTATAATCCTTTATTTGTGTTTTTACTTTTTTACAGTGCAAGAGACTAGATTCTTGAAGTGGCACCAATCCCTGTGGAGACGATATCTTTTATACTATAACTTGCAACGTGTATACTTGCACAATTGCGTAGCACTTATCACGCGCAACAAGTTTTGGGCGCCGTTGCCGAGGATTGGCAATAGCGACTTTGTTTTTATTTTCTTGCACTTTCTTTTTACTTTTCTTGTTTAAAATTCAAAGGGCTAACAAACTTTGGTTTTGCATTGGTATATGACCAGGGCGAGACCGACTTCACCAAAATATCCCTTTGATCCAGAAATCGAATGAACCTTACAAAGACTTAGACGAAGGATAAGAGTAGCAATGGCTAATCAAGTCGGCAATATGAATCAAGATGTTCCAGCAGGAGGAGGAGTGACTCTTGCACGAAACAGAACTATTCGAGACTATCTTGAAGAAGATCTTGATGGACTTAATCCAGGAGTTGTCGTACCTGAAATTGAAGCCGACCACTTTGAGTTAAAACCGGTAATGTTTAATATGATCAACACAATTGGTCAATTTGGCGGCTCAGCAACTGAAGATGCACGGCAACATCTTAAATCTTTCCTCGAGATTTGCAACTCGTTCAAAATACACGGAGTCACCCCCGATGTCTTACGATTAAGATTATTCCCCTATTCACTGAGGGATAGGGCAAAAGCATGGTTGAATAGCATTCTTGCCAGATCAATAGCATCTTGGACCGATCTTTGTCGTGATTTCCTTGCTCGGTTTAATCCTACTAATTTGACTGATAAGCTTCGTAACAACATTACTTCTTTTCGGCAGGTAGATGATGAATCCATGTACGAGGCTTGGGAGCGATATAGAGAACTTCTACACAAATGCTCCCTACACGGATTCCCGGTGTGGATGCAAGTAACAATGTTTTACAACGCCGTGAATACACCAACAATGATGATGCTAGATGCTTCAGCAAACGGCATACTCCTAGATAAGTCGCCGGAGGAAGCAATGCAAATTTTAAACAGGCTGGCCAAGAATGATTATCAATTCCCATCTACTAAAAGAGGAGGAGTTAGACGCCAAGCCACAATACATGAACTAGGATCATCAGATTCAATTTTGGCACAATTGGCCACTTTAACCAAGATGGTCCAGAACATGCAAAAACCAAACAACACACATGAAGTCAAGGTAATGGATTCTTTTTGTGAGTTATGTGGTGATAACCATGATTCTTCTCGAATGTATGCGAGAATCCGAATCCGACTTCTATGTGGGGAAATTACAAACGAACAACAATGTGATGTCCAATACATACAATCCAGCTTGGAAGAAGCACCCAAATTTTTCATAGAGTAATCCCAATAATGCTCTAAACCAGAACAATCAGAATGCACAAGCATCGGGATTCCAGCAGAATATGCCACGGCAAATGATTGCCGCAAAGAACAACCGACAACATCTAGTTCTTTGGAAATTTCTCTAAATGCTTTTATGATGAAAACTGAATCTTATATGGCTGAGAATAGTAACTTCATAAAAAGAACTGATGCTTTTATTAACAGGACCGAGATGAGATTGCAAAACCAAGAGGCGGCAATCAAATCATTGGAAAATCAAGTCAGACAGTTTGCTCAAAATCTGAATACTAGACCGCAATGAGGTTTACCTAGCGATACTGAAGTCGCAAGAGGAACTGGCCATGAGCAATGTAAGGCAATCACCACTAGAAGTGGCCAAGAACTTAAAGAGGCTCAAACCCGCTCATCAAACAAAACTCCACAAAAAGATCAAGACGAACCGAGCGGCAAAGCCTCAGATGCTGAACCAGGAATTGCCCCGGCAACCGACAATAAGCATGCCTCGGTAACCGACGATAAAGATGCCTCGGCAATTTGTGAAAAGCATGCCTCAGCAACCACAGTTGATAATGCCTCGGCAACTCCAGTTGTCCCGGCAATGCCGTCAATCAGGTTTCAAACCAATGAAAGGATCGAAGATATCTGACTTCCACCACCATTCCCACAAAGGTTGAAGCGACAAAAGCAAGAATACCAATTCAAGAAGTTTCTTGATATCCTAAAGCAAGTCCACATCAACTTGCCATTGGTGGAAGCAATTGAACAAATGCCAAAGTATGCCAAGTTTCTTAAAGACATTGTGTCCGAGAGAACAAGGCTACGAGAGTTTGAAACAGTTGCCGCAACAGAGGGATGCATGGCAATGTTGCACAATCGTATGCCATCCAAGTTGAAGGATCCCGGAAGTTTCACAATACCCTGTTCCATTGGAAACCACTATGTCGGGAAAGCATTATGCGACCTTGGGGCTAGCATAAACTTGATGCCTAAATTAGTTTTCCAGAAACTAGGAATCGGGAAGGCAAGACCTACAACAGTTATGCTACAGCTAGCCGACAGATCCTATGTGCAGCCAGAGGGAAAAATCGAGGACATACTGGTAAAAGTTGATAAATTTATTTTTCCTACTGACTTTATTGTTTTGGATTGTGAAGCAGATGAGCATGCACACATCATTCTCGGGAGACCATTCCTAGCAACAGGGAGAACCTTGATCGATGTTGAAAAGGGAGAACTCACAATGAGGGTGAATGACCAGCAAGTTAAACTAAATGTGTTCCAAACACTAAGGCATGCTGATGATCCAGAAGAATGCCAACTTCTTCATGCCACGACAAAGTTTAACTTCGACGAGAAATTTAGTTGCCTCGGCGACTACATTGCCAAACAAGAGGAACCTGAGGAGTATGAAGAACCGGTCAATGGGGAACAACAAGAAAAGGCAAATTGGCTAGTAAATCGACCAGGAAAATAAGCTGATCAAAATGTTGATGCTACACAAGAAGGCAATAGGGAGGAGGACACGGATTTAGAGATATGCGATGCATTCCCGGATGAACAAAGTTTAGTTGCCTCGGCAACCCTTGACGCCTCGGTAACCATGGACGCGCACGCCTCGGCAACTCTCGATGCCGCAGCATCCCTTGATGCACACGCCTCAGAAACCATGGACGCGCACGCCTCGGCCATTTTGGGAGCAGTCACCACGACAACACAAGCCTCGATAATATTCTGGTACGCAGATTTAGTTAATTTCCTTGTTTGTGGTATTTTACCTTATGGCATTACTCACCAAGGGAAGAAGCGGTTCTGCCATGATGCTAAGCATTACTTTTGGGACGAGCCTCTTTTGTTTAAACAATGTGCAGATCAGGTTATACGCCGATGTGTCCCTGAAGAAGAGCAACAGAATGTACTCCGACAATGCCATTCTTCACCCTATTGAGGATATTTTGGAGGAACTCATACCACGGCCAAATTTTTGCAATCCAATTTGTATTGGCCAACATTGTACAAAGATGCCCAAGACTTTTACAAGCAATGTGATCCTTGCCAGAGTAGGGCAATATCTCTAGACGACATGAGATGCCACTCCAGAACATCATCGAGGTGGAATTATTCGATGTGTGGGGGATCGATTTTATGGGACCTTTCCCATCTTCATTCGGCAACCTCTACATTCTACTTGTCATCGACTACGTGTCTAAATGGGTTGAGGCAGCTACAGTTCCCAACAACGATTCCAAGACCGTGCAACGATTCTTGCAGAAAAACATATTTACACGGTTTGGGATGCCGAGAGCAATTATCAATGACGAAGGCAAGCATTTTGACAACAAACTAATTGCCAAGATGTTGCAACGCTTCGGCATATCACACAAGATCGCCACGGCATATCACCCACAAACCAATGGGCAAGCAAAATTTTCCAACCGAGAATTAAAGGGTATACTCGAGAAAGTTGTAAATCTCTCTAGGAAGGATTGGTCATTAAGACTAGATGACGCACTTTGGGCATATCGCACTGCATTCAAAACACCCTTAGGTATGTCCCCCTTCCGACTTGTCTATGGAAAAACATGCCATCTACCGGTGGAAATCAAACACAAGGCATACTGGGCAATCAAGACCGTGAATATGGATTGGGAAAGTGCCGGAAAAAAGCGTTTGTTGGACCTCAATGAGATAGAAGAATTCCGTGCACTCGCCTATAACAATGCACGAATCTACAAGGAGAAAATAAAGCGATGGCACGACAAGAAACTATTGCCACGACAATTCACACCAGGGCAACTAGTTCTCTTATTCAATTCTCGGCTAAAACTTTTCCCGGGAAAGCTAAAATCAAGATGGTCGGGACCATTCGAAGTCGTCAAACCATTATCCCATGGTGTTGTGATAATCAAGTCCATCTCTGACAACCATGAATTCAAATTTAATGGACAAAGATTGAAGCACTACAATGGTGCCCATGTGGAACGTAACAAGGAAGTGGTCAACTTAGGAGATGCATGAGCATGTTCTCCTTTCAATATTTTCTTTTTCTTTTTTCATTTTTATTTTTATGAGATATTTTATTTTTTCATTATCTTTAGTTTTCAGGTTTTCTTTGTTTTCTTTTCCACAACAAGACTCACAACCACTATGCTAAGGAAATTTCCTACCGAGATCCTTGCCCCGGCACCCAATGAAGTAGTCGACACGACAACCGCAACAGATGCTGCTGCGGCAACCTACATCGTGCCTGTACAAGCTGATGCCACGGCAACCAAAACTAAAGACATCCCGGCAACCACTGCAAAAGCCAAAGGTAAAGAACCTATACCCGAATCAACTCCTACAGAATCATTTTCTGATTTTTCAGATTCGGACGAGTCCTCCATTGCACCAACAAAGACCGCACCAATTGAATCCTCCAAGCGAAAAGCCAATGACACTGATGAAGAGGACGATGAGGACAACCCCGTACGAGGATCAATTCCACCACCGGCAACAAGAAAACAACCATCGCGTTCAAGTAAGAGAATCAAGACACCGACAAAAAGGAAACTAATCATCTACGATGACGAACTCTCGGAGTAAGTCCTCGTATGCATTTTATTTTTTGTTATTTTTATTTTTCTTTAATGCATGCTGTTGCGCGTAATAAGTTCTACGCAATTGTGCAAGTATACACGTTGCAAGTTATAGTATAAAAGATATCGTCTCCATAGGGATTGGTGCCACTTCAAGAATCTAGTCTCTTGCACTGTGAAAAGTAAAAACACAAATAAAGGATTATAGGAGTTTAACTAATAACTAATCTAGAAAGCAATAAAGTAAAAGGAAAGATGAGATCAAATGAGAGAGAGATAGGCCAGGTTATCGTGAGTTGAGGTGTAATAGCCGATTGGATCGTCTTGGTAAAAGAGTGTACGGGCAATTCAGTTGCCGTGGCAACTTGCACAACGGGGTTGCCTTGGCAACTAATCGATGGTTGCCTGGGCAACTAGTTGGGCAACTACTTGGGCGTCTGGGCAGCAATCTTCAAGGTTCGACAGAGCGTTCTTCAATGGTTTCTTCTTATCCCTAAGTCAAAACTCTAGCTACTTGTGCATGCCTTGATAATACATCCCTGCGTGAATCAAGGGTGAACAACAACCAATCTTGTGCTCCTCTTAGCCGTTGAAATCCTTGACTTATTCCTAAGCCGGATTAATCTTCACCATCAATAGATTGAATAAAGATCATATTCATTCGTTTCTTGAATCTAACTCTCCCGATATTAGATAAATAGATGAAATCACGAGATCCTCTCCCAATTCACTCGCAAACAAGAATAAGAACCAAGAATTAATAAACCTTGAATAGAAAAGTGCAAACTCTTATTACCTAAACAAAAACAATAGTTTCTCACAACCACAAAACACAATAACCATAGCCAAATAGATTTAGTTCATGGCTAGGTTCCAAGGAAACACAAGATAAACAATCCCTAGCATGAACCCAATCGAACAAGAAAGAAAGGGATGAAGAAGGAGGCTTGTCGAAATCCTCCTTGCCCTAGATGCTTGTCGAAAATTCTCTCCTCTCGCCCTCCTTGGAATTGTCGAAATTCCCCTCTCTTTGCTTTCTCCTAAGTTGTCGAAATCTCTATCCTATTTATAGGGCTAGGCCAAAGTCCTTCTTTGAGGAGGAAGTTAAGTTGGAATTAAATTATCTTTAAAGAATATAATTCTTTATTATAATTATATTCCTACTAGAACTTCTCCTATCTTCTTGGAATTTAATTCTTCTTTAATCTCTGCATGGAAATCAAATTCCTTTGGGTTTGGGCTTTGCTCCACGTCATCTTGGGCTTGTCTAGTCATCAATTTCGACTACCATATCACCTTTGCTCTTGTCGACAGTTGCCCTGGCAACTGGCTCGGCGTCTCCTTCATGCATTGCCCTGGCAACTAGCTCGGCGTCTCCTTCATGCATTGCCCTGGCAACTAGCTCTAGCCTTGCTTTGGCAAGTGATCCTGCACATACACACAAAACACACCAAAGCAACATATTTTCCCATAAAAACTACCAAGTTATGTAATCAAGCTCAACGATGGAAGGAAACATGGATTAATGCATGAATGGCTATTATGCAACTAATATGGGCCTAAGTCTAACAATAATATGAGTAAAAAGGGTAAGAAAAATAGTACTTTTGAACACTTATCACACCCCTAAACTCGAACTATTGCTTGTCCTCAAGCAATGCAAACTCATAATTACCTGCCAAGACTTCAATTTTTACAAACTTAGCTTTGAACTTGATTTCAATTCTCTGAACCGGGGCACAAAGTATGATTGGCTTTTTATTTTTCGGAAAACTTAGGAATTACTCGGAATCAAACTATAATGCTTGTGAGTGTGTGCGGAGTTGTGTGCAAGTTGATTTTTCAGATTCTATGCAAACAATAGGTTTTCAAATTACTTCCTTGGGTTCTTTTTAACATGTTTTAACTAGGAGCCAGTTTTGGGCACCTCTAGTGTTTTGTTTTCTTAAGTTAATTTATTCGACTAGAGCCGGTTTCGGGCACCTCTAGCGAATTTTTTTTTAACACATACTAGAGCCAGTTTTTGGGCACCTCTAGTGATCGAAATTTTTTTTAGCACATGCTAGAGCCAATTTCGGGCACCCCTAGCATTCATCCAATTTTTATTCTAATCCCCCAATTTGTTAATTATCAACCTAAGTTTACTAGAATTCCTTAAATCAATCAAACCACAACAGTGTTTCATCAGATTTAGCATCATAGTAAAATTCTAAGTTTTTCCATAGTTATCCTAGAATAAAATTCTATCAATTAAGTGCATTGGAAAAGTCATCATCGGATATTCATCAAATCTAAGCAATTCTTGTTCCAACTAAAGGTATGGCAAGCAATTTATGTATCCTCAATGTAATACTTAAGTGAATGTAACTAAACATGGTGACTACTAATAACAATCCCCCCCAAACTCGAGTGAGACATTGTCCTCAATGCATGCATAAAAATAACGAAAAATAAAAATGCATACGAGGACTTACTCTGAGAGTTCGTCATCGTAGATGATTATTTTCCTTTTGGTCGGTATCTTGATTCTCTTGCTTGAACGCGATGGTTGTTTTCTTGTTGCCGGTGGTGGAATCGATCCTCGTACGGGGTTGTCCTCATCGTCCTCTTCATCAATGTCATTGGCTTTTCACTTGGAGGATTCAATTGGTGCGGTCTTTGTTGGCTCAATGGAGGACTCGTCCGAATTTGAAAAATCAGAAAATTATTCCGTAGGAGTTGATTCGGGCATAGGTGCTTTACCTTTGGCTTTTGCAGTGGTTGCCGGGATGTCTTTAGCTTTGGTTGTCGTGGCATCTTCAGGGTTGGTTGCCGTGGCATCATCTTGTGCCTGCACGATGTAGGTTGCCATGGCGACTGCTTCATTGGTTGCCGGGGCAAGGATCTCGGCGGGAAAGATTGGGAACGGCACGCGATTGTCCGGGTACTTTTCTAGGATGACTTGGGTGATGGCATTGTTGTGCTCCTTCATGTACTGCATGAACATTAGTTGCCGGTCTTCAATTTGCCTTAGGTGGCTTGCCAATGGGTGCAAAAGTGCTTCAAAGTGTCCCGGGGTTGATGGCCGAGTTGCCTGGGCGTTAGGTGCTTGGGCATTATGGATTGCCGGGGGTTGCCGTGGCAATTGGAGGCCTTGAAGAATCTCCCGGTGCCTCTCCCATTAGCTTTCAGATTAGTGCTTGATTCCAACCAGACTTGGCTAGGGCCTTTTCATCGGTGGACTCACTTGGAACATGCATTTCCTTGCAAAGATTAGAAATTAAGCAAGGGAAGAAAAGAGAACCCTTATCTTTTGAGCTGCATACAAAAATCTCATCACAAATAATTTTTCCAATGTTAATGATGCGATTATGCAAAATAGAATGTATAAGCAAAAGACGTGGTATATCAACAGTAGTATTGTGTGGTGGGCATTAAAGAAGTTTTAACAAACTTATTCCATAGTTTTGCCTCGGGTTTAAGCCGAAGGCAATTTACCGTGCCCTTGTATTTACCGTCGTTCCAATGAGTTCCCGGTTGAGTGAGTTCTTGAAGCACCTTGTCGAGTTGCTTGGGAGTGATTTGATCAACGAAAGCTTAATGCTCGTCATTCTCAATGTAAAGCCCGTAAAAGGTGTTGACGTTTTCGGGATTTATGAGTATGGCCTTGTCACGAACAAAAACATAAGGATTATCCGGGTTAGGTGAGTGAGCATAGAATTCTCTTACCCATGAGATGTTACCCGGTTGCGGTTGATGGCAAAAGATTTGCCACTTTTGATGTGCAATCCTCTCGAAGATGAATGGTTCAAGGCCGAAATCTTGATGAGAGTTGGAGTATTCAAAGCCTTGTTCTTCATGAATCTTCCGGCTTTCAAACTTGGATTGAAATCTTTCTTGAACCACCGGTGTAGCAAACTTCTTGTATCTTGGTTCTTTGGAGGAACTTGGATGAACTAAAAATTTAATCTTGGATGCCATGGATGATCTTCGTTGTGAGTTTTGTAAAACAAAGAAAAGAAAAGAAAAGAAAAGAAACTAAAAAGTTGCAAGATAGAAAGTAGGAATAGGTTAAGGGTAATGGGTTTTATAGAAAAGATAGGTGGGTGGGATTAGGGGAAAACGAAAAAGGGTTTAGGGTAAGGGGGAAGTTATCGACAAGGGGTTATGGTTAGGGTGAATTGGAGGCTTTATATAAGCCTTAGATTCAGCCCATTAGTTTCCTTGTTGAAGATGTTTTCCTACTTGTATTAGAATTCCTCTTTATCTTGAACTTTTTTTCCCTACAATTCAAAGACAAATCAAATAAGGATTAACATTAAAGATAAACTAAAAAAAATAAATAAATAAAGATGTGTAATAGGATTCTTAAACTTAAATAAAAAAAAAATCTATCCTAAAGAAAATTACTAATAATCAGAAATATATAAAAGAAATAAAATAAATCGAAAAAAATAAAATAAATGATTAATCGAAAATAAAAATAAAAATAAATAAATAGAGATAAAAATAAAAATAAAAATATCAAAAAGGAGAGCATGCTCATGCATCTCCTAAGTTGACCACTTCTTTGTTACGTTCCACATGGGCACCATTGTAGTGCTTCAATCTTTGTCCATTAACTTTGAATTCATGGTTGTCAGAGATGGATTGATTATCACAGCACCATGGGAGAATGGTTTGACGACTTCGAATGGTCCCGACCATCTTGATTTCAGCTTTCCCGAGAAAAGTTTTAGCCGAGAATTGAATAAGAGAACTAGTTGCCCTGGCATGAATTGTCGTGGCAATAGTTTCTTGGCGTGCCATCGCTTTGTTTTCTCCTTGTAGATTCATGCATTGTTATAGGTGAGTGCACGGAATTCTTCTATCTCATTGAGGTCCAACAAACGCTACTGTCCGGCACTTTCCCAATCCATATTCACGGTCTTGATTGCCCAGTATGCCTTGTGTTCGATTTCCACCGGTAGATGACATGTTTTGCCATAGACAAGTCAGAAGGGGGACATACCTAAGGGTGTTTTGAATGCAGTGCGATATGCCCAAAGTGCGTCATCTAGTCTTAATGACCAATCCTTCCTAGAGGGATTTACAACTTTCTCGAGTATACCCTTCAATTCCCGGTTGGAAATTTCTGCTTGCCCGTTGGTTTATGGGTGATATGCGGTGGCGATCTTGTGTGATATGTCGAAGCGTTGCAACATCTTGGCAATTAGTCTGTTGTCAAAATGCTTGCCTTCGTCACTGATAATTGCTCTCGGCATCCCAAACCGTGTAAATATGTTTTTCTGCAATAATTGTTGCACGGTCTTGGAATTGTTGTTGGGAATTGCAGCTGCCTCAACCCATTTAGACACGTAGTTGACGACAAGTAGAATGTAGAGGTTACCGAATGAAGATGGGAAAGGTCCCATAAAATTGATCCCCCATACATCAAACAATTCCACCTCGATGATTTTCTGGAGCAGCATCTCATGTCGTCTAGAGATATTGCCCGTCTTCTGGCAACGATCACATTGATTGTAAAAGTCTTGGGCATCTTTGTACAATGTTGGCCAATACAAACCGGATTGCAAAACTTTGGCCGCGGTACGAGTTCCTCCAAAATGTCCTCCATAGGGTGAAGAATGGCATTGCCGGAGTACATTTTGTTGCTCTTCTTCAGGGACACATCGGCGTATAACCTGATCTGCACATTGTTTAAACAAAAGAGGCTCGTCCCAAAAGTAATGCTTAGAATTATGGCGGAACCGCTTCTTCCCTTGGTGAGTAAGGTAAAATACCACAAACAAGGAAATTAACTAAATCCGCGTACCAGGGTATTGTCGAGGCGTGAGCGTCAAAGGCTGCTGCGGCGTCGAGAGTTGCCGAGGCGTGCGCATCCTTGGTTGTCGAGGCGTCGAGGGTTGCCGAGGCATGTGCGTCCATGGTTGCCGAGGCAACTAAAATTTGTTCATCTAGGAATGCATCGCATATCTGTAGATCCACGTCCTCCTCCCTATTGCGTTCCAAACGTGATAAGTGATCGGCCACTTGATTTTCTGTTCCTTTCCTGTCCTTAATTTCAATATCAAATTCTTGTAAAAGTAATATCCAACGAATCAAACGAGGTTTAGCATCCTTTTTAGCAAATAGGTATTTGATTGTCGAATGGTTCGTATGAACAATTACCTTTGTACCAATCAAATATGATCGGAACTTGTCAAATGCGAAAACTACGGCTAGTAACTCTTTCTCCGTTGTTGTGTAATTCACTTGAGCACTATTAAGAGTTTTACTAGCATAGTATATCACATGGAAGGTTTTACCTGTGCTTTGGCCTAGGACTGCTCCTACCGCGAAATCACTTGCATCACACATGAGCTCAAAAGGTAGCGTCCAATCTGGTGGAACGACAATGGGTGCCGAGGCAAGCTTTTCCTTTAGGGTTTTGAATGCTTGGGTGCAAGAATCATCAAAATCGAAGACTTTATCCTGTTCAAGCAGATTGCACAAGGGTTTAGTGATTTTAGAAAAATTATGAATAAACCTCCTGTAAAAACCTGCATGTGTAAGAAAACTTCGAATTCCTTTAACCGAACTTGGTGGGGGTAATCTCTCGATCACGTCCACCTTGGCTTTGTCTACTTCAATTCCCTTGGATGAAATCTTGTGGCCGAGCACTATTCCTTCATCTACCATAAAATGGCATTTCTCCCAATTGAGGACTAGATCAGTTTCTTCACATCTTGCCAACACCTTCTCTAAATTGCCGAGACAGTTGTCGAAGTCATTACCAAAAATAGAAAAATCATCCATGAAGATCTCAAAGAAGTCTTCGACCATGTCTGAAAAGAGTGCCATCATGCATCTTTGGAAGGTTGCCGGGGTGTTACACAATCCGAACGGCATCCTTCGGAAGGCATAAGTACCGTATAGGCATGTGAAGGTTGTCTTTTCTTGATCTTCTGGTGCTATGGCAATTTGATTGTAACCTGAATAACCATCAAGAAAACAATAAAAGGGTTTACCTGCAAGACGGTCAAGCATTTGATCAATAAAGGGTAATGGGAAGTGATCTTTCCTGGTGGCTTTGTTTAGCTTTCGATAATCCATACAAACCCTCCAACCGGTCACAGTCCTGGTTGGAATGAGTTTATTATTTTCATTACTTACCACTGTTATACCTCCTTTTTTCGGTACACATTGTACCGGACTTACCCATGTACTATCAGAGATAGGGTATATAATGCCGGCGTCAAGCCACTTGATGATTTCTTTCATTACAACCCCTTTCATGGCATGATTCAGTCTCCTTTGGGCCTCAATTGAAGGTTTGTGATCATCTTCCAACAAAATCTTGTGCATGCACACTGCCGGGCTAATTCCCTTCGAGTCGGCAATTGTCCACCCTATTGCCTTTTTGTGTAGCTTCAACATCTTGATCAGCTTCTTTTCCTGCTCAGGCTGTAACTTAGAAGAAATAATTACAGGCAATGTATTATCGGTTCCTAAGTATGCATATTTTAGTTACTCGAAATTGTTTCAACTCAAGAATCGGTGGTTGTTCAATAGAGGGTTTTTCGAGCTTACCTTCCTTACCCGAGTAATCCAAAGGGTTCAAAGTATGTACCGGTCGATTGACTAGCCAATTTGCCTCTTCTTGTTGTCCTCATCGACCGGTTCTTCATACTCCTCGGTTCCTCTTGATCGGCAATGTAGTTGCGAGGCAACTAAATTCCTCGCCGGTTAAACTCGCCGTGGCATGAAGAAGTTGGCATTCTTCCGGATCATCGGCATGCCTTAGTGTTTGGAACACATTTAGTTTAACTTGTTGGTCATTCACCCTCATTGTGAGTTCTCCCTTTTCAACATCGATCAAGGTTCTCCCTGTTGCTAGGAATGTTCTCCCGAGAATGATGGGTGCATGCTCATCTGCTTCACAATCCAAGACAATAAAGTCAGCGGGAAAAATAAATTTATCAACTTTTACCAGTATGTCCTCGATTTTTCCCTCTGGATGCACATAGGATCTGTCGGCTAGCTGTAGCATAACTGTTGTAGGTCTTGCCTTCCCGATTCCTAGTTTCTGGAAAATCGATTTAGGCATCAAGTTTATGATTTCTCCAAGGTCACATAATGCTTTCCCGACATAGTGGTTTTCGATGGAACAGGGTATTGTGAAACTTTCAGGATCCTTCAACTTGGGTGGCATTCGATTGTGCAACATTGCCATGCATCCCTCTGTTGCGACAACTGTTTCAAACTCTCCTAGCCTTGTTCTCTTAGACACAATGACTTTAAGGAACTTGGCATAGTTTGGCATTTGTTCAATTGCTTCCACCAATGGCAAGTTGATGTGGACTTGCTTTAGGATATCAAGAAACTTCTTGAATTGATACTCTTGCTTTTGTAGCTTCAACCTTTGTGGGAATGGTGGTGGAAGTCGGATATCTTCGATTCTTTCATTGGTTTGAAATCTGATTGACAGCATTGTCGGGACATTTGGAGTTGCCGAGGCGGTATCACTTGGGGTTGCTGAGGCGTGCTTATCGCAAGTTGTCGAGGCATCTTTATCGTCGGTTACCGAGGCATGCTTATTGCCGGTTGCCGCGGCAATTCCTGGTTCAGCATCTGAGGCTTTGCCGCTAGGTTCGTCTTGATCTTTTTGTGGAGTTTTGTTTTATGAGCGGGTTTGAGCCTCTCTAAGTTGTTGGCCACTTCTGGTGGTGATTGCCTTACATTGCTCATGGCCAGTTCCTCTTGCGACTTCAGTATCGCTAGGTAAACCTCCTTGCGGTCTAGTGTCAGATTTTGAGCAAACTGTCCGACTTGATTTTCCAATGATTTGATTGCCGCCTCTTGGTTTTGCAATCTCATCTCGGTCCTGTTAATAAAAGCATCAGTTCTTTTTATGAAATTACTATTCTCAGCCATATAAGATTTAGTTTTCATCATAAAAGCATTTAGAGAATTTTCCAAAGAACTAGATGTTGTCGGTTGTTGCTGCGACAACTATTACCGTGGCATATTCTGCTGGAATCCCGATGATTGTGCATTCTGATTGTTCTGGTTTAGAGCATTGTTGGGATTACTCCATGAAAAATTAGGGTGCTTCTTCCAAGCTGGATTGTATGTATTGGACATCACGTTGTTGCTCCGATTGTAATTCCCCACATAGAAGCTGGATTCCGGATTCTTGACCTCATGTGTGTTGTTTGGTTTTTGCATGTTCTGGACCATCTTGGTTAAAGTGGCCAATTGTGCCGAAATTTAAACTGATGATCCTAGTTCATGTATTGTGGCTTGGCGTCTAACTCCTCCTCTTCTAGTATATGGGAATTGATAATCATTCTTGGCCAGCCTGTTTAAAATTTGCATTGCTTCCTCCGGCAACTTATCTAGGAGTATGCCGTTTGCCGAGGCATCTAGCATCATCCTTGTTGGTGTATTCACGGCGTTTTAAAACATTGTTACTTGAGTCCACACCGGGAATCCGTGTAGGGGCATTTATGTAGAAGTTCTCTATATCGCTCCCAAGCCTCGTACATGGATTCATCATCTGCCTGCCGAAAAGAAGAAATGTCGTTACGAAGCTTATCTGTCAAATTTGTAGGATTAAATCGAGCAAGGAAATCACGACAAAGATCGGTCCAAGATGCTATTGATCCAGCATGAATGCTATTCAACCATGCTTTCGCCCTATCCCTCAGTGAATAGGGGAATAATCTTAATCGTAAGACATCGGGGGTGACTCCGTGTATTTTGAACGAGTTGCAAATCTCGAGGAAAGATTTTAGATGTTGCCATGCATCTTCAGTTGCTGAGCCGCCAAATTGACCAATTGTGTTGATCATATTAAACATTACCGGTTTCAACTCAAAGTGGTCGGCTTCAATTTCAGGTGCGACAACTCCTGGGTTAAGTCCATCAAGATCTTCTTCAAGATAGTCTCGAATAGTTTTGTTTCGTGCAAAAATCACTCCTCCTCCTGCTCGAACATCTTGAATCATATCGCCGTCTTGCTTAGCTATTGCTACTCTTATCCTTCGTCTAAGTCTTTGTAAGGTTCGTTCGATTTCTGGATCAAAGGGATATTCTGGTGTAGTCGGTCTCGCCCTGGTCATATACCAATTGAAAACCAAAGTTTGTTAGCCCTTTGAATTTTAAACAAGAAAAATAAAAAGAAAGTGCAAGAAAATAAAAACAAAGTCGCTATTGCCAATCCCCGGCAACGGCGCCAAAACCTTGTTGCGCGTAATAAGTGCTACGCAATTGTGCAAGTATACACGTTGCAAGTTATAGTATAAAAGATATCGTCTCCACAGGGATTGGTGCCACTTCAAGAATCTAGTCTCTTGCACTGTGAAAAGTAAAAACACAAATAAAGGATTATAGGAGTTTAACTAATAACTAATCTAGAAAGCAATAAAGTAAAAGGAAAGATGAGATCAAATGAGAGAGAGATAGGCCAGGTTATCGTGAGTTGAGGTGTGATAGCCGATTGGATCGTCTTGGTAAAAGAGTGCACGGGCAACTCAGTTGCCGTGGCAACTTGCACAACGGGGTTGCCTTGGCAACTAATCGATGGTTGCCTGGGCAACTAGTTGGGCAACTACTTGGGCGTCTGGGCAGCAACCTTCAAGGTTCGGCAGAGCTTTCTTCAATGGTTTCTTCTTATCCCTAAGTCGAAACTCTAGCTACTTGTGCATGCCTTGATAATACATCCCTGCGTGACTCAAGGGTGAACAACAACCAATCTTGCGCACCTCTTAGCCGTTGAAATCCTTGACTTATTCCTAAGCTGAATTAATCTTCACCATCAATAGATTGAATAAAGATCATATTCATTCGTTTCTTGAATCTAACTCTCCCGATATTAGATAAATAGATGAAATCACGAGATCCTCTCCCAATTCACTCGTAAACAAGAATAAGAACCAAGAATGAATAAACCTTGAATAGAAAAGTGCAAACTCTTATTACCTAAACAAAAACCAATAGTTTCTCACAACCACAAAACACAATAACCATAGCCAAATAGATTTAGTTCATGGCTAGGTTCCAAAGAAACACAAGATAAACAATCCCTAGCATGAACCTAATCGAACAAGAAAGAATAGGATGAAGAAGGAGGCTTGTCGAAATCCTCCTTGCCCTAGATGCTTGTCGAAAATTCTCTCCTCTTGCCCTCCTTGGAGTTGTCGAAATTCCCCTCTCTTTGCTCTCTCCTAAATTGTCGAAATCTCCATCCTATTTATAGGGCTAGGCCAAAGTCCTTCTTTGAGGAGGAAGTTAAGTTGGAATTAAATTATCTTTAAAGAATATAATTATTTATTATAATTATATTCCTACTAGAACTTCTCCTATCTTCTTGGAATTTAATTCTTCTTTAATCTCTGCATGGAAATCAAATTCCTTTGGGTTTGGGCTTTGCTCCACGTCATCTTGGGCTTGTCTAGTCATCAATTTCGACTACCATATCACCTTTGCTCTTGTCGACAATTGCCATGGCAACTGGCTCGGCGTCTCCTTCATGCATTGCCCTGGCAACTAGCTCGGCGTCTCCTTCATGCATTGCCCTGGCAAATAGCTCTAGCCTTGCTTTGGCAAGTGATCCTGCACATACACACAAAACACACCAAAGCAACATCTTTTCCCACAAAAACTACCAAGTTATGTAATCAAGCTCAACGATGGAAGGAAACATGGATTAATGCATGAATGGCTAATTATGCAACTAATATGGGCCTAAGTCTAACAATAATATGAGTAAAAAGGGTAAGAAAAATAGTACTTTTGAACACTTATCACATGCATTGAGGACAATGCCTCACTCGAGTTTGGGGGGATTGTTATTAGTAGTTACCATGTTTAGTTACATTCATCTTAAATATTACATTTAGGATACATAAATTGCTTGCCATGCCTTTAATTGGAACAAGAATTGCTTAGATTTGATGAATATTCGATGATGACTTTGCCAATGCACTTAATTGATAGAATTTTTATTCTAGGATAACCATGGAAAAACTTAGAATTTTACTGCGATGCTAATTTTGATGAAACACTGTTGTGGTTTGATTGATTTAAGGAATTCTAGTGAACTTAGGTTGATAATTAAAGAAATTGGGGGATTAGAATAAAAATTGGATGAATGCTAGAGGTGCCTGAAATTGGCTCTAGCATGTGCTAAAAAAAATTTTCACTAGAGGTGCCCGAAACTGGCTCTAGAATGTTCTAAAAAAAATTTTATCGCTAGAGGTGCCCGAAATCGGCTCTAGTCGAATAAAACTAAAAACAAAACACTAGAGGTGCCCAAAACTGGCTCTAGTTAAAACATGTTAAAAAGAACCCAATGAAGTAATTTGAAAACCTATTGTTTGCATAGAATCTGAAAAATCAACTTGCACACAACTCCGCACACACTCACAAGCATTATAGTTTGATTCCGAGTAATCCCTAAGTTTTCCAAAAAATGAAAAGCCAATCATACTTTGTGCCCCGGTTCAGAGAATTGAAATCAAGTTCAAAGATAAGTTTGTGAAAATTGAAGTCTTGGCAGGTAATTATGAGTTTACATTGCTTGAGGACAAGCAATAGTTCAAGTTTGGGGGTGTTATAAGTGTTCAAAAGTACTAGTTTTCTTACCCTTTTTACTCATATTATTGTTAGACTTAGGCTCATATTAGTTGCATAATTAGCCATCCATGCATTAATTCATGTTTCCTTCCAACGTTGAGCTTGATTACACAACTTGGTAGTTTTTGTGGGAAAAGATGCTGCTTTGGTGTGTTTTGTGTGTATGTGCAGGATCACTTGCCAAAGCAAGGCTAGAGGTAGTTGCCAGGGCAATGCATGAAGGAGATGTCGAGCTAGTTGCCAGGGCAATACATGAAGGAGACGCCGAGCTAGTTGCCATGGCAATTGTCGACAAGAGCAAAGGTGATATAGCAGTCGAAATTGATGACTAGGCAAGCCCAAGATGACGTGGAGCAAAGCCCAATCCCAAAGGAATTTGATTTCCATGAAGAGATTAAAGAAGAATTAAATTCCAAGAAGATAGGAGAAGTTCTAGTAGGAATATAATTATAATAAAGAATTATATTCTTTAAAGATAATTTAATTCCAACTTAACTTCCTCCTCAAAGAAGGACTTTGGCCTAGCCCTATAAATAAGAGGGAGATTTCGACAATCCATAGAGAGCAAGAGAGGGGAATTTCGACAAGCATCAAGGAGGGCAAGAGGAGAGAATTTTCGACAAGCGTCTAGGGCAAGGAGGATTTCGAAAAGCCTTCTACTTCATCTTTTCTTTCTTGTTCGATTGGGTTCATGCTAGGGATTGTTGATCTTGTGTTTCTTTGGAACCTAGCCATGAACTAAATCTATTTGGCTATAGTTATTGTGTTTTGTGGTTGTGAGAAACTATTGGATTTTGCTTAGGTAATAAGAGTTTGCACTTTTCTATTCAAGGTTTATTCATTCTTGGTTCTTATTCTTGTTTGCGAGTGAATTGGGAGAGGATCTCGTAAATTCATCTATTTATCTAATATCGGGAGAGTTAGATTCAAGAAACGAATGAATATGATCTTTATTCAATCTATTGATGGTGAAGATTAATCCGGCTTAGGAATAAGTTAAGGATTTCAACGGCTAAGAGGAGCGCAAGATTGGTTGTTGTTCACCCTTGATTCACGCAGGGATGTATTATCAAGGCATGCACAAGTAGCTAGAGTTTCAACTTAGGGATAAGAAGAAACCATTGAAGAACGCTCTGCCGAAACTTGAAGGTTGCTGCCCAGATGCCCAAGTAGTTGCCCAACTAGTTGCCCAGGCAACCATCGATTAGTTGCCAAGGCAACCCCGTTGTGCAAGTTGCCACGGCAACTGAGTTGCCCGTGCACTCTTTTATCAAGATGATCCAATCGACTATCACACCTCAACTCACGATAACCTGGCCTATCTCTCTCATTTGATCTCATCTTTTCTTTTGCTTTATTGCTTTCTAGATTAGTTATTAGTTAAACTCCTATAATCCTTTATTTGTGTTTTTACTTTTTTACAGTGCAAGAGACTAGATTCTTGAAGTGGCACCAATCCCTGTGGAGACGATATCTTTTATACTATAACTTGCAACGTGTATACTTGCACAATTGCGTAGCACTTATCACGCGCAACAGTTATCATTGATTTGTTGCATCGTTATTGCTAAAACATGATTTGGAATGCATTTCATTGTTATCTTTATTGTCCATGACTACCTCACTAGGAAATGTATGCCTAATGTATTTCATTTCATACATTTCCGGTTAAGAAGTTTGTTGTTGGAGATCGGAGGAGTTGGAAGATTTTGGCAAGTCACAATGAAGCCAAAGTAATGTATATCGAATCTATGAACTCCTAGTATGGTGGAAAAATAGTTAGATTAGTCACTTTTAGTCTTTTTGTTGTAGGTGTATTGCTTGTGGTATGTACATGCCTTAAGGGCCCTAAATGACCTTTCTATGTTTTGCTAAAAGGGACTAAATATTCATAGTTAGCTTAAAAGGGGGAAAACATAGTAAATGGATTCACATGCTCATGAAATTTGACATGCTAGTATATTATGTTGTTATAATCTTACTGGTAAAGTTTTGTTGCATTTGGGCATCGTTTGATTGGTTAAATTAATTAAAAACTAGATAAAATATGTCATTACAGTATAGGGCGTATCGATACAGGTAATGGGGTATCAATATGTGTATGCATATTTGGACATAGTCAACATCGGTCAATAGGGTGTATCGATATGTTAAAGGGGTGTATTGATACGAAAAGTCAACACTGGAATAGGTTGTAAAAATTGCATCAATATGGCCTTAAGGCGTATCAATACAAGTCAACATGATCAACACATACCGATACGGTTCCCGACCGTATCGATACGGGTAATAACATTGGAATCTGATAATCCTAAGACATGCATTGCGTTTCGATATGGATGGTCACCGTATCGATACGAACTCCTTGATCCTTAACCATTTTAACGGTCATGACACAAGCGTATTGGTACGGCCTCTCGAGTATCGATACCGACATAGGTAATCTGTTAAAAGTTAATTGGAATAGGTTTGGAACATTGCATATTGGTCACTGAACATTGTATAGTTAAATTGAAGAGATAATTGGACTCGGATTATCTTGAAAATTCGTATAATCATTGAATATAGGTTGAATTTCAGTATAGTAAGATTATTTTCAAAAAAAGGACCTCTATAATGCCTAATTTATAGATTAGTCCCTAAAACTTGTAAAAGTCTAAAATTGGTCCGAAACCGACAATCATAGTATAGTACTGAGTTATTAAGCTTATTGAATCGATATTGTATTGCTTGAAATGAATGTTATTGTTAAATTGCCGAATTTTGATAAAAAATTATTACACCGATCATTGTATTGTTCATTGGTAGCATACTCTGACTCGATTCTCTACCAGGTTGGGAATGAGGGTGTTACATTTATGGTATTAGAGCTAGAGTTTAGTCGATTCTAGGACTAAATTGAAGTCTATTGTATCGTTATTGTGTTACTTTGCCACTTAGGAGTTATATATTGAGTAAATTGTGACTTGTCGACTAATTCGATCTCTTTATATTATAGATATGTCTAAGACGGATGAAGCTCATATCAATGAGCCAGCTACTAGCTTATAGATACATGGCGAGGAGATAAAGGGGAGATCCTCTGAATCCGTAGGACCCTCCTGTATAGGGCACCAGACCTGAGGTACCGTCTGCTTAGGAAAATGTTACCGGAACATGGCTGACATGTTCAAGCAGTTCTTGGCTGCTATGCAAGGTGAGCAGATTGTACAACCTACTGCACCTGTTGTCCAACATACTCGGGCTCCTATTGACAAGTTATCATAGTATCAAGCTTATACCTTCACTGGTCAAGATGATGACGATCCTAAAGTGGCGGAGTAGTGGTTGATAACACCCTAAGAATTCTGAACAAGCAGTTGTAGTGTTCGGACGAGCACAAGCTAGAGTGTGCCCTCGCGTTGCTTGCTGACGAGGCACTTCATTGGTGGGAGACATTATTCTCACGATCTCTGAGGAGACAGTAACATGGGAATTCTTTCTTCGAGAATTTTGAAAGAAGTATATCAGTGAGTTCTATCTCACAGAGAGACGTAGCATCTTCCTCCACATCAAGCAAGGCGGATGACCTGTCGAGCAGTATATCCATCATTTTTTTAAGTATTGTTGATATGGTGTTGAATACATAAATAAGGAAGAAGAAAAGTGTTGCATGTTCATTGCTGGGTGATAAGTGTTCAAAAGTACTATTTTTCTTACCCTTTTTACTCATATTATTGTTAGACTTAGGCTCATATTAGTTGCATAGTTAGCCATTCATGCATTAATCCATGTTTCCTTCAATCGTTGAGCTTGATTACATAACTTGGTGATTTTTGTGGAAATAGATGCTGCTTTGGTGTGTTTTTGTGTGTATGTGCAGGATCACTTGCCAAAGCAATGCCGAGCTAGTTGCCAGGGCAATGCATGAAGGATATGCCGAGCTAGTTGCCGTGGCAAAGCATGAAGGAGACGCCGAGCCAGTTGCCATGGCATTTGTCGACAAAGACCAAAAGCAATATGGATGTCGAAATTCATGATTTTACAAGCCCAAGATGACATGGAGCAAGGTCCAAGCCCAAAGGAATTTGATTGCCATGCAGAGATTAAAGAAGAATTAAATTCCAAGTGGATAGGAGAAGTTCTAATAGGAATAAAATTATAATAAAGAATTATATTCTTTAAAGATAATTTAATTCCAACTCAAACTCCTCCTCAAAGAAGGACTTTGGCCTAGCCCTATAAATAGCAAGAGATTTCGACAATTCAAGGGGGAGAGCAAGAGGGAATTTCGACAACTCCAAGAGAGGAAGCAAGGAGAATTTTCGGCAAGCATCTAGGGCAAGGAATTTTCGACAAGCTTCATCTTTTTCTTCCTTGTTCGATTGGGTTCATGCTAGGGATTAATTATCTTGTGTTTCTTTGGAACCTAGCCATGAACTAAATTTACTTGGCTATGGTTATTGTGTTTTGTGGTTGTGAGAAACTATTGGTTTTTGTTTAGGTAATAAGAGTTTGCACTTTTCTATTTCAAGGTTTATTCATTCTTGGTTCTTATTATTGTTTGCGAGTGAATTGGGAGAGGATCTCGTGATTTCATCCATTTATCTAATATCGGGAGAGTTAGATTCAAGAAACGAATGAATATGATCTTTATGCAATCCAATGATGGTGAAGATTAATCCGGCTTAGGAATAAGTTAAGGATTTCAACGGCTAAGAGGAGCGCAAGATTGGTTGTTGTTCACCCTTGATTCACGCAGGGATGTATTATCAAGGCATGCACAAGTAGCTAGAGTTTCGACTTAGGGATAAGAAGGAACCATTGAAGAACGCTCCGCCGAACCTTGAAGTTGCTGCCCGCCCGCGCCCAAGTAGTTGCCCAACTAGTCGCCCAAGCAACCATCAATTAGTTGCCAAGGCAACCCCGTTGTGCAAGTCACCACGGCAACTGAGTTGCCCATGCACTCTTTTACCAAGACAATCCAATCGGCTATCACACCTCAACTCACGATAACCTAGCCTATCTCTCTCAATTGAATTCATCTTTTATTTTATTTTATTGCTTTCTAGATTAGTAATTAGTTAAACTTCGATAATCCTTTACTTGTGTTTTTACTTTTTACAGTGCAAGAGACTAGATTCTTGAAGTGGCACCAATCCCTGTGGAGACGATATCTTTTATACTATAACTTGCGACGTGTATACTTGCACAATTGCGTAGCACTTATTACGCGCAACACTGGGCTCAGTGATGAGTTTCGACCTATGTTCACAACATTGAGTATCACTAATTTCCAAGACTTTGTGAACCGAGTTAAGGCCACTGGAGCATCGCAGAAAGCCCAAAGGACCAGTGGGTTGGGAAAATAAAAAAAAGTTTCGAGATGATTCTTGACCTCCCAAATGGAGCAAGAAAGGGAAGTACTCTGACCCTAAGCAGAATATGTTTCTGCAGCCTTCCCGTTCTGGGAACATCGAGAGGCCCCAAACTGTGACTCTACCTTTTGCTAAGACCGTTTCAGTTGAGAGTTGCAACATCCAGTTTGTAACTATTTTCAGAATAAACATCCAGCGGGCCAGTGCCTTAAGCAGTCTGGAGCTTGTTTCTATTGTGGTGAGCAAGGCCACTTCATCTGAGACTACCCTCTCAATGTAGCTAAATCTACTGTTGCACCGACTAGTGTTGCATCCCCTACTCAGTCTTTTCGAGGTAAGAGATCAAGGCAAGGATCATCGGGAGCTGCAGGAATACTTGGTGGCTTTGGGAAGGCACCGAGTAGGCATGAATTGAAGGCTCCTGCCAGATGTACCATGTGAGAAGCATGGAAAAGGAGGATGAACCTGATGTCATTGCAGGTACTGTTGAATTGTATTCATATTCTTTGTATGCATTGATTGATCCTGGTTCTACCCACTCCTTTATAAGTACTGTGTTAGTCAAGAAGCATAGATTATCATCTGAACCTATATTATCGAGAATCTCTGTAACCAATCCTTTGGGTGATTGTGTCACCGTAAGCCTTGTGTGTAAGAATTGCCCCTTATTGATTCAAGGGATTCCTTTTTTGGCCAATTTACTGGCATTACTGATCTACAAATTTGATGTTATATTGGGACTATATTGGCTTAGTGAACATCAAGTGTGGGTAGATTGTAGTAAGAGGAAGTTGTATCTTCGAGCCCTTGGCAAAGAGAGTATTGTATTGATAAACTCATGAAATCCTCCCTGAATGCTTTGACATTGGAAGCCAAGGATGTACCTCAATTATCGAATGTTGACACAATTTGCGAATTCCCTAATGTCTTTCTTAATGAACTTCCGGGTTTACCTCCAACCCATGAGGTTGAAATTGGCATCGAAATGCAACCTGTGACTGCCCCAGTTTCTATAGCACCCTACCGTATGGCAGCCGTCGAGCTCAAGGAGATGAAGGCTCAAATTCAAGACCTATTGAATAAAGGCTTTATTCAACCGAGTTCCTCACCTTGGGGAGCTCTGGTTCTCTTTTTCAAGAAGAATGATGGTTCCATGAGATTGTGTATTGACTACCTACAGTTAAACAAGGTAACCATCAAGAATAAGTATCCATTGCCAAGAATTGATGACCTATTCGATCAACTTAAGGATGCCTCTGTGTTTTCCAAGATTGATTTAAGGTTTGAGTATTATCAAATGAGAGTCAAAGAATGTGATGTACCCAAGATGGCTTTCCAAACAAGATATGGACATTACGAACTCTTGGTGATGCCCTTTGGGCTAACCAATGCACCGACAACTTTTATGGATTTGATGAATCGGGTTTTTAGGCCCTATCTCGATAAATTCGTAGTAGTATTCATTGACGATATCTTGATCTATTCTAAGAATCATGCTGAGCATCGAGATCACCTCCGCATTGTGCTTCAAACCCTTCGGGAGAAGCAATTGTTTGTTAAGTTCTCTAAATGTGAATTTTGGCTCACCAAAGTTGCCTTTCTTGGGCACATTGTATCGGCTTCGGGTATCCAGATGGATCTAAAGAAAATTCAAGCCATTGTTGAGTGACATTAACTGAGGAACATTGGTGAAGTGAGAAGCTTCCTTGGTCTTGCTGGTATTATAGGAGATTTATTAAAGGATTCTTTATGATAGCAACTCCATTGACTAAGTTATTGAGGAAAGAAGTCTCGTTTGTTTGAACCGAGGAACAACAAAGAAGCTTCGATCAATTAAAGCAAGTGTTAATCCATGCACCAGTCCTAACCCAACCTGAGTCTGGAAAAGACTGCACCGTCTACAGTGATGCATCACATCTCGGGTTAGGATGTGTATTGATGCAAGAAGGTAAGGTTATTGCCTATGTTTCGAGACAACTAAAGCCACATGAGATGAATTATCCCACTCATGACCTGGAATTGGCTGCAGTTGTCTTTGCATTGAAAATCTACAGGCATTATCTCTACGGAGAGAAATGTTATCTCTCTACCGATCATAAAAGCCTTAAGTATCTTTTAACCCAGAGCAAGGCCAACATTGTAGCTGATGCACTCAGCCGCAAACCTCTTTCTGGTAAGTATCGTTATCAATCATTGAGTTCAATATATTGATTGGTATATCGACTCATTGAAAAGCTATTTTATTGTAGCTCCTCGAGCTATTAACGCTTACTGCCGGCTTCGAAAGCACCATTCCTTTGTAGCTAAACTCCAAGTTCAGTCTACCATCGTATCAAGGGTCAAAGTATTGCAAAAACAAGATCTTGAATTTCAATCTATTATTGCCAAGCTTCAAGATAACCCTGACTTCAAGATTAGTCCCGAATGACTCTTATGCCTTCGTAATCAAGTTTTTGTGCCCAATGATGAATCTTTTCATACTGATATCCTCAAAGAACCTCATTCAAGCTCTTTCTTTGTTCACTCAGGTTCTCTAAAGATGTACGAGGACCTTCAGGAGCTCTATTGGTGGATGGGCATAAAACAAGCCATAATCGATTTCGTGTCCAAGTGCCTTACGTGCTAGAGTGTTAAAGTTGAGCATTGTGTCCGTACCAGCTTATTACAACCCATTGATCTATCGTAGTGGAAGTGGGAGAAGATCACTATGGATTTTGTTAGTGGTCTACCCTTGACTCCTACTAAACATGATGCCATTTGGGTCATTGTAGACCGTTTCACCAAGTCAGCACACTTCTTACCGGTTAAGATGGACTATGGCCTTCCTAAGCTGGTTGACTTGTACATTAAGGAATTTATCTTACTCCATAGAGTACCTCAATCTATCATCTTCGATCAGAATCCATGGTTTGCTTCTCGAATCTAGAGATCATTGCAAGGAGCTCTGGGCACCAGAGTTAGCCTCAACACTGCCTTCCACCCTCAGTTTGATGGTTAATCAGAAAGGGTAATTCAAATTTTGGAAGACATGCTACGTGCATGTATCATTGATTTCGGAAGCTTATGGGAGAAAACCCTACCTCTTATCAAGTTTGCCTACAACAATAGCTACCAAGCTTCCATTAAAATGGCACAGTATGAGGCGTTGTATGGCTAAACTCCAAGTTCAGTCTACAATCGTATCGAGGGACAAAGCATTGCAAAAACAAGATCTTGAATTCAATATATTGTTGCCAAGTTGAGCATCGTGTCCCTACCATCTTATTGCAACCCATTGATCTATCATAGTGGAAGTGGGAGAAGATCACTATGGATTTTGTTAGTGGTCTACCCTTGACTCCTGCTAAACATGATGTCATTTGGGTCATTGTAGACCATTTCACCAAGTCAGCACACTTTTTACCGGTTAAGATGGACTATGGCCTTCCTCAGCTGGCTAACTTGAACATCAAGGAAGTTATCTGAATCCATGGAGTACCTCAATCTATCATCTTCGATCGAGATCCATGGTTTGCTTCTCGATTCTGGACATCATTGTAAGGAGCTCTAGGCACCAGAGTTAGCCTCAACATTACCTTCCACCCTCAGTTTGATGGTTAATCAGAAAGGGTAATTTAGATTTTGGAAGACATTGTAACGCCCCCTACCTCAGGTTAGTAGCAAACCGGCTCGGGAGTGTTACTAATGCAAAGACAAGGCATTACAATACAAACAAGAATAAGGCATGGATTGATTAACTTATCCCTATTAGATGAGTTACTTAACTAACAAGCAACCAAATATACTTACTTAACAATCAAGCAAACTCACATTTTGATTTCAAGTTATTATAGGGCATTCGAGTAGGCCATTAAGTTGTTTCCTTTCATGCTTACACTATAAGTTCCTACTTTCAAGATTCACTTAACTTCATCTTATACCATAATTATTCAAATAACCCTAGTATGCAACATGCTTTCATTTCATTTCAATGTTCCTTAGTTTGATACATTTAACATCTCATACCTAGATTACTAAACATGATCATGTCAACATACATTTGCATGTAACTAGTTTTCAAACATATAGACCATTCGGCAATCATCATACAACTCATAAAACACTTACATCATGGTATGTACACACACAAGTGACCATATAGTTCCCAAGGCAATTCGAATGGTTCAATGTAAACTAGATCAAACACTTGATCATTTCACTTGTATCATCATATGCGCAGAAAACATCATTTTATTACATGTAATTTAAGTTCATTACATACTTGTTCACATTGTCAACCAAGTTTATGACATAGTAGGCCCATTCAAGAACACACATATATACAAGTTCAAGGATTCCTAAAATGCATGATCAAGATAAACTGTATACAATATAGTGCCACCAATCTAGGAGATATATAAAACAAGTATGAAACCATACTTATGCAATGCTTGTGTCTTGCTTCAAGCTCAAGGTAACAGGCTTCAAGATCAAGCAACACTCGAATCCTTTCTCCTATAGGTTGGGAAGAATGAAACAAGAGTGATAAGTACAAGAATGTACTTAGTGAGGTAGTAACTAGTTCTAACCATTTGTTATCTAAGTTATGTGTCAATTAAACAAGAATGGTCCTAGCTAAGGATTTCAAGCATTAGAGTGATCCTAGCTAAGGATTATAGCATTCGGCTAGTATAGGATACAAGAAACATGGAATCATACTTCATGCTTTCATATCAAGAATCAAGCAAATCATGCTTACATAACAAGTAATCAAGTAAGTCATGCTTACATGACAAGTAACATACAATTCATGGCTTTCATGTCAAGTAACGTTCAATATATAACTTTCAAGACAAGTAACATGTGTTATAGGATTGTTATTTCATTTGTTATCAATTAAACAATCCCCTTGGTACTTAGTTTGTATAGGTAATCGAGTCTCCAACCAATTGTTGCCACAAGATGCACCGTAGTGCTGGTTAACCCTCATACTGTCGCCAAAGACCACATATGTACCCTCTGTTTGTCGCCAAATAGGGGCCTTAGCCCTTGATCGTAGTCCTCCCTGACACAATGAGCTCTAGACTCTAAGGCATGCCCTTCTACCTAGTCCAACTAGCTACCAAGGTTGTTCGATTTAAGCCATTTATACAAGTATATCAAGTTCAAGATCATGTCAAGCAAGTTCATTTCATACTAGGCCCTTGGCCAATTGATCCATAGCTCACATATCATGTAATTCTCATATTTTATTTCATCAAGTAGGATAACATTACAAGCAAGTTCTTTAAGTCATTCTATCTCATGCCATATCACACATCCAAGCACCAATGTTACCACTTAAACATGCTTAAAAATCGAAACATACATGAATTCATGGATGTGATCAAGTTTCATGCATTACTTTAATCATTCTTCCCTTATTAAGTCAATTTAAACATTGCAAGAATATAGACATGCAAGTATTGGTTATGACCTAGTCCTAACCCTAGAAACAAATACACTCACTATACTCCAAGCTTAGCTAGTCTTGGATCCACAATCCTTTGTTCTTAGCTTTAGGATGTTCCACTCTTTCCTTATCCACCAAGTTCACTCATGTTTCTAACACATTACACAAGTATATACATGTTAATACAAGTTCACATAATCATTCAATCAAGGCAATGTTACAAGTACACAACATATACAAATTTGGCAGCATGCTCATATATTTTGATTACTATACATAACTAAACTTATCTTATACTTTAATTCCTGTAAAACAGGCAGAAATCAATGTCCCAAAACTGTTTACAAAACAATTTACAAACTGCCACAAAACAGTGTACAATTACCTAAATTGTTGTCACTAGGCAGCATGTAGTCTGTTCACTTAAACATGAATAACTTTCATTTCGTACGTCAGAGTTTCAATTGGTTTACACCGTTGTAAAGCTAACTTAACTGTATTTATAACCATATAGGCCTTGCATTTTAGTTCTTTGCCAATTAATACAGTTTTTAACTTAAAGATAGGGCAATTTGCTACACTGGACAGTTTGCACTGTCCCTAGTGTTTCTTCTCTACAATTCATTCTACAATCCATAATTAAGTTCTGTTTTCTCCTAATGATTTTAGACATGTCAAGGCATTGTCCATAAAATTTTCAGCGTTAAATTCCTTTTATAGAATTTATGGTGATTTTTCAAAGTTACTGCCCAGAACAGAGTATTCTGGGCGGATTACACTAGGTTGAGTTTCTAGTTTCATAACTCATTTTAACAAGGTTCTATCATTGTAATTCAATTCATTTTCAAGTTCTTAAATGTCTAGGTCAGTCTAATTCACCTAGCAATGCTCTTAAAATAGGGCATTATCATGTTAAATTCAATTTGATCTATTTGATCAACATTATACTTCAATTCACCATTTGAGCAGTCCATTACCTAGTTTTAACCAATCCAATTAGGTGCATTCATTTTCCAGCAACTTACTTACTCTATTCAATCCTCAATTCATCTACCAACATGATCAAGACAGGGCATTACATTCAATTGGCATGCTTAAACATTTTCACCTATCAAAACAGTCCCAATTCAAAACTATTTTCAACCATGATCCCTATTCTCAAATTTCCAGCAACCATACACATTACTTTAGCAATTTGACTACATTTAAGCTACAATTCAAGGTTATTTCCAAGCAAAACATCACTATAACATGTAGGAATCAAGACACATTCAACAACCTAAATTTCGAACAACGGAATAACAAGAAGAAGAACTTACATTCATACACATGCAAACAACAATTTGAGCACCAAAGCAAGCATTACTTCAAGAAATCCAAGTAGTTAGCTATGAAATTCTCTCCTTCTCTCTTCAATGGTGTTTTAGGTTTGAAGATCAATTGAAGGAGATGGGATTTAACCCAAGTGGTCGGTCATGCTCTAATTAGGAGGACATGTGGATTATCCACAATCACATTTAACTTTGCCATGCAATCATGCATTTCTATTATAAATTTATTTTGGCCCCTTTCTAATTAGGCTTCTTCTTTCTAATTCTCACAATTTGCTCCCTATTCTTTCAATTTAATTAGCACATAATTTAATTAGTCAATAGCTTAGATAGTGGTAATCTTCCTAGGACAAGTTTAGGGTGTTACAATTCTCCTCCCCTTAAAATAAATTTGTCCTCGAATTTACCTGAATCGAATAGGTGAGGATATTGCTTCCTCGTGACTTCTTCAGATTCCCAAGTTGCTTCTTCCATCTTGTGATTTCTCCACAAGACTTTGACAAGAGGAACGGTTTTATTCCTGAGCTTTCTAACTTCATGATCACGAATCTGGACTGGTTCTTCTTCGTAAGATAAGTCAGGATTCAATTCTACCTCTTTAGGCTCAAGAACATGAGATGGATCAGATCTATATCTTCTGAGCATAGAGACATGGAAGGCATTGTGGATCTTATCGAATTCACTAGGGAGTGTCAGTCGATAAGCCACTAGACCAATCCTTTTAAGGATTTTGAATGGTCCAATAAACCGAGGGCTGAGCTTTCCTTTTCTTCCAAACCGAAAGACTTTCTTCCAAGGAGATACTTTGAGGAAGAGCTTGTCTCCAACATTATGCTGGATGTCTCTCCTTTTCAAGTCTACATAAGGTTGTTGTTAATCGATCATGAATAATCTTCACTTGTTCTTCAATTTCTCTAAGCAATTGAGGTCCCAAAGCTTTGTTTTCTCCCAATTCAGACCAGCAGAAGGGAGTTCTACATTTCCTTCCGTATAGAGCTTCGAAGGGAGCCATCTGGATAGATGTTTGGTAGCTATTCTTGTAAGCAAACTCTACTAGGGGTAGAGATTTCTCCCAATTTTTTTCGAAGTCTATAACACAAGCACGTAGCATATCTTCGAGCACTTGAATGATTCTTTAAGATTGTCCATTTGATTGAGGATGAAAGGCTGTACTAAGGTGCACTTTAGCTCTTAGAGCCTTCTGCAAGGAATTCTAGAATCGAGATGTAAATTTGGGGTCACGATCAGAGATTATAGCTGTAGGTACATCGTGTAATCGAATCACTTCACGGATGTATATCTCGGCTAAGGTTTCCAAGCTCATGTGCATTCAAATAGGGATGAAGTGAGTAGACTTTGTGAATCTATCAACAATCACCCATACAACACCATTCTTTCTTAGAGTGGAAGGAAGACCAATAACGAAGTCCATTGTAATCTGATCCCATTTCCACTGAGGGAATTCGATTGGTTGGAGCAATCTAGTAGGGACTTGATGCTCGGCTTTAACTCTCTGACCAGTTAGGTACTTTGAAACAAAGTCTGTGATAGCCGATTTCATGCCTGGCCACCAGTATAGTGGTTTTAGGTCTTTGTACATCTTAACTGATCCCGGGTGAATCGAGAAAGAGCTTTGGTGAGCTTCGTGTAACATCTCTTGTTTTAGTTCCTCACTGATAGGAACACATACTCTATCCTTAAAATAGAGGAGTCCATTCGACTTGAGAGAGAAGTTAGAATTAGACTCAGAGTCTAGCTTGGATACGATCTTCTGAAGATCTGAATCAATTTGTTGGAGTTCTTTGATTCTCAATATCAAGCTAGATTAAACTTGAAGTTTGTAACACCCCTTCCTCGGGTTAGCCATAACCCGGTTTGGGAGCGTTACCGAAGCGAAAACAAAACAATAGATAGGTTACTTGTCGAACAAGTAACCTCGGTATACATGACTTGCAACGCAAGTAACCTAAACACAACCATTAAAAACATACAAGAAATCCACATTAAACAAAACCAACATACTTAGCATGCTAATTTAGGTACTAATTTGTTTCATTTCATACTTATATCCTAAGTTACCATTATCATATTACCAATCCATTCAATTCACATACATCATTCAAACAACAATCACAAGTGTGGCATACTTTACAATAGGTTACTATTAGACATGATTCAACTTTCATTCTTACTACAAATTCATGTACTATATTCGATTAATACAAGGAGGTTACTTAACTTGTTTCAATTAGCTTACTTGCATCTCAAGATACTACTTATTCAACCAATTAACATGATCAATACAAAGCATCCAACTTACATTCTTATTACATATTCATACACCTATTCAAACTATAAGGTGATCCCTAATAACATTTCATTTATTTCTTTTTCAATCAAGACATACTATTTCATGGCATACTTTGTTAGAACACTGTTAATGCATGCTTGAACATACCTTAGTCTCAATGTCAACATTGTCGAATCATGTCAATAGCCATAAGAACAAATGCATGATCATACCATTTTAGTCTAGCATTCGAATCATACAAGGTTTCATCAAACATTGAATTATTTCATAAGTTGCGCAGCATTATACTAATTTATATACATATCAACAATGTTATATACATAATTTAAGTCATCAAAGTTGGTTACATGATAGGCCCAACAAAACATTAAATTTACGTCTTAAAACACCACAAAATGCATGATCAAGACTACCTATTACAAGTTCTAGTGCCACCAAACTAGGTGTTGCTTCGATCTCAAGATATCCTCTTGATAACGTATTTAATCTGTTATGGGAAGAATGAAGAATAGAGAGGTAAGTACAAGTTATGTACTTAGTGAGGTAACACTAAGTCTAGCCAATTTCAAGTATACATATCCAAGTTTACATGTATTTCAAAGGATCAAGATCATCTCTACAAGACACATACCATTCGAATTCAAGAGTAACTTAGGCAATCTTCACATATCATACAATCAACATAGCAACATCCATCATAATACCCATATGCTATTCGAAAATCTTGCTTAGAAGACAAGCAACCAAATACTCCAATTACCAAGTAGGCATTCTTACACTAAGTCATCATTTATACATTTCTTTCATGAGAAGTAACTAGTTATACAACCACTCATGTGTCATCTTTCAAGGTAAGGAAGTTCATTCAAGAATCTTACAATTCAAGCAATGTTCATATCACACCACCCAAGCAAACAATATTCATTCAAGTTATTAAGTCATCTTATAACACCCTTGGTAAATAGTTTACTAGATAATCAAATCTTCAACAATATGCACCGAAGTGCCAATATATACCATAGTGCCAATATGCACCGTCGTGCCAATATGCACCGTAGTGCCAATATGTATCGTCGTGCCAATATACACGGTAGTGCCAATATGAGCTCAATATTCTAAGGTATGCCCTCCTATCTATCCAAACTAGCTACCAAGGTTGTTGATTATCCATTTCATTCAAGTTTATACAATTCATTATCCAATACAAGTTTATGCCATTCAAAGGCCAAGCCCTTAGGCTTATGGAGTCTTAACTCCCAAAACAAATCTATCCATGCCATTCGAATGGCATGAATACAAAGTGGTACCATTGTTCATTTCATTTCAACCAGTCATGTATATCAATCAAAAACACATGCATATGTATGCAATGTGCGTACCTTATTCTCCAAGCCAGCATGCCATTTCTTACCTTTGGCATAAGCAATGCAACATGACAAGGATTTCATTTCATTTGCTTAACACTCAAGTAAACAAATAGATCATGGTGTAAAAGAAGTTGTCATACATGTCATTCTTCCCTTAATTAGCGTATTAGATCATGTTACATGGCAATGACATTGAATTAAGACAATAACAAGGTTGGTTAGGACCTAGTCCCAACCCTAAGGATAGTTACACTCACAATACTCCTAGCAAATTAATTGTCTTGTATCCAAATCCCTTTGCCTCTAGCTTTGGGATGTCCACTCCTATCTTCCTCTTCCACAACTTGCTGCCCTTGGTCTAGCAAGCATAACACATACATTTCATCAAAACAAGCACATAATGTCACACAATTATAGTAGCAATGTCACCACATTTGTACCTAACATTTAGCTATTGATTTTATGCTTTCTTTTAAGAATTTCTTACTAGTTCATCTCCATATTGTTATTACCTCATTTTAAGACATAACTGGACAAGTTACAATGTCCCAAAACTATTTTGGAAACAGTTTGCATCTAGGTGTAAAAACAGTCCCAAACTGCCCATGACACTGTTGCTTGGCAGTTTGCACACTGTCCCTTTAAATGGTCATATCTTTTAACCCGTATGTCGGAATTTCGATTACTATGCAGCGTTGGAAAGATAACAAAATTATCTTTAAGACCATATAATACTTGCATTTTATTTCTTAGCCAATTAATACAGTTTCCAACATAGGTCCCAGTTTTCATTTTTGTTTTCACCTAATGAAAGTAGAAATACTAAGGATCATGTCACTAAAATTTCAGCCCAGAATTTGATCTATACAAATTTTGGTGAATTTTAAAAGTTACTGCCCAGAACATAGCAATTCTGGGCAGATTGCACATATTCACAATTTAATTCCTTAAATTCATTTTAACCAATTTTTTGGCCCTATAATTCATTTCATATGACATCCTAAACATGTTTAGTCAATTTTAATTCATTATTCAAGGCAGTCAAAACAGAGTAAGTTGGTTACAATGCTTAATTTTGCATGTTTACACAATAGGTTCTTACTAAAACAGTTTTTATGCTATATGACTATGTTCGTACTTTCATCTTTCATTTCCAGCATTGGTTGCTAACAATTCAGCTTGTTTAACACCTTAATTACATTAACTAATCATGATCATGTCCAATTCGTTAATTCCATAGCTCAATTACTAGTTATAATCATTCAATTCTTACATCAACATCTAATTTCAAATTTCCAGTAACCTAGTTTTGTTACACCATTCCTTACACATGAATTCTACTCTAATTCAAGTCATCATGTTCAAATTCATCATTCTCTTCATTTCAAACAACCTAATAACTCAACTAAGCATTTAAACATCATCAAAATCAGAATTTCAAACATAAATCAGTTTGGACAGCATGAATTTACCTTAGTAATGCTGCCAACAAGTTGAATTTAGCTCAAATTTAACCTTAACACCATGGATTTAAGTTTTCTCTCACAAGAACACTCTCTTCCTTTTTTCCCTCTTCAAATCGGTATAATATGATGAAGGAAGAAGATGATAACACTTAATCCAAGTTATTGGATTTGTAAATTGTCTAAAATGTCCCTTAATTAATCCTTATTATTAACTTAATCAAGGGCATTAGGGGAAACAAGGAATTTAGCATGCATTCCCCATCTTTCTCATTTAATTCAATGTAGTCACTTTAAATTGATCACTTATTTCATTCATTCTTTCAATTAGACCCTTGACTAATCAATTTAGCTTAAATTCTAGGTTCAGTTAAGCTATCAACTTATGCAATTGATTTCAATACTTCTAGGCTAGGATTTGGGGTGTTACAATTCTCCCCCTAAATTAAATTCGTCCTCGAATTTACCTGAATCGAATAGGTGAGGATTTTGCTTCCTCATGACTTCTTTAGATTCCCAGGTAGCTTCTTCCACCTTATGGTTTCTCTATAATATTTTGACAAGGGGAACAATCTTGTTCTAAAGCTTTCTTACTTCCCGGTCAAGAATCTGAATAGGTTCCTCTTTGTAGGACAAATCAGGATTCAATTCTACTTCTTCGGGCTCAAGTATGTGTGAAGGATCAGATCGATACCTTTTGAGCATTGAAACGTGGAAGACATTGTGTATTCTATCGAACTCTCTAGGAAGAGCTAGTCAGTAGGCCATTGGACCAATTCTTTCAATAACTTCAAACGGTCCAATGTATCGGGGACTGAGATTCCATTTTCTTCCAAGGTGAGACCTTTAGGAAGACTTTGTCTCTAATAGCATATTAGATATCTCTCCTTTTAAAATCAGCATATGTTTTCTGTCTATCGAAAGCTGCCTTCAATCGATCGTGAATGATCTTGATTTGTTCTTCGGTTTCCCGAAGCAATTGAGGTCCTAGAATATTGTTATCCCCCAATTCGGACCAACATATAGGAGTTCTACATCTTCTACCATATAGAGCTCAAATGGTGTTATTTGAATAGAAGATTGATAGCTATTGTTGTAGGCAAACTCTATAAGACGTAGGGATTTCTTCCAATTCTTCCCGAAATTGATAACACAAGCTCGTAGCATATCTTCTAGCACTTGAATGATTCTCTCAGATTGGCCATCCGATTGAGGATGAAAGGCCGTACTAAGATGTACTTTAGCTCCTAGAGCTTTCTGTAAAGAATTCCAAAATAGAGAAGTGAATCAAGGGTCACGATCGGAGATAATTTTTGTAGGTACACCGTGTAACCGAATCACTTCACGAATGTACAGTTCGGTATTGGTTTCCAAACTCATATTCATACGAATAGGGATGAAGTGAGTAGATTTAGTGAATCTATCAACAATCACCCATACAACATCATTCTTTCTTGGAGTAGAAGGAAGACCGGTGACAAAGTCCATAGTAATTCGATCCCACTTCCACTGGAAGTTCAATAGGTTGGAGCAGTCCAGTAGGGACTAGATGCTCGGCTTTGACTCTTTGACAAGTTAAACACTTCGATACGAAGTCCGTGATTGCAGATTTCATACCTGGCCACCAGTATAATGGCTTTAGATCCTTATACATCTTAACCGATCCAGGGTGGATTGAGAAAGAACATTGATGTGCTTCTTTTAACATTTTTTGTCTTAGTTCCTCATTGTTAGGAACACACACTTTATCTTTGAAATAGAGGAGTCCATTTGACTTGAGAGAGAAGTCAGAGCTAGGCTCAGAAGCAAGTTTAGACATGATCTTCTGAAGATCTGGATAAACTTGTTAAAGTTCTTTGATCCTCGAAACTAGATTAAATTGAACTTGAAGTTCAAACAAGAATTTTCGGCCCTTGGATAGTTGGAAATGAGCATTGATAACCGTATTAGCTACGAAATAATTAACAAAGTCATTAGAATGATTTTCAATAGATTTCTTGCAATGCAAGGCACTGTTCGAATTATTTCTTGAACAACAAGGCATTGTTCGAATTCTTTCTTACAAGCTAAAAATACTCAATTTCAATGGTTACAAGTATTTTAGACATAATTCTTATTCGAATGGTAGTTTACTTTTCAAGAAGTGTTCGAATAGTAACTTGTAGCTTAAGGGAACTCTAAATTCATTGTTTGCAAAACAAGAGAAGGCATGATTCAAATAAATTTAATCAGAATTCTAGATTTATGAGCTACCCGAGTATGGTCTGCGACTAAGGGCGTTAGCAACTATGTTTGCTTTCCCCAGATGGTAGTCGAGAACCAAGTCGTAATCCTTAAGTAATTCGAGCCATCTCCTTTGCCTCAGATTCAAGTCCTTTTGAGTTAGGAGGTATTTGAAACTTTTGTGATCGGTAAATAGATTACATTTCTCTCAGTATAGATAGTGTCTCCATATCCTGAGAGCAAATACGATAGCTGCTAGTTCCAGATCGTGCGATGGATAATTAGACTCATGTGGCTTCAATTGCCTTGAAGCGTAAGCAATTACTTCCCATCTTGCATCAGGACACAACCAAGTCCCAGATGAGAAGCATCACTATAAATAGTGAATTCTTTGCCCGATTCTGGTTGGACGAGTACCGGGGTATGAATCAGAGCTTTCTTAAGTTGATCAAAGCTTCGTTATTGGTTCTCCAATAAAACAAAAGGCGTATCTTTGCAGGTAAGCTTAGTAAGGCTTGCGGCAATGGAGGAAAAGCCCTTAACAAACCTTCTGTAATACCCGGCTAAACCGAGAAAACTTCGAACCTCGCTTACAATCTTCGGAGGTCTCCAATTCAGAATAGACTGAATCTTGCTTGGATCAACTTTGATTCCTTCAGCCGAGATAACGTGGCCGAGAAAAGAAACTTCTGATAACCAGAATTCACATTTGGAGAACTTTGCATATAATTGATGTTCTCGGAGTGTTTGCAAGACAATTCGGAGGTGTTCAGCATGTTCCACCTTATTCCGAGAGTACACCAGAATGTCGTCGATGAAGACAACTACGGATTTGTTGAGATAGGGCTTGAATACCCGATTCATGAGATCCATGAAAGTAGCTGGAGCATTCATTAACCCAAATGACATTACGAGGAATTCAAAGTGGCCATATCAAGTACAAAAGGTTGTCTTGGGTACGTCTTGTTCTTTCACTTTCATTTGATAGTACCCCAATCGAAGGTCAATCTTAGAGAATACGGAATCATCCCTGAGTTGATCAAAAAGATCTTCAATTCTGGGTAGGGGATACCGATTCTTGATAGTGAGCTTGTTTAACTAACGATAGTCAATACAAAGCCGCATAGTCCCGTCTTTCTTTTTCACGAACAGGACTGGAGTACCCCAATGAGAAGTGTTAGGCCGTATGAAGCCTTTATCTTGCAACTCTTGAAGTTGCTTATTTAATTCTTTCAACTCTACAAGTGCCATTTTATAGGGTGTAATGGATACCGGAGCTGTTCCAGGCTGAACTTCAATCCAGAACCCTACTTCTCTGGTTGGAGGGACACCAGGGAGTTCCTCGGGAAAAACATCAGTGAATTCAGAAACAACATGCATGCTAGGCAAACCGAATTCAATTTCATCTTGGAGAATCATCTTAGCAAAGTGATAAGTGTTCAAAAGTACTATTTTCTTACCCTTTTTACTCATATTATTGTTAGACTTATGCTCATATTAGTTGCATAATTAACCATTCATACATTAATCCATGTTTCCTTCCATCATTGAGCTTGATCACATATCTTGGTAGTTTTTGTAGGAAAAGATGCTGCTTTTGTGTGTTTTGTGTGTATGTGCAGGATCACTTGCCAAAGCAAAGCTAGAGCTAGTTGCCAGGGCAATGCATGAAGGAGACGCCGAGCTAGTTGCCAGGGCAATACATGAAGGAGACGCCGAGCCAGTTGCCATGGAAATTGTCGACAAGAGCAAAGGTGATATGGTAGTCGAAATTGATGACTAAACAAGCCCAAGATGACGTGGAGCAAAACCCAAAGGAATTTGATTGCCATGCAGAGATTAAAGAAGAATTAAATTCTAAGAAGATAGGAGAAGTTCTAGTAGGAATACAATTATAATAAAGAATTATATTATTTAAAGATAATTTAATTCCAACTTAACTTCCTCCTCAAAGAAGGACTTTGGCCTAGCCCTATAAATAGGAAGGAGATTTCAACAATCCATAGAGAGAAAAGGAGGGGAATTTCGACAAGACCAAGGAGGGCAAGAGGAGAGAATTTTCGACAAGCATCTAGGGCAAGGAGATTTCGAAAAGCCTCCTTCTTCATCCTTTTCTTTCTTGTTCGATTGGGTTCATGCTAGGGATTATTTATCTTGTGTTTCTTTGGAACCTAGCCATGAACTAAATCTATTTGGCTATGGTTATTGTGTTTTGTGGTTGTGAGAAACTATTGGTTTTTGTTTAGGTAATAAGAGTTTGCACTTTTCTATTCAAGGTTTATTCATTCTTGGTTCTTATTATTGTTTGCGAGTGAATTGGGAGAGGATCTCGTGATTTCATCTATTTATCTAATATCGTGAGAGTTAAATTCAAGAAACGAATGAATATGATCTTTATTCAATCTATTGATGGTGAAGATTAATCCGACTTAGGAATAAGTTAAGGATTTCAACGGCTAAGAGGAGCGCAAGATTGGTTGTTGTTCACCCTTGATTCACGCAGGGATGTATTATCAAGGCATGAACAAGTAGCTAGAGTTTCGACTTAGGGATAAGAAGAAACTATTGAAGAACGCTCTGCCGAACCTTGAAGGTTACTGCCCAGACGCCCAAGTAGTTGCCCAACTAGTTGCCGCCCAGGCAACCATCGATTAGTTGCCAAGGCAACCCCGTTGTGCAAGTTGCCACGGCAACTGAGTTGCCCCTGCACTCTTTTACAAAGACAGTCCAATCGGCTATCACACCTCAACTCACGATAACCTGGCCTATCTCTCTCTCATTTGATCTCATCTTTCCTTTTACTTTATTTGCCTTCTAGTTTAGTTATTAGTTAAACTCCTATAATCCTTTATTTGTGTTTTTACTTTTTACAGTGCAAGAGACTAGATTCTTGAAGTGGCACCAATCCCTGTGGAGACGATATCTTTTATACTATAACTTGCAACGTGTATACTTGCACAATTGCATAGCACTTATTACGCGCAACACAAAGATTAAAGTTGGTTTCTTGTCTATTAAGAGAATGGATTCTTTCCCTAAACCCCAGAGATACAGTCTCTGATTTTGGCAATCTACCCAAGCCTCGTGTTTACTTAACCAATCTAACCCCAATATCAAGTCAAATTCACAAAATGGTAAGACATAAAGATCAATGGGAAAGAGGATATTTCGAATAGTCAAAGGAGCTTGCTTATGGCACAAGTTAATGGGTGTTTTTCCCCTAATGGAAATTAAACTATAAGATTTGATTCAATAATTTCGGGTTTCAATTTTAACTTGTTGATCAAGGTAGAACAAACAAATGAATGGGTAGACCCCGAATCAATTAAAGCATATGCAGGACTGAAATTTAACTCAACGGTACCTGCGATAACACCGGGAGCTTCTTCATCATCTTTACCACAAATATGGTACATACGAGTAGGGGCTCGAGACTCCTGATGAGTTGGAGCATTCGAATAGGGGCTCTTCTGTTTCCCCTAATTCCCGAACAGAGCTTGTCTGGGTGCTTTGTTTCGGTTAGGAGAAGTTGAGCTAGCAATTGCAGAAGTTCGATTCGAAGCCTTGTTGGGATTTTGGGGACAATCTCGAATATAATGATTAGAGGCTCCACATGAGTAGCATAAATTCTGTTGAACTCTGCACTGGCCAGTATGATGTTTCTGGCAGAACTTGCAAAAAGGGTATTGATTAGCTTTAGTCTGATTCCCCGTGCTATCAACATAAACAACAAGGGCTGAAGTCTTTATAACCGTTTAAGGTTTCGGGATGTAACTACTCTTCTAATTAGGGGTATAGTTCAAAGAATGTCCCTTGGAATGTTTGGACTTCTTTGATTGCCAGTATGGCTTATCATCGTTCCTAGGTCGTTTGTCTTTCCAGGAGTGTCCACTCTTGCGTCTTTCTGAGGCTTTCATCTTTGCCTTAGTAGCAATGGCCCGGTTTACCAAATTTTTGAACTCGATAATACCTAGAGTAGTGAATATAGGGCTTAATTCATCATTTAACCCGTCGATGAATATCCGGCACTTGTCGGCCTCGGTTTAGATATATTCGGACCCATACTTGCAATACTTGCAAAAGTCGCTCACGTATTGCTCGATAGGTCGGGTAGCTTGTTTAAGATACAAGAATCGCTTTCGGCGCTCGGCCAAATATTGTTCGTTGATATACTCCTTCTTGAACTCATCAAGGAAGAACTTCTAAGTAATAGACTCCGCAGGAGCAGTCAGGGTAGTGGTTTCCCACCAGCTTAGTGCTTCGTCTACCAACAAAACGATGGCACACTCGAGTTTATGCTTGTTAGGACATGGCAATTGTTTAGTCAGAATGCGAGTAGTGGCCTCTAACCAATACTCGGCTACTTCAGGATTAGCCTCATCGATGATAGTGAAGGTATATGGCCGATGATGAGCCAGCTTGTCAATAGGGGCTCAGTTTGGCACAGCAACAGTAGGAGCAATACGTTAATCTTGTTTTAAGGCAGTTACGAGATTATTGAACATCTCCTTCATACTTATAAGACATTCTTGCTGCACAAGATTGATAGCAAGAGCCTCTTGTTAAGCAGCAACCATAAATATTTCTTTAGCAATTTGACTACATTTAAGCTACAATTCAAGGTTATTTCCAAGCATAACATCACTATAACATGTAGGAATCAAGACACATTCAACAACCTAAATTTCTAACAAGGGAATAGCAAGAAGAAAAACATACATTCATACACATTGAAACAACAATTTGAGCACCAAATCAAGCATTACTTCAAGAAATCCAAGTAGTTAGCTATGAAATTCTCTCATTCTCTCTTCAATGGTGTTTTAGGTTTGAAGAACAATTGAAGGAGATGGGATTTAACCCAAGTGGCCGGTCATGCTCTAATTAGGAGGACATGTGGATTGTCCACAATCACATTTAACTTTGCCATGCAATCATGCATTTCTATTATAAATTTATTTTGGCCTCTTTCTAATTTATTCTTTTTCTTTCTAATCCTCACAATTTGCTCCCTATTCTTCCTAGGCCAAGTTTAGGGTGTTACAATTCTCCTCCCCTTAAAATAAATTCATCATCGAATTTACCTGAATCGAATAGGTGAGGATATTGCTTCCTCATGACTTCTTCAGATTCCCAAGTTGCTTCTTCCATCTTGTGATTTCTCCACAAGACTTTGACAAGAGGAACGGTTTTGTTCCTGAGCTTTCTAACTTCACGATCAAGAATCTGGACTAGTTCTTCTTCGTAAGATAAGTCAGGATTCAATTCTACCTCTTCAGGCTCAAGAACGTGAGATGGATCAGATCTATATCTTCTAAGCATAGAGACATAGAAGTCATTGTGGATCATATCGAATTCACTAGGGAGTGCCAATCGATAAGCCACTGGACCAATCCTTTCAAGGATTTCAAATGGTCCAATAAACCGAGGGATGAGCTTTCCTTTTTTTCCAAACTGAAAGACTTTCTTCCAAGGAGATACTTTGAAGAAGACCTTGTCTCCAACATTATGCTGGATTTCTCTCCTTCTCAAGTCTGCATAAGCTTTCTACCTAACAAAGGTTGCTTTTAATCGATCATGAATAATCTTCACTTGTTCTTCGATTTCTCTAAGCAATTGAGGTCCCAAAGATTTGTTTTCTCCAAATTTAGACCAGCACAAGGGAGTTCTACATTTCCTTCCATATAGAGCTTCGAAGGGAGCCATCTGGATAGATGTCTGGTTGCTATTGTTGTAAGCAAACTCTACTAGGGGTAGAGATTTCTCCCAATTCTTTTTCGAAGTCTATAACACAAGCACGTAGCATATCTTCGAGCACTTGAATGATTCTTTAAGATTGTCCATCTGATTGAGGATGAAAGGCTGTACTAAGGTGCACTTTAGCTCCTAAAGCCTTCTACAAGGAATTCCATAATCGAGATGTAAATTTGGGGTCACGATTAGAGATTATAGTTGTAGGTACACCGTGTAATCGAATCACTTCACGGATGTATAGCTCGGCTAAGGTTTCCAAGCTCATGTTCATTCGAATAGGGATGAAGTGAGTAGACTTTGTGAATCTATCAACAATCACCCATACATTATCATTCTTTCTTGGAGTGGAAGACCAGTAACAAAGTCCATTGAAATTCGATCTCATTTCCACTGAGGGAATTTGATTGGTTGGAGCAATCCAGTAGGGACTTGATGCTCGACTTTAACTCTCTAATAAGTTAGGCACTTTGAAAAAAAGTCTGTGATAGCCGATTTCATGCATGGCCACCAGCATAGTGGTTTTAGGTCTTTATACATCTTAACCGATCCCGGCTGAATCGAGAAAGAGCTTTGGTGAACTTCTTGTAACATCTCTTGTTTTGTTTCCTCATTGTTAGGAACACATACTCTATCCTTGAAATAGAGGAGTCCATTTGATTTGAGAGAGAAGTCAGAATTGGACTTAGAGTCTAGCTTGGATACGATATTCTGAAGATCTGGATCAATTTGTTAGAGTTCTTTGATTCTCAAGATCAAGCTAGATTGAACTTGAAGTTTGTAACACCCTATCCCTGGGTTAGCCGTAACCCATTTTAGGAGCGTTACCGAAGTGAAAACAAGGCAATAGATAGGTTACTTGTCGATCAAGTAACCTCGATATGCATGACTTCCAACGCAAGTAACCTAAACACAACCATTCAAAACATACAACAAATCCACATTAAACAAAACCAACATACTTAGCATGCTAATTTAGGTACTAATTTGTTTCATTTCATACTTATATCCTAAGTTACCATTATCATATTACCAATCCATTCAATTCACAAACATCATTCAAACAACAATCACAAGTGTGGCATCCTTCACAATAGGTTACTATTAGACATGATTCAACTTTTATTCTTACTACAAATTCATGTACTCTTTTCGATTGATACAAGGATGTTACTTAACTTATTTCAATTAGCTTACTTGTATCTCAAGATACTACTTATTCAACCAATTAACATGATCAATACAAATCGTCCAACTTACATTCTCATTACATATTCATACACCTATTCGAACTATAGGGTGATCCCTAATCACATTTCATTTATTTCTTTTTCAATCAAGACATACTATTTCATGGCATACTTGGTTAGTACATTGTTAATGCATCCTTAAACATACCTTAGCCTCAATGTCAACATTGTCAAATCATGCCAATAGCCATAAGAACAAATGCATGATCATACCATTTTAGTCTAGCATTCGAATCATACAAGGTTTCATCAAACATTGAATTATTTCATAATTTGCACAACATTATACTAATTTATATGCATATCAACAAGGGTATTGTTGCGCGTAATAAGTGCTACGCAATTGTGCAAGTATACACGTTGCAAGTTATAGTATAAAAGATATCGTCTCCACAGGGATTGGTGCCACTTCAAGAATCTAGTCTCTTGCACTGTAAAAAGTAAAAACACAAATAGAAGATTATAGGAGTTTAACTAATAACTAAACTAGAAGGTAATAAAGTAAAAGAATAAATGAGATCAAATGAGAGAGATAGGCCAGGTTATCGTGAGTTGAGGTGTGATAGCCGATTGGATCGTCTTGGTAAAAGAGTGCACGGGTAACTCAGTTGTCGTGGCAACTTGCACAACGGGGTTGCCTTGGCAACTAATCGATGGTTGCCTGGGCGACTAGTTGGGCAACTACTTGGGCATCTGGGCAGCAACCTTCAAGGTTCGGCAGAGCGTTCTTCAATGATTTTTTCTTATCCCTAAGTCGAAACTCTAGCTACTTGTGCATGCCTTGATAATACATCCCTGCGTGAATCAAGGGTGAACAACAACCAATCTTGCGCTCCTCTTAGCCGTTGAAATCCTTGACTTATTCCTAAGCCGGATTAATCTTCACCATCAATAGATTGAATAAAGATCATATTCATTCATTTCTTGAATCTAACTCTCCCGATATTAGATAAATAGATGAAGTTACGAGATCCTCTCCCAATTCACTCGTAAACAAGAATAAGAACCAAGAATGAATAAACCTTGAATAGAAAAGTGCAAACTCTTATTACCTAAACAAAATCCAATAGTTTCTCACAACCACAAAACGCAATAACCATAGCCAAATAGATTTAGTTCATGGCTAGGTTCCAAAGAAACACAAGATAAGTAATCCCTAGCATGAACCTAATTGAACAAGAAAGAAAAAGATGAAGAATGAAGCTTGTCGAAATCTCTTTGCCCTAGATGCTTGTCGAAAATTCTCTCCTCTTGCTCTCCTTGGAGTTGACGGCAATGCCTCTAATTTATAGGGCTAGGTTAAAGTCCTTCTTTGAGGAGGAAGTTAAGTTGGAATTAAATTATCTTTAAAGAATATAATTCTTTATTATAATTATATTCCTTCTAGAATTTCTCCTATCTTCTTGGAATTTAATTCTTCTTTAATCTCTTCATGGAAATCAAATTCCTTTGGGATTTAGCTTTGCTCCACGTCATCTTGGGCTTGTCTAGTCATCAATTTTGACTACCATATCACCTTATTCTTTGTCAACAATTGCCCTGGCAACTGGCTCGGCGTCTCCTTCATGCATTGCCCTGGCAACTAGCTCGGCATCTCCTTCATGTATTGCCCTGGCAACTAGCTCTAGCCTTGCTTTGGCAAGTGATCCTGCACATACACACAAAACACACCAAAGCAGCATCTTTTCCCACAAAAACTACCAAGTTATGTAATCAAGCTCAACGATGGAAGAAAACATGGATTAATGCATGAATGGCTAATTATGCAACTAATATGAGCCTAAGTCTAACAATAATATGAGTAAAAAGGGTAAGAAAGATAGTACTTTTGAACATTTATCACACCCCTAAACTCAAACTATTGCTTGTCCTCAAGCAATGCAAACTAATAATTACCTGCCAAAACTTCAATTTTCACAAACTTAGCTTTGAACTTGATTTCAATTCTCAGAACCGGGGCACAAAGTATGATTGGCTTTTCATTTTTCAGAAAACTTAGGAGTTACTCGGAATCAAACTATAATGCTTGTGAGTGTGTGCGGAGTTGTGTGCAAGTTGATTTTTCGGATTCTATGCAAACAAGAGGTTTTCAAATTACTTCATTGGGTTCTTTTTAACATGTTTTAACTAGAGCCACTTTTGGGCACCTCTATTGTTTTGTTTTTAGTTTTCTTAAGTTAATTTATTCGACTAGAGCTGGTTTCGGGCACCTCTAGCGATCAATTTTTTAGCACATACTAGAGCCAGTTTCGGGCACCTCTAGTGATCAATTTTTTAGCACATGCTAGAGCCAATTTCGGGCACCTCTAGCATTCATCCAATTTTTATTCTAATCCCCCAATTTGTTTAATTATCAACCTAAGTTCACTAGAATTCCTTAAATCAATCAAACCACAATAGTGTTTCATCAAATTTAGCATCATAGTAAAATTCTAAGTTTTTCCATGGTTATCCTAGAATAAAAATTCTATCAATTAAGTGCATTGGCAAAGTCATCATCGGATATTCATCAAATCTAGGCAATTCTTGTTCCAACTAAAGGCATGGCAAGCAATTTACGTATCCTAAATGTAATACTTAAGATGAATGTAACTAAACATGGTAACTACTAATAACAATCCCCCCCCAAACTCGAGTGAGGCATTATCCTCAATGCATGTATTAAGTAAAATTAACAAAAAATAAAATGCAAACGAGGACTTACTCCGAGAGTTCGTCATCGTGGATGATTAGTTTCCTTTTGGTCGGTGTCTTGACTCTCTTGCTTGAACGCGATGGTTGTTTTCTTGTTGCCGGTGGTGGAATCGATCATCATCGTCCTCTTCATCAATGTCATTGGCTTTTCGCTTGGAGGATTCAATTGGTGCGGTCTTTGTTGGTGCAATGGAGGAGGAGTCTGAATCTGAAAAATCAGACAATGATTCTGTAGGAGTTGATTCGGGCATAGGTGCTTTACCTTTGGCTTTTGCAGTGGTTGCCGGGATGTCTTTAGCTTTGGTTGCCGTGGCATCTTCAAGGTTGGTTGTCATGGCATCTGCTTGTGCAAGCACGATGTAGGTTACCGCGGCATCAATTGTTGCGGTTGCCGTGGCGACTACTTTATTGGTTGCTGGGGCAAGGATCTCGGCAGGAATGATTGGGAACGGCACGCGATTGTCTGGGTACTTTTCTAGGATGACTTGGGTGATGGCATTGTTGTGCTCCTTCATGTACCGCATGAACATTATTTCCCGGTCTTCAATTTGCCTTAGGTGGCTCACCAATGGTTGCAAAAGTGCTTCAAAGTGTCCCGGGGTTGATGGCCAAGTTTCTTGGGCGTTAGGTGCTTGGGCATTAGGGATTGCCGGGGCGGCAGGAGTTGCCGCGGCAATTGGAGGCCTTGAGGATTTTTCCGGTGCCTCTCCCATTAGCTTTCGGATTTGTGCTTGATTCCAACCGGACTTTGGTAGGGCCTTTTCATCAGTTGACTCACTTGAGACATGCATCTCCTTGCAAAGATTAGAAATTAAGCAAGGGAAGAAAAGAGAACCCTTATCTTTTGAGCTACATACAAAAATCTCATCACAAATAATTTTTCCAATGTTAATGATGCAATTATGCAAAATAGAATGTATGAGCAAAAGACGTGGTATATCAACGGTAGTATTGTGTGTGGTGGGTATTAAAGAAGTTTTAACAAACTTATTCCATAGTTTTGCCTCGGGTTTAAGCCGAAGGCGATTTACCGTGCCCTTGTATTTACCGTCGTTCCAATGAGTTCCCAGTTGAGTGAGTTCTTGAAGCACCTTGTCGAGTTGCTTGGGCGTAATTTGATCAACGAAGGCTTGATGCTCGTCCTTCTCAATGTAAAGCCCGTAAAAGGTGTTGACGTTTTTGGGGCTTATGAGTATGGCCTTGTCACGAACAAAAACATAAGGATTATCCGGGTTAGGTGAGTGAGCATAAAATTCTCTTACCCATGAGATGTTGCCCGATTCCGATTGATGGCAAAAGATTTGCCACTTTTGATGTGCAATCCTCTCGAAGATGAATGGTTCAAGGACGAAATCTTGATGAGAGTTGGAGTATTCAAAGCCTTGTTCTTCGTAAATCTTCCGGCTTTCGAACTTGGAGTGCAATCTTTCTTGAACCACCGGTGTAGCAAACTTCTTGTATCTTGGTTCTTTGGAGGAACTTGGATGAACCAAAAATTTAATTTTGGATGCCATGGATGATCTTGGTTGTGAGTTTTGTAAAAGCAAATAAAAGAAACTAAAGAGTTGCAAGATAAAAAGTAGGAATAGGTTAAGGGTGATGGGTTTTATAGAAAAGATAGGTGGTAAATATGGTGGGTGGGATTAGGGGAAGACGAAAAGGAGGGTTTTGGTTTAGGGGAAGGGTGACGGCAAGGGGGTTTAATTAGGGTAAGTTGGAGGATTTATATAAGCCTTAGATTCAGCCCATTAATTTCCTTGTTGAAGATGTTTTCCTTCTTTGATCAAAATTCCTCTTTATCTTGAACTCTATTCCTACAATTCAAAGACAAATCAAATAAGCATTAAAATTAAAGATAAACTAATAAAAGAAAATAAATAAAGATGTGTAAAGGGATTCTTAAACTTAAAGAAAGATAAAACAAAAGAAAATAAATCTATCCTAAAAAAAAGCAAATAATCGAAAGTAATAAAAAAAATAGAAATTAAATAGTTCGACAAAATTAAAAATAAAAATAAAAATAAAAATATCGAAAGGAGAACATGCTCATGCATCTCCTAAGGTGACCACTTCTTTGTTACGTTCCACATGAGCACCATTGTATTGCTTCAATCTTTGTCCATTAACTTTGAATTCATTTTTGTCAGTGAGGGACTTGATTATCACGGCACCATGGGAGAATGGTTTGACAACTTTGAATGGTCCCGACCATCTTGATTTCAGCTTTCCCGGGAAAAGTTTTAGCCGAGAATTGAATAAGAGAACTAGTTGTCCTGGCGTGAATTGTCGTGGCAATAGTTTCTTGTCATGCCATTGCTTTGTTTTCTCCTTGAGATTCGTGCATTGTTGTAGGCAAGTGCACGGAATTCTTCAATCTCGTTGAGGTCCAACAAACGTTTTTGTCCGGCACCTTCCCAATCTATATTCACGGTCTTGATTGCCCAGTATACCTTGTGTTCAATTTCCACCGGTAGATGGCATGTTTTACCATGGACAAGTCGGAAGGGGGACATACCTAAGGGGGGTTTTGAATGCAGTGCGATATGCCTAAAGCGCGTCATCTAGTCTTAATGACCAATCCTTTCTAGAGGGATTTACAACTTTCTCGAGTATACCCTTCAATTCCCAGTTGGAAATTTCTGCTTGCCCGTTGGTTTGTGGGTGATATGCCGTGGCGATCTTGTGTGATACGCCGAAGCGTTGCAACATCTTGGCAATAACTCTATTGTCAAAATGCTTGCCTTCGTCACTGATAATTGCTCTCGGCATCCCAAACCCTGTAAATATGTTTTTCTGCAAGAATCGTTGCACGGCCTTGGAATCGTTGTTGGGAACTGCAGCTGCCTCAACCCAATTAGACACGTAGTCGACGGCAAGTAGAATGTAGAGGTTGCCCAATGAAGATGGGAAAGGTCCCATAAAATCGATCCCCCATACATCAAAAAATTCCACCTCGATGATGTTCTGGAGCGGCATCTCATGTCGTCTAGAGATATTGCCCGTCCTCTGGCAACGATCACATTGCTTGTAAAAGTCTTGGGCATCTTTGTACAATGTTGGCCAATACAAACCGGATTGCAAAACTTTGGCCGCGGTACGAGTTCCTCCAAAATGTCCTTCATAGGGTGAAGAATGGCATTGCCGGAGTACATTTTGTTGCTCTTCTTCAGGGACACATCCGCGTATAACATGATTTGCACATTGTTTAAACAAAAGAGGCTCGTCCCAAAAGTAATGCTTAGCATCATGGCGGAATCGCTTCTTCCCTTGGTGAGTAAGGCCATAAGGTAAAATACAACAAACAAGGAAAATAACTAAATCCGCGTACCAGGGTATTTTTGAGGCATGTGTTGCCGTGACGACTGTTCCCAAAATTGCCAAGGCGTGTGCGTCAAGGGCTGCCGAGATGTGCGCGTCCATGGTTGCCGAGGCAACTAAAATTTTTTCATCCGAGAATGCATCGCATATCTCTAGATCTGCGTCCTCCTCCTTATTGCGTTCTAAACGTGATAAGTGATCGGCCACTTGATTTTTTGTTCCTTTCATGTCCTTAATTTTAATATCAAATTCTTGTAAAAGTAATATCCAACGAATCAAACGAGATTTGGCATCCTTTTTAGCAAATAGATATTTGATTGCCGAATGGTCCGTATGAACAATTACCTTTGTACCAATCAAATAGGATCGGAACTTGTCAAATGCGAAAACTACAGTTACTAACTCTTTCTCCGTTGTTGTGTAATTCACTTGAGCAATATTAAGAGTTTTACTAGCGTAGTATATCACATGGAAGGTCTTACATGTGCGTTGGCCTAGGACTGCTCCTACCGCGAAATCACTTGTATCACACATGAGCTCAAAAGGTTGCGTCCAATCTGGTGGAACGACAATGGGTGTCGAGGCAAGCTTTTCCTTTAGGGTTTCGAATGCTTGGGTGCAAGAATCATCAAAATCGAAGACTTTATCCTGTTCAAGCAAATTGCACAAGGGTTTAGTGATTTTAGAAAAATTATGAATGAACCTCCTGTAAAAACCTGCATATCCAAGAAACCTTCGAATTCCTTTAACCGAACTTGGTGGGGGTAATCTCTCGATCATGTCCACCTTGGCTTTGTCTACTTCAATTCCCTTGGATGAAATCTTGTGGTCGAGCACTATTCCTTCATCTACCATAAAATGGCATTTCTCCCAATTGAGGACTAAATCAGTTTCTTCATATCTTGCCAACACCCTCTCTAAATTGCCAAGACAGCTGTCGAGGTCATTACCAAAAACAAAAAAAATCATCCATGAAGATCTCAAGGAAGTCTTCGACCATGTCTGAAAAGAGTGCCACCATGCATCTTTGGAAGGTTGTCGGGGCGTTACACAATCCGAACGGCATCCTTCGAAAAGCATCAGTATTGTATGGGCATGTGAAGGTTGTCTTTTCTTGATCTTCTGGTGCTATGGCAATTTGATTGTAACCTGAATAACCATCAAGAAAACAATAAAAGGGTTTACCTTCAAGACGGTCAAGCATTTGATCAATAAAGGGTAATGGGAAGTGATCTTTCCTAGTGGCTTTGTTTAGCTTTCGATAATCCATACAAACCCTCCAACCGGTCACAGTCCTGGTTGAAATGAGTTTATTGTTTTCATTACTTACCACTGTTATACCTCCCTTTTTTGGTACACATTGTACCGGACTTACCCATGTACTATCAGAGATAGGGTATATAATGTCGTCGTCAAGCCACTTGATGATTTCTTTCATTACAACCCCTTTCATGACATGATTCAGTCTCCTCTAGGCCTCAATTGAAGGTTTGTGATCATCTTCCAACAAAATCTTGTGCATGCACACTGTCGGCCTAATTCCCTTCAAGTCGGCAATTGTCCACCCTATTGCCTTTTTGTGTAGCTTCAATATTTTGATCAACTTCTTTTCCTGCTCAGGCTGTAACTTAGAAGAAATAATTACAGGCAATGTATTATCGGTTCCTAAGTATGCATATTTTAGTTGCTCTGGCAATTGTTTCAACTCAAGAATCGGTGGTTGTTCAATAGAGGGTTTTTCGAGCTTACCTTCCTTACCTGAGTAATCCAGTGGTTCAAAGTATGTACCTGGTCGATTGACTAGCCAATTTTCCTCTTCTTGTTGTTCCTCATCGACCGATTCTTCATACTCCTCAGGTTCCTCTCGATCGGCAATGTAGTTGCCGAGGCAACTAAATTCCTCGTCGAAGTTAAACTCGTCTATGGCATGAAGAAGTTGGCATTCTTCTGGATCATTGGCATTCCTTAGTGTTTGGAACACATTTAGTTTAACTTGCTGGTCATTCACCCTCATTGTGAGTTCTCCCTTTTCAACATCGATCAAGGTTCTCCCTGTTGCTAGGAATGGTCTCCCGAGAATGATAGGTGCATGCTCATCTGCTTCACAATCCAAAACAATAAAGTCAGCGGGAAAAATAAATTTATCAACTTTTACTAGTATGTCCTCGATTTTTCCCTCTGGATGCACATAGGATCTGTCGGCTAGCTATAGCATAACTGTTGTAAGTCTTGCCTTCCTAATTCCTAGTTTCTAGAAAACCGATTTAGGCATCAAGTTTATGCTAGCCCCAAGGTCGCATAATGCTTTCCCGACATAGTGGTTTCCAATGGAACAGGGTATTGTGAAACTTCCGGGATCCTTCAACTTGGCTGGCATACGATTGTGCAACATTGCCATGCATCCCTCTGTTGCGGTAACTGTTTCAAACTCTCATAGACTTGTTCTCTTGGACACAATGTCTTTAAGAAACTTGGCATAGTTTGGCATTTGTTCAATTGCTTCCACCAATGGCAAGTTGATGTGGACTTTCTTTAGGATATCAAGAAACTTCTTGAATTGATATTCTTGCTTTTGTCGCTTCAACCTTTGTAGGAATGGTGGTGGAAGTCGGATATCTTCGATCCTTTCATTGGTTTGGAACCTGATTGACGGCATTGCCGGGACAACTGGAGTTACTGAGGCATTATCATATGGGGTTCCCGAGGCATGCTTATCGCAAGTTCCCGAGGCATCTTTATCACCGGTTGCCGAGGCATGCTTATTGTCGATTGCCGCGGCAATTCCTGGTTCAGCATCTGAGGCTTTGCCCCTAGGTTCGTCTTGATCTTTTTGTGGAGTTTTGTTTGATGAGCGGGCTTGAGCCTCTCTAAGTTGTTGGCCACTTCTAGTGGTGATCGCCTTACATTGCTCATGGCTAGTTCCTCCTGCGACTTCAGTATCGCTAGGTAAACCTCCTTGAGGTCTAGTATTCAGATTTTGAGCAAACTGCCCGACTTGATTTTCCAATGATTTGATTGTCGCCTCTTGGTTTTGCAATCTCATCTCGGTCTTGTTAATAAAAGCATCAGTTCTTTTTATGAAGTTACTATTCTCAGCCATATAAGATTCAGTTTTCATCATAAAGGCATTTAGAGAATTTTCCAAAGAACTAGATGTTGTCGATTGTTGCTGCGACAACTGTTGCCGTGGCATATTCTGCTGGAATCCCGATGCTTGTGCGTTCTGATTGTTCTGGTTTAGAGCATTGTTGGGATTACTCCATGAAAAATTTGGGTGCTTCTTCCAAGCTGGATTGTATGTATTGGACATCACATTGTTGTTCCGATTGTAATTCCCCACATAGAAGCTGGATTTCGGATTCTGCATACATTCAGAAGAATCATGGTTATCACCACATAACTCACAAAAAGAATCCATTACCTTGACTTCATGTGTGTTGTTTGGTTTTTGCATGTTCTGGATCATCTTGGTTAAAATGGTCAATTGTGCCGAAATTGAATCTGATGATCCTAGTTCATGTATTGTGGCTTGGCGTCTAACTCATCCACTTTTAGTAGAGGGGAATTGATAATCATTCTTGGCCAGCCTGTTTAGAATTTGCATTGCTTCCTCCGGTGACTTATCTAGAAGTATGTCGGTTGTCGAGGCATCTAGCATCATCCTTGTTGGTGTATTCACGGCGTTGTAAAACATTGTTACTTGAGTCCACACCGGGAATCCATGTAGGGGGCATTTGTTTAGAAGTTCTCTATATCGCTCCCAAGCCTCGTACATGGATTCATCATCTGCCTGCCAAAAAGAAGTAATGTCGTTACGAAGCTTATCAATCAAATTTGTAGGATTAAACTGAGCAAGAAAATCACGACAAAGATCGGTCCAAGATCCTATTGATCCGGCATGAATGCTATTCAACCATGCTTTCGCCCTATCCCTCAGTGAATAGGGAATAATCTTAATCGTAAGACATTGGGGGTGACTCCGTGTATTTTTAATGAGTTGTAAATCTCGAGGAAAGATTTAAGATGTTGTCGTGCATCTTCAGTTGCTGAGCCGCCAAATTGACCAATTGTGTTGATCATATTAAACATTACCGGTTTCAACTCAAAGTGGTCGACTTCAATTTTAGGTGCGACAACTCCTGGATTAAGTCCATCAAGATCTTCTTCAATATAGTCTCGAATGGTTCTGTTTCGTGCAAGAATCACTCCTCCTCCTGCTGGAACATCTTGATTCATATTGCCGTCTTGATTAGTCATTGCTACTCTTATCCTTCGTCTAAGTCTTTGTAAGGTTCGTTCAATTTCTGGATCAAAGGGATATTCTGGTGTAATCGGTCTCGCCCTGGTCATATACCAATGCAAAACCAAAGTTTATTAGCCCTTTGAATCTTAAACAAGAAAAGTAAAAAGAAAGTGCAAGAAAATAAAAACAAAGACGCTATTGCCAATCCCCGGCAATGGCGCCAAAAACTTATTGCGCGTAATAAGTGCTACGCAATTGTGCAAGTATACACGTTGCAAGTTATAGTATAAAAGATATCGTCTCCACAGGGATTGGTGCCACTTCAAGAATCTAGTTTCTTGCACTGTAAAAAGTAAAAACACAAATAGAAGATTATAGGAGTTTAACTAATAACTAAACTAGAAGGCAATAAAGTAAAAGAATAAATGAGATCAAATGAGAGAGATAGGCCAGGTTATCGTGAGTTGAGGTGTGATAGCCGATTGGATCGTCTTGGTAAAAGAGTGCACGGGCAACTCAGTTGCCGTGGCAACTTGCACAACGGGGTTGCCTTGGCAACTAATCGATGGTTGCCTGGGCGACTAGTCGGGCAACTAGTTGGGCGTCTGGCAGCAACCTTCAAGGTTCGGCAGAGCGTTCTTCAATGATTTCTTCTTATCCCTAAGTCGAAACTCTAGCTACTTGTGCATGCCTTGATAATACATCCCTGCGTGAATCAAGGGTGAACAACAACCAATCTTGCGCTCCTCTTAGCCGTTGAAATCCTTGACTTATTCCTAAGCCGGATTAATCTTCACCATCAATATATTGAATAAAGATCATATTCATTCGTTTCTTGAATCTAACTCTCCCGGTTTTAGATAAATAGATGAAGTTACGAGATCCTCTCCCAATTCTTTCGCAAACAAGAATAAGAACCAAGAATGAATAAACCTTGAATAGAAAAGTGCAAACTCTTATTACCTAAACAAAATCCAATAGTTTCTCACAACCACAAAACACAATAACCATAGCCAAATGGATTTAGTTCATGGCTAGGTTCCAAAGAAACGCAAGACAAGTAATCCCTAGCATGAACCTAATTGAACAAGAAAGAAAAAGATGAAGAATGAAGCTTGTCGAAATCTCCTTGCCCTAGATGCTTGTCGAAAATTCTCTCCTCTTGCTCTCCTTGGAGTTGACGGCATGGCCTCTAATTTATAGGGCTAGGTTAAAGTCCTTCTTTGAGGAGGAAGGTAAGTTGGAATTAAATTATCTTTAAAGAACATAATTCTTTATTATAATTATATTCCTTCTAGAACTTCTCCTATCTTGCTGGAATTTAATTCTTCTTTAATCTCTTCATGGAAATCAAATTTCTTTGGGATTTAGCTTTGCTCCACATCATCTTGGGCTTGTCTAGTCGTCAATTTCGACTACCATATCACCTTATTCTTAGTCGACAATTGCCCTGGCAACTGGATCGGCATCTCCTTCATGCATTGCCCTGGCAACTAGCTCGACATCTCCTTCATGTATTGCCCTGGCAACTAGCTCTAGCCTTGCTTTGGCAAGTGATCCTGCACATACACACAAAACACACCAAAGCAGCATCTTTTCCCACAAAGCTACCAAGTTATGTAATCAAGCTCAACGATGGAAGAAAACATGGATTAATGCATGAATGGCTAATTATGCAACTAATATGAGCCTAAGTCTGACAATAACATGAGTAAAAGGGGTAAGAAAAATAGTACTTTTGAACATTTATCAGTTATATATATAGTTTAAGTCATCAAAGTTGGTTACATGATAGGCCCAACAAAACATTGCATTTACTAGTCTTAACAACACCACAAAATGCATGATCAAGACTACCTATTACAAGTTCTAGTGCCACCAAACTAGGAGTATACAAAGAGTATGAAATCATATTTTCAAGCTCGCTTCAAGGTGTTGCTTCGATCTCAAGATATCCTCTTGATAATGTCTTTAATCTGTTATGGGAAGAATGAAGAATAGAGTGGTGAGTACAAGTTATGTACTTAGTGAGGTAACACTAAGTCTAGCCAATTTCAAGTATACATATCCAAGTTTACATGTATTTCAAAGGATCAAGATCATCTCTACAAGACACATACCATTTGAATTCAAGAGTAACTTAGGCAATCTTCACATATCATACAATCAACATAGCAACATCCATCATAATACCCATATGCTATTCGAATATCTTGCTTAGAAGACAAGCAACCAAATACTCCAGTTACCAAGTAGGCATTCTTACACAAAGTCATCATTTACATTTCTTTCATGAGAAGTAACTAGTTATACAACCACTCATGTGTCATTTTCAAGGCAAGGAAGTTCATTCAAGAATCTTACAATTCAAGTAATGTTCATATCACACCACCCAAGCAAACAATATTTATTCAAGTTATTAAGCCATCTTATAACACCCTTGGTAAGTAGTTTACTAGATAATCAAATATTCAACAATATGCACCGAAGTGCCAATATGCACCGAAGTGCAATATGCACCGTAGTGCCAATATGTACCGTTGTACCAATATGCACCGTAATGCCAATATGAGCTCAAGATTCTAAGGCGTGCCCTCCTATCTATCCAAACTAGCTACCAAGGTTGTTGATTATCCATTTCATTCAAGATTTATACAATTCATTATCCAATACAAGTTTATGTCATTCAAAGGCCAAGCCCTTAGGCTTATGGAGTCTTAACTCCCAAAAAAATCTATCCATGCCATTCGAATGACATGAATACAAAGTTTTACCATTGTTAATTTCATTTCAACCAGCCATGTATATCAATCACAAACGCATGCATATGTATGCATTGTGCGTACCTTATTATCCAAGCAAGCATGCAATTTCTTACCTTTGGCATAAGCAATGCAACATGACAAGCATTTCATTTCATTTGCTTAACACTCAAGTAAACAAATAGATCATGGCATCAAACAAGTTGTCATACATGTCATACTTCCTTTAATTAACCAAATATGTATTAGGTCATGTTATATGGCAATGACATTGAATTAACACAATAACAAGGTTGGTTAGGACCTAGTCCCAACCCTAAGGATAGTTACACTCACAATACTCCTAGAAAATCAATTGTCTTGTATCCAAATCCCTTTTCCTCTAGCTTTGGGATGTCCACTCCTATCTTCCTCTTCCACAACTTGCTGCCCTTGGTCTAGCAAGCATAACACATACATTTCATCAAAACAAGAACATAATGTCACACAATTATAGTAGCAATGTTACCACATTTGTACCTAACATTTAGCTATTGTTTTATTCTTTATTTTAAGCATTTCTTACTAGTTCATCTCCATATTTTTATTACCTCATTCCAAAACTATTTTGGAAACAGTTTGCATCTAGGTGTAAAAACAGTCTCAAACTGCCCAAGACACTGCTGCCTGGCAGTTTGCACACTGTCCCTTTAAATGGTCATATCTTTTAATCCGTACGTCGAAATTTTGATTACTATACACCGTTGGAAAGATAACAAAATTATCTTTAATACCGTATCAGACTTGCATTTTATTTCTTTGCCAATTAATACAGTTTATTGTTCAAAGACAGGGCATTTACATTGTCTGGGCAGTTTGAACTGTCCAGCAATTTCTATTTACAGTTTCCAGCATAGGACCCAGTTTTCAGTTCTGTTTTCACCTAATGTAAGTAAACATAATAAGGATCATTTCACTAAAATTTCAACCCTGAATTTTATCTATACAAATTTTGGTGAATTTTCAAAGTTACTGCCCAGAACAGAGCAATTTTGGGCAGATTGCACCTATTCACAATTTAATTCCTTAAATTCATTTTAACCAATTTTTTGGCCCTATAATTCATTTCATATGACATCCTAAACATGTTTATTCAATGTTAATTCATTATTCAAGGCAGCCAAAACAGAGTAAGTTGATTACAATGCTTAATTTTGCATGTTTACACAATAGGTTCTTACTAAAACAGTTTCTATGCTATATGACTATGTTCATACTTTCATCTTTCATTTCCATAATTGGTTGCTAACAATTCAGCTTGTTTAACACCTGAATTACATTACCTAATCATGATCATGTCCAATTCATTAATTCCATAGCTCAATTACAAGTTCTAACCATCCAATTCTTACATCAACATCTAATTTCAAATTTCCAGCAACCTAGTTTTGTTACACCATTCCTTACACATGAATTCTACTCTAATTCAAGTCATCCATGATATATACATGTTCAATTTCATCATTCTCTTCATTTCAAACAACCTAATAACTCAACTAAGCATTTAAACATCATCAAAATCAGAATTTCAAACATAAATCAGTTTGGACAGCATGAATTTACCTTAGTAATGCTGCCAATAAGTTGAATTTAGCTCAAATTCAACCTTAACACCATGGATTTAAGCTTTCTCTCACAAGAACACTCTCTCCCTATTTTCCCTCTTCAAATCGGTATAATAGGATGAAGGAAGAAGATGATAACACTTAATCCAAGTTATTGGATTTGTGAATTGTCTAAAATGTCCCTTAATTAATCCTTATTATTAACTTAATCAAGGGCATTAGGGGAAACAAGGAATTTAGCATGCATTCCCCATCTTTCTCATTTAATTCAATGTAGTCACTTTAAATTGATCACTTATTTCATTCATTCTTTCAATTAGACCCTTGACTAATCAATTTAGCTTAAATTCTAGGTCCAATTAAGCTATCAACTTATGCAATTGATTTCAATACTTCTAGGCTAGGATTTGGGGTGTTACAAAGTTCATACAAGAATTTATGTCCTTTGGATAAACGGAAATGAGCATTGATAGCCAAGCAAGCTACAAAGAATAAACAAGATCACTAAGAATGGTTTTCGAACAGTTGCTTGCAAGACAAGAAAGGTTCAATTTGAATGGTTACTTGTAATATAAGAAAGATTAAATTCGAATGAATTATTCTAGGATTTAGATTTAGAGGTTTACCCGAGTATGGTCTACGACTAAGGGCATCAACAACCACATTTGTTTTCCCCGTATGGTAGTCGATAACCAAATCGTAGTCTTTAAGTAAATCTAGCCATCTTCTTTGCCTCAAATTCAAGTCTTTCTGAGTTAGGAGGTATTTGAGACTCTTGTGGTCTGTGAACAGGTTACATTTTTCCCCGTACAAGTAATGTCTCCATATTTTGAGAGCAAACACGATAGCTGCCAATTCTAGATCGTGTGTAGGGTAGTTTGACTCGTGTGGTTTTAGTTGCCTTGAAGCGTAAGCTACCACTTTTACATCTTGCATTAGGACACATCCTAGTCCTAAATGAGATGCATCACTATAGACTGTGAATTCTTTGCCCGATTCTGGTTGGATGAGAACCAGTGCATGAGTCAAACTTGTTTAAGTTGATCGAAGCTTCGTTGTTGGTTCTCCGACCAAACAAAGGGCGTGTCTTTATGAGTTAGCTTAGTCAAGCTTGTGGCAATGGATGAGAATCCCTTGACAAAAGGCTGATAATACCCGGCTAAACCGAGAAAGCTTCTAACCTCACCAACATTCTTCGGAGGTCTCCAATCCATGATGGATCAAATTTTGCTTGGGTCTACTTTAATTCCTTCTGCCAAGATAACATGGCCAAGGAACGAGACTTTCGACAGCCAAAATTCACACTTAGATAACTTTGCGAACAATCGACGTTCTCGAAGAGTTTGCAATACAATTTGAAGGTGTTCAGAATGTTCTTCCTTATTCCAAGAATACACCAGGATGTCATCGATGAAGACAACCATAAACTTGTCAAGATAGGGCTTGAATACCCGATTCATGAGGTCCATGAAAGTAGCTGGAGCATTCATTAACCTGAATGGAATTACAAGAAATTCAAAATGGCCATATCGAGTACGAAAGGCTGTCTTGGGTACATCTTTTTCTTTTACCCTCATTTGATAGTATCTTAATCGAAGATCGATATTTGAGAACACTGAAGCATCCTTGAGTTGATCGAAGAGATCTTTTATCCTTGGGAGAGGATATCGATTCTTGATAGTAAGCTTGTTCAATTGTTTGTAGTCAATAAAGAGTCTCATAGTCCCGTCTTTCTTTTTCACGAACAAGACTGGACAACCCTAGAGAGACGAGCTAGGCCGAATAAAGCCTTTGTCTTGTAGCTCTTGGAGTTGCTTCTTGAGTTCTTTTAATTCAACAGGCACCATCCAATAGGGTGTGATGGACACTGGAGTTGTTCCAGGTTGAACATCGATCTCGAACTCTACTTCTCTGGTTGGAGGGAGACCAGGGAGTTCCTTGGGATAAACACCAACAAATTCATATACAATTGGCATGCTAGGTAAGCCAAATTCAAGTTCATCTTGTAAGACCATATTAGCAAAGATTGAGGTCGGTTTCCTATCAATTAGGAGAATGGATTCCTTTCCTAAACCCCGGAGATAAAGTCTCATATTTTGGCAATCAACCCAGGCTTCATGCTTGCTTAACCAATCTAGTCCTAGCACTAGATCGAACTCAAATTTTGGCAATACATATAGATCAATAGGAAAGGGTATGTTTCGAATGATTACAAAACATTCCTTGCAAAGGAAGTTAATGGATGTGATTCCCCCTAGTGGGTTCGAAACTACAAGGCTTTGTTTTACAATTTTAGGTTTAATTTCGAAAGACTATCTCCTTCTTTTGAGGAGCCTACGGGACTTTCATCGTCCCGGCCAAGTCTCCTTTCAGACATTCTACGTTCAAATAAAACAATTAGGAATTCAGTTTAATTAAGCAAAGACACAAGTTATACAATACAAGTCTCCTAGGTGGCACATGTATCATATATGATGCAAGAGAGCCCGGTTTAGTCCTAGAACTGACTAAAAAGCTCTGATACCAAATAAATGTAAAACCCCCTATCCCGGGTTAGTAGCAAACTAGCTCGGGAGCGTTACTAATGCAAAGACAAGGCATTACAATACAAACAAGAACAAGGCAAGAAGAAGGCATGGATTGATTAACTCATCTCTATTAGATGAGTTACTTAACTAACAAGCAACCAAATATACTTACTTAACAATCAAGCAAACTCACATTTTGATTTCAAGTTATTATAGGGCATTTAAATAGGCCATTAAGTTGTTTCCTTTCATGCTTGCACTATAAGTTACTACTTTCATGATTCACTTAACTTCATCTTATACCATAATCATTCGAATGACCCTAGTATGCAACATGCTTTCATTTCATTTCAATGTTCCTTAGTTTGAAACATTTAACATCTCATACCTAGATTACTAAACATGATCATGTCAACATACATTTGCATACAACTAGTTTTCAAATATATAGACCATTCGGAAATCATCATACAACTCACAAAACACTTACATCATGGTATGTACACACACACACAAGTGACCATATAGTTCCCAAGGCAATTCTAATGGTTCAATGTAGACTAGATCAAACACTTGATCATTTCACTTGTATCATCGTATGCGCAGCAAACATCATTCCATTACATGTAATTTAAGCTCATTACATACTTGTTCACATTGTCAACCAAGTTTATGACATAGTAGGCCCACTCAAGAACACACATATATACAAGTTCAAGGATTTCCAAAATGTATGATAAAGAAAAACTCTATACAATCTAGTGCCACCAATCTAGGAGATATGCAAAACAAGTATGAAACCATACTTATGCAATGCTTGTGTCTTGCTTCGAGCTCAAGGTAACAAGCTTCAAGATCAAGCAACACTCGAATCCTTTATCCTGTAGGTTGGGAAGAATGAAACAAGAGTGATAAGTACAAGAATGTACTTAGTGAGGTAGAAACTAGTTCTAACCATTTGTTATATCAAGTTATATGTCAATTGAACAAGAATGATCCTAGCTAAGGATTTCAAGCATTAGAGTGATCCTAGCTAAGGATTATAGCATTCGACTAGTATAGGATACAAGAAACATGGAATCATACTTCATGCTTTCATATCAAGAATCAAGCAAATCATGCTTACATAACAAGTAATCAAGTAAGTCATGCTTACATGACAAGTAACATACAATTCATGGCTTTCATGTCAAGTAACATTCAATATATAACTTTCAAGATAAGTAACATGTGTTATAGGATTGTTATTTCATTTGTTATCAATTAAACAACCCCCTAGGTACTTAGTTTGTATAGGTAATCGAGTCTCCAACCAACTGTCGCCACAAGATGCACCGTAGTGCTGGTCAACCCTTCTACTGTTGCCAAAGACCACATACGTACCCTCCGTCTATTGCCAAATAGGGGCCTTAGCCCTAGACCATAGTCCACCCTGACACAATAAGCTCTAGACTCTAAGGCATGCCCTTCTACCTAGTCCAACTAGCTACCAAGGTTGTTCAATTTAAGCCATTTATACAAGTATATCAAGTTCAAGATCATGTCAAGAAAGTTCATTTCATACTAGGCCCTTAGTCCAATTAAGCCATAGCTCACATATCATGTAATTCTCATGTTTCATTTCATCAAGTAGGATAACATTACAAGCAAGTTCTTTAAGTCATTCGATCTCATGCCATATCACACATTCAAGCACCAAGTTACCACTTCAACATGTTTAACAATTGAAACATACATTAATTCATGGATGTGATCAAGTTTCATGCATTACTTTAATCATTCCTCCCTTATTAAGTCAATTTAAACATTGCAAGAATATAGACATGCAAGTATTGGTTAGGACCTAGTCCTAACCCTAGAAACAACTACACTCACTATACTCCAAGCTTAGCTAGTCTAGGATCCACAATCCTTTGTTCTTGGCTTTAGGATGTTCCACTCTTTCCTCATCCACCAAGTTCACTCCTATTTCTAACACATTACACAAGTATATACATGTTAATACAAGTTCACATAATCATTCAATCAAGGCAATGTTACAAGTACACAACATATACAAATCTAGCAGCATGTTCATATATTTTCTTTACTATACATAACTACACTTATCTTATACTTTAATTCATGTAAAACAGACAAAAATCAATGTCCCAAAACTGTTTACATAACAGTTTACAAACTGCCACAAAACAGTGTACAATTACCTAAACTGTTGTCACTAGGCAGCATGTAGTTTGTTCACTTAAACATGCATAACTTTCATTCCGTATGTCGGAATTTCAATTGGTTTACACCGTTGGAAAGATAACTTAACTCTATTTCTAACCATATAGGCCTTGCATTTTATTTCTTTTCCAATTAATACAGTTTTAACTTAAAGATAGGGCAATTTGCTACACTGGAAAGTTTGCACTGTCCCTAGTGTTTATTCTCTATAATTCATTCTACAATCCAGAATTCAGTTATTTTTTCTCCTAATGATTTTAGACATGTCAAGGAATTGTCCATAAAATTTTCAGACTTAAATTCCTTTTATACAATTTATGGTGATTTTTCAAAGTTACTCCCAGAATAGAGTATTCTGGGCAGATTACACTAGGTTGAGTTTCTAGTTTCATAACTCATTTTAACAAGGTTCTATCATTGTAATTCAATTAATTTTCATGTTCTTACATGTCTAGGTCAGTCTAATTCACCTAGAAATGTGCTTAAAACAGGGCATTATCATGTTAAATTCAATTTGATCTATTTGATCAACATTATACTTCAATTCACCATTTGAGCAGTCCATTACCTAGTTTTAACCAATCCAATTAGGTGAATTCATTTTCCAGCAACTTACTTACTCTATTAAATCCTCAATTCATCTACCAACACGATCAAGACAGGGCATTACATTCAATTGGCATGCTTAAACATTTTCACCTATCAAAACAGTCCCAATTCAAAATTGTTTTCAACCATGATCCCTATTCTCAAATTTCCAGCAACCATACACATTTCTTTAGCAATTTGACTACATTTAAGCTAAAATTCAAGGTTATTTCCAAGCATAACATCACTATAACAAGTAGGAATCAAGACACATTCAACAACCTAAATTTCGAACAAGGGAATAGCAAGAAGAAGAACTTACATTCATACACATGCAAACAACAATTTGAGCACCAAAACAAGCATTACTTCAAGAAATCCAAGTAGTTAGCTATGAAATTCTCTCCTTCTCTCTTCAATGGTGTTTTAGGTTTGAATAGCAATTGAATGAGATGGGATTTAACCCAAGTGGCCGGTCATGCTCTAATTAGGAGGACATGTGGATTGTCCACAATCACATTTAACTTTGCCATGCAATCATGCATTTCTATTATAAATTTATTTTGGCCCCTTTCTAATTTAGTATTCTTCTTTCTAATTCTCACAATTTGCTCCCTATTCTTTCAATTTAATTAGCACATAATTTAATTAGCCAATAGCTTAGATAGTGGTAATCTTCCTAGGCCAAGTTTAGGGTGTTACAATTCTCTTCCCCTTAAAATAAATTTATCCTCGAGTTTACTTGAATCGAATAGGTGAGGATATTGCTTCCTCAAGACTTCTTAAGATTCCCAAGTTGCTTCTTCCATCTTGTGATTTCTCCACAATACTTTGACAAGAGGAACAGTTTTGTTCCTGAGCTTTCTAACTTCACGATCAAGAATCTGGACTGGTTCTTCTTCGTAAGATAAGTCGGGATTCAATTCTACCTCTCCAGGCTCAAGAACATGAGATGGATCAGATCTATATCTTCTGAGCATAGAGACATGGAAGACATTGTGCATCTTATCGAATTCACTAGGGAGTGTCAATCGATAAGCCACTGGACCAATCCTTTCTAGGATTTTGAATGGTCCAATAAACCGAGGGCTGAGCTTTCCTTTTCTTCCAAACTGAAAAACTTTCTTCCAAGGAGATACTTTGAGGAAGACCTTGTCTCCAACATTATGCTGGATGTCTCTCCTTTTCAAGTCTGCATAAGCTTTCTGCCTATCAAAGGCTGCTTTTAATCAATCATGAATAATCTTCACTTGTTCTTCAATTTCTCTAAGCAATTGAGGCCCCAAAGCTTTGTTTTCTCCCAATTCAGACCAGCAGAAGGTAGTTCTACATTTCCTTCCGTATAGAGGTTCAAAGGGAGCCATCTGGATAGATGTCTGGTAGCTATTGTTGTAAGAAAACTCTACTAGGGGTAGAGATTTCTCCCAATTTTTTTCGAAGTATATAACACAAGCACGTAGCATATCTTCGAGCACTTGAATGATTCTTTCAGATTTTCCATCTGATTGAGGATGAAAGGCTGTACTAAGGTGCACTTTAGCTCCTAGAGCCTTCTGCAAGGAATTCCAGAATCGAGATGTAAATCTGGGGTCACGATCAGAGATTATAGCTATAGGTACACCGTGTAATCGAATCACTTCACAAATGTATAGCTCGGATAAGGTTTCCAAGCTCATGTTTATTCGAATAGGGATGAAGTGAGTAGACTTTGTGAATCTATCAACAATCACCCATACAACATCATTCTTTCTTAGAGTGGAAGGAAGACCAGTAACGAAGTCCATTATAATCTGATCCCATTTCCACTAAGGGAATTTGATTGGTTGGAGCTATCCAGTAGGGACTTGATGCTCGGCTTTAACTCTCTGACAAGTTAGGCACTTTGAAACAAAGTCTATGATAGCCGATTTCATGCCTGGCCACCAGTATAGTGGTTTTAGGTCTTTGTATATCTTAACCGATCTCGGGTGAATCGAGAAAGAGATTTGGTGAGCTTCTTGTAACATCTCTTGTTTTAGTTCCTCATTGTTAGGAACACATACTCTATCCTTGAAATAGAGGAGTCCATTCGACTTGAGAGAGAATTCAGAATTAGACTCAAAGTCTAGCTTGGATATGATCTTCTGAAGATCTGGATCAATTTGTTGGAGTTCTTTGATTCTCAAGATCAAGCTAGATTAAACTTGAAGTTTGTAACACCCTTCCCCGGGTTAGCCGTAACCCGGTTCGAGAGCGTTACCGAAGCGAAAACAAAGCAATAGATACGTTACTTGTCGAACAAGTAACCTCAATGTACATGACTTGCAACGCAAGTAACCTAAACACAACCATTCAAAACACACAAGAAATCCACATTAAACAAGACCAACATACTAAGCATGATAATTTAGGTACTAATTTTTTTCATTTCATACTTATATCATAAGTTATCATTATCATATTACCAATCTATTCAATTCACAAACATCATTCAAACAACAATCACAAGTGTGGCATACTTCACAATAGGTTACTATTAGACATGATTCAACTTTCATTCTTACTACAAATTCATGTACTATATTTTATTGATACAAGGAGGTTACTTAACTTATTTCAATTAGCTTACTTGCATCTCAAGATACTACTTATTCAACCAATTAACATGATCAATACAAAGCATCTAACTTACATTCTTATTACATATTCATACACCTATTCGAACTATAAGGTGATCCCTAATCACATTTCATTTATTTCTTTTTCAATCAAGACATACTATTTCATGGCATACTTGGTTAGTACATTGTTAATGCATGCTTAAACATACCTTAGCCTCAATGTCAACATTGCCGAATCATGCCAATAGCCATAAGAATAAATGCATGATCATACCATTTTAGTCTAGCATTCGAATCATACAAGGTTTCATCAAACATTGAATTATTTCATAATTTGCGCAGCATTATACTAATTTATATGCATATCAACAAGGTTATATACATAATTTAAGTCATCAAAGTTGGTTACATGATAGGCCCCACAAAACATTACATTTACTAGTCTTAAAAACACCACAAAATGCATGATCAAGACTACCTATTACAAGTTCTAGTGCCACCAAACTAGGAGTATACAAAGAGTATGAAATCATATCCTTTTGATAACGTCTTTAATCTGTTATGGGAAGAATGAAGAATAGAGTGGTAAGTACAAGTTATGTACTTAGTGAGGTAACACTAAGTCTAGCCAATTTCAAGTATACATATCCAAGTTTACATGTATTCAAAGGATCAAGATCATCTCTACAAGACACATACCATTCGAATTCAAGAGTAACTTAGGCAATCTTCACATATCATACAATCAACATAGCAACATCCATCATAATACCCATATGCTATTCGAATATCTTGCTTAGAAGACAATCAACCAAATACTCCAATTACCAAGTAGGCATTCTTACACAAAGTCATTATTTATACATTTCTTTCATGAGAAGTAACTAGTTATACAACCATTCATGTGTCATCTTTCAAGGCAAGGAAGTTCATTCAAGAATCTTACAAAAAGCAATGTTCATATCACACCACCCAAGCAAACAATATTCATTCAAGTTATTAAGTCGTCTTATAACACCCTTGGTAAGTAGTTTACTAGATAATCAAATCTTCAACAATATGCACCGAAGTGCCAATATGCACCGTCGTGCCAATATGCACCGTAGTGCCAATATGTACCGTCGTACCAATATGCACCGTAGTACCAATATGCAGCATAGTGCCAATATGAGCTCAAGATTCTAAGGTATGCCCTCCTATCTATCCAAACTAGCTACCAAGGTTGTTGATTATCCATTTCATTCAAGCTTTATACAATTCATTATCAATACAAGTTTATGACATTTAAAGGCCAAGCCCTTAGGCTTATGGAGTCTTAACTCCCAAAACAAATCTATCCATGTCATTCAAATGGCATGAATACAAAGTGGTATCATTGTTCATTTCATTTCAACCAACCATGTATATCAATCACAAACACATGCATATGTATGCAATGTGCATACCTTATTCTCCAAGCAAGCATGCCATTTCTTACCTTTGGCATAAGCAATGCAAAATGACAAGCATTTCATTTCATTTGCTTAACACTCAAGTAAACAAATAGATCATGGCATCAAACAAGTTGTCATACATGTCATTCTTCCCTTAATTAGCCAAATATGTATTAGATCATGTTACATGGCAATGACATTGAATTAAAACAATAACAAGGTTGGTTAGGACCTAGTCCCAACCCTAAGGATAGTTACACTCACAATACTCCTAGCAAATCAATTGTCTTGTATCCAAATCCCTTTGCCTCTAGCTTTGGGATGTCCACTCCTATCTTCCTCTTCCACAACTTGCTGCCCTTGGTCTAGCAAGCATAACACATACATTTCATCAAAACAAGCACATAATGTCACACAATTATAGTAGCAATGTTACCACATTTGTACCTAACATTTAGCTACTGTTTTTATGCTTTCTTTTAAGCATTTCATACTAGTTCATCTCCTTATTGTTATTACCTCATTTTAAGACATAACTGGACAGGTTACAATGTCCCAAAACTGTTTTGGAAACAGTTTGCATCTAGGTGTAAAAACAGTCCCAAACTGCCTAGGACACTGCTGCATGGCAGTTTGCACACTATCCCTTTAAATGGTCATGTCCGTACGTCGGAATTTCGATTACTATACACCATCGGAAAGATAACAAAATTTTCTTTAAGACCATATAAGACTTGAATTTTATTTCTTAGCCAATTAATACAGTTTATTGTTCAAAGACAGGGCATTTACACTGTCTGGACAGTTTGCACTGTCCAGCAATTTCTATTTACAGTTTCCAGCATAGGACCCATTTTTCAGTTATGTTTTAACCTAATGAAAGTATACATACTAAGGATCATGTCACTAAAATTTCATCCCTTAATTTGATCTATACAAATTTTGGTGAATTTTCAAAGTTACTGCCCAGAACAGAGCAATTCTGGGCAGATTGCACCTATTCACAATTTAATTCCTTAAATTCGTTTTAACCATTTTTTTGGCCCTATAATTCATTTCATATGACATCCTAAACATGTTTATTCAATGTTAATTCATTATTCAAGGCAGCCAAAACAGAGTAAGTTGGTTACAATGCTTAATTTTGCATGTTTACACAATAGGTTCTTACTAAAACGGTTTCTATGCTATATGACTATGTTCATACTTTCATCTTTCATTTCCATAATTGGTTGCTAACAATTCAGCTTGTTTAACACCTGAATTACATTACCTAATCATGATCATGTCCAATTCATTAATTCCATAGCTCAATTACAAGTTCTAACCATCCAATTCTTACATCAACATCTAATTTCAAATTTCCAGCAACCTAGTTTTGTTACATCATTCCTTACACATGAATTCTACTCTAATTCAAGTCATCCATGATATATACATGTTCAATTTCATCATTCTCTTCATTTCAAACAACCTAATAACTCAACTAAGCATTTAAACATCATCAAAATCAGAATTTTAAACATAAATCAGTTTGGACAGCATGAATTTACCTTAGTAATGCTGCCAACAAGTTGAATTTAGCTCAAATTCAACCTTAACACCATGGATTTAAGCTTTCTCTCACAAGAACACTCTCTCCCTATTTTCCCTCTTCAAATCGGTACAATAGGATGAAGGAAGAAGATGATAACACTTAATCCAAGTTATTGGATTTGTGAATTGTCTAAAATGTCCCTTAATTAATCCTTATTATTAACTTAATCAAGGGCATTAGGGGAAACAAGGAATCCAGCATGCATTTCCCATCTTTCTCATTTAATTCAATGTAGTCACTTTAAATTGATCACTTATTTCATTCATTCTTTCAATTAGACCCTTGACTAATCAATTTAGCTTAAATTCTAGGTTCAATTAAGCTATCAACTTATGAAATTGATTTCAATACTTCTCGGCTAGGATTTGTGGTGTTACAATTCCCCCCCCCTTAAATTAAATTCGTCCTCGAATTTACATGAATCGAATAGGTGAGGATATTTCTTCCTCATGACTTCTTCAGATTCCCAGGTACCTTCTTCCACCTTATGGTTTCTCCATAATATCTTGACAAGGGGAACAATCTTGTTCCGAAGCTTTCTTACTTCTCGGTCAAGAATCTGAATAGGTTCCTCTTCGTAGGACAAATTAGGATTCAATTCTACTTCTTCGGGCTCAAGTATGTGTGAAGGATCAAATCAATACCTTCTGAGCATTGAAACGTGGAAGACATTGTGTATTCTATCGAGCTCTGTAGGAAGAGCTAGTCGGTAGGTCACTGGACCAATTCTTTCAATAACTTCAAACGGTCCAATGTATCGGGGACTGAGCTTCCCTTTTCTTCCAAATCTAAGCACTTTCTTCCAAGGTAAGATCTTTAGGAAGACTTTGTCTCCAATAGCATACTGGATATCTCTCATTTTCAAATTAGCATACGCTTCCTGTCTATCGAAAGCTGCCTTTAGGAAGACATTTTCACCTATCAAAACAGTCCCAATTCAAAACTGTTTTCAACCATGATCCCTATTCTCAAATTTCCAGCAACCATACACATTTCTTTAGCAATTTGACTACATTTAAGCTACAATTCAAGGTTATTTCCAAGCATAACATCACTATAACATGTAGGAATCAAGACACATTCAACAACCTAAATTTCGAACAAGGGAATAGCAAGAAGAAGAACTTACATTCATACACATGCAAACAAAAATTTGAGCACCAAAGCAAGCATTACTTCAAGAAATCCAATTAGTTAGCTATGAAATTCTCTGTATTGATTACAGACAATTGAACAAGCTTACTATCAAGAGTCAGTATCCTCTCCCAATGATAGAAGATCTCTTCGATCAACTCAAGGATGCTTCGGTGTTCTCAAAGATCGATCTTTGATCGGGATACTATCAAATGAGGGTAAAAGAAGAAGATGTACCCAAGACAACCTTTCGTACTCGATATGGCCACTTTGAATTTCTTGTAATGCCATTCGGGTTAACGAATGCTTCGGCTTCTTTCATGGACCTCATGAACCGTGTATTCAAGCCCTATCTTAACAAGTTTGTGGTCATCTTCATCGATGACATACTGGTGTATTCTCAGAATAAGGAAGAATATTCTAAACACCTTCGAATTGTATTGCAAACTCTCCGAGAATGTCAATTGTTCGAAAAGTTCCCTAAGTGTGAATTTTGGCTATTGGAAGTCTCGTTCCTTGGCCATTTCATCTCAATAGAAGGAATTAAAGTAGACCCGAGCAAAATTCGATCCATCGTGGATTAGAGACCTCTAAGGAATGTTGGTGAGGTCAGAAGCTTTCTCGGTTTAGCCGAGTATTATCGGCATTTTGTCAAGGGATTTTTATCCATTGCCGCAAGCTTGACTAAGCTAACCCGTAAGGACACGCCCTTTGTTTGGTCGGAGAATCAACAACGAAGCTTCGATCAACTTAAACAAGGTCTGACTCATGCACCGGTTCTCATCCAACCAGAATCGGGCAAAGAATTCACTATCTATAGTGATGCATCTCATTTAGGACTAGGTTGTGTCCTAATGCAAGATGGAAAATGGTAGCTTACGCTTCAAGGCAACTAAAACCACACGAGTCAAACTACCCTATACACGATCTAGAATTGGCAGCTATCGTGTTTGCTCTTAAAATATGGAGACATTACTTGTACAAGGAGAAATGTAACATGTTCACAGACCACAAGAGTCTCAAATACCTCCTAACTCAGAAAGACTTGAATTTGAGGCAAAGGAGATGGCTAGAATTGCTTAAAGACTACGATTTGGTTATCGACTACCATCCGGGGAAAGCAAACGTGGTTGCTGATGCCCTTAGCCACTGACCATACTCAAGTAAACCCCAATATCTAAATCCTATAATAATTCATTCGAATTTAATATTTCTTGGATTACAAGTAATCCATTCGAATTGAATATTTTTTTGTCTTGCAAGCAACTATTCAAAAACCATTCTTAGTGATCTTGTCCTTTCATTTGTAGCTTCCTTGGCTATCAATGCTCATTTCTCCTTATCCAAAGGAAAAAAAATTTTGTCTGAACTTCAAGTTCAATCTAGTCTAATCTCGAGAATCAAAGAACTCCAGCAAAATGATCTAGATCTTCAGAATATCATATCCAAGCTAGACTCTGAGTCTAATTCTAACTTCTCCCTCAAGTTGAATGGACTCCTCTATTTCAAAGATAGAGTATGTGTTCCTAACAACGAGGAACTAAAACACGAGATGTTACAAGAAGCTCACCAAAGCTCATTCTCGATTCACCCAGGATCAGTTAAGATGTACAAGGATCTAAAGCCACTATACTGGTGGCCGAGCATGAAATCGGCTATCACAGACTTCGTATCGAAGTGCCTAACTTGTCAAAGGGTTAAAGCTGAGCATCAAGTCCCTACTGGATTGCTCCAACCTATCGAAATCCTTCAATGGAAATGGGATCGGATTACAATGGATTTCGTTACTGGTCTTCCTTCCACTCCAAGAAGGAATGATGTTGTATAGGTGATTGTTGATAGATTCACAAGTTTACTCACTCCATCCATGTTCGAATGAACATGAGCTTGGAAATCTTAGCCGAGCTATACATCCTTGAAGTGATTCGATTACACGGTGTACCTATAGCTATAATCTCTAATCGTGACCCTAGATTTGCTTCTCGATTCTGGAATTCCTTGCAGAAGGCTCTAGGAGTTAAAGTGCATCTTAGTACAGCCTTTCATCCTCAATCAAATGGACAATCTGAAAGAATCATTCAAGTACTCGAAGATATGCTACGTGCTTATGTTATAGACTTCGGAAAGAATTGGGAGAAATATCTACCCCTGGTAGAGTTTGCCTACAACAATAGCTACCAGACATCTATCCAGATAGCTCCCTTCGAAGATCTATACGGAAGAAGATGTAGAACTCCCTTGTACTGGTCTGAATTGGGAGAAAGCAAGGTTTTAGGACCTCAATTGCTTAGAGAAACCGAAGAACAAGTGAAGATCATTCATGATCGATTAAAGGCAGCTTTCGATAGACAAAAAGCATATGCTGAATTTAAAATGAGAGACATCCAATACAATGTTTGAGACAAGGTCTTCCTTAAGGTTTCCCCTTGGAAAAAAGGTCTTTAGTTTTGGAAGAAAATGAAAGCTTAGCCCTCGGTTTATCAGACCATTTGAAATCATTGAAATGATTGGTCCAGTGACTTATCGATTGGAACTTCCTAGTGAATTCGATAACATCCACAATGTCTTCCATGTTTCCATGCTTAGAAGATATAGATTTGATCCATCTCTTGTCCTGGAACCCGAAGAAGTGGAATTGAATCCTAACTTGTCATACTATTAAGAACCAGTCCAAATTCTTGATAGTGAAGTCAGAAAGTTCAGGAACAAAACCGTTCCTCTTGTCAAAGTCTTGTGGAGAAATCACAAGGTTGAAGATGCAACATGGCAATCTGAAGAAATCATGAGGAAGCAATATCCTCACCTATTTGATTCACGTAAATTCGACGACGAATTTATCTTAAGGGGAGAATTGTAATACCCTAAATCATGGCCTAGTAACATGTCATAAACTAATTAGAGTATAATTGTACAAACAATTTACTAATTTGAAGAATCAATTAAACCTAGTGACTAAATTAGATGGATTAATAAAGAAGTAGCCTAATCATGAAGGATCAAATAGTAACAAATTGTAAATGTAGAATTGCATGCAATAAGGATGAGTAATTAAGGATTTAAGAAGCAATTAGACTATAATTTGCCAAGTGGAGGCAAATAGTCAAGCCATGTGATAACAACATGGCCAAGTGGCCATCTTTCTATCATCTTCTCCACTCCACCATTTTCCACCTTGGTCGAATTTCCCCTCATCCATCTAGGAAAAAGAAAACCACCATTGTAGATGAAGGAAGCTTGCATGTGATCACAATTGCATGAAAATTGAATAGCTAGGAAGATTGTAAGTGGATTCTAAATCCTTCTTCCCTAGCAACTTGTTTGAATGAGTAATCGATGATGTTCTTGTTGTATAAATTGAATTGAATGATTGTTATGTATGTTAGGATCATTCTAGCTTTTAATTGAACTTGAAATTGTGATTACTAGTAGCTAAATTGCTAAAGGAAATGTATATGGTTGCTGGAAATTTGAGAATAGGAAGTATGATTGAAAACAGTCTTGATTTGGGACTGTTTTGGATAGTGAAAATGTTTAAGCATGTCAATTAAATATAGAATCATGTTTTAATCATGGTAGATGAATTGAAGATTGAATAGAATAGATAAATTGCTGGAAAATGAGTGCACCTAATTGGATTATTTAAATTAGGTAATGGACTGCTCAATTGATAAATTAGATGTGTAATATTGATCAAATAGATCAAATTGGATTCAACAAGATAATGGCCTATTTTAAGCATATTGCTAGGTGTATTAGACTGTCCTAGACATGTAAGAACATGAAAGTGAATTGAATTGCCATGTTAGAACCTTGTTAAAATGAGTTAAGAAGCTAGAAATTCAACCTAGTGTAATCTACCCAAATGCTCTGTTCTGGGCAATAACTTTGAAAAATCACTATAAATTGTATAAAAGGAATTTAAGGCTAAAATTTTTATGGAAAAACCTTGATATGTCTAAATTCATTATGAGAAAATAGAATTGAATTCTGGATTGTATACTGAATTGTAGAGAAGAAACACTAGGGACAGTGCAAATTGTCCAGTGTAGCAAAATACCATGTCTTTAAGTTAAAAACTGTATTAATTGGAAAATAACTAAAATGCAAGACTTATATGGTTATAAAGACAATTTTTTTAGCTTTCCAACGGTGTAAACCAATTGAAATTCCAACGTACATAATGAAAATTATGCATGATTAAGTGAATAGAGTGCAAGCTGCTTGGCAAAGCAGTATAGGTAATTGTACACTGTTTTGTGACAATTTGTAAACTGTTTTGTAAACAGTTTTAGGACATTGATTCTGCCCTATTTTACATGAACTAGAGTATAGATAAGTTTAGTAATGAATGTATATGAACATGCTACCAGATTTGTATATGTTATGTGCTTGTAACATTACTTTGATTGAATGATCTTGTTTTGACATGTAATTGATGTGTAATGTGATAGAACCAGGAGTAAACTTGGTCGAAGAGGATAGAGTGGATCATCCTAAAGCCAAGAACAAAGGAGTGTGGATCCAAGACTAGCTAAGCTTGGAGTATTGTGAGTGTAGTTATCTCTAGGGTTAGGACTAGGTCCTAACCAATGCATGCTTGTTTACCTTCTTGAAATGTTTAAATGAACCTAATATGGACTTGACTTAATAAGGGAAGAATGACTTGTAATGCATGAAATTTGATCACATCTTGAATACATGTTTGATTTGAATACTAAGCATGTTTAAGTAGTACATTGGTGTTTGTATGTGTCATGATGCATGTGATCGAATGTTAAAGAACTTGCTTGAGATATCATCTCACCTTGATGAAATGAAACATGATAATTACATGATATGTGAGCTATGGTTCAAATAGCCTAAGGGCCTAATATGAAATGAACTTGTTTGACATGATCTTGATCTTGAAACACTTGAATAAATGGTAAATCGAACAACCTTGGTAGCTAGTTGGACTAGGTAGAAGGGCATGCCTTAGGGTCTAGAGCTCATTGTGTCAGGGTGGACTACAGTCTAGGGCTAAGGCCCCTATTTGGAGACAGACGAAGGGTACATATATGGTCTTTGGCGACAGTAGGAGGGTTGACCAGCACTACGGTGCATCTTGTGGCGACAGTTGGTTGGAGACTCGATTACCTATACAAACTAAGTACCACGGGGGTTGTTTAAATGGTAACAAATGTAATAACAATCCTAAAACACATGTGACTTGTCTTGAAAGCCATGAATTGAATGTTATTTGTCTTGAAAGCCATGAATTGTATGTTACTTGTCATGTAAGCATGACTTACTTCATTACTTGTTTTGAAAGCATGATGTGCTTGATTCTTGATATGAAAACATGAAGTATGAATTCTTGTTTCTTGTTCCTTGATAGCCGAATGCTTGAAATCCTTAGCTAGGATTATCTTAATGCTTGAAAGCCTTAGCTAAGATCACTCTAATGCTTGAAAACCTTAGTTAGGTTCATTCTTTGTTAAATGACACATAACTTGGCATAACAAATGGTTAGAACTAGTTACTACCTCACTAAGTACATTCTTGTACTTATCACTCTCGTTTTCATTCTTCCCAACTACAGGATAAAGGATACGTGTAATACCCCAAAAATCTTGATAAGTTATGCAAGGGTCATTTAGTACTAAGGTTTTGGCATAAGGCTAACTTAGTAACTAAAATGACAAAAGATAAAAATTAGTGACCAAAATGAAAAGTTGGTAAAAGTTTAGGGACCTAAGTGTAAATTTTCCCAATAATAATTTTTATTCGGATAAATTCGATTAGAATAAGTATTTTGGTAATAATTTCAGAAGTTAGGGTGCAGTAGAAAATATTGAATTTTGAATGAATAAAATTGTTAAGCGTGCTAAGATTAGAGAAAAGTTGTGGGTGACCTTCTGAGAAGTGTCATATATCAGTATTTTGATTAGTAAAAAGGACTCAGAAGAAGTAGGAAAGATTCGTATAAATGCTTAATGAAAGATTTTCAAGAAAGATGTTACCCAATAGAGATTTCGGGTAATTATCGATATGTTTGGATCGAGTCAAATTTCTAAGTTTGACTTTATTAAGATAAAGAATTTTGTATGAAAATATGAATTTATTTATGGAAATAAAGAAATATGTGATTCCTGAATTAGAGTTGATAGTTCGATAAAGAAAAAATCGTAGAAGGTGAAAATCGGGAAATTGGATCAAATAAAAATCATAAATAATATTTTATGATTTTTTAATGATGATGACCTGATGGATTGGAACCAATCTAGTTCAAAAGTAATGGAGTGGCATAAATTTGAACTAATTGTAATTTCCATTTAGTTAGAGGTGTATTTTTAGAAAGAGAAAAAATTGAATTTTAAATTCATTTTTAAAGTGACAAGTGGCAAATTGTTATTCTCTATTAGAATATAAGTCAAATTTTATGAACAAAAGTTCATCTTCTTCCTCCCAATTTCGAAGCTTGGAGAAAAATATAGGGAAAAATAAAGAAAATTTTCTAGTTCAAAATTCAAGGCTTTCGATCAAGAATTTAAGCAAGGCTCTTTGAGGTAAAGTAATCTACTCTTCATTCTCTACATTTTGATAGTAAAATTGCATGGAATTATGAAGTTTTGGATTAGGGTTTGAAAAGAGAGAAATTAGGGTTTCATGGATTATGATTGAAATTAAGTAGTAGATGATGAATTAAGCTTAGTTTTGATGAAAACAAGCTTGAAATCAAGTTAATTCCATGTTGAAAGTAATAAACCCTAATCTTGAAATTTAGGGTTTTAATTAGGATTATGGAATTGATGATGAAATTGAAGTAATTGTGATTCAAGAAGCTTAATTTTTATGTTAGAATGGAAAATCCCCATTTGGAAAGTTTAGTGACCAATTCGAAAATGTTGAAAATTTGGGGGGATTATTGTTGAATTTTTATTTGATGGGGGAAATGATGTATTTATGATGAAAAGTTTATTTAACCATATTAGAATGCCAATTGGATCAAAAAAACAATTCTGAATAGTGAAGGACCAATTCGGCAACTTGGGAAAATTTTAGGGACTAAATTGTTAAAAAATTATTTGATGATGGAAATGGTAGAAAATGATATTTCAAGCTTGAATTGACAGTTTAGGACCAAATTGAAATTTTTGAAAAGTTTAAGGACCTATTCGGCATTTTGAGAAAAATAAAATGATGTTATGGAATTATTTTGTTGAATAAGGATTAAAGAGCCATTATTGAAAATATGATCAAATTGGCTTGAAATGATGAAAAATGACCATATTGGCAAGAAAGGGAAAATAAAGGATTATTTTAGAAATTATTGTTTTGATAGTGGCTTAGATGAAAATGAGCTAGAGTTGATGATTCAAGCTTAGTAAGGACTAAAATGGGAGAATTTCAAACTTTCCAAAGTTTAGTGACCAATTCGGTCAAATGGAAAATAAAAGGGAAAGTGTTGTAATTATTGTAAATAGGTGATTACTTGAATTAAGTTTAAATTCAGGTACCTTGGTAAAATTAGTGATTAAAATGTCACATTGGTAAAGTTTGAAACTTTATGGAAAATAACTCGAATCATTTTGAAATAGAATAATTGGAACATTTAGAGTATGAATAGTTGTTAAATGTTCAAATTAGTCATTAAGGACCGTAATAAGTTTTGAACAGTACAAGGAAGAAAGGAAAACATTTATAAATGTTATGTTCAGGTGATTATATTAACAGTACGTCTAAGATATTGTTAGATTGGGATCTAACAAATATTCCCTTTATTTTATTTATGAAGTTCAAGTTCGAATCAAGAGAGGTTCGAGGGGTAATGAAGAAAAAAAAGATTAAAGAGGACTTAGTGAGGCATACAAATAAATGGCCCAGATGAGTGCAATTGCATACATGTAATACTACATTGATATTTTATACATGATTGGAATGGCTTGCGATGAGCCTACCCTAAATTATTGTTGTCATGATATTTATGTCATTGAGCATATGATTGATATATCGTAATATGTCAAGATTTGAGAAATAAAATGCATTGATCATTTGATTACTTACACTGATGAAATTGAAATGTTATTTCGGGTATAAACTTCCCAATGTTGATATATTTTTATATATTGATATATGTTGCCATTGATGAAATAGATTGATGATATAAAGCCCAATGTATGATATAGAGATTTGAAAGTATAGTTGGATATCCATAGAGTCATAAACAGCTGTATAAATATTCTAAGCACTTCAGGTAAAATGCAAATTTATTCTAAGCACTTCAGGTAAAGTGCAAATTTCATTAATGGTATACTCTGGTAAGTATACCAAAGCACTTTGGTGCTAAGCACTCCTGGTATAGTGCAATAATACACTATACTCAAGTAAGTACATGGAGGATGACTCGTGTACATAGAATCTCTTAATTTGATACCTTCGGCTAAATAAAAAAACAGGAAGATAAGCTTGAAAGCTTGCAGATAGAAATGGAAAAAGGTACTGGTAAGTATTGAAAGCTTACAGATGGAAATGGCAACGATATTGATAAGATCTAATCTTATCACTTTAACATACATATATGTTATTACATATTTATTTATGTTAACGAGCATGTAATGGTAAGGTGATCATATGCATTGTTAATTTTTAATATTGATATTATGACAATTGCACTTTAATTCGAATTATTGCCTCACTAAGTAAATATTTAGCGTGTGACTGTTTCATGCGTAGGAAAAGTTGAGTGTTTGGAGTAAGGAGCACTAGTGGACATCATTTGTCAAGAATAGGTACATCAGTATCAGTGACATAATATTTGAAGTTATTTGACTTTCACTAGTTGGCATGTTTATTAAAAGTTTATGCGGGCTTTGTTATAAATTGTATTTTATTTTAAATCTAGAAGAATTTTGAATCATGCAGTTTTTATGCAGTTTCACTAATTATATAAAGTTAACTTAAATTAATAAGTTGCTGCCTGAAATTAAATTTGATTTGAAGACGAAAATATAATGTTTTAACTTTACGCGATTAACTAGATTTTTAAATAAAAGTTAAATTGTAATATTTTCCTTATAAAACAATTTTTTACCGAAATATAAATATGTTACGGTTCTACAAATGTTTTGTAACATCTTTGTCTCGTATTCAATGATGGAGACGGGAAGGGGTGTTATAATACGAGTGTTGCTTGATCTTGAAGCCTGATTACTTGAGCTCGAAGCAAGACACAAGCATAGTTAAAGTATGGTTTCATACATGTTTTGTATATCTCCTAGATTGGTGGCACTAGATTGTATAGACTTTAGCTTGATCATGCATTTTGGAACACTTGAATTTGTATATCTATATATGTTCTTGTTCTTGAATGGGCCTACTATGTTATGAACCTAATGACAAGTATGTAATGAACTTAAAGTACTTGTAATGAATGGTATTTGTTGCGCACATGTTGAATATACATTGAAATGATCAAGTGTTGATCTAGTTTGCTTTGAAACAATCGAATGCCTTGCTTAATGTACATGTCTTGCTTGAAATGAAAGTTGTGTGAGATGAACCATGCTTGCTTGTACTCCATTCGAATGACTTGGACTTATTCACTTGTATATAAACATACCTTGATGTAAGTATGGTTGTGTGTTTGATTGGTAAAGGCCGAATAGTCTAGTGTGTGTATATGATGATTGTCGAATGGTTAGGTATAGAGTATAACTTGAATGGAACTAGTTACATGCTATTGAATGTTTAGATAATCATGCTTAGTAAGTATAGGAATGAGATGTTTAAATGTATACAAACTAAGGAACATTGAATTGAAATGGAATCATGTTGTATACTAGGGTTGTTAGAATGGTGATTGTATAAGATGTAGTTAAGTGAATCATGAAAGTAGTAACTTGTAATGTAAGCATGAAAGGAAATAATTTAGGAGCCTAATCGAATGCTTTAGGATGTCTTGAAATGAAAATATGAGTTTGCTTGTATGATAAGTAATGAATGCTTGGTTGCTTGGTAGTTAAGTAACTCATCTATTAAGGATGAGTTATTAATGTCTTGCCTTGTATTGTATTGCTTGTATTGCTTTCCTTGTCCTTGTTGCTTGCTTAAGTAACGCTCCCGAGCCAGTTTGCTACTAGTCGGGGTAGGGGGTGTTACACGGTCGATGTCATACAACGGGGAACGAAAAACTTCCAAAATTACACTTCACTTTGATATACTTCGCCCTATCTAGGTGAAGATTTACAGCATAATTACTCATCACCAGCACTCTCCCTTTACGATGACCAATGGTCACAAAACCCTTTGCATTCTTGTCATGGCCAGCCATTACGTTATAGCATTAGCGGAACATGTTGATAGAAGGTTCATCCTCGTGGATTTTACAACCCAAGAAATATGACACCAAAGTCCACCAACTAGCCCCACTCAATTGACTCGGTGCTACGTCAAACCAGTTCAACCAATTTACGAAAAAGTGATGCATCGGTAAATGGAATTCAGCTTCAAAAGCAAAAAGGCGAATCAAACACCATGATTTTCCCTCATCGAAACTTGCGCTCAAACGATATGACACATTCGGCAAACAGAACCGATAATGAAAGTTGCTAACAACAAGAAGGCCTCGACACTCCAGCGTTTTCAACATCTCATCCGACTTAGTAAAAACAAATATGTTCTCTTATTCAAAAAAAAATACCAACAAAATAAGCAAAATAAAACCTAAAAAATAACAACAAAATTTTATTTATAATTAGGAACTGTCTTCCTCGACACGCTTCACTAATAAAGAGGTTTATTATGTGATGTTTTACATACAACGATTTATCCTCAAAAGAAAACTAGTCAATTTATTAAAGAGATTTATTATGAATTTTTTAATTTTTTTTATACATCGATCTATTATCAAAATTTTAAAAATTTTCATCTTAAAGACTCCCGCCCAAGGAACCCTCTACATTTCTCAGGTTCGTCAAGGTCACTTTATAACCTTCCCACACCTGGGGGACAATTGTTAGTATGTACAAATACCACTGCCACGTGTCAAAACCACATAGCCTACGAACGTCAAACCACCCTTGCGAAGGCGAACAAGTAGAAGCAACCTGCGGACTGCAAAGTTATCTGAGCGAACAACGCCAGACAACCATGTGTTAGCACATGCGATCGCTATTGATGACTAAATAAACCTACGACGTCGAATCATAGCCAACCTCATCATAACGTTGTGACTCCCCTGTCGCGACATTTGTCTAGATGATATAAAGCACGCATGCAAACAAAATCAAGACAGGACAAAAGACCGAGAGGACCAAGATCAGGGGAGCAACCAAAAACAACACCCGACCATAGTCCGAATCACCGTCGGAACCACTACCGAACTGTTATGCACAACACTTGCTAACTTTATCAGTCAGTATATATCAATACTATACTAATATTCTAATTAGCTTGTAAGATATCAAATCAACATATATCAACTTTCAATTTGTGGTCAACTTTGTACTAACTTGAAAATAAATAAATTCCAAGTATCGATTTGTATTTTACCATATAATTTCATTCAATTTGAGGCCAAAAGTTGTTTGTGTAATTTGGATTGCAGAGGGCGCTAGAGTCTCCGGTCCCCATTTTTAATTTTGTTTTTACTCCGATGGTGATAAGATTAAGAAAGAACGATCCTGATCCAATTCAACTTGCGTACTTATAAAGCAATTTCGCAACATTGACCTGGCTGTATCCAACTCAGAACTTTCACGTGGCTGTAATGCCCAAGTATTCGTCGCATTCACCTAATTCCCTTCCCCTTCCGCAACAAACTTTTCCAAATATAAAAAATAAAAGATGCCGACTTTATTACACGTGGAAGCATCTAAACCATTCAGCGTCCCAGACTTTCTTATATCTCGACCGTCCATTCCTCTGAAAAGAACCCTATATAATTAAGGCTATGTTATGAGATTTCTCTACATTCCTTTTAATTCTTCTCATCTTTTACATCATGCCGTTTGCGTTTTGCAGATTAGATTTTTCCTCTGGTTTCTTTTTGTCAGAGGAATATGTCTTCAGATCCGCTCCCATCGGCCCAAGGTCTCCTTTTTATCATCTGATTTGTGCGATGAAAGGAGTAACGGGGTCGGATCTATGTTTTTAAAGGCCTTTGTTGACAGGGAAGGCAACGATTAACTCCAGCGCTTCTGGGTTTCGAAGTATGTTTTTGAAGGCCTTTGCTTCGCATCGAGTCGCAGGCTTTCTTTATCGTTGTTTATGTTTTATTTTTGTAATTTTGTAGGGATGGTGTCATCGGCTGCTGAGATTCGGACGAGGCATCTGGTGTTGTGAATCAACGATGTTTGATTGAATGGTTTGTTGTTGAAAGGATGTGTAAGATGTCAGGGAAAAAGGTCCAACTGATAATATTTATTTGTTAGGGGACTGAGTCCTGATCTATCTTTGTCGTCCAAGACCTTTGCCATGGCAGGTGCGCTTGCATGGCAGGTCACCCAAGCTTAATAAAAATCTATATCTTTGTTGGTGATTTATAGGGGAGTTCGCACGGGGTTGATCGAGTTCTCCCCTCTGCTGCAGTGTCGTACCGTGTCTCCTGCTCTTTGTGTTCTTTTCTCTTTCCTTGCTTGCTTTTTATTTTTTGCATCACACGGGATGGATGCTTGATCGAACGTCATCACCAACGACGGATTAGGCTATGAACTGCCAAGCACTATTAGCGTATCGCAAGGCCAAGGTATTATTTTACATATTTTAACCCACTTCGGCTTATCTAATTTACTTCAAATTTAATTTTACTGTGCAAGTATGAGCTATTTATTACGACAACATGAAACGATATAACAAATCGTTTTTAACATATTAAGGAGTTTTAGTAAATTGAACCGGAAATAAGGTACACGGTTATTAATACTGAAGAACATGAATTTTATTATTCGACACCTTTTTTTGAAAAAAAAAATTGAACATTTATTTTTCATGTTGTTAAGTTGGTGGTATTCTGTAATTAATTTTTGTTCTTAGAGAAACTTATTTTTAAAACAAGCTTAAGTCTAATTTCTAATTGACCTGACCTTCATTTCATTGAGGTGATACAAATAACGAATTTAAAAAGTTGGAAAATTCTGTAAACTTGAACCATCAATCTCCACTCCTTGGCTCAGTAGATTGATTGAGAAACCATCATTTCAATCAACTGTTATTAGCATTGACACTTCATATTTACATTAATTTCTATACTTACTAACCATTTAATCTTTTGATTTTTAAACCATGATTATTATTTTCACAACAAATTTTAATTGGTTATCGGTGTTATGGTTTTTTTATAATATTGATTTGATTTTCACATTTGGTTTTCTTAGAAATTTTCATTACTCTATTCGTTACCTATGAATTCATACAAAAAGTTATTGGTTCGAATTGATATGGTTAATATATTTTCAAATTTGTCTTTTAGTAGTCACTAGATGCTTATACTACATTAATATTTATGTTAAAACAGTTTTTTCTATTTTATGGAAATTCTAGTGCATAAATAAGCTGATATAGATTATATATTATTTTATCCTCTCTAATCTCTTCACAGAGAATTTTCAATCAACCTAATTTTAACATTTAATGTTGGAGCTAAATTAAAAATATCAATCCAACCATGCATTACATTGGGTTTTCTTTTTCTCGTTTTTTTATATGAAATACACTTGAATTCCTTTGCCTTATTTTCTTTTATTATTTACTGCTTCACATTACTTTTAGTTGCTGAGTGCATTCCCTAGGTATGTATTGTTTTTTCTAGTGCATTATGGAACTGTAGTATCTTAGGAGAATGTCCTATGTAGGTTGATGCAGTATATGTATTTTCCTTGTGTATAGCTCTTGGTAGTTGTTTGAGCCCTTGCACGGGCTTCTATTTAGATTGGATTGAAGGTTGCAAGTACCCTTGCTGTCTCTAGAAGATTTTGATGGAAGATATCACAGCAACGAGCATTTGATGTTTGGGAGGGGAGGTATTTCTGGTTTTACCCTATTCCATCATGTTGTATATCTCTTCTTTTTTATAGAAACTGGAAATCAAGATATGTGGGATGAGGTCACAGCAGTTAGTGTAAAGATGGTAGGAGGTATTTCTGTCCTTGTACTATTTCATCATGCCTATTTATTCTTTTTGATGGAAACTGGAAATCAAGGTATGTGGACAAAGTGCTCGTCTGTGTGGCTCAGTCAGGAGTGAGCTTATTGATGTTGGTTTTGGAGGTATTTCTTGATGTACGTTATTCCCATCGTGTTCAATATCTTTTCCTTTTATTAGAAACTGGAAATCAAGGTATGCTGGATGAAGTGTTCATTCTGAGTTGGTCAGAGCAGCGACTGTAACAAAGTTAGGAGGTACTGTATTTACTATGTTCCATTATGTTGTATCTTTCCTTTGGATAGTAACTGGAAATTAACTCCTGTGGGAGTGGGGGATGAAGTGTTCGTCTGTATAGCGCAATGGTTTTGGAGGTATGTCTGGATTTACATTGTTTCACCATGTTTCATATCTCCTGTTGTTTGAGTAACACTGGAAATCAAGGTATGCGAGGGGAGGTGTTTGTTCCTTTTGCTAGGTGGGGAGTCGGGTTTGTGTTAAAGTGATATTGAAGCACTATTGATACTTAGAATTGAGCTTTAGAGGCAGGTGTTCAAATACAAGAGTTTCATGCTGCAGCGTCCACCAGGTCAATTCTCTGAAGATTTTTCAAACAGATGCAATTGTTGAAGCATTGAAGTCCTATTCATTTGAACCGCTATTGGTTTTATGCAGTGATGTAGTGTGATCAGTTTTGGGGAGCTTTTGATGTGGAAGATTGTTCAAATACCACAAGAGGTACATGTAGACCGTGTAAACCAGTTCCTTTACATAGTGAAGAGTTTTCAGTGGACTACGGTCCCGTGGTTTTCCCCCTTATTCAAGGGGTTTTCCACGTAAATTCTGGTGTCCCCTTTTATGTTTCTGTATTTATATTGCTCGATTATGCTGGTGATTTATTCAAGTCAAAGCTGTTGAAATTCATCGTTTCCAGTTTTGAATTACTGTTTTAGTACTTTATTTTTCTTGTTCCGTATAACTTGGTGCAGGAATTGGATGTCTATAATTTAAATTGCACGTTAAAGGCTTAGATTTTTTTCTACAATGGAATCGTACTTCCATATTTTTCCTATTGAAAATTTTGACATCAGAATGTTCACATAGATGTTTCCTCCTCTTCCCTCCCCTTATTATGGTTCGTTTTTTCATTTACAGCGTTGATATATACATATTATATGTACCGAGTATAAATTGAAAATAAAAACAAGAAGCACGAATTATAAAATTAAGGGTGTTTGTTAACAGTCTTCTTTACGAGGGAAAGTTAGTTTTGTTGGTAAATTTTACTTGCAGATGAAGGTAAAATTCTCGGCTTTTGGGGTTTTCCGTGTGGTAGAGGAAGAAAACAAAAATAGACTATTGGAGCCCCAAATCTTATTCACGTTTGTTCGTTGTGTCCAGGAAGATCTGTAAGCTCAAAATGGCAGAGTGCTCAATCCCAACTAGGGGACTGAGAGGTTGGTGGTTCGAATCCATCAAGATCTGTTCTCTCACCTAGCGTAGTTCTGTGGTTCAGGATATTTTTTTAACCTAATTATTACTCCCATAAGAATAAGAATTAGGGATGGTAACGCATTCAACTTGGGTCGGATTTTATAAAGTTTAAGTTCAATTTAATTAATAATTAGACTTAAAAAATTTAAGTTTAAATCTAAGTTTAATTATATAAATTTAAGTTCAGTCCAATAAAATATTTAAAATTTAAATTTAAATTTAAAATTTTGAATTTAATTAATTTTCTCTTTTTTAAAGTAACATCTTAAAATAAATATTTTTAAATAAAAAATAATTTCTATCAAACTTCTCTTACTATCACTAATCTTGCAATCTTCATTATTTACAGTTTGAACATATCAAGAGTACATTAAATTAAAAATTTAATGCAAAAAAAATATGTAACGTACCACTACTTTTAAGAGGGGGAGCCATTGATGTTAAACAATAAAGTTGATTATTAAATATATGAAAGTTTCTAAACTATTTAGATGGTTTTTTTCAAAAAGCATTAATGATTATTAGATCTCGCATGCCTCTATATAGCCCTTGTAATCCTAATTCAACTCATATTAGGATTTTAATATATATATATATATATATTGATATATATATATATATAATCTTAATTTAACTTTAATTAGAATTTCAATATTTATATATATAATCCCAATTCAACTTAATTAGGATTTTAATCTAAGAGTTTTAAATATTTTTATTAGGATTCATATATAGATCGGACTCAAATCGAATATGAATTTGGATCGAATTCGGATCGAATCATGACAATATTCATATTTGATCCACCTCCTATTAAAACTCGGATTATTTTTTCGGATTCGAATTTTTTTGATGTAATTTGAATCGAATTTTTTTCGAATTGAATCGGATTCGAATTATATTGTCATTCCTAATAAGAACATAGTATATTTTATGGCTAAATGGTTATTTATTTATTCTAATTTATATCATCGATTCGTATTTCAGAAACAATATTCAAAATAGATAGTTTACATACTTAAAATTTTTTAACAATGAACTTGAACATTTGAATTTTATATCAAACAATATAAAATACATATTCGGTAAAAACGGTTTGAACCAAAATTAGAGATTTGAGACTTTGAAGTAATATTAGAGGTTTAACCGATTAAATCAATTAATTTAAATTATAGTAAATAACTTAAATTTTACATTTTTTATTTTAATTTTTTTACCCTCATTTATATTGTATTTATTTACATTGTGACATTTGTAAACTAATATTTTTTTATTCACTCATTTATATTTGTATCTAAATTTAATAATTAATTAAATTATATTAAAAATAATTATATAAATAATAAATTAATATATAGATCTTCTAAATATGTTTAGTAATGTTATATTAAAAAAGTTACTTTTATAATCTAATTAATATACAAAATAAAACATTGATAATTAATAAACTATTCAAACAAGTATCGAATATAATTATATTATTATATGTCGTTCTGCTTATTTAAATAATCAAATAACTATCAGCTAATTTTATCAAACACTTCTATATAATTAGCTAATATAATTCATCAGTCAAATCAACTAGTGCAATAAACTATCAGCTAATGTAATTCGTTACCAACAAAAAAAAAATTACATTTGAGCATCACATCTACCGAAAGGCAATGCGAATTTGACTCTTAATTTTGTTTCTACCAACTCATCGAGGATTATTGTCCATTCATCAAATCTATAATACAATATATCTATATTTGAATACTTTGTTTTAACAGATCAAAAAAAAAACTGTTTGGCTAGAGTGAGCAAAGCGAGCGAATATGACAAAAACTGTGATGGCGATGAACACTCAAGGCACTACTCCACTAGAAAAATTTTACGAATATCTAGTGAACTTCTCTTTCTCTTTTCATTTCAAAATTGAAGTTCGGTATTGCTAACTAATCCAAATTCCTACGCAATAATCGATGTGGCTCCGAACCTCGTTCAAATCAGTCAGGGGAGAGAAGCAGCAGGAGCTCATACGCGGCGTTTTTACAGGTTCCGATATCTCAACTTGTTCTTCGTTTAGCTTGTGATTGGTTTGAATTGCTCTGCCTGGATCGCTTGAACCTCGTTCGGTATTCCGCCTAATCCGATTCTTCTTGAATTCGTACTTAAGTGCTTTTATGCCTTTCTTTATTTTTTGCCCTTTCCGTTTTGATTTTTATTTTTTGACAGTCTTGTGCAGTAGAGCTGAGAACGTAAGCAATTTCATAGATGCGGAATCAATTTTTGGTCCGGTAATTTCTTTTATTTTCTAATTTTTCTCTTGTTCTTGTTAGACTTGACACCGAACGACTTCCATTTCATTATCCTCTTGATTAGAACTTTTGTGTGAATCTTGTCAATAACAGCCTACGAGAATTCTGTTTAATTGTTTCGTAATTCTCACTCCTTGTCTACAAGCATTTTGCCACTCTTTACTTTGTCTTTGTATTTGATAGTTCTGAAAATGAGCTAGCGGTTCTTGACTTGATGCAAGGTATCTGAAAATGAGATGTCTGAATGGTCAATACTTAAATGTTGCATTATAGATATGTTTGAATTTGGTTTATTTAATTTTGTAGTGGATAAATTTGTTTTAACAGAAATTGCCATTGGAAGTAATATTGGTTACAAATTTTGTTTCAAAATTTTAATTCTATTGGATAACAAATCAAAATAATCAAGAATTAATTTTCTGGTTATTATAGAATTATTGTTAAATCTGGTTCAGAGAAGAAAACTCTTAAACAGATAATTAAAAAAATATATTTGAAAGTGCATGTCTAAGATTGGTTCTTTAAAAGACCTAGTTTTTAAGTGTACCTAGTGCACCACCTTTCTTCTCCTAAGTTACCTATCCGATGCATTGTTCATTATTGTTATTTTTATTAAACTATTTGAACTTTTGTTTAGGGTTTTTTAGTTTACTAAATTCCTAACGTCTAACAAAAGTTGGAAATTATGATTTTGTTTCTGGTTTTAGTCTTTGGCTAAATTTCTAACGTTTAACACATTCATAATCTTCTGTTTCTAGTTTGTGACTATGTGACACAATAAAAAACTAGTGAAAAATTATTGAAAAGGATTTCAAAATGTGGTAACAAAAGATGTTGCATATTTGACCATGATAAACCTGGTCAAATATCCGAAGGATGATCCTCTTATTGTTAGAAAGGATAAGGTAAATATTATTACTACCTTCAAATGTTGCTAAGGTAAATATTGCTAAGACAGATATTACTAGGACAAACGTAGTAGAAGTCATAAAAGACTTCAAGAAAATAAACCACGGACTAGATGTGTGTTCAAGAAGTAAAATTTTATGAGAAATGCTTCAATTGTCATACGACGGGAACAAGTTTGTGGACTATAGACTTCCAAACGAGGTCAATGTTATTGGTGTAACAATTGACATGGCAAACTGTTGTTTGAATAAACACATTTATTACCTTCATTAATGATAGCACAAAATAGTGTTATGCGTATTTGCTCAAAAATAAAGACGAAACTATAGAGAAATTATTCTTTATAAGCATGATGTTAAAACCCAAATTTAATAAAAATATTAAGATGGGAAAAATTTTATATGAATAATGTTGGTACCATAATTTTGAAGATTACTTCTTAAAAGAACTAAAACTTCAAAATGTGCCTAACATGTGGGGGGAGAAGCTGCTCTATCAGCTAATTACCTTTTAAATAAGGTTTCTCACAATTAAAAGATAAGACATCATATGAATTATAGAAGAGAATAAACCCTTGCTACAAGTACTTAAAATGTGGGTGTGTCTTGCAAAGGTAATAGCCTCATTACCGAAGCAAACAGAAATAGATCCCCAAAACGATGGATCGTATTTTATTGATTATGTAGATCATAGCAATACATGTCAATTTCCTGTGTGAATCATAGAACCTGAAGATTCACAAGAATATGATAATAGAATCAAAGAATGCATTTTTTTCTTTGAAAATGTATTCCCTTATAAAGCTAGGGAAATTGATTGAAGTTCAAGAAACGAACTTTAGAGACTATCAATGAAGATAGTCCAGATGTTCAACAAAAGGTCAAAACTAAAATGTTGTCATGATGACAAATAAGTGTGGAAAATGTGTATGTCAAACCTACTGACATTAGGATATATGATCATATGTTGATGACATACTCACTGTTATAAGTAACAATGAAATGGTAAAACGTATCAATGACATGTTAAATTCAAGATTAACATGAAAGTATGAGAATATATGACATGATTCTGGGCATCCAAACCAAACGGTCACCTGAGGGGCTCATATTAACTCAGTCACACTATGTAGACAAGATTTTTGAGAAATTTGGCAAGGATGATTTTGGTATAGCTAGAACTCTAATAGATTCAAGTCAACATCTATCCAAAAACAAAGGTGAAAGTGTTCACCAAGTGGAATATACAAGGGTTATAGGAGTCTAATGTACCTCATGAGTTGCACTAGACCAGATATTACTTTTACTGTGAGTAGTTTAAGTAAATTTACAAGCAATCTAGGTGAAAACCACTTGAAAGTGATTGCGAGGGTATTGAGATATCTTAGATATACTCGAGATTATGGATTGCATTATTCCAGAGATCCTACTATTTAAAAGGATACTTCGATGCTAGTTGGATATATGATATTCAAGATATCAAAGGCATAAGTGGATGGAAATCCTTAAGACAAACAGTTATAACCAGATCTATAATGGAATATGAGTTTGTAGTTCTAGACAAGCCTAGAGAAGAAGTCAAATGACTTTAGAATGTCTTGGAGGATATTCTAGAATGGCCAAAGGTTGTGCCTACAATATGCATATATTGTGAAAACCAAATAAAAATTGGTAGAGTACAGAGCTTTATGTACAATGGTAAGTTAAGACATATGTGTCGTCAACATAATACCACTAGACAACCGGTCTCAAATGATGTTATCTCTATTGATTTTATAAGATCAAAAGATATTGCGGATCCGCCAGCTAAAGGCTTAAATCGAGATCAGGTTGAGAAAATATTGAAAGGAATGTGACTAAAGCCTATGAAAATTTAATGCGTTATATGAAGGAAAACCCTACCTAGTTGACTAGAGATCTCAAGATCTAGTTTCAAAGGGACAACCTAATTGCATAGACCTTGTGCGGTCACTGTGGGGGTTATTCTCCCAAGTCCATTCCTATTATTTAAATAGTGATCAAAAGTGATATAGGCTAAGCAAATCTTTTAATGACCATTGTGTGTATCGGTGAGTCAAACAACATAAGTCACCTATGTGAGAATGAAGTGGGGCCGCTTCAAGGAGACTATTGGGGCATAGTTCTCTCAAAACTCTTGCAGAACCAGGAGATGTTCACGGCTATATGGACGTACCCATGAGAACTAAGATTTTTATTAGAGAGATAGTTGTGTGAAGTGTATCATCGTTTAGACAAAAGGCAGAACAGTTCAAAGACGCGGTCAGCCAGTAAAGTAAATATATTTTCACAAGGGAAGGTTCAAGGGTGGACACCTACCTATCTTATGCAGCTACCGATCGTAGAATCTATCACCACATTGAGTCAAAATGGTTTTTAAAATATCAATTTCATTCATGTGGGGGATTGTTGGAAAATTGTGATCATATGAAAACTTTTATGCATAAATTTAATAGGTAAAGATAGAGAATCGAATCATGAAACTACATCTTCATATTCTACTCCATAAGATCTTTACAACGATATCTCATATGCTTTAAATTGGATTAGTGGTGAATGAGAAATTGATGCTCAAAGTAGGCAACTTGCAATGATTGGAGAGGAAATAGTAAGCTTGAATTTCACATTGGTTAGAGATCAAGTGTGAGAGGTGTATATATAATGGAAACAACCAAGGGGTTATTGAATAAGCTTACCAAAGATTGTGCCTTGCGCGCAGGCATGACGTTGGCGAACACAAATGTTCGGACCGGTTGGGCCTAGCATGAACCTACTGAAATTTTAACTCAATTTCGAAATCCTCATCCAAGAATTAGTCAAATAATTTGAAATTCAAAATAGATTTTGTAAATCTGAATAATCTATATTTAGATAGATTTTATCAAATAATATCTTTTTTTAATTTTAAATTATGAATTTGAGTTTAATTGTGATTAGAACTCTCTCATTACTCGCCTATAAAATGAGGCTTCATCAAAGAGAGAAAATGCAACAACTCATCACAACAACAACAACTCACAACGAGCATTGCAAGCGAAGAGCATTTCCTCTCAACTCTCCCATTTTCTCTAAAAAAAACATCATGCATTTGATTTTCATTTTTTCCACAGTGATAGACGAAGGCAAGCTTCCAGTTCGTGATATCTGCATATGTGCTAATGCAGTTGATCATTCTGTTGTTGTATCCTAGGAGATAGACGTCCAACGTTTCTCAATCACCATAGGAGCAGACGAATCTGTAAACTGTGTTATACAGGCCTCAACAAATCTATCCATCCGAAATGTTGCCCGGATACAAGTAAACAGTTCTGATTTACTGTTTTAATATTTGATTTATATTTCAAATATTATTTTATAATTTTTTTGTTATGTTCGTTATAATAATAATTTTATCGTATTTATATTTTACTGATTATTATTATTTTGTTGGACTATTAACGCCCATTTTCTAACAAACCATGCTGTAGGTTAGAGGCTGTGCCTCAAATGCTATCGCACTCATTCCAAAATCTGCCTCTGGTTGGCCAAGTAGGTAGTTATTTATTGTCATCGTGAGTCGATAACTTGTGTTTTTAATTAACTCGTTGCTCAATGCTCGAGTGAAGAGTTTCATTCTCATATTGGCCCGCATAATCAAAAGTTTAAAGGTGTTATATTTGAACAGTTAGTTTTCTGTTCTTCGCAAGTAGGAAATAATTCAATGGCATTTTAATAGCAAAATTCAAACATCGTTAAAAAAATCATAAAATAGATTGCATCTAAAAAAACTCGAATCTATATAAGAATATCAAATCAGAATCTATACAAGATTTTCTTTGAATCAAAACAAGATTATAAAACTCTAATCTTGAAGATTATAATTAAAAATATATAATAAAATAGATAACATTCGATGTATACAACTATAAAACTAATAAAAAATCAAGAAAAGAAAAGAAAATGAAATGAATAAGATTAGAGAGTAGAGAAAAGTATAGGCGGGAAAGGAGATGATGAAATGAAAAGGTATGGAAAACTTTGACTTAAAATTCATATATATATATATTTCAATGATACTTTTGCAAATACAATTATATATATAATTAAAAATATATCTGGTTAAAGAATTTTTATCCTAAGTTTGATCTTGCTTAAGCCTGGCTATATCTTCCTTAAAATTTGTCTCGTCTCATTCTCAAAATAAAACTTAAAAAAAAAAACTTCTATCAGATTAGATTGGGTTAGGACCCATCGAATACGGGCTATATGGCGCCTGAGATGCTGTCGGATAAAGCCCATTAAAAGCTTGACGAAGGGGAGAATGGTATCAACATTCAACCGTAGCTGTACTTTTGTATTGTATATAAATATAACTGCGAAAAATAAAAAACGGTGGTCCCATGGTCTAGTGGTTAGGACATTGGACTCTGAATCCAGTAACCCGAGTTCAAATCTCGGTGGGACCTCTTTTTTTCCCTCTATTTATTTTCCACGTAAATGACAATCAAGGTATAGCTTTATTTAATGTACCAAAAATGAACGCTTTATTTACTTGTTTGCAAGTAAATGACAAAATAAAAGAAAATAAATATAAAATTAGAATTAGTTGTCATTTTTTTATTAGAGATGACTTAATATCTTGAATTCTTCATTTCTTTAATAAATGTAGTATTTTTATTCTTAATTAATTATGTATTTAAACGGTCTATGTTACACATTTTGTATTTGAATTTGTTACTTTTTTACAAATATAATACATATATCTTTTAATCATATTTATAAAATGTGTGAAATTTGAGTATCAAATAGTATATTAAACCATTAGAGATAAATTAGAGACACGGCTACTATTATCGCATGTGTTGTATTAGTGGCTGAAACTGAAGCATAGCTAATGGATGCTATACATTAAACTTCTCCATGTATGAGATGAAAAGTTCATATCCAGAATGCATGTTTTCCACTCTTCAAAGTTTATTATAATCGATGGACCTGGGTCCACTAAGAGGTATAAGGTTAGTAATTGCAATCATAGACCTGAATATTGAGCAGAAATAGGGTTAAAGAGGAACATGAAGTTGGTGAAGGTCCTTCCAACATACCCTAACCCATGGTCCCTTGGTCTTGGAAGGTTTTCATTGACCAGCCTCCCCAGTCCTAGAGACGGAAACAAAAATCTTCTGCTTTTTTTGGTATTTCTTTTTATGCCAAATTCTAAGTTTTAATCTTAAATTCTAGAGTCTTAAATTCTAAACTTTAAAACCTAAAACATATATCATACACTCAATACTTTAAATTCTAATCCTAAATTTTAAATATGATGTTTTTAGTATTGGGCATAAATAGAGACACCAAAAGAGATATAAAATTTCTATTCTAAAAACAGCCAAAAATCAAAATTAGGAGACAAAGTATAATAACCATAAAATAGAAAGGACAAAATTTAAAAAAAAAATCAAAATTGGAGTTCTAAATAAATAAATAAAAATCTTTTTATATTTCATAATAAAAAATTGAAGGGCACAGTCCCCAATGATCTATATAGATTCATCTTTGCCCAATTCCTTATCTTCAAGAAGCTTTAAGCTATATAAAAACTTGTGTAAATACATGTGAAAGTGCATTATATGTAACAAGCTTTTTCCCCCAATCGAGTTCCACTAATCGAACGAGTGACTAAATATGTTTATATTATTCTATTTTATATGAGTTCAAATCTCGACATTTACTTGACAATATAAATATCTCTCTGTTTAATAAAAGGTTTTTTCCTGAATCAGTCACATAATTGCTTTAATATGTTAAGTAAGATTTAATTGATGCACTTTAGGCTTTATCTGGATTCAAAGACTGTTTTGGTTATGCAAAAACTTGAAATAGAAAATTAACTTTACCATTCTTCCATGCTTTTGAGGAAGAGAATGTTGCTATCTTTTTTTGAAGCAAATGTTGCTATTTTAGGTGAATTGTTTTCGAGCAATTTGTCTAGGATTAATTCTAAATATATGATATTTATATACAAAGTATAGTTTATAATTTTTAATGCGGAATAATAATGTGACTCTTTACTTTATTTTATAATTTTATATTTATTAAAATTATTTATAATCTAAAACATTTTTAAAACTTTTTATAATATTTTTATTTTTTATAATTTTTAATATATTAATGTGATTAAATTGCAGTACCTGATTGTTCAATTTTTTAAAAATTGTTTTCATGATTTTTTAGAACAATTCTTAACTAATTAAACATTGTCACTTCGGCAAACTTAATAGTTGTTAGTGTGATCAACGGCGACTACAATTAGAAGGGCCCAATTGATCATGACTTCTCAAATTGTGGCTCAATTGATTTATAATTGAAAGTAATAGTCCAATTAATTTTTTTATATATAATTAGAGGAGCCAACTGTATATTTAAACCTTATTTCTTTTTTTATAATTGTACAAGGCCGAATGATATTTTAACTTCGGAAATTGAACTTCATTATCACTTCGGTACATAAAAAAATTCTTTGTTTAGTTTGATCCTTAAATTTTTTTTAATTGTAGTTCATGTTACTCCGCTTCATTTTTTCCTTAAAAAGTTTATGCGTCACTCTAAAACATGTCACATAATACATATTAAATTCAAAAAAATTCTAAAAAGAAATTATAATTTTTTAAGTTAACATATATATAATGTGCCATGTGACACGTTTTTAAAGTGTCAGATGAATTTTATATAACAAAAATGAATTGAAGTGATGTATGTTACGATTAAAGAGTTCGAAACTTAAATTAAATTAAAATTTCTTAAAACAACAAAATGATAATGAGTTATAACTGCAATACCAAAATACGTTTAATCCTTCAAAAAGAAAATTAAAAACTAAACATATTTTATAAAAATTGGCATAATTAAATAAATTTCTGATTATTTATAAATTAGAAGAAAAAAACTAGCAAACTCGAAGGTTCATCAAACAACTTGATTTTATTGCTTCTTTAGAACTAAAGTCTTTTCGTCAATGAAAACTCACCAAACTCAAAATTTAATCCGCAAGTGAAAGCCTCCAAAAATCCCAAATCCATTCGAATCACCTTCACCAAACCTTGAAAACATTAACCCGAACCCGAAACTCCGGGCCATGTTTTGAAGCCTCTCGTTTTCTGTTATAAACTGACATTCTCACATGGAGTTTATGTCACCGGGTCCCATTAGCCACAATCCCTCGTTAATGGCTTCCATTCCTTTGTGATCCTTTTATCCAAATCCTTTTCTTTATAAATATAATTATACATCCTTGCAAATTCATCTTCACCATAGCAGCTTCTTGTTTCCCTGAAAAAAAAAAGGGTCTTGAAAAGTTTCAAAAGAAAGCAAAGAGAATCCCATTTCTCCTCCTTGGTGATCGACCAGAGATGTTACATGGGTTGGAGTCCCTGGAAAGCTGCACAAGGTTGAATTGGCAACAACAAAACTATGTGGTCCAAAACGACAATCCTGTTGAGCTATGTTCGAGTTCAGTGCCTCAGTTTCAGGGTCTGGTTGGAAGCAATTTAGGTGGTGGACAAATGGTTGAGCTGAAAAGGCTAGAAGTTTTTCTGGGTACTGAGAATTTTCAGGAATTTGTGAACTTTCCAGTAGCTGGACCAGAGTTTGGTGACAGTGAAAAGCTGGATTTGTTGCCGCCTGTGGCTGCTGCAGATTACTGTATTTCTCGGACTTCTAGCTGTCAGATTACAGCTCTCGGTACGGCTGTTGTGAAAGAGGAAAGAGAGGATATGGTTTTGGAGAAAATGGAATCAGCCACCGGCAGTGGTGGAGAGAGCTGTAACAAGAGAAAAGCTCAGGTTTGTTTCCTTTGATTAATGTATGAATTGCGGTAGAGATTTACTTTTAGTAAGTCATGTGAATTACTAGATCAAAGGAGTTCAATATGTAGTTTCATTATGTACAGACTGTTGCAGACCATAAAAGCAAAGATAAGAAGATTAAAGGTGAAGGGGAAGGAGAATCTCAGGTGAAAACAAAATGCAGTACTGAAATTTCCGGGAATTCTTCGAAGGAAAACTCCAAGGCTTCTGAGGTTCGGAAGCCGGATTACATTCATGTAAGGGCACGTCGTGGCCAGGCTACGGACTGTCACAGCTTGGCAGAAAGAGTAAGTCGGAAAACTTTTTCGATTTTTGATTTGTAATTGCCGAGGAAAATTATCTAGTAGTTTTAACTGGTATGGCCTTTTATCTGTGCCCGTAATTTACAGGCCAGAAGGGAAAAGATTAGTAAGAAGATGAAATGCTTGCAAGATTTAGTCCCTGGTTGCAATAAAATCACAGGCAAAGCTGGAATGCTTGATGAAACAATCAACTATGTTCAATCTCTACAAAGACAAGTCGAGGTACGATAGATATGCATGTCGACATTTTTAACCTTGAATATTTTAGTACATCTTTCTGTTAAACTTATCAGGTTTTTAATTTAATGTACTTGCAGTTCTTGTCTATGAAAATTGCTGCTCTAAATTCAAGTGTTGAAAACTTACCTATGAAAGAGGTAAGAAAGCAGCCTTTTGAATTGTCTTTTCTCACCGTGCATAACAAGTGACTTCTTTTATGATTGACTTGTGCTGTAAATAATCATGCAATGAAGTTTCCTGCTTATGTCGCCAATTTTCCAGCAGCCGCTAAGTTACCAGAAATGGCCAGTTTGCCCTGCTTTCAGTTGAATCCATTGCAAAAAGAATCTATAAACTGCATGTTAAACGAATCAATGCATCTTCTCCAAACTGAAGGAATTGCAAGTGCTTCTGTTTCTATCTCAGAACAATCTCTTAGCTCGTCCAGCATGACTGTAATTTCATACTTTTATGAATTGAACTACTTTTCTTCCCTGATTTCATATATGATGTTCTCAAATGGCTTACATGGCTCAAACTCATATTGCAGCAACTGCAACCATTCTCAACTTGGAACACGGATCCTCGAGGTCTTTACAATACGTACAATATGGGGTTTCATTAAGATTGATCAACTGATTTTTGTCTCCATCATCAACAGGTAGCTCTAGCAATCTTACTCTTATTTTCCAAAATTTTATTAAAAGTACCGGAGCAACATAGTTGTGCATAAACATCTGCCATTTTGGTTCCTTTTATTCCCTAATTACCAGCTAAGATATGCTGTTTACTGGTTTTTCTGCAGATACTGTTCCTGGAATCATATCAAAACTTGAAGAGGGAATACGATTTCAAATGCCACTATCTTCCTACATGACTTATTTCAATGATTCTGATAGTTACTGTAGCGATGTCTTTTTTTTTTTTCTAAAAAACGAGGATTTTTGAAAGGTATTTGAAAGGTGTTTGTGATTCTTTTTTGGATATTAAAATATTTATTTCGTGGGTTTTAAAAGAAACCGCATTAAAAAAATGGAGTCGCCACCGACCATTTAGGTAGGCCGGACACCATAAAACCAGAGATTCAAAAAGATTGGGTTCGGGAGTCGGTTACGGATGGGGAAGGATTAGCACCCCCACACCGCCCAAAACTGGTACTTTAATAATTACCGCTTTATTAATATTGGATTTTTCGGATTAAAGTGATGATTATTTTAAAATTCGGTCATAATTGCGAATAAATTTTAAGGGCCCCGTTATCCGAGAATAAACGCCCAACCACTATCACTACGCCTGATACTGGCCCCGTTTACGCTCGGATAAAAGGGCACCGCATTGACAATTTATATCATTATACAATCTTAGAACGCATAAAAAACATAAACAAACATTCATAACGACGTAGCATTAAAACCCAAATACTATAATATAAAACAAAAACGATTAAAATGCATGAACATAACATTTCATGATGATAAAACAAAATAAAACAAAATATGAACAAGAAAATGCTTGCTTCCAAAATTAGACTAATTAATTTTAACATGCTTAAACACATTAAAATGAACCACAACTATAACATGCATGGCATAGACCTAAGAAGGGTACGAAATTAACAAGTCAACAATACCACAAAAATACACTAAAACCCTTATCAATGACATAATTAGTATGTAAAAATAACTACAAAGACATTACATATAACAAATAATATCATACTATCAAGTAACCTACAAAGAAGCGAAATGGACATAAAAACATGGTGTTTATGAGACCAATCACACCGTACAAAATGACCATAATAAGCTAACATGTAAACATGATATGCACATTAAGTTAAATATAACAACAAAGACATATGTAATACGAACGATCAAATTAAAGCACAAAAAATGATATAATACACTATAAAACATAAATAGACTAGGCGTAAATGAAACATATGTAAATATGATGTGCAACACAATACACTAAAATAGATAAAAGGAATAAAGATATAAAAGTTTAAAGCATCAGAAGGACTAAAATGGAAAAGAAACAAAACCTAAAAAATGAAATTAAATAGTTAAAGACATAATTAAGGACTTGATTAAAAACGAATTAAACTCCAAAGGACCTATCGAGTAATAAACCCATGCGGCAAGCTCAAAGTGTAAGAAACAAAAACACGGAAGGACTGCGAAGGTATTTATGCCATTTATAATCTGATCCAACTTAATTTGGGTTGAATTGAATGAAAATGAAATGCGGATGCTAATTTGAAACGCGAAAAAGGGGATGCAAAAGCGTGCGGCAACAGAGAGAACGGGATTGAAAACGCAATTGTGCCATGGTCGAAAGCAAAAGCGGGAAAAAACAAAAGGACCCTTCGTGTAATTAGACCATTTAACTATATAAAGGTTATTATTTGTTTTATAACCTGGTAATATTAAACCTAAACCTAAAAATTATTCAGCCCCTCCCTCTTTTTCTCTCAACAACTCGATATCGCTGTTCACCCCTTCCATGGCGATGTCATCTCCGTGATGGTGGAACCCAAACTAGCTTCAAAAAACTCTCCCTCTCTAAAAACCCGTGTGTACGCTTATTTTTTTAGGGAAACACTGATTTGCCTAGATCCGAGAAACCCAAGCCTTTTTGGAAGAAAAAAACCTCCTTTTCACCACCCGACATCTCTCCTCTCGACCGATTCACCCTAGGAGTGGGCTTATCACCGATTCGAAGGTGGATCGACGTTCAGAATAAGGGAGAAGATGAAGAGATAGATACATGAGGACCTTTCATCGAGATCCTAGTCTCGCCACCGTACAAGGTAACCTACCCGAAGCCTAAAAGGTATACTCTTCCCTTTTTTGTTTATATTTGGTATTGTTTTTGGTTCGAATGAACATGCAAAAAGAAAAAAGACTACCTTTACGAATTTCTTGTATATTTTTAGATCTGGTTCCAAAAAAACAAAAAACCCCCCGTACAAAAGAAGGTCGAGCCCCCTTACATATGTGCTCTTTTTTCCTTTTTGTAGATCTAATAATAATAAAAAAGATTATCTTTCTGAGATTTGGTTGTTGATAATCTGTTCTTTTGCCTCTTTTGCACGTCCGTGGTTGGGTGATGGTACGGCGGAGTGGTGCCGGCGTGGAGAGAGTGGCGGCATCATCTTGGTGGATTTACTCACGGCCGTTGGATTAGATCTGATCCAACGGCTGTGATTACATGAGGAATGTGCGGCCTAGATCGAGCCTTGAAATGCGTGGTGTTTGCTGGAGATGACGACACGTGGCAGAGGATATCGAACGGTCTCGCGCGTGAGAAGCCGAACGTCCTGGAAGTGTGTTTCACGCGCTGGACAGCTCTCCCAAGGCTGATCGTGGCCGTTGGTTCTGAATTTGATCCAATGGCCCTCCTTCAACTGCTGCAAAAAATAAAATGATATTAGATATCATATAGGGTTTTAGGGTTAATTAGATGGGATTGGGCTGGCCGAAAATGGGCCTTGTAAATTACATATATATATCTTGTAATAATATGGACTTGGATTGTTATTATAATATTTGGGTTTTATATTTTAGATTTTATTTTACATTAGTCCAATAATAATAATAATAATAATAATAATGATAATAATAATAATACGACGTTACATACGTACACATGCACACCCATATAAATGTAACATACGAATACACATGCAAACATTAATGTAACATACTAACATACATATATATAATCATACACATAATTAACATAACCTCTACACACATTAAACAAATACGTTCGTACTCTATAGATACATACGCGACACACATACATCATTAATACGTATACATACATAGCTTATAATATACATGCACACACTACCTTATATTTATATTATTAACATTCATATATAAAAAATATACATGCAATATGTATTTACAAATGAAAATGAGTGATTACAGTTACCATTCCTGAAATCCTTGCAGTATCAAGATGAAGATGTTACGTTTCTAATGACATTATTGATTATTCACAATCTTAATTCTTACGAGACTTAATCACTAGGAAAATTCCAACAAATTACTCGATGAACAAACTCTTGTTCTTCATGTATAGCCCCACTATTATAATAAAATATCATCTCTATGATTAAAGATATGTTTCTTGTCAGTATGTTTTCCCAAGGCAATGAATATGGATATGTCTTTCTAGGCTGTGAAAGGAGAGAAAGCATAAAGGACCACACTAAGACTATCATGAAAAAAAAAGCTGATGGGAATAGAAAATGATAGAGGAGGCACTGTGTTGGAAACTTTAAGTCATTGTTGGGGGGGCAACAAAGATGATAGAGATGAGTGAAAAGGGGTCGGAGCTAGTGACCGAAATGGCCCAGCCAGCCACCCAACTTGCCTGCAAATCTTCAAACTCTCTTTGGTAATACTAAAAGCAAAAGACAGTTCAATCAGAAATAAGGTATTAAAATTAGGATTACACCTAACATTCTCGATCATTATGGAGGCCGTTAACATTTTCTCATCATTTCTCTGACTCTCTCCAAGAAACCTGGTTGATCTGCCTCCCTCCCGATATCAGTTTACAGTGGAATCAAAATTGATCTGGCATTTTTTTTGTTTGTCTTGAAGATAATTTTGTGCTTTTGCCACTTCCAGTCAGTTTTATATTTGATATACTTAAAATCTATGTTGTCCCTCTCGAATCTGGATTCTGGAGTGTGTTTGTGTTTGGCATGTGTTGAGTGGCATCAAAGTAATAGTATGGACCAAGAGAATCAAGGTTGTACCAGAATTTCGCATGCTTGCTTCTCAAGTTTCCATGAGAATAGTAACAGTTGGTACTATATTGCTGTTAGTTAGTATCAGCTGTTTGCAGCTGGAGCACACAAGTGCATATATTAATCAAAATATCTAGCAGCAAAATGATCTTTCGAATATATATATCCAACGATCATTCAGAATAACATAAGTCAATACCTTTATTCTGCAAATAGTGGTCTTGTTGAATCCCCTTAATATGCGTCTTGCCAACCAAAGATTCTTACATCTCTTTGTGCAGCAGATTTTTTTTAATCAGCAAATATATTCCAATTTAAACTTTTGAAGTTGTTTAAATGCTCTATTGCAGGAATCATACTCCACACCAACCATTCCAATCTACTTGAGGGGAATTCCTCCCGTGCTGTTCACTGTTATTGAGATAGTAATAACTGTGGTCTAACAGCTGGCTTGGAGAACAAAAGGACATTGAATATGAAATGTGGAAGATTGTCTGAGATTGAAGAGAACAAAAACATGTTGCAGAAAGAAACCATATGATTTGTTCAGAACTAAGAATTAATAGATAAGATATATATGCATCTATTGATCTATACCATGATGAATAGGGAGAAAATGAGTTGATGTTGACACTGACAGTGCTCACTCCCTTGTGCAAAAGGCGGTACATATTTGGATTTGTCGCTGTGCAACAAATTACGATAATCCACCCCCAAACCAGAGGTTCTGTTTACGAATTCAGGAATTCGAGCACTACTGCAAGTTATATAACCCAAAGTCTTCATTTTCCCTCTAAAGTATTTGTGTTCTGTCAATATGTCAAAGCTTTTATATGAACTATTCCCAGTTTGTGTACTAATGAATGAGTTGATAATGTGGTGGTCTCTCCTTCCTCACCATTTATCTCCGCAAGTACATTTTCCATCCTTAAAATGGTGGAACCTGGTTCTATCCCTCATGACAATCTCCCTATCATATATCTTGGAGATAAGCTTTGTAACTGTGTGGCAATCTTCGCATATCCGAAGATTCTTGACAATTCTAATTGTTGTACCTGGTTTAGTTCTAAGTAATCCGAATGCAATAGCCAGCTTCTCACTGTGCTGATTGATTGCCATTTCTTTGGCTTCGTCGTCCAGATCGAGCAGTAGGTTCTGCAATGCAGGTTTATATCCTTCTTTTTCAAGTCTTTCAGCAATACTGTCCAACATGTGGTAAATCTGTTTTGCTTGTGGGTGGGACTTGGTTCCAGCTAAGAATTCGTGTACGACCCCATTCAAACTTATTGCACTGCAACCGGGAAGTTTTGAGACCCCTCGTTCTTTCATCTGCCTCCTTGTTTCAACTGCGCGGTCCCAATCCCCTGCTGCTGCATGAATGCTTGCCAAGTGAACATACCGGCCACCATGGTCTGGATCTTCCTCAACCAGGAGTTTCCCTATCTTTGTACCTAATTCGACATTTTTATGGATCCGGCAGGCATTGAGCAATGCTCCCCAGACAACAGCATTTGGTTTTACTGGCATTTGCTCAATCAATCCCTTTGCTTCTACCAGGGACCCAGCTCGACCTAGTAGATCAACCATGCACCCATAGTGCTCTATTCTTGGCCTTAATTTATGAACTCTTCTGATGCTCTCAAACAATGATTTTCCTTCATCAACCAGCCCCGAGTAACTACATGCTGTCAAAATTGCAGTAAAAGTGACATGATTAGGCTTGATTCCTAACTTCTGCATATTCTCAAACCAGACCAGCGCTTCTTTTCCACGACCATGAATTCCAAATCCATAAATCAATGAGGTCCATGAAGAGACTTCTTTTTTCTTCACTTTCTTAAAAACCTTTAAAGCTTCATCCATGTCACCACACTTTGCAAACATGTCTATAAGAGCGCAGCCTAAGATCGGATCGATCACGATTCCCGCTTTGTCAATATATGCATGAATCCATCTCCCTTGATCCAAAGCTCCCAGATATGAGCAAGCAGATAGAATGCTTGCAAGGGCAACTTTATCAGGCTCGACGCCTTCAAGCTGCATTTCTTGAAATAAATTCAAGGCTTCCTTGTACATGCCTGCCCCAACATATCCAGAAATTATAGTAGTCCAAGAGATGACATTCTTTGTTGGCATGTTCTTGAAAAATTCATACGCGATATCCATCTTGCCACACTTTGCATAGCAATCAACCATTGAGTTCCAAGAAACGATGTCTCGTTCCGAGACCTGGTCGAAGAGCAGACGCGCAGCTTCGATGCTGCCGGAGGATGCATAGACATGTAGCAAGGAGTTCACAGCATATACCTCCAAGCCAAAACCAAACTTTATGACATGGGCGTGAATTTGCTTGGTTTCTTCCATGGCTGACAAGCTGGTACACGCTTTAAGCAGGAAAGGAAAAGTGTAAGAATTGTGTGGAACTGAAAGATGCAGCATTTGCTGATATAGATGAAGGGCTTTTTCTGATTTGTTGTTCTCTGAGTATCCTTTAATCATCGTGTTGTACATGAACGTATTAGGCGTATTCACTCTATCAAAAACTTTCTGGGCATGTTCTAGATTACCATATTTCGGAGACACACAAAACGTAAGTACTTTACTTACTAAGATTGTATCTGCATCGAGGCCGGTTTTGAACATATGTGCATGAATCTGCTTGAGTTCCTCCATTTTCGAACACCGTTCAAGCACAGATGGGGTCTGGGTGGCATTTAATTCCACGGACAGCTGCTTTGTTGGAGAAGAAGTGATGATGGGTGTCATTTATTGGTTAACAAGGCAAAGGCCTTAGAACAAAGCTGATGAATAAAAGTTTCTTTCTTCAATCTAATTTACAAATGTAGATAAGGTTTTTGGTAGCTTCATATATATGGATATCCTTTCATTTCCTTTGTGTGGTCCTTATTTGATCTCTCGTCAAGCTAAAAGCATCAGGATACATAAGTATTCTTCATCACAGCCAAAGTGAACTAAGAATTTACCAATTAAGGTGCATGCAAATAGCCGGCCTATAAGTGCAGGCCAAAAGACCCTTATTAGCTTAAAGATTCAAGAACTAATTTTAGAGCTGATAAGGAGAGACTTGCATGCTTTATTGTATTAAACTCGGGTGTCCTTGTACATTTTTTGCTGTTGGAGTTTCACAAAAGAGAGAAGGAACTATAAAACTATGACAACCTTTGTTGCAGCCATGGATAGCAATATCAGTTTATCACCATCAAGTTTCGAGCAGACTGTTCGTTTTTAGCCTTCTCAGCTTCAAGCTTCCTTAATGTTGTTGAACTCAACTTGTCTCCACTACATTCTTCAGAAACTAGATCTACAACTTCAATCTGCAGAAAATGGAACCATTTTGTGAAATTGTAAAGAAAATTTGTCTTCATAACAAATACTACATTACATATAGCATTGAAATTAACCAGAGAAACAAACCTTTAACTGTGACAGACCTCTTTCAGCTCTTTTCTTATTAACTGATACTCCACCTGGTAAAGTCTCCTTGCTGTCAATAAACCACTGCAGTTAGCCAAAGGATTCACTAGCATTATCTAAGGTTAATATAAAGCAGTTCATCTCTTCTCGTCGCCACTTTCACGAACATGAACACAGCTGAATTATAGTCAATACATTGCCAAAAGGAGGCAAAACCAGAAAAGAAAAAGAAAACTGAAACTGCAAGGATCAATCCCATCAAAGGATTTTAAAAGGCAAGCCAAAATTTTGAAGTTCAAAGCACAAGATCCCGAAAGCAAAGTAAGCATTCAATGGCGGACCTGACAACAATGGACTCCAAGCGTTCATCAATGATTGAAGGTCCATAGGGATCTGTAATGTGTTCAACTTGCACTACCAGCACTGGTTTGATAGACTGCAAAAGTATAAGCAAAATTATAAATAAACAAAACCATGGCTTTCTGATAAAAATACTCCATAGTTTCATTTCAATTTCAAACCTTAATGTAATTCTCAACATTACGCATCCTTTCTTCAATGGGTTGAATCAATTTGGCGAACTATAAATGAGAGAAGGATTACTAGAGTTAATAAAAGATCTTTCTCTCAATCGAATTCAACCGAGCAATCAAGTTTAGGATTTCCATTGTTTCAGAGTAAAAAGCCAAGAACTTAATTTAAAATAAGCAAAAAAATTACCTGTTTTTTGGTTAACATGGGACCATCACAAACACCCACCACGATTCGTTCCCTGGCAAGCTCCGCTGCTGACTATTTCCAACAAAATTCCGTTCTTTCATTTGAATTTGGATAAAGAAATAAAAGTAGAACACGAGCAATTACAAAACAGAGAGAGACAGAGTTGATTTTGTTAGTTTTACTTTGAGGAAGAGGCGGTGGCCGTCGTGCAAGCGGTCGAAGGTGCCGCCGAGAACGACGGAGCCGTATGAGTTTGGCGGCGATAGTTTCGGATTCTCCGAAATCAATTGACCCTTTTGCTCTTCCAACAGCGTCATGTATATGAGAGATGCTTCTTTCTCGACCGTTCAATTCAGAAGAACAAATGGAAATATATAACTTAGACTAGTTGAATATTTTGGTTGGGTTTTATAACTTAAAAAGAAAGTATTCGGGAGTCTGGGTTAGGAGAGTTTTGTTCTTTCAGGTACCTACCTATTTAGTTCATGTCCTTGTTGTTGTTAATGTTTCATGATTCTCATGGAACGAGATTGGTAACTTTCTATCTTGTTTGGATATGTAACTACTTAAAAACATGCTTTTTTTATTATTTTCAGATATGTTTTTATTTTTGTCAAATTATAGGAAGTGACTGTATACTTTGACCTTAATTTGATACTTGAAACGTTGTACAGAAATTTAGCTGGAAAATTGAAATTGATGTTTCATCTGAATCCTAACCCTTTAAGTAGTACAAATACGGATGTTTCATTCTAAATATTGGCCTGTTAGTAGTACAAATAATGATGTTTCATTCTAAATATTGGCCACCCACTTTCCATTTTACAGTTTTAACATGAAAAATTACTTCTCTGGGTTGCCCTCGTCTTAGAAGTTGGTCTTAAATTGGATCGAGTTTTCGAAAGACTCATTACATGGAGACTCTCTGAACTCATTTTTCTACATTCACAACTTCAAAATTTAAACTTTTGATCTTGCTTAAAGAATCTAACATCTTATCTCACTAGACCAATTGGTGGAGTCTTACTTGCTCTTTGATATACTAGTTTTGTTGATGGACTTCCTACGTGGGTCTGGTCTGTTGATGGGCTTTGGGTTGCTGCTGGGATAAGGTAGTCATACTTGGAGATGGAAACCCCAAAGGTAAACATGTGCACAAGCTTGATTCTTTTCTTCAATAACCTATTGTGTTTTTTTGGATGGAAATTGCCTGCCCTTAATTATGTCTTTTTAATGTCTACTTAAAAAATTGAGTTTAGGGTTTAAAGTTAGATTTAGGGTATTAATGTATTTTTTAGGGTGTAGGGTTTAGGATATGAAATTTAAGATTTATGGTTTAGAATTTAATTTTTTAATGTGGAGTATAAAAAGAGGCATTATTAGGGATTGTTTTGTTCGTGTTTCTTGTGCCTAAAATTGTACTTTGATTATCGGGGAATGGCTTGAACATGCTGATGCAACTTATATTAGATCAATGACGGGCAAAATTAGTTTAAAATTGAAAGCTTTAAGTCAAAGCTAACCGTCCTAAATAACTAATATCCCAATGGCCAAAGGGAAAAGGTACAATTGTCCAGCATATCAGTTGTCATCAACTAGCTGTATTTGACAGTTTAGGTTCTTGGTTTCTTTTAATATGGATGACAAGCTGTTTTATCCAATATTTTTTTCTTGTATCTGAAGCCAAAGCGATCGGCAGTTTCGTGGAGGACAAACCAGAAAAGTTTTGCTACATTATCATCATATATCAATGCTTCTTTAACTTGATGATCCAGATGTTGAACTTTGTTTTCTGCAGAGTCACCTTTTCCCTAGAATTTTATATCCAACGGCAACAAATGCATTCAGCAGGCTGTAAAAGATAGCTTCAGCTGAGATGACATTTTTAGAGATTATTTTTAACAATAAAATGGGATGATTCTTTTGAATTTCTAGAACTTTTGTGATGGACTACAGTTACGGTTGTTTAGGGGTTATTATCTTTTTTCTAAAAGATGTATCTTTTCTTTTTTTTTTTTTAACGTGGGATTAATGTCATCATCTCTCAAGCGTGACATAAAACATAAATAAAAGTAACCTTAAGTTTTGTCTGAAACCCAAAATAGAACAAAACCATTCGGTGTTGCACTTGTCTGCAATCTAGATGACAGCATTTCGAGAAAATTGTTCTTTATATGTTTCTGCTGCACCTTTTACAACTAATAAAACAATATATAAGACTACCAAAAGTAGCCGGCGTTGTTTTATTAAGTTCAAAAGATTTAAAATATCATAGGAATCTAAAACATCTTTCTAAGAAGATTATCCATTGTTTAATATCCGTGGAGAGAGATTCATGGAATCAATGACAAGGACTTAAAGCCTATATTACTGATCTGGGACGAGTATTAAATACATGTCTGACACGGATATATTTAATTTTCGTACCTTTATCTTCATGTTTGAGTAACAAAGGAAATGAAAAGCACTTATTAGGTCCCTGTTAATTTTAAAGTTGGGTGACTTTACACTCTTATTGTTTAATGGTGGCTCCGTATCACACTCGGTATTTGAGAAAAAATGAAAAGTCCGGGAATGAAACTTCTATGTCTAGTAGCAGCCAAGCAGCTAATGCAACAAAGAGAAGTAAAAGGATGAGACAAATGAATCCTCGAAGGAAGCTTAGAGAACACAAGAAACAAAGTGTATGGAAGTTGTGAAACCGCTGGAATAAAACCTTAAAATGTCCACTTTCACAGGGCATTGTCTTCACCGATGATGTATGCTTTGTAATCATCGGATTCCTTACATTCAATAAGTATCTGCATGCACGTTTCTTTGGATGAAATTCCACCGAATTCTTGCCTCATTTTCGGTTTTTTAACATTGTTAAGACAACCATAGGAAAAACAAGTTGGCTGAGAGCTTTGGTTGAGTTTGAAAAAGAAGGAAAATGGAGAACTTGTCTCGAAGTAGCAAAGCGTCTCAGCGGCATTCCTCTACTCCCATGAAGCAAAGGCGGAGCGGTTATGAGCCATCAGATACAGAGACTGAATGGCAAGAATATGGCCGAAAAAACAGAACGTCCATTTTTGTTGAGCCAGATAAAATGGTGTCCAATTTGCCAAGAAACATTAGCCCTTTGAAACTCAGCCGAAGACATTCTTCAAAGGTTGAATATGGCAATGGTTCTCCTCCTAGAACCAGTCCTCTTCCAAGGAGACACAACAGCAAGTCTCCTTACAGGACAAGGACAGACGAGGGTCGAAATGTTAGCCCCTTGTCGAAGTCAAAACGTGAGAACTGGAGGCATGTATCTCCTTTTAAACATGGGAGAGAGGAGCATAAATTGATTAATGAAATGGGAAATGGTGAGGTTGCTGGCTTATACAGGAAGCAAAGTGGTAGAACCCCGACAAGAGATGAAATAGGAACAATCGGGCAGCTTCTTGAGGCTGACAAAGGGAGTGAAAATTCAAACTATAGTCATCGATCAGTGACTGCACCGCCAAGACAAAGAGGGGAGCGCAAGTCACGGTCGCCAATCTCAAGGAACATGGAAATCAATGAAATGATCGCCAATGCAAAGATTTCTAGAAGTCCCATGTATAATGCTTCCATGTTCGAAAGCACGGAGTCCATTTCACCTGGTGATATCTTCTTTTCTGGTGATGTTGTGCCCTTGGCAATGCAAAACCAAATCAACGAGTTGCCGATTAATGGAAGCTTTGGAAACCATGTTCTCCCAAAGTCACCAATGTTTGAACAAAAGGATTCTTCTTCTCATCAACGAATGAGAGCTAATGGAAACATCTACCCGAATGCTCGAGGGTTCTCATCAGGCACTGGCTTATCAAGAACAACAATGACTTCTGGTTCAGCTGCTAACAAACATAGTAATGGTAAGCTTAGCACTGAAAGTAGTAAGATAAGTTATAGAAGTGGGAGGAGTGGTAGTGTAAACTCTAGGAAGTTCACAGCAAATCGACTCAAGGGCCAAAGTGAGGCCTGGTTTGCTTGTTTGATGAGAATAGGACCCTGCAGGACCTCAAAGAAATCACAAGAAAAACAAGACTTTGACGAGACCTCTTTCATTGGGAAGGTAATTGTAGTTGAAAAACTAAGGCAATTTTGGGCTGATAAGTATCAACCAGCTTCTTTGAATGGATTCACCTGTCACAAACAAGAAGCTCAGCTTCTGAAGCAACTTGTAAGTGTCCTTTGCCTATAATCATCTAATGTACATGCGAATGTCTATCATAATATGTAAAGCTCTTCCCTTATGGTTTGTTGCACCTTTTAGGCATCCCATGAAAGTTGTCCTAATATAATGTTCAAAGGACCATCTGGTTCCGGGAAAAGGGCACTAACAACGGCTTTCCTGCGAGAAATATACGGCGACCCGAGCTGGAATGTATGTCCCTAGCAATTTCTAAAAGACTACCAGATTGTTTTTGACATTTTAAAACTTGTTTAGGCTGACTGTAGGCTTTCTTTTTTCCCTTTTTGTTCAGGTATCTCATGAACTAAGAAAATTCCAGGTTCAGGTATTGTATATGCAACATTTCATAGAAATATTAAATAAATTCTTAAAGTTCATATCACAGAGTCTTCTATCACCATTGTATATCCACAAAAGTATTGTTCTTGAAAGCTATAGATATCCGATCACAATTCACAGATTTAGAGTTTTGACATTTTTGTTATTTGAATATATAGGAGAAAAGGCCAATGCAGGTTCTTGTACCACTTGCTTCAAGTGCTCATCATTTCGAGCTTAACGTAAACTTGGAAACAAATGTTAAATATGCATTAATGGGATTAGCCAAAGAAATAAGCACCAGTTATGCAATTACCCCTGAAACCAGCACTGCTAGTTTCAAGGCAAATTACAAAGGTTTGATTCATTTTTCAAGCAAACTTCCTCTTGAACAGTTTAAAGCAATCAACTCAAAGCCAATAAAGTTGTGTGTTTATTTCAGTTATAGTTCTTTATGACGTTGACAAGGCACCGGAGAATATTCAACACTTGATAAAAAGGATTATGGACTGTCATTCGGATTCTTGTAGATTCATACTCTGCTGTGAAGATGACATAGATATCCTAGAATCAGTAACCAAAAGCTGCAAAGTTATAAAAGCTGATGCCCCAGTTACACATGAAGTAAGTATTCCTATTCTTTTGCAGTGTAAGTTCATTCATTCAATCCGTGACGGCGGGGGTAAACGTGAAGTAACTTCTCTTTCTTGCTTTTCATGCAAAAAGATGAGACTGATACCGGTCATGGGAAGATTTTCTGGTTAAACCATATGATTCGATCAAATAACTTGCATTGTCAAATGCCAATTACTTAATTTAATCATGTGAACACTGTGACTGCTAACTTTGCAGATTATGGAGGTACTTATTCAGATTGCAAGGAAAGAGGAGTTTGATCTATCCATGAATTTCGCAGCTAAGATTGCCGCAAAATCAAAGCAAAACTTGAGGGAAGCAATCATGGCTCTTGAAGCCTGCAAAGCACACAAGTAAGAACTTGAAGCAAATCCATTTCCCTAACCCCATATATAAAGACCAAAAACCATTTTGGTTCTTAAGATGAGAGAACTCGGCCAATGCAGCTATCCTTTTGCCGATGATCAACCGATTCCACTAGGATGGGAAGGGGTTGTGATAGAACTTGCATCAGAAATCATAGCTGATCCATCACATAAAAGGTAAGTTTTTTCAAACTATGCAAACCTCAAAATGTTCTCTTGATTATATGGGAAAACAGAAGTGACATTCCGGATGTTGATTCCATCAGATTATTCGCCGTACGGGGAAAGCTTCAAAAGCTTCTTGTGGATTTTGTTCATCCCAAACTGATACTCCAGGTGATGAATTCGAAACCCTAAAGTAATCCAACGAAAAAAGTTATTACATTTAATCATGTATGTTGTTATTTTTCCCAACGTGCAGAAGCTGGTAGAACAATTTCTTAAGCAAGTTGAAGCTGGTTTAAAAAGGGAACTCTTTTACTGGCACGCTTACTATGTAAGTGGCTTTCATGAACTTGTTTATACTGTTTAGCAGACAGACAAGAAGTGAACTCAAGTTAATTGTTACAGGACAAGAGGCTACCGACCGGAATAACTGCTCTGTTGAAATTAGAAGGTAAGTTGTTGAACCGTGATTCAACCCTTGCTTCTTTCTTTCTTTCTTTCTTTAATACATGAATTAATTTAATGTGATCCAGAGATTAGCCTTAATCATACAATAGTTGATCAATTATTTATCTACACACTATGGTTTCTTTCTTTCTTTTTTGTGTGTGCAGAGTTTGTGGCCAAGTTTATGGGGATATATAGGAAGAGTTGCAATAATCGTCGGTGTGCGTAATGTTCTGTGATGAACAATGCTTTTGTTGAAATCATTTTGCTGCAGCAGATGCTTAGTTTTCCTGAATATAAATTTCATTTGCTTCTTGCATCTGATTTGTTTAGACTTGAGCTTTAGGCAATATGGCCATGCAATACATATTCCTCCTGTAAAAGAAAAAGAAACAAGGAATTTTGCAATAAACTAAACTACCAAATTTTTAAATGAAAACCCAATCTTTATGTTGCATTTGATTTTACAACCACCATACAAGCTTGAGAAAATTGGTTTTCAGGCCAATGGCAGAGAAAAAGGAATGCTGATTAAGGCTTGTTAAATTGTAGATTTTTTCAGATTGCTTGAACTACATTCTTTTAAAGATACTAATGGAAGCGGCTTAATTTTAGGGTTTAGGATTCAGTTTAGAGCTTAGAGTTTAAGAGTTTAGGTTTAATAGTTTAGAATCCAGTGAATGTGATTATAATTTAAGGTTTAGGGTTTATAGGTTAAAACCTAAAATCTCAACCTATTACTCTAAACCCTAACCTCTAAACTCTAAATTAAAATCCTAACCTCTAAAATGAATCCTCAAATCTTAAAACTAGAGCGCTTGTGAATATAAATGTAGGTCGCTTAAACTACATTCTTTTACAGATGATAATGGGCTATTCATGATAGGCATAGCTCCTCCAATTTCTAACAAAATCAATCAGTAACGGTCACCCATTCTAGTTTCAGTACTATTGCTAATGCTTGTTGAACCAAAAGGTATGGTCAATTATTGAAGTGTTAAATGTGAATTTTGACTTAAGCATCACATCATTCAGATTTTGTTCATCTCTTAAGCTGCAAAATATTTAATCTCAATTTAAAATTTGATGGTATAAATTAATGTCGTAGACAAGCAGACTGTTCGATGAACTACTATGTTCGTAAAACTAAAACTAGAATCAACCGTGACAATAACAAATGGACTAATAATTAAAGGGTTATATTTTAATACGTATGTTGTATTAAAAATTTTACACAATCTATCTATAAAATTTAAAATTTAAATTCTAAACTCTAACACCATCAAACCTAAATTTTAAACCATAAACTATAAATTCTAAATTTTAACTATGAACCTTAAATTCTACACCATGCACACTAAAGCTTTAAACCCTAACCTAAAACTCTAAACCCTAAAATTAAAAGACTTGTGTAAACTAAAATTTATACAAACTTGTGTATCAAAATATTTTTATAATTAAAATATATTCATATTTAAACCAAAATAAATTTAAACACGAGTTGCGTATAGTTAAATTTAAATCAGTATAAAATTTTGAGCGATGCTTAAATTTACATATAGTAGCACTCGAACCTAAATACTTCTGTGAACACAATTGAAGATCCAATGACATAATTATAGGGACCTTGAGAACCGTTATGAATCTCAAATTTTTTTAACATAATGATAATATAGATTTTATAAATTTAGATATTAATTAAATTAAGCGTTGACTCTCAATTTTTAGATATAAACGTTAGTTTATATAGTATATTGACCTATGTTGAGTTAGGCTATGACCAAATAACCTTTGAGTGAAATTTTGTACCAACTGAACTCTTATTTGAAAATATACGACCGAATAAACATTTAAATTTGAAAAGACGTCTCAATTAAGTCATTACTTAAAAGTTCTACAATCACATTTCAAGAGTTCAATTGATACAACATTTCATTTAGTAATTTATTTGAATATCACTTAATTCGACATATATTAATTCGATGTATAATTTTGAAATTAGATTTCCAGGGTGTTGCTCTTTTCAAACTAAAGTGTACTGATCATGATGAGAAACATAACATCTGAGTGCAAAGAATGATATTTCTTTTTCATTTTTTCCGTTTGAGATTTGAATATTGTATCTGACAAAAAAAAAGTGGGAAACATGAGGGCCCAAAATTTGCCATCTTTTTTCATGGTATTGGTAAATGGGTGCAACTAATAAAACACAACTTGGGATTTTAATAATTCTAAATTCTCGCCCATGTTAGGGTATTCTTCTTAGGGAGCTTGAGTAGTGCTGAGCTCGACTCAGCTCGTTAAGATTTTGAGTCGAGTTTGAGTTCGAGTCATTTTTAGTGAGTTTGAGAAATCTGAGCTCGACTCGGCTCATTAAGAACTTGAGTCGAGTTCGAGTTTGTTTCGAGCCCAACCAAATCAAGTGTTGATTGATCTTTGACCGTGTCAGACTCGAGTAGCTCGCAATCTGTCGCGTCTCATTTAAAGTCATATTACGGAAAGAAACGTTGATACACAAATTGGGTAAACTCAAGCTTGTTAATTTTAGGGTTTAGGGTTTAGAAGCGTAGGTTGTTGGGTTTATAATTTAGGATTTAAAATTTAAGTTTTAAGACTTATGTTTATGTTTCAGGGGTTTAGGTTTAGGAATTTAGATTTTAAATTTTTTTAAAAAATATACTATAATCGAGCCGAGTTCGAGCTCGAGTCGAACTTTAACCGAACTTTGACCGAATCGAACTTGAATAACTCGTGATCTGTCTCGTCTCATTTACCGCCCTAATTCTACCTACCTGCTTCATCTTCAACAGCTGCAACTTTGGAACTAATCTTTGCTTTTTAAAATAAAAATAAACCCAGTTATCCTTTGGATATATGAACGGTAAATTCCAGTTTAATTTAATTAAGATTTGTAATAATGGGTTTTAAAATTATATAAAAAACAAAATTATTAAGTTGAGTTATAAATCAAATGAGCATTTATTTAAAAAATCGTGATCAAATATATTTTCTTTTTTTGATAAATTTTAAATTTAATCATAATTTTGTTTAGAGTGTGACTACTTCAGGGGAAGGAAATCTCGAACTCATGATCTATGACTATGTGAATATGAAAGAATAAAGATGAGCAGCTTGGCTAACCGACTAAATATATTTATTCTATAATTAAATATATCTTAAAATCGTCTTAAACGTTAAAAATAATCATTTACGATTTTTCATATTATGACTCATCTAATTCATGTAAAAATTCATTCGATCAATCATTTAAACCTAGGCTCATTTAATTTTTGGGACCAATTAAAATACTTTATTTTATATATAAATATCTAATTAATTTAAAGTTATATTTTAATATGCAAACTGTGTAAATAAATTTACACGTCTTTTTACTATAAAATTTAAAATTTAAATCTCTAATCCTAATACTCTAAAATTTAAACCTTAAATTTTACACTTTACACGCTAAAACCCTAAACTTTAACCTTAATTTTTAAATCTTAAAATTAAAAGCTTGCATAAACTAAGTTTGTGTATCAAAATATTTTCTTTTAATTTATATATTATTTTTTATAAAAAAAGTAACATTTAATAAATTTGAAATAAAGTTAGGTATTACACAGGGAAATACTGCTGTACTATACAAATTTGGGCTAGTGGTAGGCTATAGCGGGGACAAAAGCCGAAGCAGAGAGATGAAAAGAAGATGCTGTCTTCATTTAAATTGATTTTGTGTTTGGATACCCAGAAAACCAGATCCTACATTAACCCAATTAATTTCAATGGAAACAAGAACTAAAAAAGGAGCAGATGATAACAAGAGAAAGCTGAAAACGGTGGTCCAGGACGAGGTCAAAATCAAGTCAGCCGAGCTCAAAGTATAATTGGACCGCTTTAAACCATGGTCCACGGTTGCAGCCAAAGCCTAGAACCCTGTTTGCATTTGCAAGTTGCCTTCTTTTCTTTATATTCTGCGATTCTACGGTCACCATCAGATCCTTACAATGAAAGCTGTATGCATGTTCATGTATATCTCCTAAAAAATTTAAATTTGTATATGATTTGGAAAAATGTTTAAAAATTCTGTATGTATTCTGTGATTCTACAATCACTATCAGATCCTTACCATGAATGGTGTGTGCATGCTGATGTACATAGGAGTAGTCAGAATTTTTATATAATGAGAAAAAGTAGATTTTAAGATACTACTGCAATATAAATATTGTTAATTTTATACTTAAATAAATTAAGTGGGATGAATTATAATATTTTTATGAAAAAAGTTATATTAAATCCTTAAAAAATTCATACCACAACAAATTAAGTGGGGTCAATTGACCCCTAAACTAAATATGACTCCGCCACTGTTCATGTATTATGGTTTACATACATAATTTAATTAAAATAAAACTCTTTCATCCAGCTCACCACGTTATTCGTGAGCTCATCAATAAAATTCATACATCTCAAAGTAACTTTCAAATAACTACCTACTCTTTATTTACATGTTAAAAAGTGGCAAACATTCACTTAAAAAAAAAGTGAGATAAATAGACCTAAACATAATATAATTTTATACTTGGGTCCAATAATTCCCTAGGTTCCCACCTCTACTTGGGTTTTTTTTAATAGTCTAAAGGTGATTATAAGGTAATATCTATTCAAACATATTCTTAACAATTTGACAATGCGCATACACCTTGTAGACAGAACAATTTGAACTTGTGTCTCCTAAGATGAACAACATTCGCTTTTTCACTGAGACACTTGTTGGGTTCCTCTAGTTGGGTTTTTTTAATCCAGATGTGAAACAATAATTATTAAATTACTATTCATCTCCAATTATTTAATAAAATAACATACTTTTATTTCATACAAGTTAAATTTACATATATTTTATCATACACGTTTTTTATTAAATAAAAATATTATATTCTCATGTCCGGATTCAAACTCATCAAATTTTTTAAGTTATACAGTTGTACGTTTACTAAGTTATAATACATTCTTAAGTTGTAATAAACTTTTTAAGTTGTAAGTTTACTAAGCTGTAACAAAATTTTAAGTAGTAATAAACTTTTGTTTTATTATTTTTAAGTTTATTTTATTTTCACCAAAATTATTTATTACAACTATGAATTTAAAATATTATAAACGGTTAACCTTCTAACGGTTTTCATCAAATCGACAAATAGTTTTCAATCCTCCCAATAAAATTTGGTCAAGACAATAAAAAAACAAATAAATTTCTATATGTAAGGTAATGTTGTAGTGAAAGATGATAAAGTCATGTTAAATTTATTTTTAATGTAAACTTGAATTTTCTTGCTAACCAAATAGCAAGCAGAGTTTGTCCATTTAGGGCTTTTAATCTTATGTTTAAGAAGTGACTTTAGTATCAATCAGTGTGATTTGGTTAAAAGAAAACATAAATATGTTTTTTTTGTTTTTTTCCTTCTTTTTTTGATATTTTTTATTCAAGATGGATTTATTTGGTTGTTTATAACATAAACATATGTATAGCTTACATTTATCAACACCTTAAATTGATTATATATGTATATATATTCTTATATATAATTTAATAAATTAACAGTTATAGCTGAATTATTTAATAAAAATATTTTAAATATAAAATTTAATAAATAATAATTTAAACGGTGAAAAATTAGTTTCTCACATTATAATATAATAAATTCATAATTTCTCAAAAACTTTATTTTTCTCTTGAAAATCATCAAATAATTATAGGTCAGGTAAATATCAAGCCAGGTCAATATCAGTTCAGGTCAACAACAGGTCGGGTTCAAATTAAGTCAGGTCAATTAACAGGCCGTGTTTAAAACAGGTCGGGTAAAATCGGATCTCGGGTCGTTCCAGTTGGGTAATATCGATTATTTGCCAGGTTAGTCTCGAGTTCGGGTTCGTATCAGTAGGGTGCAGGTCGGGTTCCTAGTCCCTAATAACATGTTCAATTCGAGTTCAGGTCGTTCCCGGTCGAATACAGGCCGAGTTTGATTATTATAGTATCAGGTCCAACTCAAGTTCGGGTCAACAACAATCGGTTACAGATTGATTTTGGGTCACTGCTTCCTCATGTTAAAACAAGTTCTGACTCGAGTAGATTTCAGTCGATTTTTTGGGTCGAGTCATCTTTTTACATCCTATTTACCATGAAAGGTGTATGCATGTTCATGTATTCTGGTTTACCAGCACTTTCTCCATCAAATTAAAATAAAAAACCTTTCATTCGGCTCACCACATTATTTATAGTCCCCATCAATAAAATTCATCAGTCTCAAAGTAACTTTTAAATAACTACTCACTCTTTATTTACATGTAAGAAATAGACCAAGATTCACATTGGAAAAAAAAGTGAGATAGTAGACCTAAACATAATATAATTTTATACTTGAGTCCAATAATTCCCTAGGTTCTCACCTTTACTTGGGTTTTTTTTTATCCAAATATCATAATCTGAAACAATAATTATTAAATTACTATTCGTCTCCAATTATTTAATGAAATAACATATTTTCATTTCATACAAGTTAAATTTACATATATTTTATCGTACACGTTTTTCTATTAAATAAAAATATTATACTCATACAAAATGAGATAATATTAGTATTTTTCACTAAATCAATTTAAGGATAACAAAATTACCCGTTCCTGATTCAACCCGAAGTGCCCGACCCGGCCGAGGTTTCTCCCAAAAATTTCGGGGATCGAGGCAGGGGCTTGAAAAACATAGAGTCGAGGCAAGGTGGGTTCGGGTATATGCTAAAAATTCCTCTCCCCGCCCCGCCCCGCCCCGGTATATTTTTATTTATATATATATATATATTATATTATATTTAAAAAAATATCGCTATATATAAACGTTTTTATTGGTTTTAAGCTATTTTTTTGTTTGTGCTTATCGTAAAATTTTGTTAGATGTTTAAGTTTTAAAATATTCGATTCTGACGGTCAATAGTTCAAGTTTGTTCTTTTAAGTATGTAATTTAACATGTGGATAATTTCAAATTGGTCTTATTTTATTTTTTATATGGGTATAAAGTCCCTTAAAACCATAATTTATGATTGTGGTGGAGGATTGGTCGGATCTAACCTTAATCGTTGACGTTTTTTTTTTATTTTCGGGTCGGGCATGGCGGTGTCGAATTTAGGTGTTAGTATATCGGGTCGAGTCGGGCCGTGTAAATTAATATTTAAGTTTGGAGTGGGGTGGAGTCGGGTTTAATGACTTATAGTTCGGGGCGGCCAAAAACCTGTCCCATTGCCATCTCTAGATCAAGAAAAATTATTAGATGAACCTTGTTCACCACGTCATCTGTGGCCTGAACCAATCAGGTCTGTCCATCTCATTTTTTCTCAAGGTGAATCATCACCTCTTTCTTACATGTAATTAGAGAGAGGTAATTATTAGATAGTTATTTTGAGACGAACGGACCTAATTAATTAGACCACGAATGACGTGCTGAACAAGTTTCATCTAATAATGTCTCATTGATCAATTAGTGGATCTCTCGTACACGCTTTTGCATACCCGATAACACTAATAAAATGAATTCTTTATTTAAACTCGGACCACGACAATAACAAAAAGAGCAAATAATAAAATGTGTCATACTGAAAACAAAATGCAGCTAACTGTGGGGAGAAGGATGAGATTTTATAACTTCTCCTCTCCACCTAATTCAATACAGCTTTGCTTACCTACCTCCCAACCATTTCTTTCATTTTACATAAAGTAAATAAATTATCAAAATTTATGTTGTGTGAATAAATTCTCAAAAATAAGAAAATATCATTCATTTTCAACTTAAACAGTTAACACCAACCAAGACTGCTTTATTTGGATGATATTTATCTTAAAAACACGGGTTTAAATCGTTATATTTACAAGGTGTATACGCATTATCAAAGTGTTAAGAATATGTATGAACATATACAACATTGTAATCACTCTAGACTATTCAAAAAATATTGCTTTATTTGATATTATTATTTTTAAACCAACAGACAGAATTAAATATAGATGCAATTATCGAACTAGATTGAGGTTAACAAAATTCGAATAAATTTAAAGTTAAAAATATTTTTAAAATCCTATGAAATTTTATTTTGGGAACAAAATAAAATTTTCAATATTCCTTAAAACAAATAAACCATCATAATCGAGTTTGCCTACATTATTTTTTATTTGACTTATTTTATTTAGTTTAACTCAAATAAATTTATTTAATTTAATTAAATTCAATTTGATTTGATTAAAAAAATCAAATTAAATTAAAATTTTCTTTAACGCGGCTTGATTTTTTTATTGTTCTCTAAAGTTTTGTGCTAATTAATTCGGACTAATCTACGGTGCAAACATGACTTTGGTGGGTGAGTCTTACGACGAGAATATTTTACATACGCAATACCTCAAACTCAAAATTTACTTAAACAATATTGTCGTAACAGGGGTTTACCCTCTACGAAAAATAGTGTGTTTTAAGAAAAAATGGGTTTTTTACGGAGTCAAATAAGACGTCACCCGAAGACCGGACTCCCAAGAGAACACTGTAAATATTTTAAAAATTAAAAATGGCGAAAAATATAAAAAAAGGGTGGAGTCACCACCGGCCACTTTGGTAGGCCGGACACCGTTAAAAGATAACCAGAGATTCAAAAAGTTTGGGTTCGGGAGTCGGTTTCGCGTGGGGAAGGATTAGCATCCACACAACGTCCAAAATTGACACCGCGTTGATTGAGTGTTGTCATTGCAAGAAAATAAAAATTCAAATTTTAATTTAAAATTTTAATCCCAAAAAGCGGTCTAAGGAGAACATTTCCTTACTTACGAAAAACCGAGGAAGATGACATCTAAATAAGTCAGGATGTCACTTTCTAGCCGGATTCCGAAACAAAGTAGAAAATATTTTCTTAAATTGGCCGAGTATAAAGAAAAATAAAATAAACAACAACAAAAATATAATATAATACTCATATATTATATACATATATTTCATATAGTGAAAATAATAATAGTAATAATATTAATGATGATAATAATATACATATATTTCATGAAATAGTAGTAATATACATAGTATAGTAATAATATAATATATATTAAAAATAGAAATGATAATATATACCAAACAATATATACATAGTGATAATTATACTTTATACTATATACATATACCATATTATATAATGTATATATATAATATTAAGAAAAAATAAAAATAAAAATAAAAATAATATACATATATAAGTATAAAATACAAATACATAATATGTGAATAAAAAAAATATATACGCATAAATAACAATAATGACTAATATATAAGTATAACAATAATAATAATAATGATAATAATAATTAAAAAGGACCAAATTGCAACAACTAAAAAACTGTAGAGTTAAAAAAAGAGGACGAAATGGAAAGGAATTAAAAGAAAAAAGTTTGCGGAGAGAAAAAAATGGGGTAGAGAGACTGAAAGCGTAGTTTAGCCATTAAAATCAGATTTGATTGAACTTTGGTGACCGAATTGAAAAAGTTTAGAACAACAAGGGACCATTGTTGCGAATAACCCATGAGGCAGGCCACTTATATAAAAATGCTATGTGCGGAAGGGCTTACTCTGTATATTTACCATTTGTTTGTTTAAAACTCAAAAAACGTGAATCAAATCTGATTCCATTTTCTATTTTTTTCTCCTTGCCGTTTCCTTTCCTCTAAATTCTCTGCCTTTTGGTTCTTTTGCTTCATACCCTAAAAGAAAACATAAGCCTCTTTTTCCAATCGAATCACAAAATTTTTAGATAAAAAAAACAAGAAGCAAAGCGGCGAGTGGTTCGAACCATTCATGGGTGGTTCATCCTCGGCCGTGAACGGAGGCGGTGATTCGAATACGAACCAAGGTAAACCCTAAAAGCACTTTCCTTTTATATTTTCTACTGGATTCAGATTCAAATATGTAAAAAAATACCTCTGTTTTTTATTTCTTTTTTCTGCAACGTTAGATCTGAAAAAATGGGATCTGGAAACTTGATTTTTTTCTATTCGAACAAAGCTCTCTCTTTTTTATGTATTCTAACCTTTTTTTCCAATTTTTTTATTATTTCGAATCCCCTCTTTTTACATCCGAAAAAGACATGGTTTTTTCGAAATCCCCCCTCTATTACATTGCATGTGCGGGTTTTTATAACCCGAATTTTACAATAAAAAACTACAAGTTGTGATTATGGATCTGTATTTTGCAGGTCTGAAATACGGCGATGGGGCGGTGCAGCAGGCAAGTGGCCGGTGGTGGTCGGGGTAGCGCGCGTGGCCAATGGTGCCGCGCGTGGCGGCTTCGCGCACAAGGATTGGATTGAGGCAGGGGTGCGGCGGCAGAGGTGTAGTTTAGGGTTGCTAGGGTTTTGGTTATTAGGTTTTTGGGATATTATGGGTAAGGGCATTTAGGTAATTAGGGGTATTGGATTTTGGGCACTAAAATGGGCTGGTGGGTTGTTGGGTATTTTAAAATGGGCTGGTGGGTACTTACTTTGGGTCTGATTGTATTTTAATTTGGGCTAGGGCCGGTCAAAAATGGGTGTCTACAAATATTAAGCTACTTCCTACTTAGAGCAATCATTTATTGTATTCGACTTGATTTTGATCCCACGTTCATCGTTAGAATTTTGCATTACACTTGTCAATTAAAAGTCGCTGAATCGCCAAATAATGCAAGTTACAACAACGCGACACTGTTTATATAGAATAGTATTCTTTTGGTTCGAAGTTTTTTAAAATGAATTATTTAACTAAAAAATAAACAAGTACATTTTTGTAATTTCATACTTTTCTTTTTTATTAATAATTTATTTTTTAAATATTTCTTTTTCGTCTTTCTCCTGACACTCTTTCTGTCTGCCATAGACTATTGTAAACGCTTAAAAGCACAGGTAAAATAAGTGCTTAATATTTTTTTTAATATAAGGAGGAAAAATCTGTTTAGAACCCTAGAAGCTTACATTTTCATGGAAAATCTCTCACATTCTCGGAAACCAAACAGGGGTTCTTCTCACGCTCCACTCTCCACCAAGCGAGCGACAAGTTGTAATGGCGCCGCCAACTTGTCAAACAGAACCATGTACGACGACGTTTTCGGTGGTGCATCGAGGTTCGTTAACGGCGGTGGCGGCCCTACTTTGTCGCCGAGACCTGAGGACTACACCGAGATTTTCGGCGGATTTCACGCGTCTCGAGGCTCGTCGATTCCGGTGTTGGATCTTCCCTTGATGAACGACACCAACGAGGTTAATGCACGGAACCCGAGGTTCAACTACGCCGATGTTTTCGGTGGATTTGATGGCTTGGATTTCCCTGTTCGTACGAGGAGCTGATGAAACAAGCCAACGGTGGCGGTGATCATGATCACGGTGGTGATTCATCTTATGAAGCTTGGTATGCTCAAATCTTCCTTGATTTTTTGGAGTATTCTTTTCCTTCGAGCTTTATGCTAATTTTTGCCAAAAAAAATGAGTAAATATTTGAATTTTTAGTATGATTGTATGCTAGTTACTCTACTGCTAAGTTTTTATTTTTTCCCCCTTCGTTATTTGGGTACTCAATCTTGATGCATTTGAATTTGAGCTTTCTTTTCTTTTTTTTCCTCTTACATTTAACTTCTATTAATATAATGGCTATAATCAAGTATTTGTGTTTGATGGTAAAAAGAATATTAAGTATCCTACTGGAAAAATTACATGTTCTTTGAGGAATCTAGGAGGGGTGTTGCGGCAAGAACTGATCTTTTTTCCCTTAGTTGTACTCAGTATAGAATCGATTATTTTTCTTCGACTCTGGGTTTTTGCTTCTTCAACGAAGTGTAAAATGCATAGAAGAAAGCCTTTGTAAATCTGTTCTTTTAGTGTTTGAATTAGGCATTGTTTTGAACATCTGATGCGTGTTAATGCTATGGTGGGTCTTTGTAAAGCTTCTGGATATGATGTTTTGAAGCGTGCTGATTGATTGTTTATTGTTGTGAGGGGTATACTTTTGTTGATGGTAAATTCATTTGTTTCCTCTTATAGGATGCAAGCAGAAACTGAGTCTGTGTCAGAAGGTTCGGATCATTCTGGAAAATACCAGTATTTCTTGAATGGAGATAATTGTGAGCCGGTCGATACCAGTATGGAGTTCAATATATCTTATCATAAGGCTAATGTTAGAAGTGACATGAATATATCGAATGGGATTACACATGTTGCTCAGCTGCACGCTGATCCTGAATATGCTTATGTGATTGAAAATCCCTTGCAAAAGATGGATATCGAGGTTCGTTAACGGCGGTGGCGGCCCTACTTTGTCGCCGAGACCTGAGGACTACACCGAGATTTTCGGCGGATTTCACGCGTCTCGAGGCTCGTCGATTCCGGTGTTGGATCTTCCCTTGATGAACGACACCAACGAGGTTAATGCACGGAACCCGAGGTTCAACTACGCCGATGTTTTCGGTGGATTTGATGGCTTGGATTTCCCTGTTCGTACGAGGAGCTGATGAAACAAGCCAACGGTGGCGGTGATCATGATCACGGTGGTGATTCATCTTATGAAGCTTGGTATGCTCAAATCTTCCTTGATTTTTTGGAGTATTCTTTTCCTTCGAGCTTTATGCTAATTTTTGCCAAAAAAAATGAGTAAATATTTGAATTTTTAGTATGATTGTATGCTAGTTACTCTACTGCTAAGTTTTTATTTTTTCCCCCTTCGTTATTTGGGTACTCAATCTTGATGCATTTGAATTTGAGCTTTCTTTTCTTTTTTTTCCTCTTACATTTAACTTCTATTAATATAATGGCTATAATCAAGTATTTGTGTTTGATGGTAAAAAGAATATTAAGTATCCTACTGGAAAAATTACATGTTCTTTGAGGAATCTAGGAGGGGTGTTGCGGCAAGAACTGATCTTTTTTCCCTTAGTTGTACTCAGTATAGAATCGATTATTTTTCTTCGACTCTGGGTTTTTGCTTCTTCAACGAAGTGTAAAATGCATAGAAGAAAGCCTTTGTAAATCTGTTCTTTTAGTGTTTGAATTAGGCATTGTTTTGAACATCTGATGCGTGTTAATGCTATGGTGGGTCTTTGTAAAGCTTCTGGATATGATGTTTTGAAGCGTGCTGATTGATTGTTTATTGTTGTGAGGGGTATACTTTTGTTGATGGTAAATTCATTTGTTTCCTCTTATAGGATGCAAGCAGAAACTGAGTCTGTGTCAGAAGGTTCGGATCATTCTGGAAAATACCAGTATTTCTTGAATGGAGATAATTGTGAGCCGGTCGATACCAGTATGGAGTTCAATATATCTTATCATAAGGCTAATGTTAGAAGTGACATGAATATATCGAATGGGATTACACATGTTGCTCAGCTGCACGCTGATCCTGAATATGCTTATGTGATTGAAAATCCCTTGCAAAAGATGGACAAAAAGAATCCGCCGTTGGATTTGGCTGATGATATTGATCTTGAGTTTACTAATGGTGTTATAAAGAAAAAACATCTTGGGACAAAGATGGACAGAAAGAATCTGCCATTGGATTTGGCTGATGATATTGATCTTGAATTCACTAATGGTGTTATAAAGAAAAAACATCTTAGGAAAACTGTTTCCCATCCTTCTAACCGGAATACTGGTGAACAAAGATTTACAAATGACTCAACTCGAAGAGAATATCGAAGAACTGGATCTTGTTCTGATGAGATGTTTGTGACAATTTCCGATGTCAACCTAAGAACTGTGCCATCTCATATGCCGCCTCCTTCTAGGCCTCTGCCATTTGTCAATTTAAAAAATGGAGACTATCAATACGGACAACATGCTGCTCCTGGAGGGAGAATGGGTGATAGTTCACCTCCTTTCTTCGATGTCGAGATAGATGCAAGCTCAGCTGCTGCAGCCTCTGCCGCTGCTATGATAGAAGAAATGGACAAAGCTCAAGCAAAACTGAAGAGTGCAAAAGAACAACTGGAAAGGAAAAGGGAAGGCGTAAAGAGCTCGTCAAAAGCGGGTTCGAAGTGTGATGGGAAAAGTAAGAAGGAAAGGGCCAATAAGACTGTTGAGGGTTCCGGTGATATAAAAGATGGGAGAGTGCTAGGTATGGATGCAAAAGAAGATAGTGGAATTAAAATGCCTGTTAGAGAGGAGAGTCAAAGGGCTGTGAAAAGTCAGGTAGCTGATTCTCTGGATGGAGAGAAGCCTTTTAATGTGCCCAAAAGATTTGTAGTTGAGAAGCTTGGGAAGGAATCCCGATCAATTCAAGAGTTTGATGAAATTGATGAAGCTGATGAATGGCAGGAAGCAGCTCAATTTTTTGAATTGATTAGGACAGATAAGTCGAGAACAGTTTTGGAGCAGATGAATAATGAGAACGTTTTGGTCCAGAGCATGAATTCTCATGAGCTTCAACATAAAGCCAAAAAGGCAAACATCGGGGCATTGGAGCAGCAACTAGACAGTGATGAGAAAGTAGAAGCTATTAGGGAAGACCACGAGCTCGAGAAAGTTGAGAGAGACATGAAAACAGCAAAAGAAAGTTGTGAAAGGGGGGAACCCACCAGAATATCAAAACCTGTTAAAGAGGCCCGTAGGCATAAAGGGCATGAAAAGAAGGCTAAAGCAGCTCAAGAGGTTAGTGAACTAGAGGAGAATGGTCTGTCTCTAACAGCAGGGAAACCTTTGGAAAATGGTAAGAAACCAACTGGAACTGTTGAATTAGGAAAACGTGAGAAGCGGGTAAATGCTCAACAAAAAGAAAATATGGTTGAAGCTGGGCAGGCTGCGGAACAGAAAGATAATGGGAAGCAGGAAAAGCAGACTAGTAGCAATTTAGACAATCCGAAGAGAGTAGAAGAGTTCCAAAAACAGAAAGATGAGGACGAAAGCTGGAGGGAGGTTTTTGAGCAGGAAAAGAATGAGACAAACCTTGAAGTACAAGTAGAGAACGAGAAGAGGCTGAGAGAGGATCCTGAGCAGGAAGAGAAAGAAGAGATTGAAGGAACTCGTGAACGAGAAGAAAGTGCGGAGAAAGAGGAGGAACATGAACTAGAAGAGAAGATATGGAGAATGGCTCTTGAACAGCTAGAGAATGAGAAAAGGCTAAAACAAGCACGTTTGCAGGAAGAAAATGAGAGGAGACAGAGAAAGGCTCTTGAACAAGAAGAGATGGAGGCGAAACAAAGAGATTCACATGAGGTAGATGCAAGCATGCGAAGACCAAAGCAGGTTACCGAGGAAGAAAAAGATGAGAGGCAACAAAAGGAGGTTTTTGAAAGGAAGGAAGCTGAGAATAGACTAAGAAAGGTTTATGAAGAGGAAGGAATTGGCAATGGGATCAAAGAAGCCTATGAAAAGGAAGCGACTGTGAAGAGATTCAAAGAAGATTACAGCATACGAGAGAAAGAGGTCCAAGATACAGAAAAGGAAGTGAAAAAAAGAGTAGTTGAGCTTGAAGAAACCGGAGAACTGCAGGGAGTAAATGATGTTTACCAGCATACTCGAAGGTGTGAAAAAGGGAAGAAACTGAAATTTGCTGAAGGAACTCATCAACATGTAGAGGAAGAGGATTCTGTGGTGTCTGATACAGTAAATAATGATAAAAACATTGATAAAATGGAAGAATCTGGAGAGTCCATTACTGCTGAAAATGGAAAGGTGGAGGCTGAATTCAGTGACAGTGAAAAGAAATCTGATCTATTGGTGAAAGGGGATGTTGGTGGAAAGTTAAATGCTTCTGGGATGTCTAGCTTTGAAGCTAAAGTCAATAAGTTTAGACAGGATGACGTCTCTGATTTGTCTTGTCAAGATGACGATGTGAAGAAAGCTGGCAAAGCTGGAATTGGCATTAGACAAAGAAATGCCAAGAAGATTAATAGTGTTCCTGTATTGGACTCTGATAATGACAATCAAGGGCTGAAATTTGGTTCTGAATGCAAGGAACGAGCTAGGAATGTCAAAGAGGCCCAGGTTTCCTCGCAGCTTGAAGAAGATGAGGATAATTCTGCATCAGCTCAAGCGGCAAAAGTGTATGGTGAAACTGGAAGGAAACACGACACAGCTAAGGCATCCGTATTGGAAGGGGAAGAAAGCATTCAGAGAACAGCTCAGAGCACAGAAAGGAAAGACAAGAAGGTTAAAGAGAGTTTCAGACCTGAAGAGAAGGCGGCTGAAAGGCTGAAAAGAGAAAGAGAACTGGAGAAGGAATGTCTTAGAAAGATAGAAGAAAGAGAGAGGGAAAGGGAAAAAGATAGGATGGCTGTTGACAGAGCAGCTCTTGAAGCTTATGAAGAAACCCGAGGGAGGGCCGAAAGGGCTGCTGTAGAAAGAGCAACTGCTGAAGCTCGTCAACGAGCAATGTCAGAGGCCCGTGACAGATTAGAGAAGTCATGTGCCGAAGCTAGGGAGAAGTCTTATATGGAGACCAGGCTCAGAGCAGAGCGTGCTGCTGTGGAGAGAGCAACTGCAGAGGCTCGAGAGCGTGCTGTGGAAAAGGCAATGGCTGAAAGGGCTGCTTTTGAGGCAAGGGAACGAGTAGAACGGTCTCTGTCTGATAAGTTTTCAACTTCTTCTAGAAACGTTGGAATGAAGACAAGCTCTTCATCCTCTGTGAGTGTGTCCTTTGTGTTTTATTTTTATGAAACTTGTGGTACCTGGCAGCATATTAATGGAGTCTTAATTGGCAGGATCTAAAGGATCAACATATTCAGAGCAGTGGTTCTTTTGATGGTTTAAGATACCCGAATTCCTCTACTTATAATGGTAGGCTATTATCTCAAGTACTATATGTATCCTTTTAATACAGTGCTTAATTTAAGATCACCCAAAGGAAGAAAAAATGAACTCTCGCTTCTATGCTACTGAACAAGTGTCATTCCATGCATGAAGGTGTTGAAGGTGAATCAGCTCAGAGGTGTAAAGCTAGATTAGAGAGATATCGGCGGACAGCGGAACGAGCTGTATGATATTTTCTTGTTCCTTCGCAGTAACTAGAATGTTTATTATACATATCAAACTAACATCTAGTTTGTGGACTTTTGCAGGCAAAAGCTCTTGAAGAAAAGAATATGCGCGATCTTCTTGCTCAAAGAGAGCAAGCGGAAAGAAATGTACACTTTTGTGTTTTCACCTGTGAAGATATTTCAAGATTACAAAGTCATTGCATTTTTCAGTCTTGCTTTTTTTTTTCCTTTGCAGAGAGTGGCAGAAACTCTTGATGCTGATGTCAAGAGGTGGTCGAGTGGGAAAGAAGGGAACCTGCGAGCATTGCTTTCAACTTTGCAATATGTATGTTATAGTATCCAAAATCTGCTTATCATTTCCTTTGTATTAATTCACTTGTTCTTTGATGCTCTGGAATCTATCCAATGTTCTTATTGCTTACGGACTTTGGTGCCATAACTTTCGATTTAGATATCAGTTCAATGTGTGATTCATTACAATCTATTGTTAACTGACTTGACATTCTGAATTCAGTTTTTGTATATAATCCATATTTAGAACTGAAACCTGAGCTTTCTTCACTGACAGATCCTTGGTCCAGAGAGTGGTTGGCAACCAATTCCATTAACAGAAGTTATAACTTCAGCTGCAGTAAAGAAAGCTTACAGAAAAGCCACTCTTTGTGTTCACCCCGACAAGTTACAGCAACGGGGCGCGAGCATTCAACACAAGTACATTTGTGAGAAGGTCTTTGATCTTCTAAAGGTTAGTTTCTCGTGTGCTTCTTTATTCCGGAACACGGGTTTGTGCCGTTTATGCTATTTAACCATTGCAGGCGATGCATGTTTTAGGCTAATTTTTTTGTTGGTTTCTTTATTTTCAGGAAGCTTGGAACAAGTTCAATTCAGAAGAGCGGTAGTGCAATCCCGAGTACTGATACCAACTGTATCATTATATTTCACTATGTTAATGTAAATTTACATCTTCGGCAAGAAAATATCCTCTATGCCTCCTGTCTATTTTATAGTAATCCGAGTGTAACTTAACAATTTAAAGCTCAAAGAAATAGTTGCAAAAGATTACTATTAATTGAAAGGGTCTCTGTTCCAAGTGACTGAGAAAAGGGAACTATCATAAAGTTTTATTATGATACTAATAGTTACATGTATTTTTATTTAAATTCTAGTAGAAAAATAATTAAATTAATTAAAGGTCTATTTTTTATCTAATATTTAACTTAATCTAACTTCACCTTCCCAACTAATAAAACTCTAGACCTTTAATTAAAGAAGATGGAGTTAGGTTAGGTGAAATATTAGATGAAAATTAGACTTTTAATTAATATAATAATTTTTTCTAATAGAATTTAAATAAAAGTAAATGTAGTAATAATTATCATAATAAAAATTATTATTTTTCAATTAAAAAAGTAAGAAAAAATTATACTATAAAAATGTTTCAATAGATTTTATTGTTAAAAAGAAATACTCGTCTTTATGATTTTTAAATCTATTACAATAGTTATTCGTGTATATACGTGCATATAATTAAATGGTACATATTAGTGCATGTTGTTTATTCTAGAATAAAATCGAGTTTGGTTCACCGATAGCAAATCATTTTTGATTAATCAATAAAATCAAGTTACTCATTTTTTTATTATTTTAAATCGTACTGAATAACCGACTAACTGGAATATTTGATTTGGGCATGAGCAAAGCTAATATAGAAAATGGGGTACAATTGGCCTCGATTTATTATGGTACGTGTTTTCAAGGAGTTAATATAGAATTTTTTTATAAAAAATATTAGATTTGACCACCATTTAATTTGTTGAGAGTATGAAGTCAATAATACTCATTGTATTGGTATGAGAATTTTCTATACCACATACTCCACTTTGACCCTACAATATAAAAATCATAGCTCCGTCATTGGATTCGAATAATATTATTTATTTTGCTTATGAAAAATATTAAATTTAATAATAATTCGGTTAGGCAAGGTATAAAAACAACTAAAAGATCAAAATTTGAGATTTATAATCGAACCAAAATAATATTTAAAATACAGTATCAATACTAAATTAGTCAACTGAATTTTTAAATTGATTTTTCTAATTTTGAAATCGATTGTGTTTTTCACAGCTCTACTACAGCAGACTAGGCATTAGGGTACTGGAAAAGCTTAATTTATACTCTATGCTCAACGGGTGGGATGTAGTATTGTAACAAAAAAATCTCTATTTCTTGTTTTTTTATGTTCCGACGTTAAAAAATTAAATAAGAATACTAACCTTCATACTTTATATTTTAAATCTTAAAAAACACTATACAATCAATATTTTATACCTTAATTTTACTCTCTAACCTTGAATTTTAACTTTTTAGTATTAAAATATAAATAAAAACATTAAAAAGACAGAATTTTTACTCGTCTTATTGAAGATATTTCTGCCGACGAATTTTTATGATATGGAAACCGGTTGAACCATGATTCATGAGAACGTTATCTCCAAGATATCTTGGAGTAACCTCGAATCTTAGACTTCAAACATGCCGCACTGACAACCGTGGATGCTGCAGCCACCAAATCTGACCAACCATCCACCAAGTCCCCGTTATGATCCTTAACCTCAGCTCCAATGCCAAACAAACGTACAAGATTAGGGTGGTTATTGTTTGTGCGAGTATGGAAAAAATATGTTTATTTATTAAACGAACGAGTTTTAACGCACATTTTAGTAGATGCTTGAAGAAAATGTTAAAAACGAGGGAAGAAGCTCAGCCTTTAACTAATGCTGGGAACTCTACAGCAGTGACACAAATCTGGTGATCTGAGATAAGAATGGCAGCTGCAAAGGTTGCATGGTATAAGATTGTATGGTTCAGTCTTCATGTTCTTAAACATGCCTTGATTGTGTGGATGACAATTCTCAATAGACTTTTTACGAAAGATTGTATAGCTCAAATGGAAATTGCAGTGTGTGAATTGTGGGGAGGTGATGGAATCTAGGGACCATATCTTTTTCGCATGTTCCTACTCAAATTATTTGGAGTGATGTGCTCAATTTATGTGGCTTGGATCGTGCTGCACTTGACTGGAATGGTAAATTAAGCGGGGCTATTGCTTTACTCGAGGAAAAGTCTTTTATAGTCTCTTTTTTTTTTTGAATTAAATGAGTCCTAAACAAAGGAACTATATACGCTCGCCTCGAACATAAGGTCCAGAGATATCACGCTCGAGCAAAGTCTGGATGGTCGTAGTCTTTTATAGTCTTTGTTCTTAAACTAGCATGACATGTTTTTATATACTTTGTTTGGGAAGAAAGAAATCATAGGCTTTTTAGAGGGGTTTATACAACTTGAGATGATTTGTTGAGGTGTATAAAGGATATAGTTTGTAATAGAATATGACATAAGAATGTACGAATAGAGAATGTAAATAGAACTCTTTGTGCTGCTTGGGAAATTCTCTAAGGAGATGGCTACTCAAGGGCTCGCATAGGTGATTTGCTTTTTTGCTCATTGCTGCTTTTTGGATAAATAAAATAACACTTATTCAAAAATGTTTAAATACACATGTTCGGTTTATTTATAGTCACGAACAAACTCGTTCATAGGCAGAAATTAGTAATCAACCATAGTGTTCAGCGAGAGATTTTCATGTCATGCAAGATGATCTATAGCTGATTTAGGCTGTGTTGTTCCATATACAGAACTTATATGGGCTAGGCACTTTGGGACAAAAATCCTATGCTCTTTTTCGGTACCTTTTATATGCTCAAAACTAAAAATTTAAATTTTAAACTATAACTTTAAATTATAAATCTTACACAATAAATTTTAAACCTTAAATACTACACCATACTCATAATTCCCTAAATTATAACTCTAAGCTCTAACCTTAAACCTTAACTTTAAACTTACATTTCAGCGTTAGAGTACAAAAAAACTAAAAAAATTAGAGAATTTCTATTCGGAATTTTGTGCTTCCCAAGGCGATGACCAGTAAAATAAACCAAGTTCCGTGAGTTTTTTTTTTTTTTTTAATGTCCCACTCACTCAAAACGTAAACGAAAAGAATTTTTTGAAGTTGAAAGAAGTAATTCGAGAATTTAATGCTAGAGGTAGGTTTATTCATTGTCAAAAGTATCAAGTTGATGCAGTTTGGAAGGAGTTGCGTCCAAGAACTTACAAAGTTAGCTGATGCAGACTGATTTGGTGCCCTTTTTTAAATCTCCGACTCTAAGCACTCTTTTGTTTCTTGGTTAGCTTGGCTTGATAGGTTGTCCACCAACGGTAGGCTTTCAAGTTGGGGGATGGAGGTTAAAGATCGTTGTTTATTTTTTTATTAGACCGGGTAAATTTAATTCGAGATCTGAACTTATTTATCCGACTCAAATTTGATATAGATTTGAATATGATGGTCTAAACATGAACCATGAACCGAACCCAAATCAAAATCAGCCCGAATTTTAGTTGTACCGAAAGCAACTTGTACCCAATTATACCCTAACCGAAAACAAATTAAATTTAATTTGCTCAAATACGTATATTTTATTCTTCATTTATATTATATTACTAATTAACAACTACCTTTAGTAATATTGATTTAAAATCATATTTTCTCTTTTAAAAGATATCTTTATATATTGATTCAAAACAAAAATGACTGATCCTATATTAATTCGGCCCGAAAAGTAAACTATCTGATATTAACTCGAATCGAAACTGACAAATTTGAGATTAATCTGAACTAGAAAATCAACTCATCTAATATTATTCGACCCGACCCGAACGTACCGATTGTCGCCTCTACTTTTCACGGAGATCGAGAGACGCATGGGCGCTTTGTTTATGGAATGCTCTTCTTCGAATAAGCTACAAGAAGTTGTTTTGAGGCTATGTGCTTTAAGGAGATCACTTGTTAGACGAAACCAAGAATTAAGAGTAGACGCATGATTTTATGTTAATAGATGTGTTGTTAGAGAGTTATATTAAAAATTTAAGAGTATAAAATCATAAAAGTTTAAGAGGTACAAACTTAGATCATTTATAAAAAAATACAAAAAAATAAAGGAGTTAGAAATTTCCAAAGGGTGCACTTCCCCTTCCACCGCCCCTCGATCAATCCTTGCAAAGAATAACATTGGTTGGTAGCATGGACGAAATTGAGATTAAATATTAGGAGAGACAAAAATTTATTAAGCCATTAATTTTAAAAAGTAAAAGAACACATGTTTTATTTAATTAATATTTAAATTAAAAATAACGTAAAATATTATTATATAAAAAAATTAATACATAGCTTCGTCTATGGTCGGTAGGGAAGCTAAAAAGGTAAACATATTTACTTGCCGCCATTCTGATTATGGGAGCGAACGTATTAGAATTTATGTTGCTCATAAAGGGCTGTGTTGGTATTAAATTATGAGGGTTTTTTTTATAGATGATTGGCTATAAAATATATTTTATTTTATTAGTAAAAATTAAACTCGACTTTATAATTAAGGGATGTGGTGAATAATCACTTTATCGCATCTCACTATTAAATTATCAGGTTTTTTAATTAATAGGTATGATTATGTAAAAAAATATTATCTGTACAATATTGGATACAGGGTAAACTTGGTATAATCATTCTATTGTACAAGTTGTTTATCTGTTTTTATTTTGGAAGAATAAAATTTACAATTTATCCAAATAATAATCATTGACTATATCTCAACCCTATAATTACAAACAATTTTTTTATATATTTTTTTGTCCAACACTAAGAAATCAAATCATAAGCTCTAATTCTAAATTCTAACTCTTAAACTTTAAATTTTAAACCTTAAAAAATACAACATTCACTCAATAATTTAAACCCTAGCCTTAAACCATAATGCTAAACCTATTTTTTTTTAATATTAGAACATAAACAGGGGCACCGAAAAAGGACAACTATTTCTACTCTTATAATTATTCATGCTTTAATCAACTGATGACATTCTCTATTCTAGATAGACTCTCTATTCCTAATTCTTTTTTATTTTAATATAAAATATTGAAAATAGCGGACAAAGGATGAAAATCTTCTTACGAATTTATCATACATGAATAAGAAAAAAAAATACCTGAATCAAACTCATCACCCTGTCTTCATTTAACCTTAACTCAGGTGAAAAGGGGGCAGAAGCCTTGATTTGTTATTTTAATTAAGTTTAAGTCTGACGAGAATAATATTCTACTATAAGCAATTCATTTATTTTCAAACTAACTCATTTCATATCTATTATTTGATTGACTAATATTTTATATTGTAATGTATGAAAGGTCAAATGCTTTGATAATTCTTCATAGGTGGATGAATCAAGATAATTTTAGATCAGAGTTCTAGATTTTTGTTCATCCCTAGCTGAAATAATATCTCGAGGTTTGCAGCAATAACTTGGTATATCTACTGTACACCCATTAACTAAAATATGTTTATGGTTAACTAATTGGCGGGCTTGGGGAATAGTCGAAGTCATGCCCAATCGAAAAAGGATGTTACTTTTTGTTGTCCATTACTTTATATTCTACTTATTTAGTTTAGACTTATTTATTACTTATTATATTATCCTTATTACTTATTCTATTATAAGTAAATAAAAAAATAAAGGGTTCTGAAAGATCCGGAAAATCTAAATTAATAATAGAATTCTTTGTCGAACGCGTTCCGTTATTATTTCGACACAAAAAAAGATATGTAAAATTCTTTTTCTTGTGTCGAAGGCTAAGAAGACGAAGAATACTTCCTGTAATTATTTGTTCCCCTCGTTTTCACTTCATTTCGATTTTAAATTTTTCTAAATTATTTTTATAAATAAAAGAAATAAAATAAATTCAAATATATAACTAATATCTAATATGTATTAGAATTTTAGAAATAAAAAAGCCTTCAAATTTAAATTCGTAAATTCTATTTATTTATTCTATTTATTTTATTCTAAATCTCAATTTTTATTTTATATCTATATATATTTCTATATATTATTTCTATATATTATTTATAATTTTTATATATTGAATTGAATATATATTTAATAGATTCTGTATGAAATTATATTTATGACCGTGTTTAATTGATTTTTTGAATTTTCCATAATAATTTAGTTTGATTCTTGATTTTGTATATTAATTTTTTAGTTTTGATTTTTTAGACATAATTTTGACAAATAAAAAAAACTTTGTTTTATGGTTTTCAGATATTATTTGGTAACATTTCAAAGTTTATATATATATATATAACCACCAAGCCTACTTGATAATATTCGTCTCTACTTAGACAATTAAATTGATAGGAGAACACCTGAAAAAAATCATTTTTATAAATATTTCTAAAAGATTTAATTTTCAAATAAATAAAAAAGTCAATAATTCTTACTTGTACTTATAAGTTATTTTCACTGTTTCAAATATAAAAATACTTTATTTTACGTTATAAATTAAATTAAAAGAGCTCGATTCAACTGTGGTCATAACTTTTTTAAAAATATTTTAATATAATTATATGATAATATCTATTTTTTATTTTTAATCTTTTAAAAGTGTACATACATTATATAAATAAATTATTCGAACTTAATTTTTTTAGAAATAACAACACTATTTTTCAGTACAACCATTCAACGATAAATTATAAATTATTTAAACAGTACAATTTATATGGATTTTCAATTTTTAAGTTCTTTCTGTTCAACCCTACTTGCCAGAGTAGAATGCCACGGTCAACAGTTCTAGAAGAGTCTTTGAAAGAGCTGATGCCAGACCGCGGTAGCGGGATTTTATTGTTAGCGTGAAAAGACAATATAAATATTAAATGTTTGGAATAATCACAAAATAAAAATAAGCAAGTATACTTCGAGTCAAGAAATGAAGCTAATAATTTATGGAGTTGATCGTTTGTGTCACGGCCCGCACATTTGGGTCCGAGACAGATGCGCAACAAGCAAACCAAGAGGTTCTAGGCTTGCCAAGAAGACCACCAGACTTGGTCCGATCGTTGGAGACTGAAAGAAAGCCCAAATACATTGAGCCTGATAGATTAATAGATGACATCTTACCGGGGAATATTCCAAGGGATAAGAATATCTCTCAATGTAAACACAAACTTAAGGAAAGAATTTCATAGTGATAGAGTTTCCTTAGTTAGTGTAGATTTGGTAGGTGGCTTTCGATCTGGGCCGTTAGTGTGATTCGATCTCGTCCGTTCATTGTATGGGGATTCAACTATAAATAGAGGCCTCCCCACCTCACTTGTAATCATCCATCATTTGAGTAATACACTTGGCATTTACTCTAAAAACACTTTGTAGTGTTCTTCGCGTTCTTGAGCGTTCTTTCTTTTGTTCTCGTTGCCTTTATCTTTTGTTCGATTCCTCTTGGAACGATCTTGTGTGTGAGCATTGGAAGTATTCGATCTTCCGGAGAAGGATTTCAGGCTTATTTAGTCGTTTGTCTAAGAACATCGACTAAGGCCGCACGTTGGGTTGGTTCAAAAGTCTAGCCCCGTGACAGTTGGTATCAGAGCGAGTGTTCGAGCACAAACACTGATTGGAGATGGCAAAGAAAGGAGGGAATGATGCAGCACAAAAGGGTACAGAGACCCAGGCTGACGATGGAAAGCGAGACAGTCCGAGCAACATTGTGCCTACACTGGAAGAAAGGTTGGGAAAGCTCGAAGGATCCATGAAGGATGCCCGAGAGGAGATTGACGTTGTGAGAGTACGTCTTGACGAGCTGGACTCTTCGGGAGAGGAGCTCGAAAGCAACGTGCAGGATCTAAAGAACAACGTTCGAGACCTTGACCAGTGTGCCGACAGTGCGGATAGACGGAGTGATGCACTCGAAGCCGAGCTAAAGGCTTTGAAGGCAGAGATGATGGATGAAATCAAGGGGCTCAAGGGAGAGCTTCAAGTTTACAAGGCTGTCGTGACTGGTATGTTAAACACGGCAACAATCAGACCAAAGTTAGACGTGCCAAAGCCGAAGGAGTTTAGCAGAACTAGATCGGCCCAGGACGTGGAGAACTTTGTGTGGAGCATGGAACAATACTTTCGTGCTACAGGCATCAAGGATAATGCGGATAAGGTAAACATTGCTTCTGTTTACTTAACTGACATTGCACTTTTATGGTGGCGACGCAGATGCTCTGAGGAGAAGAGCAAGGATATTCCCATCGGGACTTGGGAAGAGTTTTAAGCTGAGTTCAAGGAACAGTTCTACCCAAAGAACGCCCAACAGGAGGCTCGGGAGAAGCTGCACGAACTCAAGCATGAAGGTTCCATCCTAGAGTATGTCAGACGGTTCACTGAACTCAAACTCTAAATCACGGACATCGCTGAAGCTGAAAGCCTCTTTATCTTCAAGAATGGGCTTAAGCGATGGGCCAAAATAGAGCTGAAGAGGATGGGAGTCGAGGAACTCTCCAAGGCTATGGCCGCAGCTGAATCCATAGCAGAGTTCGAGATGGCGGAGACCCTCAAGCCCCGAGGCAAGGGCTATGGTGGGGGAGTCAAAGATGGGGAAGGTATTGTGTGCTGTATCTGCGGAGGGAAGCACATGATGAAAGATTACCCCAAGAATGATCGTCTTAATGCTGTCAAAGGCGATGTGTCCGAGGAGTCAGACGAGGAAGTTACGAGACTTGGTGCGATTGCGAGTGTCAAAGCAATCAAGCCGAGGGTAGAGAAGCAACTAAAGTGCTACCAATGTAAGGGGCCACACAAGTTGCGAGCATGCCCACATCGAGTCAAGCCATCCAAGGGGGTGGACGAGCCCGAACAGAGCGAGGCTGCGAGACTTGGTTCGATGATACTGAGTTCTGCTAAGGCGAGAGTACGCAAGCAGAAAGGGTTGATGTTTGTAGACATCAATATTGCGGGACGATCGAGGAGTGCTCTAGTGGACACCGGAGCAACCGATCTATTTATGTCCAAGAAGGCTGCCGACAAACTTGATCTTAGAGTTGTGGGTTCAACTGGAAAGATCAAGACTGTGAATGCTAAGGAAGTTCCAATTGTTGGAACAACACGGAAGGTGGAGCTGCAGATTGGTGAATGGAAGGGCAAGGAAGACATCAAGGTAATCAATTTAGATGACTTTGATTTTGTTTTGGGACTAAGCTTCCTTGACCGTATAGTTGCTCTTATCGTTCCTTGTGCTGACGTCGTCTGTGTTTTGGATCGCAAACAACGTTGCGTTGTGCCCATGTATCGAGACAAGGGTAAAGGAACCAAGACGCTGACTGCCATTCAACTTGCCGAGGATGCTCCAAGCCAAGGAGACATCGCTTTGGGGGCTACTGTTGGAGGGACTACTTTAGTGGGGCAAGAGTTGCCCGAGTCAGCCAGCGACATGAGGCCCGTGGAAAAAGCACCTTTGGGCAAGGTGGAAGAAGCATTGAACTTCAAGTGTGAAGAAGGGTCAATGCGGGAAAAGTTGTCAATGGGCAACGAGGCACCAAACTTTACGAGGGAATGGTTGATGCCGGTTAGAGTGAATGCCACGAAGGAGGCGCATCTCAAACTTCGTCGAGATGTGCGCAATGATGCAGAGCGAGAAGTTACACAACGGAAGGAACCAAGGCGAGCAGTCTGTATGGGAAGACAACCCAGTCCGAGTCGAGCGCTCCTTATGGGGGGAGCCGTTCTTATGGGGGAACATCGTTGCCCGATTCTGAGTTGGGAGCAAGCTAAGGTACCATGGAAGATCCAAGATCAGCCAAGAGAAGTCTTTTCTGAGACAGCGATGAGGGCATCGCCGGATTTGGTGGGGGAGAATGTCACGGCCCGCACATTTGGGTCCGAGACAGATGCGCAACAAGCAAACCAAGAGGTTCTAGGCTTGCCAAGAAGACCACCAGACTTGGTCCGATCGTTGGAGACAGAAAGAAAGCCCAAATACATTGAGCCTGGTAAATTAATAGATGTCATCTTACCGGGGAATATTCCAAGGGATAAGAATATCTCTCAATGTAAACACAAACTTAAGGAAAGAATTTCATAGTGATAGAGTTTCCTTAGTTAGTGTAGATTTGGTAGGTGGCTTTCGATCTGGGCCGTTAGTGTGATTCGATCTCGTCCGTTCATTGTATGGGGATTCAACTATAAATAGAGGCATCCCCACCTCACTTGTAATCATCCATCATTTGAGTAATACACTTGGCATTTACTCTAAAAACACTCTGTAGTGTTCTTCGCGTTCTTGAGCGTTCTTTCTTTTGTTCTCGTTGCCTTTCTCTTTTGTTCGGTTCCTCTTGGAACGATCTTGTGTTTGTGAGCATTGGAAGTATTCGATCTTCCGGAGAAGGATTTCAGGCTTACTTAGTCGTTTGTCTAAGAACATCGACTAAGGCCGCACGTTGGGTTGGTTCAAAAGTCTAGCCCCGTGACATTTAGTATAACTTAAATAAGTCTCGAATTTGATGTATTGTGTATATAATTTTTTTTTAAAAGATTCATACACTAAAATTTAGTGTGCAATGTAAATCGATCTGAGTTAGTCGAGACAAAGCCTTAAAAATTGAGAGAATAACAAAAAAAAAAAAAAAAGCTCCAATTAATTTCTAATCGTTCACGGGTGGAATATTATTCTAGATCGAGTAAGATTTGAGCAAATTATTTTTTATCAACCAACATTTTAAATATTTTCGATCTAACATTTAAATTATTTAAACTCAAGTCAACAAACTTGAATCGTTTCCCTTGCTGCTTTTTTAATACTCAAAATCAAAACCATTAAAAAAGTAAGAAATTATTTTTCAAAGAGACGTACTATTTGTAAGGAAATTTCCTTTCGCTCACACATACTCCATATTTTATATTTTTAGACGACAATTACAAAGCAAGAAACATGTTTAGTCTAGAAAAACAATTGCAAAAAACACCCCGTCCCTTTTCAGTGACGATTATACCAATTGTCGATGACAATGGCGGAGTTTTTCGAAAAAAATTATCATATTTTTTTCGATGTACTTTTTATACACAACATTAAAAATAAATTTTAAATTATAATCTTAAATTTTAAGTCTCAAATTATAAACTTTAAACTATTAAAAAATATATTATACCTATAATTTTTTAAACTTTAATATTTTAACGTGGTACATAAATAAATAACAAAAAAAAAAAAACAGAGGATTTCTATTTGGAGTTCTTTCCCTAAAGGCGCCACCCAACACAACTTTTCGTCATGTTTGGTGGAGAGTAGCGACGAAAGTCAAAAGTCCAAAACAAAGACATTTCCAAGCCAAGAGTATTCTTCAACAAAGGTGGCAAAATCTGACCAACATTTTTATTACGTTCAAACTATAAATGCCAAGCCCCAACAAACCAAACAAACAACGACCGATTTTAATCAAATACGGCGTGCAATTATTTCATTAAAAAATTGTAATTATTTTAGTCTCATCAAACCGTCCCCAACTTGGTTTTTTTAGCCTCATAAATACATATACAATCTTTGCAACATAGCTACCAAAGCTTATCATTTCTTATCAAGCCATGGCCATGCTTAGAGCTTTCAGCACTAGAAGAAACCGTAATTGCTATGAAAGGTTACTCGTTGATGACGAGCATGTTTCGAGCCATAGTCAGTTTGAAGCACAGTTGAAGAGAGCTAGAAGTGTGCCGGCTCGGGTTTTCGGCTTGTCGAAAAAGTTTAACGGCCCGGAAATAGGGTTGCCGGAGAAGACTCAAGTGAAATCCTTGCCGAAGATGGCGGCGACCGACTCGAACAAAAAGGGCGCCAAGTCCAAGAGTGTTCACCCACTTTTCAGCCTATTTGATGCTCGTCCGAAGAAGAAAACAACGGCTAAACCGGAGTTTGCTAGGTATATAGAGTATCTCAAAGAAGGAGGGATGTGGGACATGAATGCCAATGTGCCTGTCATTCACTACAAATGAAGCTTTGTTCTGGGAGAAAGAAGAACACCCAGAATTTGTAACATATTCGATTGCCTTTAAATTTGTACTCTTTTGTTTAGATTATTTGAGACTTTGAAAGAAAATATATGGATTGGAACTTCTTAACTAGAATTGTGTTTTTTCATTAATTCATTTAGTTAATAGCTCCTTTGGTTTCCAAAAAGTTTCACTCTCCATTTTGCAGAAAATATTACAAAGTTCAATATTCTTTTTTTTTAATTAAAAGAAGCTTAAACTAGACTAAAGCTATGAAAAACAAACTTGGCAAACGACCATATCTTTAGCTAATATCAGCGCAAGAGCAGCAGGAGGCAGAGACGTGCAGAATAGATCCTTGTGTAGCTCCACAAGAACGGCAGGAAGGGTAATTTGTGAGAGTTCGCTCAAGATTTTGTCATGAGTTTACCTTGGAATGCTAGCCAAATAAAGAGCCGAAGGCGTTGTGGAACATGTATTTGCCATATGAACTTCCAAACTTTATTTTCAGCATCCCTAATGTTACTTCCTGTAAGCTGAACTAACATCAAAAAAGTATGAGTCGGTAACCAACGCCAGATGCAAAAATTAGTTCTCTCCATCGGGCGGTTTGATGCCCATAATATGGTGAATTGCCGTCGGATGGAACAAGTTTGAGAAAATTTACCGAGTCTCAGGAGCCGTCTTGTGTAACTAGATGATGCTGTTTCAAGGTGGTGTCAATAGAATTGGGCGATAAAGCATAGCTATGGAGGGGTTCAATTCAAAATTATTTTGGTTGACTAATCCGGATCAAATACTGAATAGACTCATTATGCCGCGAGTAGCGACTCTCCAGCTCAATTGCTCCATTCACACTTCGAACCTTTGACTTTGCTTAAAGAATGTAGTGTCTCATCCCATTAGACCTACTAGTTATTGGTGAATTTTTTTTATGCCTCAATAAAATAATGTCTTCAAAATTAGATATTTAAATAAATGATTTAATTTATTTTTTAGACGGCCTAAATGTATATTTTTTGCGCATTTGGATATATAATAAATTATTTAATTAATTTAGATTTTAATATTTAGATTTAAATAATATAATATTTAGATTTAACGTCTATAGCATTTAGATTTTAATACTTATTTAAATATTTGAATTTTAGAGAATTTACATATAATCCAAGTACCCAACTAGCTGGTATCCATAATAGATATAACTATTTGTGTGTGTGTGTTTTTATTAAATTAAAATACTACAAAGCCCTCCGCAAAGTATGAAGAAAAATTTGACGATTACGTTTGTTAAGGGCAAATTGTAAAAAAAAAAATTTAACCATATGAAGCTATCTATTTCCTCTTATAAGAAATATACGTTATAATAATCACTACACAAATATTAAATTATCAAAAAGTTTGACGAAAACCGTGTTACAAGACAAATGCAAAGTGTGTCACAAGATAAAGACAAATCATACCACAAAAGCATACGAAAACAAAATACAACAAAAAAGTGTGAAAAAAGAATCTAAAATAGAGGAGATTTTTATTAGAAACAAAAAATAAATAAAAGAATAAAAGAAAAAACCACCAATTATCGGTAACTAACACAATATTAATGATGTTGCTAACAATGTAAAAGAAAAAAATTAAAGAGAAAAAAAGAGAAAGGAATGTTACTAACTCTAATATTTGTATTTATATCTATAGGGATAAAGCTAGAATTTAGAGTTGGGGGCAAAACATAAATATTTAAAGTGTATGGTAAAATAATAAATAATCCAATTAAAAAATATATAAAAGAACAAAGGTAACAAATTAAGGGGTTGGGTGTAATTGCCCCTCCACAGCCATACAATTCTGTCTATGTATATGCGTACAACAAGATCTCAAAACTATTTAAATGGCTTTTTTGAGAAACTATTTGTGTATTTTGTTTCTTAAGAATTGATAAGAAAAAAATTAAAAAAACTTATATTTATTTAATTAAAAATTATCATATGTTTAATTAAAAATGACTAAGATAACATAAAGTTGGTGTTTAAAATATTGAAATATAATATCCAGCTCATCAAGCCACTGATTTAATGATAAGAACTTGCTTTGAATATTGAAATATAATGTAATTGATTGTTTAGGGAAAAAATCTCTTCACCCATTTGTTTTATGGTAGTGTTGTCTTAATAAACAATTTGGCCTTTAAAGCAATGAAATCAAAAAATATATATTTTAAAATACGTAAATTCTGATAGTCGATCAGGACAAAAAGACTTCATCGTGAAAGAATGTATTAATTGATCGGAACTAATTAGGCCATTTTCGAAGCCCATGCTTTCTAATTATAGTATCCATATAATGGGGCAAGAGGGCATGATGAGCCCAATTTAATCCCCCACTTGAACTTGATTCCGCGAGTAAGATTTTTTTTATTGTCCTCTTAATTTTTAAAAAAATTTAATTTAATTAATCTAAATTAACTTATATTGTATATTTAATTTTGATTGACGAATTTTTCAATAAAGTTTTTGTGTATATACAAGCCTTTAAACTTTGAATTTATTTAAATAATATTAAGTTACTTACCAGTTAAATCACTTCGTCTACGAACAAGATAATTGATTTCAAGGGTTTCTTCTTTTCCTGATGATGACAGATTCCATTTACATGTGGCCCCCTGGTCAGCCCTTTATCTCCTCCAACCTTACAAACTTAACACGTGACCGTTAATTTTCTAGATTCCAGAACTTTTTATTCATATATTTATTATTCATCACAAGATTCTTGTCGCTTGAAATTTGAAAACCCTTTCCTCAAATCAATTCCCTTACAATTTTATGGTAATTATCATATAAAAATAATAGTCATTGAGTCTTTGCAATATATTTTAAGAATCCAGTTTGAGTATTTTTTAAATTTTAATCCCCAAGTTAAATAAAAATAAACTAATTAATTTTTATACTAATAAAATAATCACAAACTTTAAATATTACAAACAAAAAAAAGGGTATGTCCGTTGCTTAATTTTGGCGCTGTCAGTCAATTTCATTACCCGACCCACGTCCTCATTCTTTTCAATATTTCGCCGTGGGAAAGGAAGTTTCGCAAAACAAACAAAAAGTACAAAAAGAGACCGTCCAAAACGATGTCGTAGTGAAACCCGCTAAAACACAAAAACATCTCCCAACACTTTGGAAACCTACCCAAACATATTAAAACCCCGAAACTACCCCCATTTAAAACAGAACCCTACATCCCATACACCAGATAAGGTCAAATCCGACATTTCAGTAATTCCACAGGTAGGAATACCAAAAAAATATGTCATCGTTTTGAAATTTTTGCGGAGAGAAGTGGAGGCGGTCTTTGCGAAAATAACTTGGGCAACAGGTTTCCTTCACTCTCTTCTTTTCCCTTCCGGAAGGAGATTTTGTTTTTCATTTTCTTATGGGAAATATAAATTTAAGAAATTAAAATCCCTCTTTTTATGTCTTCACTGCACGCGCTCTAATTTGATCTCTTTGATTCCCTCCCGTTGTGCCACCGTCTCGACCGCCGCTCACGCTTAGGATTTCTTGTTGAAGGATTTTATATCTTTATTTGCATATTAGGTAATACATCTCTTCCGTCCTTTTTCCATTTTTGAATCCTTTTAGTTTTTTGCTCAGTATGATTTTTTTTTTAAAAAGAACGTGTATTTTATTTTTCAGCTCCTTTGCGGTTTTATTTTACTTCATTATTTTCGTTATTGAAATTAGAAGCGGAAATGATGTAATTTCTTTTTCTTTAACTTTCTGCAACTCATCAAATAGTCGAAGTAGATGATTGAATTTTGTAAATTTAAAGGATTTTTTTCGTTCTGTTTGGTTGCTGTTAGAATCAAGAGGAATTCTCATCTGTTCCTTTTGTTTGTGTCTGATACCTCTGTTTTTGGGTTCTCTTTTTCGTTGAGTCATACTTGTATGGGAAGTTTAATTTGTTATTCAAAATCAGCATATGGGTTCTAGTTTTACTTGGAGAAAAAGATCATTTTAGTGTAGCAATGTAGCTGAAATGCTGAATAAATGTGTCTATATGAATTTAAGGTTGTTTGAGCTGTTTATTTTTAATTTTCACAATTTTTTTGCCTGCTGATTGGTTGATTGGTAGACGGATTGCAACTTTTTGGGGCTATGTTGGTTCACGGATGGTTATAGGTAGCTCACAGTTCCCACTGGAGGCAGGTGTAGAACATTGAAGTTTAGATTGTTGCTAGGTTGTTCGAACGGACAATAACAACTATGGGTGAATCTTATCAAGTTTATGAAAAGTAGAATGTTCTCACATGTAGCAACAATGAGATTTTATTCTTTCCCTTTCCTTCTGGTTATTCTTCTAAGAAAATGATATGTATGGGTTTATTGACTTTAGCTTTTGTTTATGAAATGCAGAGCCATGCCTACGTTTACAGCTATAGCTTTGGATAGGTTGTTAGAACCTGGAGCCTCGAAATCTGTCGACAAGAATGGTCCTACTATGAAACCACCTCTGCTGAAGCCAAAGGTTACACCCTATTCAAATTTGGAGAGGAGGAATGGTGCATCAGCTACTGAAAGGAAGGTTAATCATCCTCAAATATCATCACCTGCCCTCTATGCCACTCCTGAGGCTACTCCACTACCTGATTCACCATCTTCATTCCCTCCTTCACCTTACATCATCAATCACAAGCGGCGTGGGCTTCGCCTTTTGAAGAGCTTTTCTGAAAACAATGTATCAACTCAGAAGAAAACCACTGAAGAAAGTGAGATCAATGGGAAGGCAGAGCTGACAGAAACCAAGTCTCTTGATAAGGATGGTTCAATTATTTTTAACATTCATGAACCTGATGAAGAGGAACATGGGAATGGCGTCAATAATGGTCCTATTAAAGTAGAGCAGGCAAATGGTTTCCATGCTGGCTCCTTTCAAGATGAGCACATGAATGGTGTCCACGATGGTGAATTTGGGAGCAGTAATAAGGCAGTTGGAACCAGCCGAATGAATAATGGTATGGCCAGTGATATTGCGTTGTCGAAGATTGTTCCATTTATCTTGAACAGAGATGATGAAAGTGAAGATTTCTTTGATCCAAAGGAATCAATGAGCACCACAACTAATACTGACGGAGATGATCCTGGGGCGGAAAGTGCTGCAAAGCTTGCTACATCAGGGGTTGAGTTCTTTGATGCTTGGGACGGTATGTAGAGTTCTATTTTCTTCTGAATATGATCCTGTATAGCCACGTATATTGAAATGTAGGTGCTTGTTTTTTGCTGGGAAACAATTTTCTTGCATGGTTGCTAGATTTTCTTTTAAAACCTGATGTATCTACTTGGGTTGTGATGGTATGTATGATATGTGTGCTAGCCTTTGTTTTAATATGGTTACATTATGACTTGGAAATGAAAAGGCCTATGTATATATATATATATATATATATTGTATTATAGTTTTTTCTATGTTCACGTGTGCACGTATGTGTGTCCCAGTTCGCCTGGATGGAATATGACATTTTTCTTGAAATACTGAGAACTATGAAAATTTCCCATAGGGATAGCTTAATTATGGTTGTCTGTTTTTGCAATTTTACTTGGATTTCTTGTTTGCTTCAGAATTATCCTCAGAGAGTGGTACACAATCTAGTTATCGTGACACCGAAGCTGAAGTGCGTGAAATAAGACTGAGCTTACTCATGGAAATAGAAAAGAGGAAGCAGGCAGAAGAGGCTCTAAACAAGATGCTATGTATGTGGAAAAGAATGAGCCAAGAGTTGGCTGTTGCGGGATTGTCACTGCCTGCAGACCCTATTGATATGACAGATGATGAGCTGGTAAATCGAGCTGAAGCACTGAGGCAGCAAGCATATATTGCACGATTTGTATCATTATCTGTTGGAAGGGGTATTGCAAGGGCAGAGACGGAGACGGAGATGGAAGCTCAAATTGACTCTAAGAACTTCGAAATTTCCCGCTTATGGGACAAACTACACTATTATGAAGCTGTGAATCAAGAAATGTCTCAGAGGAACCAAGAGGCTATGGGTGAGTGCTATATTCTGATTTTATTTCATTTCCATAACTAGTTGTTTCAGAAAAGAAAGACATCTCTTCTAGGCTTCTACTGGTTTCTTTGGTTTGATTCTCTCTGTTGAAATTTGCAGAAAAAGGCGGGTTTACATATGAATATGGTGCAATTCTGTTTACATTATCTGATTCTGTTGTCGTAAATTTTCTTTGCTTCATACAGAGATGGCACGGCGAGAGAGACAAAGGAAGAAAAGGAGGCAGAGATGGGTATGGGGTTCAATTGCAACTGCAATTACTCTCGGGACAGCAGCCTTGGCTTGGTCTTATCTTCCATTAGGTAAAGGCTCATCTTCTGCTAACATTCCTCAAGCTTCAGATCCAGCTGATGATGCGGCTAAGTGAAGTATTACATTCAATCAGTAGAGCTGCAAGAACCTGCCATTGTGGCAAAGCAAATAAGGTGGATACATTCTTTCCTGTGAATAGCAGTCCAAACTGCCATGAGCCATCTGAGGATGTGCAGTACCATCAATAATAACTTTCTGAGTACTACTAATTTTTCCTTTCTTTGGCAGTCTGTGAGTTGACGAATTATCGATTATGTATCGAGTTTTATAACCCAATTTTGGCCTAGTGTGTGCATAATGCACATAAAACCTTCGTGGATTTGTTTTTAAAGGTCTCTAATAGATACAAGCGGGATATATTTCCTTTGCAAGACAATTGGGTGATAAAGCACAGCATTATTAACCTCCTGTTTATTGAAATAGAGTTTATCTTTCATCCTTGAGCCAATATTGAATCACATACAGAAGAAAGCCTAGGCCAAATCCAGCACAAGCCAGAAGAACAATTACCCTTACCAACAAGGAGGAATTAAATGCTTCCAAAACGACAGTATCCCATGACATGTACCACAAAACTGAGAATATCGAACCTATGACGGCACCGACAAGAATTTGATTGATCGTGTGAAGCTTTTGCGACACTCGGAGCCATGACTGCAATGCCAGAAAAACAAACAAACAACAATTAGACACTGTTTTTTTCCCCAGAAGCTTCAAAACATGAACGCTTTCCACTTTTTAATGTAATTTTTTCAGAATGTGTACTCACAAAATATGAACCAAATGCCAGAGCCAGAGCAGAGATGGTCACAGAAACTTCATTAGCCCCAAGCCATTCCAAAACTGTGAACCGCCAAAATACAGAATTGAAACATCAATCACTCAATCAACCCAATGCAAAGTGAACAACGGAAGGGGCTTACTTGAAGCTATAGTGAAGACGACAGTGAAGAAGATGGATTGGGCATGAGACGACGGCATCCCCGGGTCGGACTTAAGCCCGGCCACCGGCCGATCCTGATTCAGGACCCGTTTCAGCCCAACGGAGAGCAGGGCATTCACAATAGACCCCATCGCCATCCATAGAGCCTCCGCGTCGTGCCTCCAAAGGATCACCCCTCCGAACAAAGCCGACACGAACCACTTGCTCTATCATTTCCAATAAACCAAAATCAACATATGCCTAAATAAGAGTATCCTAATACTTGCTATAAGATTAAAGAAAACACTCACCAAACGATTCAAAGTGGCCTCGAAACCTTGAACCCGTATTGACCCGTCAATTAAACTTTCCTGTTCAAGCACTTGAACACCATCGTCCCCGTCCCTGGAGTCCTTTAACACCCAAGTTTTAATCATAGTTCCAGACGGGTCTCGGAACCCAGTTTTTGCCGTCAAAACCCCTCCAAGAAAACCAGTTTTTCGGGTTCGGATATGAAGGGAAAACTCTGGGTCAAGGGATTTATAAAGCTTAGGTGAAGAATTACGCTTGGATTTAAAGAGTAGGGGCTGGAAAAGAGCTGAAATCGAAGACATGTTTTTAGAAAGTACGAGTACGGACGAGATGAAAGGAAATGAATTAGAAGCGTAGAAGAGAGAAGCATTTCTGATCAGAAGGGGGTTGGTTTTATTTAATGAAATTTGTGAGATTTTCTGTAAAAACATAAACGTGTGGAGCGTGGACAGGGAAGATGTATTTCTTTGTAGTGTAATAAATGGATGAGAAAATTCCAAGGGGGAGGATCTATTTAGAACCCTCAAAGTTATGAAATTTAGTGTTGGATCTCAAAACAATAGAGATTCCATATCCTGTTCTTTCCCTAAGGTTTTGTCACGCATCTTCCCACGTGTCACGCTACAACGTTTCCCTTGCACTGAGTATGATTTTCTCTTTACAAGTAATGCATTTCAACTCGGTAAAACAAAAGTTTGGTACAATGAGTCAACTATCAAAGATAAAAGACCTAATTGAGATATATAATTGGCTTAGTAGCTAATAACATTCATTTTATCTCACTGTATATAAACCAAATTTCGATATGGAAACAAAGATAGAGCAAGAATTTAAAGGTAGAAGGGACAAAATATAAATTTTAAAAAGGAATAAATTCATAATTATTTTATTTTTTTTAAAAAGTAAGAATTTAAATTTTAATTTATAACATTAAATTTTAACCGCAATTCATCAACTCATAATTCTAAACCCTTAAAACATAAATCTTAAATTAAATCTTCAAACCTTAAAGCTAAAACATTTATGAATTTTTTTTACCATTCGTATACGGAATAATTACCCTTAAGAATTTCAATTTCCAAACGATTTTAATAGGAGCAGCGTACACTTATCTCTCTCTTTACCAGCTGATGGATCTACTAATCGTTAAAAATTGTTCAATAAAAAAGTGTGGAAAACGTTAATCAAAATAGAGCTTTGTATGAAAATTAAAAGCCATTTGCATGGTTGTTTAAGCTATAGTGCTATCACCATCATCACCTCTATTTCTAGCTTTCTTAATCACATTAATTAGATGTCATAATAAGAAATTTCAATAAACAATTAAAATAAATTAAGTTTTAAGTTAATTAAAGGGTTGATGCAAGTAGTAAGTAACTTGATGTAGCTTAAGTAAGTTTCGAGTTTTTCGAGTTCAAGTCCTTGTGTATAAAAAAAAATTTCACATGAAAGCCTACCCACTAAAGTCTGATGTGCGATGCGAATCGATTCGGATTAATCAAGAAAAATTTTAAAAACCGAAAAAGCAACAATAAAAATTTTAGCTTTAAATATTTCAACTCTTGTAAATATCTAACTAGCTGAATTGGACAACTTTTGGATTAACTTTTGGTTTTTTTTTCTTCGGTTAAAAATATATTATCAGAAAGAAAGACTTGGACATGGCTCATGAGTTCTTCGTCTAATTAGGAAGTAACGGAAATGATTTTTTCTTTAAATTATCGTGGGTATAATATTTGTTCATTAATTTAAATTTTTATTAAGATATATACATTGTATATATAATTTATTTAAATTCTAATCACTAAGAATAATGATATTTACTTTTTTATTCTGTACCACTTGATCAGTTCATTGAAAACGAACTTTTAGATACTTTTTTAGTTATTTTATAATAGTTCGTTCTTAATTATCTATATTATTCATATGTAAAATTTTTGAATCAAAATAGTTCAGATAGAAATATTTTTTGATACATAGTTTATGTAAAATTTAGAGCACACAACATTGTTTATTTCGAAGTTATATGTTTTATTTAAGGTTGTAGGGCTTAGGTTCGAAATAAACAAGGTTTGGCAGTTTAAATTTTACACAAAATGTATATTAAATAATTTTTAATGAATATATTGTTTTAAAATTAGAGTAATATTTTGATAGATATATATATTATGTAAAATTTATTTTGGCACAAACACACCTAGTTTAAGTCTAGGATCTAAATTCCTAACCCTAAAACCTAAATTAGTATCCTAAATTGTAGATTCTAAACTGATAAATCCTAAACGTGATCTTTAAACCTCTAAAATTAACATATTTATATAAATTATTTTTTTATTATCAAAATGTATGATTTTATTCAAATCGAAAAACATACAAGGGACACTACTACATACCTCATTAAAAAACTCTTACACCTAAAATGGGGAAAATAGTACAACATGGTAGCCAGGACCAAAGTTAAAAACAAGGAACAAAATACCAAAAGCAGTAAGCCATGTACACAGCACTCCACACCTCCCATAAAACACAACGCAATTACACCTCAAGATCCGGCATAACGAGAAACAAATCTGTTCGATGAATCCCATGCTATATCTATTCTCTGAAACCAATAACCAACCTCCAAAAGGCGACTCTTCTGGTGCAAAATCCATGAGACCGCAACCATCGAATCAAACTCAATAATAATTGACACCACATTCTCCCAATTGAACGAGCATAACATAGATGACGCATACTCAATCGCACACAATTCCACACAATTAGATTCTGTAACACCTAAAGGACCCACAAAGAGCGCCAAAATGCACCCTTCCGAATCTTGTAATACACCCCCACACTCCCCGGTCCAGGCTTTCCCGCATCGAACCATCAACAATAAATTTCAGGTCACTCTGAACCGGTGAGCACCAAATCACCTCGCACCTCGCCGACACGTCAACTATCGGCACCACAATCTGCCATGGACAGCTCCACCATTGGGCTTCCTCAATACACGCCTTCGATTCCACCTTCACTCAATAAAATGAACGCAATTTAATCAGAAAGAACATTTCCTCCAGACCCAACAGCTCTTTACGAAATATGGTCGCATTACGACCGAGCCATAGCAACCATAGCAATGTCGAACAACATATCAACCACAACTGATGTACCTCCCCGAAGAAAAATCCATAATAATCTTGTCCTATGAATTTCAGTAAGGAACTCGGCATCACCATAACAACATGCCACCAATTAAATAATCGATTCCACAACCTACGAGCATACTCACACGCAAAGAAAATATAATTTGCCTCATCTTTGCGCCACCACATATCTAACAACTTAAAGAAGTATCACCCAAAGACACCCTTCGATCACAAAGCACACACAATGTCGACAATCTATTCAATGTCAAAAATTACAAAAAACATTGAATCTTTGGTGGAACTCAATTTTTCATACCTTAAAAGCTCCCAAACTATCCGCCGAAACCCCAAAAGAATGCATAAGATTCGACGATTCCCGCAGCGTGAAATTCCCATGCACATTCGGCTCCCACACTCGAAACAGCCGTGGATACAATACATAAAGCGGTTCATTTGTGCACCATCAATCCTGCCAGAACAGAATTCGAGTGCCCTCTCCCACCTGCCAAGAAAAATGTGATGCATCCATGAATCGAACAACACATTCGTCTTCCTGAACACGCACGGTTTGTCGCCACATCACGGACATACGGTGCTGTAGAGCTGTATTAAACCTCTAAGACAAAACTTGTTCTCCGTATTTAGCCTTCATCAAAGAACTCCGCATCGAATCCGGCTCACAAGCATATCACCATGCCCATTTTGCAAGCAATGCTAAATTTCTATACCGTAAATTAAAATTTATATGGTATGTATATTAAAATATTTTTCTTAAAATTATCGTGATACATTTTATCATAAAATATGAAAGACTAAAATTTATTAACTAAATTTTTTTAATATTAAGGTGGACTATTTGTAAAAGAGAAAATATTTCATGCACCGGCGGTGAAAATTTTATTTTCAATTTAAAATTTAGAATTTAGTGTTTATGATTAAAATTTAGGTTTGGAGTTTAGGAGCTAGGTTTTAAGATTTAAAATTTAGTGTTTAGAATTAAAATTTAGGTTTTAGAGTTTAAGGGTTAAGTTTTTAGTGTTAACTTCTACTTTTTAAAGTAAAATTAGACATGCATGAAAAGTATTTTTTTATACGGTCAATGCATGAAACATTAACACTTTGTTGAAATATTTGTGAAGATGAAAATTTTCTCAATTTTTTTTCTCAAATATTTTTGAGATGATGGTGGCATATTTCTCATTTTTTTGTAATTATAATCATTTATTGATGATCTCGATTAATTATAATCATTTAAGTATAACTATGTATTAAATTTACTGCCGCCTTCACTTTTTTTAATTGAATAAATTTATTTTTATAACACGCTTTCATCTATTTTTAGTACGTTTTTTTTCTTTTTTAGCATATTTTTCTGTTCTTTATTTTTTTCAGGGTTAGATTTAACGTCGTCACGACTGGTCAAGATGGCGCTCTTTTGATTATCCTGTTGATCTTCCTATTTGGACCCTCGATTTGGATCTCGATGCAAGTTTTGTCACCGCTCTTGTTCGCGATTGAGTTGTGGTAATAAACGTGTTGTCAACTCGCCCCATTTCTGTAATATACATTTTTTAATGTCGTTTGTTGATGGTTTTTACCTTCGTCGTCGAGCTTTGGTAATGTTTATCTACTTTTTTGAGTCTTTGAATTAAGTTTTACCTTTTCTTTCTTGGGCCTTGTTTATGATTTAAAGACGTTAGTTTTCGTACTTTTAAGATTATGTCTGAACCATGTTTATTTACCTGCATTATAAACTTTCATTTTAAAATTTTCTTTTATTAATAAAGCTGACGTACTCATATACGAAAAGAAAAAGTATAACTATAAATTGATTATCTTGCGTTAAACCTGTAAGCTGCCCATATCTGAACAAGGCGTGATAAAACAGTTTCATTTGGAGTAGAATTAGGCACATTTAACATTGAAAATCTACACAAATTCTTAGCTAAGGCAAAATCTACACAAATTCTTACCCAAAACTACATAAATTCTTACCCAGTTAGTAAGAATTTAAGTTCTACCGAAATTCTTACTCAGTCCTACATAAAATTTTATCATTTTTTATAAAAAAATTATGTTGGCCGCATTTTAGCCGCACCCTAACGCGCCTTACCTTAACATGTCCCACACTTATGCTCTCCCCCCACCATCTAAGCTCATTTCAAGTTAAGGAGATATATATTTTGGAATTTTTTCATTGTTCATGCCAAAAAATTTGTATGAAATGTATAAAATTCCTCCCAAAAGTCTAAATTAATTTGGTCCACGAGACAAAGCACAACAACAAAGTGTCACGAGTTATTATCATCTCCTAAAAATTATGTTCGATAAAATGTACAATGTCTCACTTTTATATTTCAAGACCTTCCAATTTTTATGTGATATTAATTTATTATCTCTCTCGGAAGTGATATTCTCTTTTACTCTATCTCGTGGCATACTTATTATGGGTCATTCTCCTTTCTATTGTTTCCAAATTTAATTTATGTGTTTTGAGAAAAGTGAAATGAAGTATATTTATAAAGCTCACTCATCCCCACCAAATTCAACTATTGGTCAATATTGTAGGCACCCATTTTAATCTGGGCTTTTAAATCCATATTACAAACCCAAATATTAACCAGAACCAAATATAACCAACCCATTAACCCATACCCGACCTAATACCATATTTGACCCATTATATGGAAAACCTTAATATCCTAAACCACCCTTAACCCTAGCTGTCGCCACCACTACCCTAATCCATATTTGTCACCGTCGCCGAGCCAAGCCGCACCACCCAACAGCCTGACACCACCGACCATGTCCTCATCACCATTTTACGTGGCCGGATAAGAACAAATCTTCACTCATTCATCTATAGAAAAGAAAAAGGGGCAGAAGATGATTATCTAAAACATCATCACCTGGTTAAATCGACCATAAATGTAGTTTACTTTTTGCTTTTCTTTTATGTAAAAATCCCGATATAAAAACCACAGTGAATCGATGTAAATGAGGCATTTTTTCATATCGGTAATAAAAAATCAAGAGTTCTCTAGTTCAATTCTGATTCGAACATAAAAGCAATAAAAAGGGAGATTAGAAAGGAAAATAATTTCGAAAAAAATAGAAAAAGAGAGGTAAAAAGAAAATATTAAAACCCTTCGGTTTTGGTTAATCTACTTACGTAGGATAATATTTAGAAAAAAACTGATCTTAAATCCATATTTAGGAGTCAAACCGGACCATAACGACCCCTTTGCATGCACTCTGGCCACCGCTCGCGGCAGTTGGGTTTCGGCGGAGGGGGCTGTGAGAGGGTTGAGAGAATATTATGTTTTTTTAGTTATAAGATGAAATGATTTTTTGGCTCAAACATGATATTTATATGCTTTCCAAAACGGCGTCGTTTTGAACCTTATTATAACCCGCGTAAGACCCGACCGGATTAGGAGGATCCGCACGTTCTGCTTAATGGGAAAATCACCGATCCAGTCCCCCAGTTGTTGTATCCTTACGTTTTTTTCACTTTATTTATAGTTTTATTCAATTCTAGTCACTATATTTTTTTATTAATTTTGCACCTGAATCTCTGATTTGTTTTATTTCAGCACTGTTTTTAGTTCTATTATTATTATATCTATTATTATTATTATTTATACAATAACGTGTTATATATTTATATATAAGTACGACACTTATCTTCTTTGAATTTTATAAATTTAAATGATTTTTTATTAGGGATTATCGTGAAAAATATACCCCGAGCGTAGGGGTGCCACTTTCCATTAATTTCTATTACGAAATATTATTTTTAATTATAATATTAAATCATAAATTTTAAAATTATTTTCCTTTGTTCGATACTTTAATAGGAATTATGCCCCGGGTGTTGGGGTGTAAAATTCCTTTATATAAATAAATATTCTTTCAAATATTTTAAGGGATCAAATTTTAAATTAAATTTGAATTATTAATTTCTGTCATTAAAACAATTTGTAATCGACCGGGTACCAATTTTGGGCGTTGCGGGGGTGCTCACCCTTCCCCACACGTAACCGACTCCCAGACCTTTTTTTGGTTTTGCAGACCAAAACTCGTTGTTTTAATAAAAATGACAAAAATAAGTTTTATTAGAATAACCGAGTTTTCAGGTGATCTAATCTCACGTAAATAAAAAATAAATAAAAATGATTGGTGGCGACTCCTCGTTGTTACAGCTTGGCGACTTCACTGGGGATTTTTTTAGAAAGTCAAGCCACGATTCAGTTACCTTTTGTCTTAATGAGTAAAAAATATTAATTCGGTTTAATTTAATTTTGTGTTCCCTATTTTTTCTTTCTTTCTGATTTTTTTAATTTTTTTTATAAAATATGTCTTTTAAGTTTTCATATCATGAGCTCTAAACCCGAGCTCTGTCCCTTTTAAGTGGGAGCGAGAAACCACGCCTTCATGAGGTACCCTTCCGTGTAGGATGGTGAATCGCTTCCAGGATATGGGTCCCTTTGTCTTCGTAAGATTTTATCTCCGTGCAGACCTAGGGAAATGTATCCCCTTGAGTTGTGCTTACTAGCCTTAGCAGGATAGTGAGTACCACTTGGTACCTTAGTTAGAACCCAACCACATATAATGAACCGTAAAAACCCACCTTATCTAGAGCCATGCCTAACCTCTGCTTGTTTAGGGAGTCACCCAATAGGTGCATTGTAGAGAGAGATTGTGGGTTTTAATGCCTTTTAATTATGTTCTTTAACTTTAGTTTTATTTATTTATTTAATTATTCCCTTTTCGCAGTACAGTATGCTAGATACCATGCCTATATTTATGCAAGACAAGCATGCGGGTAGATACCATGATGGGGTAGGATTTTGTTTTTCTGAAAGCATGTGGGGTAGAAGAGCATGTTCTAGGATTATTTTATTTTAGTTTTTGTCTATTATCTCGATATTATTCATTTATTTTGAGACTAACATGTTTCCTTTGTGTTTGTTTTCTCTTTCTTGCATCACATTTTTATATTCTGTTTAATCAAAAGGTGTTTAGGCAAGTTTAGCCGTTATAAATGATAAGCTATGGAGAACCAATTTCTTGATAAGGTGGAAGGGAACCTAGGCGTACGAAGGTGGTCAGAAGAAACTCAACACCAAAAAGGGGACAGTATGTTAGAAGGTGAAAAGTTAGAGCTCGAGAATTCCACTAGCATTAGATCGACTTAGAACCAACTACAGGAGTTAAAAGAAATCTAGAGCAAGTGGGATGAAGAAAATAAGCAGTTGTTCTACGCCAATTACGGTGATTTGCCTTATTTGCTAAATGTCCGTATCGACAAAGTTTTGTTCCGAGCCCTTGCCCAGTTTTGGAATCCTGCCTACAGTTGCTTTACCCTGGGAGGCGTTGATATGGTACCAACCATTGAAGAATACACTGCCTTGATCCGTTGCCCAAAATTCTGTGTTGATAAAGCTTATTTCAAGTCTCCTGATTCTCCAGCATTTCAGAAAAAACTGCTCAAGATGACTGGCATGGACGAACAGTGGGCAAAAGCCAGGATTAAGGTAAAAGGGGAAACTAGGTGTATTGCCTGGAGATTCATACGGGACATGATCCAAGTCGAGTCCAAGCGAGAAAAACAGGTCAAAATGTTTGCCCTGGCCATTTACGGTTTGGTTATCTTTCCCAAATCATTGGGGTACATCGATGATGCTGTGATGGAACTGTTCGATCACCTTGATAAAGGAGTTACCCCCATTCTAACCATCCTAGCCTAAACTTTCAGGTCTCTCAGTGCCTGTAAAAGAAATGGTGAGGGGAGGTTCATCAGCTGTGCTCAGCTTCTGCTAATCTGGTTTCATAGTCATTTCTGGAAGCTAGAGAAAAACTCCTATCAGGCATGCTTCGAAAGTTACTCAACACTCTAGGATCTCGTGTCCACACAAAGGCAAGAGAACATCTCTTATGACAACTGGAAGGCCATTTTTCAAAACCTCCAAGAAAAAGATATCGTCTGGAAAGCACGTTGGTTCTTCCCTGACAATATCATATACAAGTGTGAAGACTATGACTGGGTCCCTCTACTTGGGATATGGGGTGCAACTGGATATGCTCCGTTACTAGTATCCAGACAATATAGATCAAGATAGTTCATCTCGGCGACAAGGGGGCTTGCTACTTGTGAATTTGCATACAAGGGTAATGACTACAAGAAAAATGTTTCCATGATCACTAAGGCATGGAAGCATAATTGCATGATGGAAACCGTTCGATGAAAAACCTAGAGTTACGCCGGAGTATCAACGATGGAGAAGCATGAGAATCAACGACGATGTCCCTCTACCGAATCTAGAAAATAATATACTAGTGGAGGAACATTTACAAGTGGATCTCTCGGAGATGGAAATCGCGAAGCACGATTTTGAGAGAAGGTACTTCGTGATGGAAAGTCAGTTATCGAGGTTAGAAAATGAAAGGAACCGGTTGAAGTTCGGCATGCAGTCTCAGGAACAAGAGATTGAAATGCTGAGAAAAGGGAAAAGCAAAGCCAAGGAAGATTTGAGTGGTCTACAAAACGATTACAAGAAATTTTAGCAAGATACAGGAAGAAAACCGCCAAATGGAAGCTTGAGATTCGAGAAGAAAATAAGAGAGTAGATCTCTGGGAAAGAAGATTTAAAGATGCCCAGGCACAACAAACGACCATTGAAGAGGAATTGTCTGAAAGTAGAGCTTAGAATATTATTCTGAGAAGAAAAATCATAGAACTAGAAGATTCCCTACAGAGGCACCGAGCCGAGACTTTGCAGCTGTATTAAAAGCAAGTAGAAAGGAGAATGAGACTTTGAAAAAGCAAGTTGAAGAATTAGAAATAGTTCTGTAGACCAGTCAGGGGCTAATTAAAAATTTAGAAGAAATCCAATGGTGGAATATCAGCGTTGGCAGACACAATTAGAGCAATCTTAAGACCAAGTCTGGGATAGAGATTGCGTTATGTCTGAAGCTCTTGTCCATATACAAGATGTCGCAGAACACTTGCAGACCTTAGCCATTCAAGCCGACGTTTTAAGCCTGCAAACTGAGTCAGAATCCAACAGGGGCAAGAAGTTGGCATGGCTCCTAAAGAAGATTAAGATCCTAGGTGTTAAGGCTAAGCAGTGTATGTGAAATAGGCCCACCTTATGTAAAGAAACTTGTTCTGATGCGAGTTTCCTTTTGAAAGTTGTACTGAAATCAACACCTTTTGTGTAAAATATGTTGTCATACTAATATAATATGTGTTTTGCATGTACACCGCATCTTCTGATTTGCATTTGTGTCATACTACATCATACTGCATCATTTTACTAAGATTTTCAAGGAATTATTATCGCAATAAATTATGGGAATACAAAACCACAGATTCGACACCCTTACTTCACCAGAAGAAAAGCTAGAGACATAGAAGAAAAATTGGCAAAAGTTGAACAATCATACGAGGACTTTAGGAAGAATATTGAAAGTAAGCTAGAAAAAACACAACAAGAAACCCGTGACCATATTTCACAATCGCAAGAAGATTTATTCGCTAGAATAGCTGCAATGCTTACCAGAAAAGGTTTTAAAAAGAAGAAATAGGTCTTTATAGATCCCAGTGCACTGATAGAAGACCCAGGGCATCCTCTTAGCAAGACCCATCTGTCAATAGAGACTCCAACGGCAAAATAGTCAGTCGTTCAGGCCGAGTCTTCCTTGCAAGGGGGAATGACAGTTCATGATGACCCTAGCGAGTATGTTGTTCCAGATTTCAATGAGATTGAAAAACTAAAAGTCGAACTACCCAAACAGCTCGAGGATCGATACAAACAGTTGGAAGAAAAGTTCAAGGCTATGGAAAGCATAGATCAGTTTCCAAATATGGATGCAAGAGAGTTAAGCCTGGTTCCCGATTTGGTGCTTCCCCCGAAGTTCAAGATGCCTGATTTTGAAAAGTATAATGGGACCACTTGCCCTGAAGCTCTCCTCACAATGTTCATTAAGAGGATGATGGGGTTCATTGACAACGACTCTCTCTTAATTCATTGTTTTTAGGATAGCCTGACGCGGTCTACTGCAAAATGGTACAACCAATTAAGTCGTGCCAAAATCAATTCTTGGAAGGACTTGGCTCAGGCATTTGTAAGACAATATAGCCATGTTATTGAAATAACACCTGATCGGGTGACGTTACAAAACATGAAGAAGAGACTTGATGAAAGTTTCAGACAATATGCTCAGCGATGGAGGGACGTTGCAGTCCAAGTACAACTACCACTATTGGAGAAAGAAATAGTGATGCTCTTCGTTAAAATGTTGAAGAAACCCTTCCTCGGTCGTATAATAGGGGGTGCCACAAAGGACTTTTCTGACATAATAATGAATGAAGAAATGATCGAGAACGCAATTCGAAGTAGAAAAATTAAGGATGAAGAAAACACAAAGAAGTCAAACTACAGAAGAAAAGAGGGCGAGGCCTAGCAATACAGGTGTCTATAATGTAGGCTATACAAAGTAGCTGACAGTCGGACAACCCAAAGCTACAACCTCAAATACCCAAAATTCCTCAAAACAAGGATCAAATCAGAAAGCGAAAGTAGAAAATATGGAATTTACTCATATCTCGATATCTTATGGTGAATTATACAAGAATTTATACATTGCACATGTCGTATCTCCATTCTACACAAAGCCAATACAACCCCCTTACCCGAAATGGTACGACGCCAATGCTCAATGTGACTACCACGCTAAAGTTGTAGGTCATTCCATAGAGAATTGCATCGTTTTTAAAAAACTTGTTGAAAAGTTCATAAAGATGGGGGTCGTAAGGTTCGATGACTCTACAGGGTAGAGTACGGCTGGGAATCTATTGCCTAATCACGCTGAGTCAAGCGTAAATGCAATCTTCGGTAATAGAAATAGAAGAATTAAAACTAGCGCCGAAGGAGTGAAGTCTTCGTTAAGGTGGGCTTAGGAAAAGATGGTCGAAATGGGCTTGGTACAACCAATCTCGGGAGACCTGAAAGAAGCCTCCAATAACTACTGCCCATACCATGGCGAGAGGAATCATTATATCCAAAACTATGCAGAGTTCAAGGCCCTCGTTCATAAATTGATTGACAATAAAGAATTAGAGTTTTTTGAAGAAAATAAGATAGAGGAGGCAGATGTCTGTGCCTCAGAACCAGGAGCCCCTAAGAATAATTATGGGGGCAATTTCCTGATCATCATTATTTCAAGACTGAAGAAATCTGAAGGAGGTGAGAGTTCGGGAGCAAAGGTTACAATTCAAAAAAACTGGGGCATTTTCCTTACAATGATAATAAGAGAGTACCATGGAAATATGATTGCGAGGTAACGATTCAAGTAGAGGGGGCCTCGAAGACCATTTCAAATGAAGTGAATGACGTCTATTTCTTTACCAGGAGTGGGAGGCGATATGTTCCAAAAGAAACAGAAGATCCAAAAGGAAAAGCCTTGATAATCGAACCCGAGAAGGTATAATATGTTAAACCTGAATCACTAATCAACGAGCCGATTAAAGAGGAAGAGATGAATGAATTTTTAAAATTCCTGAAGCACATTGAATACAATGTCGTTGAACACCTTCATAAACTGCCTGCCTGTATATCAATACTATCTCTACTACTAAGCTCAGAAGCGCACCGAAATACACTGTTGAAAGTGTTGAACAAAACCTTCGTTCCTAACGACATTTCGGTGAACAAATTAGACAGGTTGGCAAACAATCTAAATGCTGATAACTTCATCTATTTCAATGATGAAGAGATACCTTCAGGAGGTATGGGATCCAGTAAAGCTCTGCACATTACTACTCGCTGCAAAGGCTATATGTTGCTAGGGGTCCTGATCGATAATGGATCCGCTTTAAATGTCCTCCCATTGGCCACTTTGAACATGCTTCCAATATACAGTTCTCATATAAAGGCTTGTAGCACTGTAGTTCGAGCTTTCGACAGTACCGAGAGACAAGTGATGGGAAAAATTGAAGTGTCGTTACTGGTAGGCCCAAGCACATACGATGTGGACTTCCTGGTAATGGATATCAAACCCACATATAATTGTCTAATAGGAAGACCCTGGATCCATTCGCCTGGGGTAGTTCCATCCTCAATCCACCAGAAACTGAAGTTCATTTTTGACGGACGGCTGGTCACCGTAAATGCCGAAGAAGATATTATAGCTTCCATCACTGGTGACGCTCCTTATATAGAGACTGATGAGAAGGCCATAGAGTGTTCATTCCAATCATTTGAGTTTGTCAATGCAACCTTCATAGCCGAAGTGAGTCAGATTCCCACTCCAAGCCTGTCTAGGGCCACAAAGATGAGATTCAAACTAACGATGGGAAGAGGAGCCCGGGTCGGCCGAGGATTTGGGAAATATCTGCAAGGTAGGGTCAGTACGCCAGTCATAATCAATAAGTAGGACCGTTTTGGCATCGGATATAAGCTGAATACCAAGCAGAGAAGGAGTGAGATTGCAAAGAAGCATGAAAGGAGGAAAACATGTCTGAAAGGAGAAGAGGTCAACTGGGAACCTATGACTTTTCCTCGCCTTTCTGAAACTTTTGTGTCAGGGGGATTCATCCACCCAAAACAGGTTAAGAAAGATGAAGAAGCTGAGCTGGGAAAAATGTTAGAAGCTTTGGATATTAATGTAGTGATTGAAAGAGAGAATGAAGGGATATACCTAAGGGAAATCCCCTAAAACTGTTCTGAACAATTGGACTACTGAAGAACTCCCTACAGTGTTTATGAGTGTTTCAGAGTAATGTTCGAGCACACTTATTGCTCCGGCCCAAGAGCAACAAGGGTCTTTTTGTAAAATGCATATGCTTATTGTCCTTATGTCAACAAAATAATACCTTTTGCGTGTATTATTTATCCAACATCTTTATTCTTTTTTCCTCTTTCATCCATATGCTTATACTATTGTCCATTTTTGTATTTTTTTCTAAATTTAGTTCATTTGTTCAAATGCACACCATTACTTCGTGTCTGGCCCTCTGATATCAACGTATCGAGCGACAATGAAACGGATCTAGACCATATTTTTGAGCGAAACGTGTGTCTAGATGGACCCCAGGACTTTGAAGAGGATCAAGATTGTGATCTATCTCTCGATCTATTGAGAATGGTTGAACAAGAGGATAAACAAAATTTGCCTCACAAAAAGCAGTAGAGATAGTGAACTTGGAAAATGAAAGTGAGAAGAAAGAAATGAAGATTGAGACATGCATTGCTGCAAAAACACGTAGTGATCTTGCCAAGCTGCTCTTGGAATTCAGAGATGTCTTCGCATGGTCCTACCGGGACATGCATAGGTTGAACATGGATGCGGTCGTACATAAACTACCTATAAAGGAAGGTTGTAAACTGGTCCAACAGAAACTTTGGAGAATGAGGCGTGATGTACTTCTAAAAATAAAAGAAGAGGTAAAGAAACAGTATGATGTGGAGTTTCTCTGGGAAGTCAAGTATTCAGAGTGGGTGGCTAACATAGTTCATGTTTCGAAGAAGGACGACGATGTCTGCATGTGTGTAGATTATCGAGACCTAAACAAAGCCAGCCTGAAAGATAACTTCCCACTTCCTCACATTGACATCGTGGTCGACAATACAACAAAAAATTCATTGTTCTCCTTTATGGATGGTTTTTCAGGTTATAATCAGATAAAGATGTGTCATGATGATATGGACAAGACTACATTTGTGACTCTATGGGGAACTTTTTGTTATAAGGTGATGCCTTTTGGACTTAAAAATGCAGGGGCAACATATCAACGAGCCATGGTCGCTTTGTTCCATGATATGATGCACAAAGAAATTGAAGTGTACGTCAATGACATGATTGCCAAGTCCCAAACAGAAGAGAAGCATATCGTGATTTTGAGGAAATTGTTATTGAGACTGAAAAATACCAGTTAAAGTTGAATCCGGCCAAATGCACCTTTGGAGTCATGGCAGGGAAGCTACTGGGTTTCATAGTTAGTGAAAGAGACATTGAAGTTGATCCCAATAAAGTCGAGGCCATTCAGGATCTACTACCCCCGCACACTCAGAAAGAAGTAAGAGGCTTCTTAGGAAGGTTAAATTACATTGCTCGGTTCATTTCATAGTTAACTGCAAAATGTGATCCCATTTTTCGTCTTCTCAAAAAGCATAACCCAGGGGAATGGAATGATAAATGCCAAGAAGCCTTTGAAAAGATCAAGCACTACTTGTCGAATCCCCCGATTCTAATGCCGTCTGTCCCAAACAAACATTTGATTTTGTACTTAACCGTCTTTGAGAATTCCATAGTATGTGTACTCGGACAACATGATGAGTCCAGAAAAAAGAAAAGGCAATCTATTACCTCAGTAAGAAGTTTACATAATGTGAAGCGAGATATTCGCTAATCGAAAAATTGTGTTGTGCCCTACTTTGGACTTCCAAGAGACTAAGGCAATACATGTTGTATCATACGACCTTGCTAATCTTAAAATTAGACTCTCTTAAATACTTAATGAAGTCGACTGCATTGACAAGAAGGATGGCCAGATGGCAGATTTTATTATCTGAGTTCGATTTGGTATATGTAAGCCAAAAAGCCGTGAAAGGGAGTGCAATAGCCGACTTTCTAGCTAATCAAGCCCTAGAGGATTATGAATCACTAAACTTTGATTTCCCAAATGAAGATCTGATGTGTATTACGACTATGGAGGAACATATCCCATAAGTTAAATGTTGGAGACTGAACTTTGATGGCGCCTCAAATGCTGGGGGCAAAGGAATCGGGGCAGTGTTAGTCTCGCCAGAGGGTGATCACTACCCTTTTGCCAACAAGCTTGATTTTGATTGCACAAATAACATAGCAGAATATGAAGCATGTGTCATGGGGATTCGAGCTACTCTTGAGCGTAAAATTAAGTCGTTGAAGGTATACGGGATTCCATGCTCGTGATCTATTAACTATGAGGAGAATGGGGACCATGGATTCCAAATTGATGAATTATCAGAATCTTGTTCTAGATCTTATCAAAGAATTCTACGAGATTAGCTTCCACTATCTTTCGCGAGAAGACAACCAAATGGCGAACGCCTTGGCTACCTTGTCTTCGTTGATAAGAGTCAACAAATAATCTGATTTGAAGCCTATACAAATGAGTATATATTAGTCTCTACCTATTGCTATAGCATCGAGAAAGGTGAAAAAGACGTACATCCTTGGTTTCATGAAATTTTGAGGTACCTAAAAACTCGTAAGTACCTAGAGCAGGCTACTGAGAATGAAAAGAGGATATTGCGAAGGCTAGCAAGCGAGTATGTCCTGGCTGGGGAGATCCTGTACAAAAGAAGGAAAGATCAAGTGCTATTGTGATGTGTAGATGTTGTCGAGGCCAAAGAGATTCTTGAAGAAGTTCATGAAGACGTATGCAGAACACACGCCAATGGATTTACAATGGCTAGGCAGATTATGAGGTTTAACTATTATTGGTCAACTTTGCAAGAAGACTACATCAGCTACGCCAGGAAATGGCATAAGTTTCAAATTTATGCCGACAAAATTCATGTCCCTCCATTGCCGCTACATGTCATGAACTCCCCATGGCCATTTTCTATGTGGGGCATGGATGTTATCGGGCCTATATCCTCGAAGGCTTTCAATGGGCACCAATTTATCTTCGTGGTTATTGATTACTTCACCAAGTGGGTAGAAGCAGCCACTTATGCCAATATCACCAAATCGGCAGTATGTAGATTCCTGAAGAAAGAAATCATATGTCGATACGGGATGCCAGAAAGTATCATATCTAACAATGCATTGAACTTGAATAATAAAACCATATAAGAAGTATGCAAATAGTTCAAGATACGACATCACAATTTCTCGCCATACCGCTCATAGATGAACGGAGTAGTGGAAGCAGCCAACAAGAATATCAAGAAGATTGTTCGAAAAATGGTGGAAACTTATAAAGACTGGTATGAGAAGCTACTGTTTGCTCTATATGCCTATCGTACATCAGTCAGGACCTATACTGGGGCAACCCCTTTTTCTTTAGCTTATGGGATGAAGGCGGTACTACCCGTCGAGGTCGAGATTTCTTCCTCCGAGTTCTATCAGAGCTGAAACTAGATGAAGCAGAATGGATCCGAGCCATATATGATCAACTAGCTTTGGTTGAAGAAAAAGACTAAAAGCCATCTGACACGGTTAAATGTACCAAAAAAGGATGATGTGAGCTTTTAATAAGAAGGTTTGCCCGAGGGAATTCCGGGAGGGAGAGCTAGTGTTAAAAAAGTTCATACCCAATCAGAGAGATTTCTGAGGAAAATGGACGCCAAACTGGGAAAGCTCGTATGTTGTGAACAAAGCCTTTTTAGAAAGAGCTTTAATTTTGACTGAAATGGACGACAAAGATTTGCCCAGCCTTATGAAGTCAGATTCAGTCAAGAAATATTTCACCTGAAAAAGGAAGGCGACTCAAATTTTGGCAGAGAAAAGCTAAGGCTTAAAATGATCAGTTCCCTTGAGGCTCCGTGGTACGAGGAGAATTTGTGCATGTTGAGATATCGTCAAAGCACCTAAGGCCTCCTAGACACATAATGATTTTTGGCAAACCAATTTAGCAAAGCTCGTCAGCTAGATATCTGGGGCACCTAATTTTGTCTTTTTGCTTGATTTTCGTTCAAAGTTTGTCATCTAAATGTCATGAACTTTACTTTCAATAAATTCTTTTTTTCATCTTATCTTTGTGTACACAAATATCATATGTTGACATATGGATCAGTGAGCTAACAAATCTAAAAAGACCCATCTGCATTGCTTTTGAAAGATTCCTAACAATACAGGGACCAAAAACAGTCATGATTCAAAAAAGGACACTATCGTCGATAAACAGACTAAGAGAAAAATAGGCACTACCCAGACAGAATGTGGGGTAAATAGTTTTTGCAATCTGATCAGACCTGAAAAGAGAAAGCCGAAGGACTAAAACAGAGTTCGAGCAGAGGATGACGTTGGATGCTTAAGTCGATCTCGAGACTAAAATTTATTCTCGAATGGCATTTTGCATTCATGCTAGAATCATTCATGCATTCATTAGACAAATTTAAGCTATGATCATTTGACTCATGCTAATCATAACATCTCGAATATGTTCACGATGTTTCACAGATCTGATCCCCCGGCAAGTGGTGGAATAGATTAGCACAACAATTTTATCTCCCAGAAATTACAACAGAATGAGCACGACAACAACTTTATTTGAAGAAGAACAAGCACGATAACAAGTTTATCTCCCTGAAATGGCATCGGAACGAATGAAACAAATAGATCTCGTCTCATTGAGAGTGCAATGGAATAGATCATCTATTCTACTTACCCCAAAGAAGCAGAATGAAAGAACAATTACATAATGCTATGCCCTTTTAGAGGAAGAAGTCAAGGTGATCAGAGGTTGGGAAGATCGTGGTTCCCGCCATGATGAAGCGGATTCTCCATTTCCCAGATCTCGCTCTACCATTGATGATGCAGCAGGTCATATTTTCTAGGTCTAGTTTTGTTGTTGACTGTGCGACTGGACTAAATATTTTCTTCGGACCTCATTTTTAAATTAATAAAAAATCAAAGGAAAAATAGGATCTAAAAAGAAAGAAAGAAAAAGAATGAAAAACAAAAAATGGCAAAAAAATCAAAAAAAAAGAAAAAAAAAAAAAAAAAATTAAAAATAGAAAAAATCCAAAACAAATTCCCAAAAAGAAAATTGAAGTTAAAACTTCGATCATGCCACTTCGTCAGAGTTGTAGCAGATCAAACCTTCTTCTCGAGATCATGCCACTTCATCAGAGTTGTTGCAGATCGAACCTTCTTCTCCAGATCATGCCACTTCGTCAGAGTTGTAGCAGATCGAACCTTTTTCTCGAGATCGTGCCACTTCGTCATATTTGTTGCAGATCAAACCTTCTTCTCCAGATCATGCCACTTCGTCAGAGTTGTAGCAGATCGAACTTTCTTCTCGAGATCCTGCCACTTCGTCAGAGTTGCTGCAGATCAAACTTTCATCATCCGATCACGCCTCTTCGTCAGAGTTGTAGCTTGATCGAAACTTTCTCTAGATCATGCCTCTTCGTCAGAGTTGTAGCTTGATCAACACCTTCTCCAAATCATGCCTCGTCGTCAGGGTGACAGCTTGATCAGAACTAACTCATGGTCTTGCCTCTTCGTCAGTGTTGTAGCTAGACCAACTTTATTAACTCCCGACCTTGCCTCTTCGTCAGTGTTGTAGTTGGGTCAAAATTTACTATCTTTTTCCTCTCATGGTAAAAATTGTATTAAAAAAAAGGTAGAAAAAAAAGAAAAAAAAGAAAGAAAAAAAAAAAAAAAAGAAGAAAAAGAAGAATTCTTTTAGATATGGTATCTACGTCGGTGTTGCAGATGGATCAAATATCAGAACCTGCACCATTCAATCCAGTCTCTTCGTCGGTGTTGCAGATGGATCAAACATCAGAGCCTTCATTCGATCCTGCCTCTTTGTTAGTGTTGCAGCTGGATCAAATGTCAGAACCTTCATCCTTTGATCCTGTCTATTTGTCAGTGTTGCAGTTGGATCAAGTTCTGTAGACCTTACTTCTCCGTCAGTGTTGCATCTAGGTCAAATTTTCTACAGGGAAAGGAAAGCCAGTGCCAAGAAGGAAGAAGCCCAACCAGACCAGATAAAATCGGTAATAAAAAATCAAGAGTTCTCTAGTTCAGTTCTAATTCGAACACAAAAGCAATAAAAAGGGATATTAGAAGGGAAAACAATTTCAAAAAAAATAGAAAAAGAGAGGTAAAAAGAATCTATTAAAACCCTTCGGTTTTGGTTAGATCTACTTACTTAGGATAAGATTTAGAAAAAAACCGATGTTAAATCCATATTTAAGAGTCAAAACTGGACCATAACGACCCCTTTGCATGCACTCCGGCCACCGCTCGCGGCGGTTCTCCGTCACCGGCGAGCAGTGGCGCACGACCGGAAGATAGGTTTCGACGGAGGGGGCTGTGAGAGGATTGAGAGAATATTATGTTTTTTTTAGTTATAAGATGAAATGATTTTTTTGGCTCAAACATGATATTTCTATGCTTTCCAAAACTACGCATTTTTGGACCTTATTATAACCCGCGTAAGACCCGACCCAGACCAGGAGGATCCGCGCGTTCTTCTTAATAGGGAAATCACCGATCCAGTCGCTCAGTTGTTGTATCCTTACATTTTTTCACTTTATTTCTGGTTTTATTCAATTCTAGTCACTATTTTTTTATTAATTTTGCACCTTAATCTCTAATTTGTTTCATTTCACTCACTGTTTTTAGTTCTAATATTATTATTATTATTTATACAATAACGTATTATATATTTATATATAATTACAGAACTTATCTTCTTCGAATTTTATAAATTTAAATGATTTTATATTAGAGATTATCGTAAAAAACGTGCCCCGAGCGTAGGGGTGCCACTTTTCGTTAATTTCTATTGCGAAACATTATTTTTAATTATAATATTAAATCATAAATTTCAAAATGATTTTCCTTTGTTCGATACTTTAATAGGAATTATGCCCCGGGTGTTGGGGTGTAAAATTCCTTTATATAAATAAATATTCTTTCAAATATTTTAAGGGATCACAATTTTAAATTAAATTTGAATTATTAATTTCTTTTATTAAAACAAATTGTAATCGAGCGGGAACCAATTTTGGGCGTTGTGGGGGTGCTCACCCTTCCCCACACGTAACCGACTCCCGAACCTTTTTTCTGGTTTTGCAGACCAAAACTCATTGTTTTAATAAAAATGACAAAAACAAGTTTTATTAGAATAACCGAGTTTTTAGGTGATCCAATCTCACCTAAATAAATAAAAAAGATTGGTGGCGACTCCCCGTTGTTACAAATATTATACTTACACATTTTAAATTCACAGACTAAACAATACATGGATAATATAAGTAAATTACAAGAATTAAATATATAGTCAAATTTGAGATAAAGAAATAAATTTACAACTTCCGCATAGTACGACTAATAATTGAATTTGACTTGATAAATGTAACATCTACCATTTAAGTTAAGATCAAAATCTTAAAATTTAAAAAGTTTAAACTAAAATTATCAAATAAGAATACAAAATGATTTATCTGTAAGGTATGCATGATATAGTGATTGATAACATAATTCTACCATTTTAAAAGCTTAATAGGTAAATTGGCCCATAGACATGATTTTTTGTTTTGGCTCTTAAAGTTTTTATTTTTGGAAAAATGGCATGTAAAGTTTTATTTTGTCAAAACTTTTGATCTCAATGTCGTTAAAAAATGGCGTGGCTCTTCTAATCATTAATGTGTAAAACGTGGAGGGTCAAATTACAAATAAACTATAGTTTAGAGGTCAACTGTGAAAAAACATAAAATATACATGCATAGAAACCTAGTTTCCGATGAGTTCCATAATGCTCTAGTCATTGTGCTCCGTTGTGCTTCAACTGTTCATGGACACGAATTTTACAACTAAATTATCGTCATGTCCTCAACTTTAAATAGTCATTAGATTATTTTTTATAAAAAAACCTTCTCAAAAATTATAAAATCAAGATTTATTTTTAGGATATTTAAATTTCTATCTCCAAATCTGATGCTAGGTCAAAATTTATTTGCGAATACTCATATTCTTAAATACTTTTGAGTTTTGATCGTTTCTATTTGAAAAAAAAACATCTTGAAGTCCTTCATAATAGATTGAATACGAAGAATACGACACAAATTGAGAAACGTGAAGAAAAAAAAAAGAAAAGAAAAGTGAAATGTTTTATTTTTTTCCCGTTTGATACTGAAACTAAATTTTATTTCCATTTTGACCAAAGAAGTTTAAGGACCAAAATAAAAATTTAAATATTGTTTTAAGATTTAATTTACATGTTAAACCATTATAATAAAATGAAATTGAACAGAAGAAAACTTTGCTGAAAATAATTGAAATCGGTGTAATTTGAAAAAAGAAAGAAAAAGCAAAACTAAAAACTCCAAATTCCAAGAAAATAATCCAAAACTGTTAAATACAGGATCAGAATTCAGACTAAATTGGTTCAATATATTCTTTTGGCAAAAAATTTGAAAAAACACTCCCTCGTAAAATTATTTGGAAAAATACCACCCATTCGGTACACATAGGCATGACTCGTGTTAATCCAAGCGAGAATTCATAACTCGCGTTACAGAGGATGCAAGTTCTATCTGATCTGAGGTCTCTTATCTGTTGGCGTCTTTTAAATATTCAGTAAACACAACTTGCGCCTGACAGGACACGAGTTCAAAGAGATTATTAGACGAAACGGCGAGGATTTATCACAATAAATATGAACAGTTGAAAAAAAATGACCGCGTTGAAAATACAAGGAACTCGCGCTACAGGAAATGCGGGTTCCTAGGTAATCACTAGGACGCGAGTTTCCTTCAATACTCACATTTGAACCGGTGCGAGTTCTGCTATAAATAGCCTCTACCCCACCACTTTATTCACACCAAACAAAAATTCTCTCTCAATTCCTTCTATAATCTTTCTCGTTTGTGAAAATATCTCGGTTAATATCTCGAGTTTGAAGTAATGGAGGGGCCCTTTATAAGGTTAGATCATAAACACGTCTTCGTTCATTTCGACGCAATGACACTCATTGATCCTGTATACCGACTTGAAAACGTATTCAAGGTATACCTATTCGAGTTTCCTCTAATCGAAAATGAACGTGATCGTGATATGATTGACGATGAACCTAAGATACGGCCAGATGAATCCTTGCGACACAACAAAAAAGGTCACCCAAAGTCAACTAGAATTCACTGTGTCGAGGATATGGTTCCTCGAGAACGGACCAAACAACATAAGTTGTGCAGTAATTGTAGGAACCCTAGACACAATATCATAAAATATCCTTATAGGACTCGTCCTCGATTCAACTAATTGTACTTCTAAGTGTATTGTTTTATTCCTAATTATCATAAACAACCTTCCAAGCTACGCTTTCTTATTTTCATAACATTTTTAACGCGATTTCTACAGCCTTTATGTAACACCCTATTCCCGGCCTAGAAGAGAGCCAGATCAGAAAGTGTTACCGAAAAACAGATTCGGAGATCATAAACTTAATTGGAGTTCATAATCTTATTCGAAGTGTCTTATTAATCTATTTTACGACTTATCAAACTAATTTATTAATGGCTTACTCAATTTGGGGTTAATTTTAAACTTTTTCAAACTTAGGGACTAAACTATAAATTTTACAAATTAAGGGTCCTTAACTGAATTTCAGGTTATCAATCTGAAGTTTAACTTTCTGATTATTCTTCTATGAAATTTCATTATGAACCAAGGTCGTTTACCTATCCGATTAGACCATACAATATTTAGTGACCATCTTGTAAATTATTCAAAGTTGTGTCCAAGACTTTTAACAGAATTAACTACCTCTGTATCGATACACTTTGGGGCCGTATCAATACGGATACACATAAACCTCATCCTCATTTGACTCTACCCAAAACCTGTATCGATACGCCATCATCTGTATCGATACACGTTGACCAAGGTTGGCCCGTTTTGATACACCCTAAGGCTATATCGATGTAGTTTATTTCCTAGACTTCACTGCCAAGATTCGTATCGATATATGCCCTTTTGTGTATCGATACGCCCTGTTTTACCTAGTCCAAATATGCAAGGCCGTATCGATACAGCTTGACCCGTATTGATACACATGTCTTGTAATGACATATTTTATCTGGTTTTTATTCGAATTAACCTGTTGAACGATGTCTGAATGACATGGAATTTTACCAGCAAGTTATTGATCCATAATTCTAATAGCATACCAAATTTTAGAGCATTTCGAATCCATTTACTAAGTTTTTATCGTTTAGTGTCCCTAGGCTCAATTTAACTAGTGTTACTATCTTGAAAACACAACATATTCTATATTTAACACTTAGAAACTTTAGGGCCTTTATACACATATCAAAATAGACCATTGTAACTTATCTAAGCCCTATGCCACCTTACTAGGAGTTCAAAACAAAATTTAAGCATACATGGAGATTGGTGGAAGTGACTTGCAATTTCAATAACACAATCAAGGCTCGGATTGCTTCAAGGTCCAGAAATGCATGAGTCACACAGATGTTAGGCTTACATAGCCTAGTGAGGTAGTTATAACAAATGCAACATAAATTTATCAATGACATGAATGACATATAACATGCTTGTATGACATATACATAAATCATTATTCATATATAGATTATATTCAAGCCAAATGTCACATTTTCATAAATTAAATGTAAACTGTAAACACATATCATTTCCTTAGACATAGCAACCAATGGATACGTAGATTCCCCTATACACCAAATTATATCGAAAGTAGGCCTTAGCCTTAAGCCGTAGCTCCGAAGTTCCTTACACAATCCAGCATTTTCTCCCCACATATAGGTCGTAGCTCGGACCGTAGTCCAATCCCTTACTTAGCGAGCTCAATAACCCTATCTCATGTCAATTGTATCCAATGTCCACATGTGGCCAAGGTTACATTTATCACCATAAACTCACCTTTGTGCCCTTAGGCCATATTATGTCGGATTATAAATTGAGCCTTGGCCCCAAATAGCATATCATAACATGTTCATATCAAATTCCACACATAACATATTCAAATATCATACATAAGTTCACGTATAACATATTCAAATATGAAGGACTTACCACACTTATCATAGAATCCTCATACATTTGATCTACTTGAGCCCTTACCAAGATGCAAGTTTCTAAGCACAAAACAAATGCAACCGGGATGGCACCTAGCCAATCCCATGACACAACTACACTCACCTAGTACTCAGAGACTTCAAGGTTCTCGGATAGCGATCCCTTTACCGTTGGAAGAGTTTAGAATAGCCGATGGTGAAGATGGCTTGGCTCCACCACTTGAGCTAGTTCAAAAATTAGAGGATTGCGTTAGAATCGAAACAAATTATTCATAAATGTTTTTCAAGCTTACCAAAGCTCGTAGATAACATCAAAATAAGGAAATCAACCATCTAACACATGGGCTTAGCTTGAACATTCAAGACCTAAATCTTGAAACTAAACTCTAAGGATTGATGGAATCATCAAATTGCCATAGGGGTTTTACTTACCAAGCTAAAAGCTTTCAAACCTCAAACTCAAGCAAAGGTCAAAGATTGGATCGAGGTGCTTGCTTAGAGAGGAAGATGACAATGGAGGTGTATGCTTGGCTTCTTAATGACAAAGGTGAGATTTGGTTTCGGGATATTCAAAACAAATGAAGAAAGCTTTTCCTTGTCTTTTCTAAGGTGACTAAAGCCTTAATCATTCTCCGCCTCACTCTTAGCCAATGGGAAGTTTTCCCTTAGCAAAGGGTTTGCTTAACCCATTAATTAATACATTTTCTCAATCTTTTTCAACTTTTGACAATTGGTAACCAATTGTCATCCTTTTCTGATCAATCTTACGTGGAGAAGTGATAAGCTAGTAGGTGACTCAGCCCCTACTTCCAATCTTTTCAATTTGATCACTAAATCGATTTGGGCAGGGACCCGTATCGATACACCTTATGGTCGTATCGATACGGCTAGACTGAATTGGGTAAGTTAGTTAAAAACAGTTAGGTCGTATCGATACAGGTCCTACCATATCAATACGCCTTGCCCAGATTCAGCATTTCTAGTATTTTCAATGAAACCCCTAACTTCTATTCTTTACAAAAAGGTCCAACCATTTCTATTAAGCCTAAATAACTTTCATTGCTTCAAAATTGGGTACAAGATTCGACAATTACATCATTCAAGCATAACCGATACAAAATTTCTGATCACCGGAACCTAATTTCAACTAAACCAGTTTTCGAGGTGTGACACTTTATGCTCCGATTTCTGAACCATTGTGAACATTTTTTCTCGTACTACAATGTGAAAGTTAAATAACAAGAAAAAATATCCCCCAACATACTACAAAATTGACTCAAACTTGACTACAACCCATGTTTTTTTAAGGCTTTTGAACATAGTTAGATAGCGTTATTAACGCGATTTCTATAGTCTTTAGGATGCCTTATACACTTCGATTTCTGAGCCATTGTAAGCATGTGTTTCCGTACTACGATGTGAAAGTTAGTTAACAAGTAAAAATAACCCGCAACGTATCACAATATCGACTAAAACATGACTACAAACCCATGTTTCCATGTTCTTCATGCAAAGAAACATGGCAATATTACGTTTCTAACGCGGTTTCTATAGCCTTTACAGCTATAAAAGTTCAAACCTACGAAAATTTATTTCCCAACACCATGCAAATTCACCTTGAACATGCCTATCGAGCTCTGTTTAAACAACACACACAAAACTCGCATCTTGTGGGCCGCGAGTTCAGTTTGATAAAATCTCGTCAACTCGTTTGAAAATAGCGTCGATTCGTTTGAAAATCACGCCGAACTCGCGTCTTGTGAGCCGCGAGTTTGTTTTATTTCTTAAAATATTCGAATAAAATATAATATAATTTACATCTGATGAAACTCGCATTGTACGAAAAGTGAGTTCAAAAAATGTGTCTGACAAAACGCGAATAGTACCTATGTTGACTAAAAAGGAAGTATTTTTCCAAATCTTATTTTGGGAGGTGTTTTTTCAAATAAATTCCCAAAAGGAAATATTTGGTCAATATTGCCCGGAATTCATCAGGAACCCAAATTATAATATTTGTTTTTCTTTTTATTTCTGGCAATTGAAAGTCCTTCAACTTGTAGTTTAAAGGAGAGGCGAAATCAATGACAAGAACAGGACTGAAAGAAGCTGCTATCACAAAAATGTACATAAAATCATCATGGAAAACTGATATACATTAAATAAAGCATAATTAATTGATTGAGTATGTGGTGCGGCGTGCTATGATGCGGTATCTACCGAAATATTACAAAATATAAAACTTAAAATGTTATTCATCAACTTAAATTTTTATATATTTTATAATATTTTAGATTGGTGGTCTCATGACAAGTATCGATACTTATAAAAATCTAAAATACTATCAGAAATTATAAGTATCGATACTCGGAACTAAATTTTGATACTTAACTATCAACCTAAAATATTATAAAAGTTATAATATTTTACAATTTTAAATTATATATTTTATAATATTTTTAGTTGATGTTGCACCATAGTCACACCGCGACTCTGCCGAAATTAGAATCGCCCAAATTGAAATGAATAGATTTCAATAAATAAGGGTGATCACTTTTAGTTGATGTTGCACCATAGTCACACCGGTGCAGTTATTATTAATTACGATTATCTAAACAGCAAGTAAAGGGTGATCACTTTTAAGTCGGTCCAAGAAAATTTACTGTGAAAGTGATCAGAGTTTCCAGGGCCACGTGATTGCAACCGGAGATGGTAAAAGCCCTGTCGCCCTGATGGTTTACTTGTTTACGAATTCACGAATTATTAGATTTTATGATTTTGAGGGAGTGAACGCATTGGGTGAGAAATATTATTATTGTTAAAAGATATATATTTGAGTAGTTTGTTTGCATAATGTGTTTTTTTAAGATGTTGTGTTTATTTTTAGGTTTAACCGTCAGATAGGTGTTCAAATTATGCTCTTTTTTTCAGTTAGGTGCTCAGATTATTTTTCGGGCCAAATAGGTGACTAAAGTTTTATTCCGTGACCCATTTAAGGTTCTTCGTTAATTCCACCGTTAAAGAACACATGTCATCTCCCGAAAATTCTAAAATTATATTAAAAATAAATAAAATTACTTAATATTTAGTAATTCTCTAAGTTTTTCAAATTACACAAAACAACCCCAAATTTCAAAATCCCTAACTCCCCAAAAACCTAAATCTCGATTTAGGCCGATTCCACCACATATTTTCATGCCGCCGTCCACCACATAGGTCGCCGGACCATCTCGACCATTTCTCCTACCATTCTATTGCCGAAAATTGACCGACGTCGTGCGAATCGCCGAAATTATCGAATGGTTCTTTTGAACGATTCGAGACGAACGACGACATGAGGGGCGATGAACGATTTGTGAGTTGTTCGGCGAGGGAAAGACACTTCATTCCATCGCCAGCAACACGGCCAATGCCGGTAGGAATGGTCGGATTTGAGGGTTAGGGATTTGAAGACTATTTGAAAATTTTAGGATATTTTTTTATTTTGTTTTATTAATTTTATTTATTTTTAATATATTTTTTTTTATTTTTTAGGAGGTGACACGTGTCTTTTAACTGTGAGAATTAACGAAGAACCTTAAATGGGTCACGGAATGAAATGTTAGGCACCTATTTGGCCCGAAAAATAATTTGGGCACCTAACTGGAAAAAATAGCATAGTTTGGGCACCTATTTACCTATTAAGCCTTATTTTTAAATGGTTACGAATAAAGAACATGTTATTATATAATAATAACATAAAATTAAAAAAATCGAGAGAGTCAATGAGATGAGAACGGATTCGAATATTCAAATCAATAATATTTCGAAAATTCAGTTCTTGATCTAGTGATCATGGATGTTCATATATTTTATCCTTTGTATAAATTCAGACTTCAATATTTATTTTAAAAATATTATTGTAATACTATTTCATTAAAAAATAATATTTCAAATTACTAAATGTATGGCATTTCAATGTTAGACAATTTGGAATAGGACCTAGACGCATTTGATGCGTCGTGTAATTTGCTTTAAAAAAATTCAACTACAAAATGTGATTGATGTCATGTTTCGTTGGGACTGAGGAAAGAAATTCAAAAAATTAAATTTAATGTAGTATTTGTATAATTTTGTAAGTTTTAAATTTAAAAATTGAGGCATTAAATAAAATTAAAAATAAAGTCGTTTTCTTTAAATAAAATTTTAAATCATTAATTAATAAAAAGGTTGAATTTAATAACAATACGGGATTCAAAAAATTAAACCTTACCAATCTCGAGCACCAAAGGATTGTTTGAGCCATTTTACCAAGCACTCATTCCAGAAAGATTTAAAAAATAATTTCATAATGTAATTATAATTAAATATCATATATCTCTATCAACTTCAATACGTTGATTGAATTAGGGTTACAAATTAATTCAATATAATTTCAATTAAAAATAAAGATAAATTACACAAAATGACACTAAACTTTAATATTTGCATCGAATATATTACTGAACTAAAAATTAATATTATTATACCTCTAAACTTAGAGTTTGGCTTCAATTCAAACACTCCACCGTTAACTCCCTAATAAATCGCTGACATAGACCTTTACAGAAATGACGTGGATGATAAATAAATAGTTCTTTTTGCCACGCATGATCCATTTAAGATATATTTTATTTTTATATTCAATATAAAATCCTTTTTTTTATGAAACTGAAATCCCTAATTACTTTTCATGCCCATCATTAGATGCAATTATCGCCGATGAAAACCATGGAAGCAGTATGACGACGGTGAACTGAGCGAGGCGTTCGAATGGAGAAATCCATTTCATTTCTGGTGGGTGGGTGTAGATATCCGGCGAAACTAACGACATAGTGATGGGTTTATTCTTGGGGTGTCCATACATAATTTTTTATGTGATGGACTTGGTGCTACTCTGTTTTTCTGTATGGCAGGTGAACCAAGTGAAGTTTCAACCGGCCTGGGACCGATCCACCCTGTTGGGTCCAAGAAACCCACCAAAAGTTGAAGCCTCAGATCATGAGTTCCTAACCTTGGAGAAAGGTTTGGATCCTTACAAACAAGATAACAGACATGTAGTGAAGGAGTGTTTTTATGTGGAAGATGAATGCTTAGACCAGTTCAAGGCTTTGCTTTCTAAATAAAGTAGTTTGGGTTTAACTATGTTTGAAATCTTGTGTGCTTATATTTAGCGAGCCAAGTAAGTTTAAAAAGTTTGGTTATTTTCATATAATGTTTAAGATAAGTTACATTCTATAGATGAAATATAAATGGGTTTTCATTGTTGATATAAAATAGGATGAAAGCCTCAAAGATTGTGAAGTTTTCATATTTGATGAATATTGGTAGAGTGGTAAAGCCATCACTACCTACTGGTTATTGGGGCAACATTTGCGTCACAATGTACGCCAAGGTAAGTGCCAAGGACCTACCCGAGCAACTTTTGTGGAATACGTCTGGATAGATAAAAAAAAGAGCAAAAACAATGCCAGTGATGAGTATGTGCATTCTTTCATCGATTTATAAGAAATACACTATGAAGATGGCATTACGGCTGAAAAAGGGGTGAGTGGTTTCATTGATTGAAGGCATTTAGGCCATTCGACAGTGGATTTCGATTGGGGAGGTCTTATAACGACATTGCCGCTTTCAACCAACTTCCTTGAGTGTATGGAGACATGCTTCTTCCTGCTGTACGCTTCATCAAATAATACAGGGAAGAACAAAGGGTTTAAAGTGTTGGCAAGCTTGTGTGGGAGTTGAGACTGACATGGTTGATTTTAGACAAGAGATAGAGACGTTTAGCTGGGAAGAATTTAGTAAACTTTGACTTGTTTCCTGAAGTTGAATTCTGATGGTAGCATTGAGCTTTGTCTTTGCTTTTGTTTGGGGTGAATTTGGCTAATAATGATGAAGAGCGTGGCAATTCGATCGAATAAAGCCAAGAAGGGGTGAATTGGATTTTTAAAGATTGGTGGACACTAATTGCAAAGGTAAGAAATTGCAAGGAGATTTAGAGTGGTTCAACTCCCTCAATGGAGTCTACATCCACTACCTTAGTGACCACACTAAGAATTTTCCACAAATTCACTAATTTGTCTTTCCTTTAAGGATAAGGAGTAACCTTACACAATTCAATAGACTTATACCCCAAAGTCTATTGAATTCTTTCCCAAATTTTAGTACAAAGAACCAAACTAGAAAATCCTCACAAGATAGGTGTTTGCACAATGTAAGCACTCTCACACACCCAAAGAAACAATAGGAAATAAATTACAATGAAGAACAACACTAGTGTTTACAAGAAAGATAGAAATTTGAGCACAATTTGAGTTGTTGACAACTTAAATGTTTGGATAGGCTTTCTTGTTGTTGTTGAGATGCTTTGATCTTGATTTTATATCTTCTCTATCAATACTAGCCGTTTGGAGCCGTTTGGGATGTCATAAAGCCTTTACCTATAATTTTTTTTTAGCATTTATAGTACGAGGGATCGATCCCTTTACCAAGGGGATCGATCCTTTTTCATAAAAATATGACCGTTGAAACTAAGGAATCGATCCTTTTGCACTAGAAAGCTGGAAGTGAAAAAACAATGAAACTATCAACCAAGGGATCGATCCCTTTATTTAGGGGATCGATCCTTTTTGCCTTGAAGTCTGGAAAACATAATTTTTAGTGCAAAACGGATCATACTTGTTTAGAAAAAGATCGGCTAAGATGGAAAACATTTGAAACAATTTTTTCAAGTTTGTTTGGACTTTGAATTATTTTTGAAAGATTTAATATATTCGATTAAGTCCAAAAACAAATTTCTTTTAATTTGTTATTGTAATGACCCTTATACAAACCAAATTAAACCCATTACCCTAACTAAACCCGTTTACCCAAACCCGGATCCAGGCCCCTATACCTGACCCGGATCCGACCCAAACCAACAAAAGACCAAAAAACCCTAATCTCTAAAGTGGTGACCTGGCCACGACCTCTCTTCGCCGCCCGTCATGCTCCGCCACCTCTTCGACGGCAACCAAAACAAATAAAATCCCAATCCCTAAAATCTATACAAAATCCAGAAAATCCAAAAAAAATATAATCAAAATCAAAATCTAAACTACCCTCTGGCCGAACCCATACCTTCAACCATACCCTATCTCAGACCTATTTCCCCAAAATCCGGATTATCTCCATCATACGGATCTGCAACAATTAAAAAATGGGGGATTTGTTAGTTTGGAACCGGATATAAGAAACCAAAAAACCGAAAGAAGAAAAGGAGGAGTTTTTTGGGTTCTAAAAAATGAGATAGATAGAAAAGGGGAGAGATCTTTTTGTTCAAAAAAATTTGAAGAAAAAGGGGTTTTTATTCTGGAAGTTTGTACTGAGAATTTTGAAGCATTAATAAAATTTTCAAAGGTAAAACACTAGAAATATATTCGAACTTTATTTTGGTTTGAATCAAAGCTTTTATTCGAATCGAAGTTTGTTTTAAAAAGAAAGAGAAAGAGGGAAAGGCCAAGGTTTACCTACGGCGTTCGTGCTGCGTTGGTCCCTCTCCGCCGCCGTGAGGCCACGCCGGTGAACGGCGCAAATGGGAGGGTGACCGGCTGCCTAAGGATTAGATGAGAGTAGATGAGAGCATTTAGATTAGGGTTATTGTTTTGTTTGTTTTTTAAACCCAATTTCGACTGATATAATAACCCATTCCATATGTTTTAAACCAAATAGCAAAACGGCGCCGTTTCACGGCCCGATCCACGCGGTGACCCGGTAACCAGGGATGATCCGCGGTTTTTTTAAAATGGGTTAATTGCACGAGTGGTCCCTAAACTCTTTTCCCGCTTTCACTTATAGTCACGGGATAATTATATTTTTGATCCTTCAGTTTTCACGCGTGTCTAATATCGTCATTGTTTTGGCTTTTAATTTCTGTTTTATTTGAATTTGGTCACCTGTTTATTTAATTTTCAGTCCCTTATTTGTTGTCATTTATAGTTATGCCCATGCATGTTGCATTTGTTTTATTTCAGTCCTTGTTGTCTTTGTTTATGCCATGTAAATTATTAATCCATGCATTTTAGTCCTCTTTATGTCATTACCATGCAATTAAATACTAGTGCATTTTAATTCTTAGCATTTATTTACATTATGCTTTGTATATATCTTAATTCACGTATTATTATTATTATTACCATTATTATTATTATTGTTATTATTATTATTATTATTATTATATTTTATGTGTTAGATTAATACTTATGTATTTATGCCATATTAGTGTTTTGTTTATGTTAGATATGTTTTTATTTATAAGTTAGATTAATATGTATGTATGTATGTTTTAGATTATTATTTTATTTATGTTAGATATGTTTTTATTTATGTGTTAAATTAATAGTTATGTATGTATGTTTTAGATTAGTATTTTATTTATGTTATGTTAGTATTTCATTATGTTAGTATTTATTTATATTTTTTATCGCAAGGTATTTATTTATATTTGTCATGTTTTTTAAGTTTGCATAACGAACATATATTTTGTCAATGCGGTGCCCTTTTATTCGAGCGTAAACGGGGCCAGTATCAGGCGTAGTGATAGTGGTTGGGCGTTTACTCTCGAATAACGGGGTCTTTAAAATTTACTCGCACTTATAACCGAATTTTAATCTAATCGTCACTTTAATCCGGAAAGTTTAATATTAATAAAGCGGTAATTATTAAAGTACCAATTTTGGGCGGTGTGGGGGTGCTAATCCTTCCCCATCCGTAACCGACTCCCGAACCCATCAATTTTAAATCTCTGGTTTTTTATGGTGTTCGGCCTACCTAAGTGGCCGGTGGCGACTCCAATTTTAAATAAAATGCGGGTTTTCTAAAACTCCACGCGGAATAAAATATTTTCCAAAAAATAAAAATAAAACACATCTTTTTAGCGAGAAAAAAACATCGCTACAGGTTATATCAAAATATTAGTTCAACAATCTCCCCCTATTTGATATAACAAAACTCTTTCAAAAAATTGTTTTTGACAAATGCTCCTCCTAAGAAAAAATAATTTTTACGTTGATGAATGGTTTTGAAAACTTGTTTAAATAAGCTCCAATTTTTCTAAAATTTATTTTTTCTCCCCCTTTTGTTATATCAAAAATAATTCAAGAAAATTGTTAGCACATAATAACAAAGAAGAATTAATATCCATAAGTACTTAAATTAAAATCCATAAAACATCCATGAGTACCAAAATGAAGTAGCAACATAAGCATCATCCAACAAATAGTCATAATAATAAAATGTAGCAAAGTCAACCAAAGCATAATTTAATGTGATGTCCATGTATGCATGCATCTAAGATGGATGTGGGAATGGATAACCATCAAGCTTGCGCTGAAGAGCGCTAAAAGCATCTCCCAAAGAAGCCTGACGTGCCTTAAGAGAATCAAGCCTAGAATCCATGTGAGACTTAAGAGATCCAATAGATGAGTCCACATGACGAATGAGAGACTCATGAAGCTCCCTCAAAGACATGTCATGAGAACTAGCATCGGTGGAAGCTCTAGGAACGTCATCCATGTGTTCATCTTCATGATCTTCATCTCCTTCTTCATGGTGTTCAGTTTCAGGATCTTCGCCTTTCTTCTTCACCCAATTCATAGAGAATTCAGGTTCTTCTTTGTATCCCAATCGATCCATAGAATAACGACCAATAATATTGTTGGGGGGAGGATTGATGTCGAGCTCAAAAGATGTATCAATGTCAAGCATAGCAAAAATATGGCTAAGATACATACCATAGACTAAGGTTTTAACTTTCTTAGCCTTGATGATCTTTACCATATCTTCGAAAATGAATGCGGCAAGATAGAGAAGAGTTTTCATTACGAATGCAATAAAGCCACTAATAATCAAACTCTCGAACCGATGAATACTTCGTCCCACGAGGACGAATCACATGAGTGAGAATAAGGTGCAAGAGACGATCATGAAGCGGAAGGAAAGTGGTTTGATTGTTCTTGACATGAGAATTAGAAGGATAAGATCCTTTTTCAATTTCAATGCCCTCATCGGAAAGACTAAAAGCATTTGCAATAAAATCAGCGGTGAGAGAGATATGCTTACTCAAAATATAGGATTTAATTGTTCGAACAATGGTGCCATCCGGTTGTTTTGAAGAAGACACGGTGGCATTAGAATAAAATACTCGAACAACAGTAGGAAAAGTTGGCCCCTTGAATTTTAAAAATTCCATCCATTGAAATTCCGCAAATCTTTTCAAGTAAGCAAAACCAAGTTTGGTTAGGAAATCAAAATCAATGGAGCGAGTTTCCTTAATCGGCGCGGATGTAAAAAGATTTCGAAAACGATCACTTTCCTTAGAGTTTCTAAACAAGATTCAAAAGAATTTGAAGATGGAGGAGGGTTGGATGACAACCCATTCCCCTTAGAAGCCATTGTCTTTCTTTTTGACATTTTTGAATTAAAATGGATTTTGATTAAGAGAAGAATGTAAAAAGGTGTTTAGGGAAGATAAAATAGAGTTTTTTATGAATTAAAAACACAAGAAAAGCTTGAAAATAAGGTTTGGCAGAAATGGGTATAGGTGAAATTTTGGTTGAGGTTTTTTATCAAACACCTTGTGGGTGTAGAGCAAAAATAAGGGTTTTGATAGATTTTTTTAACAAAGGGTAAACCTCCTGCAACAAAAATCAATGATTTTCAATAAAAATAAGTTCTCTAACATAACCTAATTCAACCAATAAACTCAAATTTTCAAATAAGTTTCGAATGGGAAAAGTTAGGTTTATGGAACTTACCCAAAAGATGATTTTTGAAGAACAACTCAAGAACAAGAGCCTCCGATTTGGAGAAGAAAACCCCAAGAAATTCATGTTGAAAGCGTTGAAAGACAATTAGGATGGAAGATTTTAAGATTTTTTTTCGAAAAGGGGTTGGTTTAGAGTGTTTTGGGTGAGTTTTGGACGATCAAGATTTTTTTAAAAAAAATAGCGCGTGTTTTGGCACTTAAAAGAAAATGTCCAACCTTCATGCCTAAAGGGATCGATCCCTTGGGTTTAGGGGTTCGATCATTTTAGTGTAAACAACTAAGGATCGAAAAAGAGGGCTTACTACCAAGAAAGGGATCGATCCCTTTTATTGGGGGGTCGATCCTTTTTTGGAAAAGTGCATTCTAGGCACAATGATCAAAAAGGATGGAATTCAAACTCTAATTGAGGCAACCAAGGCATATGAATGATATGAAATGAGTTTTAATGCCTTAGAAATTATCTAAGGTCATAAATGTTAACTTGAAACAACAAGATATGCAATTAAAACCATATATAAATTTTTAGTCTTATAATTACACACAATGAAGTTCATTTCAAGTTACATACACTCAAAGGCTCTATAGGTTCTAAGCAAGCATTTTTGACAAATTTGCTACAACAAAAACATCATATTCTCAAAAAATTCATCATGCAAAAAAAATGAAGCATAGAGAACATGATATCACATAATCAATCAAATATTACAAATTTAAGGCCAAAACATAGGTATAAGCGTATTAAGCCATAGATTTGCAACTCATGCATTATTGACTCCCCTTTACTATAAGCATTAAAGCACTCTATAGAGTCATTCAACCATGTTATCAAGATATAAGAACACATAAAACAACATGATTAAGTAACATTAAATAATAAAAAAAGTTACCACTTGAACTAAGATAGGTTGATTATACCACATCTTCTTCAAGTGTCATTCCTTCTAGTGTGTCTAGAGCTTTTCAATTTCTTCATTTGGCTCATCATGGCTCCAACACACCTACAAAAGGGAACTATACATGTTTTGGTACCCAAATTCTTTTGGGCCCATGTGAGTTATTTCCTAAAATTCTAGCCCCTTTTGGTATCCATTTTGATAAAAGATCATATTCCTTGTTAGCAATGAGTCCCTTAGGAACCCAAATACTTTTAATTACATTTTTATTATATGACCTCTGGGGACCATCACATCTATAACAATTAAAGTTCTTTCTAACATAGTTGGGTCTTGAATTTTCACCTTTCTCAAAACCTTTTGTCCCAACTTTGTTAAAAGAAGCTTTAAGATCATCAAGTTCCTTTTGATGATCATCATGGACCATTCAAAGTAAGTTGTGCAAGTCTTGATTTTTATTTTCAAATTCTTTTATTTTGACTTGCATTTCCTCAACTCTACTTTCAAGCTCCTTATTAGATTTAGAAAGAGAATCATTTTCAATTTTCAATTTTGAAATGATTTTTATATTTTTCAAAATTGACTCTTCAAATTCCAAAGCTAATTCATCATAGGCCTCTTACAATTCATCAAATGTATAATCAATTGAAAAAGATGAATTAGAAGTTACCATAGAGTCATCATCTATTGCCATGAGACACAAGTTGGCTACTTCATTCTCGTCATCATCGGATGATTCGTCATAGCTCCAAGTAGTTATATTAGCCTTGTGCTTCATTTTCTCAAAGCTCTTATTCTTTAATTGGGGACACTCAAACTTGGTATGTCCTGACTTTTTACATTCATAGCAAATGATTTGATCTTTGTCTTTGGATTCACTTTTGAAGCGCTATTCTCTTTGATATCTTCTTCCTTTATTGGACCTCATAAGTCTTTTGAATCTCTTGGCGGACATGGCCATTTCTTTGTCTTCATCTTCTCCACTAGCATCACTCTTTTCTTTTGTTGCTTTGAGAGCAACTCCAAATTTATTCTTTTCCACTACTTTCTTCTTTTCTTCATTCCCTTTTGACATCAACTCATGTGTAAGCAAAGAACCAATGAGTTCATCTAATTTGAGAGTTTTGAGATCCTTTGCTTCATTGATCGACGTTTTCTTTGACTCCCATGATTCAGGAAGAGATAGATAAACTTTCTCACAAGTTTATCTTCCGAGATCACTTCTCTATAGCCCTTCAAACCATTTACGATCACGGAAAATCGATCGGACATGGACTTGATGTCTTCCTTATGATCTATTTTGAAGTTTTCATAGTTGAGGTTGAGGAGCCCGATTTTGGTCTCCTTCACTTGGTTGGTGCCTTCATGAGTGACTTCAAGCTTGTCTCAAATCTCCTTGGCATTAGAACAAGATGAGACCCTTCCATATTCATCAGGACCAAGTGAACAAAAGAGGATGTGCATGGCCTTGGCATTTGTAGAGAATTTCTTGTTCTCATCATTGCTCCAAGATTCCATGTCACTAGTTGGAGCGGTGTAACCGGTCATGGTGATCTTCCAAGCTTCAAGATCAAAATCTTGAATAAATAATTTCATTCAATTCTTTCAATAAGCATAGTTGACTCAATTGAAGAATAGAGGCTTGTTGGTGGGTTGTGAATCGCCCCAAGCTTCAATAGTGGAAGAGGAAGCCACAGATGACCTTGTGGATGATTGCACACTTCTTGGATCTTCTCAAGTGGTTGTAAGACCTTCCAATGAGCCAAGCTCTGATACCAATTGAAGAGTGTGGCAATCGATCGAATAAAGCCAAGAGGGGGTAAATTGGATTTTTAAATATTGGTGGACATTAATTGCAAAGGTAGGAAATTACAAGGAGATTTAGAGTGGTTCAACTTCTTCAATGGAGTCTACATCCACTACCTTAGTGACCACACTAAGGATTTTCCAAAAATTCACTAATTTGTCTTTCCTTTAACGATAAGGAGTAACCTTACACAATTCAATAGACTTATACCCTAAAGTCTATTGAATTCTTTCCCAAATTTTAGTACAAAGAAGCAAACTAGAAAATCCTCGCAAGATAGGTGTTTGTATAATGTAAGCGCTCTCACACACCCAAAGAAACACTAGGAAATAAATTTCAATGAAGAACAACACTAGTGTTTACAAGAAATATAGAAATTTGAGCACAATTTGAGTTGTAGATGACTTGAATGCTTGGATAGGCTTTCTTGTTGTTGCTGAGATGCTTTGACCTTGATTTTATATATTCTCTATCAATACTAGCCGTTTGGAGCCATTTGGGATGTCATAAAGCCTTTACCTACAAAAAATTTCAACATTTATAGCACGAGGGATCGATCATTTTTTCATAAAAATATGACCGTTGAAACTAAGGGATCGATCCTTTTGCACTAGAAGGCTGGAAGTGAAAAAAACAATGAAACTGTCAACCAAGGGATCGATATTTTTATTTAGGGGATCGATCCTTTTTGTCTTGAAGTCTGGAAAACAGAATTTTTAGCGCAAAAACGGATCATACTTGTTTAGAAAAAGATCGGCTAAGATGGAAATCATTTGAAACAATTTTTTCAAGTTTGTTTGGACTTTGAATTATTTTTGAAAGATTTAATATATTCGATTAAGTCCAAAAACATTTTCCTTTTAATTTTTTATATCAAAATATTAGTTTAACAAATGAATTGTTTGTTATTTATTTATTATCCGTATCACAGAATTGTAGTCCATGTTAGCGTTCTGTTACGGAGTTAACGGTGGAGTGCTTGGATTGAAGCCAAACTCTAAGTTTAGTGGTATAATATTATCAATTTTTAGTCTAGTGGTTGGATCCAAGTGATAAGCAATTTGATATCGCTTAAATAAATTTCGAGTTCGAGTTCTTGTGTATGCAAAAAATCTTTGTTAGGAGACTCATTCACCAAAATCAAGTGTGTGACATGAGTCGATTTAATTAGTTAAGACGAAGCCTCCAAACCAGGAGTACAACAAAAAATAGGGGAGGGATTCGTCGGGATCAAATCATGAATAACACTTGTACAAAATTGCCACTAGACCAGTAACTTATCACAAGAGAGAAACCACATATTGTCTAAAATGTGCATGTTCTTCTCTGCCAATGGTCTGAAATTACCAACACTTTATACCAAACTTTTGCAAGGGACTCAAAAACCTTCATGATTCCTTTTCTCTTATTGGTTTCCTGTTACTTTCATTCCCCAGGATCCAAAACATATTTTGCAGGGTGCTTGGAATACCACCCCATAGCTAGCAATCATGGGAAAGAAAACAAAGCATGTACAGCAAACATCACACAGTTCATATCTGCACTCCAATTCTTGGGAACCTTTTTTCAACACAAACTTCTCCTTTACCCTTGCATCGAAAAATCACATCGGGACTCTCAATCTTTGGTGTGTTTGACAAGAAATCAATTACAGTATCCCTAATGGGGATTGTGCCCACTCTTTCCACACAATCTGTCTCCTTCTCATGCATGCCTTTGCCATATGTCTTGCAAATATATCGACCTTTCAACTTGTTTTCAAGGCCCCCCACCATCACAAAAGAGACTGGAATTCGCATGGTAATTGGTAGTAGCTGGTTAAGTTGTGGTCAATTTGTTGGGGGAGTATTTTTGTTTTTGCAGGTCTTTGAATTAAAGGAAAAGTTGGGGTTGATGGGATTTGAAAGAGTAAAAAAAATATTTGTACAGATTGGCTTGTGAAAATATAACTATTAAAGGTAAAATTAGAGGTTTGTACGAGAAATTATTAGATGAATCTTTTTCACCGCGTCATCTGTGGTCCAACCAATTAGGTCCGTCTCTTAAAATAATTATTTAATAACTACCCACTATCTAATTACATGTAGGAAAGAGATGGTGATTCACCTTGAAAAAAAATAAGATGGACGGACCTGATTAGTTGAGACCATGGATGACGTAATGCACAAGGTTCATCTAATAATTTTTCGGTTTGTAGGGTCTAGGGTTGTCAGCTACGTGTGCAAGGCAATTGAAAACCTGATGGTTTTGGGGTCTCTGGTAGAGGTGGCAAACGGGTCATTCGGTTCAGTTTCGGTTTGGGTCATTTCGGGTATGATATTATTCGGTTCAAATTCGGTTTCAGTTCAGTTCGGTTCGGTTTTAGTTCGGGTCTATTGTGATTCGGGTCATTTCGGGCCGGTTGATTTTTGGTTCGGTTATTTTCGGTTCGGTTGATTTTGGTTCGGGTCAATGAGAGATCGGCCAGTTCTAATCGAGTTTTTAGGCTGGTTAGCTTTTTACACCCTATAATAGATTTATAAAGTCAATATATTTAACTTTTTGGTGAGTTGTGCGGTTTTTCATTTCCTATATTTATTTATTTCTATTAATATCTTTTCTATATTTCGGGTTGCCTTTGGTTCGGGTATATTCGGTTCGGTTAAAAATCGGTTCGAGTCCATTTCGGTTCAACTAAAATTCGGATCGGTTTCGGTTCGGTTTAGGATTAAATTTCGGGTCATCATGTTCGGGTCAATTTCGGATAAATCGGTTCGGGTCTCGGGTCAAGTTTACCAGATCCAGTCTCTGGTTTGGTCTGTCTGGGGGCTATATTGAATGTTGCCTTTGTATTATTGACTAGCATTGCCAATGCCTTTTCTAATGTTTTTACCCATCTTCTGCCTGATAATTGCATGCCCATTTATATATATATCAATGCCTTTTCTTAGATCTCTTGTTTTTACTTGCATTCGTTTGAGCAAGTTACAAAGCATCAAGCATGCTACATCAATGTTAGAGTATTTTTTATGTCCGTTTATGATTTATGAAGACTAATTATTTTACAATTCGTAACTATCCTTAAAGAATATGTATAGATTCGAATATTAATTCTGTCTTCATCCAAAAATACATTGTACTTAAGACTTGTTGATATTTATATCAAATAAAAGAGAGATGATTGGTTCTAGAACAATAGAATTAAACATCCGTTTCAGATACTGAAATCAAGGAGAGGATGTGTATAATATAATGCATAGAAAATTATTAGTCCAAACTTCTGCTACTTCCTAGCTAATAATAGAAGTTTTACTACTATATTACTTGAGCAAAAAGACAGCAGAGAGTAGAATAAATATAGGGTAACTTACATCTCTATCTATTTATTGCCGGGCATTAAGGATTTGGTGTTACTTGCTTGTTAACATATCTTTTATTATGAGGGAAAACAAAAACATATTAATTATCAGTCAATCCGGCCAAAAGTGTTCCATTTTGTATCCAGAAAATCTGCAGTAGGCTGATGCGTTTGATTGTCTTTAAAGTTCTCACCAGCTTGTCTCGTTCCATTGTCTTTAAACAACTTATGCAAGACATAATGAGTAAACACTTTCATTAACAATGATATTTTGGTAGGTCTAGGCGGCCCGCGCATTGTAACCGAGAGTGAGGTATGGGCCTCCAGCTATAGACCGAACCCTTTGATGGGTTTAAATGGCTGTAAATTGATGCTTCTTTTTTTTAAACTCACCGAGCGGTCGAATAGAATTTTTTTTTGTTTTTTTATATTTTTATTTATGTTCCACACTAAAAATTAAATTTATAGTTTGAGTTTATGGTTTAAGATTTGGGTTTAGAAAATTAGGGGTAAGACATATTTTTAGGGTTTAAGTTATGACTTAAAATTTAATTTTTAATGTTTTTAGTGTTGTATCATAAAAAAACCCAAAAAGAGCAGATAATTTTTTCCCTAGTGGTTAGTGGTAAAAATGGTATTGTTCTTTTAAGTAATCTCGATTTAAATAATCTAATTTGTAAGTATGTGTAAGTTTATCCAAATATAAAATTCAACCCATAAAAATGCACTTGGAATGAATCAAGCTTTTCCCTTTCAATCTCTTATTGCAAGAATGAAAGGATAAGATGTGAACAAGAATATATATATAAAAGTTCAAAAAATTGACTGTTAAAAGTGAATTACGAATATATTTCTTAAAAAATTTTAATTGACATATTTATTTTTTTAATAGAATTGACATAGTTATTCTATATAAACATGTAATTTTATTATTTTGTTTAAATTTAAATTAATAAATATAAAAAACAGAGTTCACATCAGATTAAATACCTAAAATTAATAGCATTCAAATATATTTTTATTAATTTATTTAAATTTAAAATTATTTAAATTTCCCTATTTAAGTATCAAGTTTTTTTTGTTAATATATTTAAAATTACCTATATATATAATTAGGATGAGTCTGTCACGCTTGACGAGCACCGCTGAGTACTATTAAATTAATTTATAAAAATTAAAAATCTAAAAGAATTAACGTATAATTATAAATTATTTAAACATATAATTATAAAATTAAATTATTTTCCATATATATAATATTTTTATTTTTTAAAATAATTGGATCAAATACTAACTTTAGTCAATTTAAAAAATAAAAAACTTAAATCTTAAACTATAAACCTTAAACTTAAAATCCTAAACCCAAAATCCAAAACTCAAAACTCTAAATCATAAACCATAAACTCTAAACATAAAGCAAACATGACGACAATTACAGAGAAAATTGAAAAGTTGGCTGCCCAGTACGAAGCTCTATCACAGTCGATCAATTGTTGGCAACCAAATGAACAAACCGATAGGCAATCAACGTTTCAAAAGATCACTGACAGTTAGTAGTATATTTATATGCCTAAAATAACTGGATAAAGCAAATCCAAGTTTTCTTTTAATATGTGTCAAATAAGCTCTAAACGATAAATTGTAAACCCTAAATCCTAAATTTAAATAATGGGCGTAGATTTTTAAAGTTTAGGGATTATGATTTTTAGGTTTAGGGTTACAATTTAGGGTTTTAGGTTTATAATTTCAAGCTTAGGGTTTATGGTTTATGGTTTTGGGTTTTAGGTTTTGGATTTACAATTAAAGGTTTATAATTTTTTATTTTTTTAAATTGGCTAAGGTTGGTATTTGATCTAATTATTTAAAAATTAAAAATATTATATATATGGAAAATAATTTAATTAATATTTTATTTTAAATGATTTATAGTTATATGTTTAAATAATTTTTCATACCGATAAAATTTTATTTCATACCGATAAAATTTTTCACCATTCGAATCTTGAAGAAATTTTATCGTTCGCCGGTAAATGAACGTCGTAAAAATTAACGAATGAGTAAGAAAAAAACGTTCAATGTTTAAACTTCAGAAAATAAATTGAGTTTTTGAAAGTGATCAAAATAGATTTGAGAGTACAGTTCAGTAATGACTTATGTAATTTATCCTAAAATACATTAAATTATAGATAATTACAGTTATAAAATGACATTTTTACATGATTGCATCATCCATTCAAATGAAGCTTATGTACACTATCCTCCTTTTACCACTCAAGACATTTCGATCATTAGGTAATACAAACAATTTTTTTTTTTTGATGAGATTAAACTCAAAAGCTTGTTTTTTTGGACCGATTGATCGTCTAATCAATCACCCAATCTTTTATTTTTTACTTTATAAGTGCAAATTAAGCACTGCCCCACTAACAATAATTTATAATATCTTCCTTAAGCAACCGAATTTAGTGCTTAAAAGCATCAATCATCATCCAATAATTTTACAAATCAAAAGTTGTGTATTATTTACTTTCCATTATCCCTTGTAATCTCAAAAGGGGAAAAACACTTTTACTCTTTCCATGGAGAGAACTTTTGTTTTTGCCCAACTTTATTTCTTTCCCTCCACCTTTTGTTACCTTTTCTTTTACATAGGCAATCATAGTTAATTCCACCCATAAAAACAATCGGGAGTGGTTGAATTTTGCTAATTTCATTAGATATTAAAAATGGGATTTTACCAAATTTATGGCATTTTTTTTGTTGTCTAGAATTTTGTCCTAACTAATTTAAATCGACCTACGTTACACACATATTTTCAGTGAGTGAGTCTTTCAGCAGAAATTTTATGCATACACAAAACTTCGAACTCAAGACATGTTTAAAAGATACCAAGCTGCATACCACTTAGACCAACCTCGTTACTTTATGTCATATTTTTTATTAATTAATATATAATATTTTTATTACAATTAAAACTTACATTACATTCTTGAAGGAGGGGAAGCCGGAAAGGAAAAATTATTATATAGACCCAGTTCATCATGTCATTCGTGATTCTAATTAATATGGTCTATTTATCTTATTTTAACTTTCAAATAACTACTCATTTTTTATTGACATATAAGAAAGAGGTGAAGATTTACCTTAAAAAAAGAGATTGATGGATCTTATTGGCATAGACTATAGATGACATGGTGAGCCGAATCTATATAATAATTTTTTGAGGAAAGGAGACCAACATGTTAACATTTCCGGAAAGAATTTGTTAAAAACAAAACACTTTGCTTTTCCCCCTCTTTTTTTCTTGTGCTTGAACTCTTCTACGTTTCTTTTCTTTTGTCCAAAAGTGTCAAATGAAGGTTTGTAGGAGTTGCTTTTATTATAGAGTCAATTTGTGGCGGGTGCCTGCCAAGTGCCAACGGACATCGCCTTTTCTAAGAGTATCTGAGTATGTATTCTTTTCTATAGGGTTTCATTTACATTTCAACACCTTGCCATTATGGGATTCAGAATTCCATTTACTTTGCCCTACTCTCTTTTATCCAATCTTGAAAAAAAATTCGGTTACAACTGAGAATTATTTTATCGACTGTTCGATAGATGATATTTCAAACTTCTCTCAAAAGAAAATAAAATCTTTCAATAACAAGGGGACGAAAAGATCTTTAGAGACACAATTGGTTTTATAAACCTTATAACGATTGTTGACAAAACATGGATAAAAAAATCACAAGCTACGACGATAACTATTGTTGATTCGATTAATTGTTTGGAGGAGGACAATTCAAAACTTTTGAAGAAAAAAAATTCTCAACACCTTAAAAAATTAATGTGTTAAAAGTACCACTTAATAAGGCTATTAATTAATCCTTAACAAAAGCTATTAATTAAGCTCAAAATATTCTCCAAACCCACTTTTTTCAATTAACTAATCTAAAAAAGAAGGATGAGACAAATTTAGGTAAAAATGTAATTAGCTTAGTTAATCAGTTCTAAACAAGAGGCAAAGACAAATTTAGTTTTCAAACTTGATAACTTACTCCCACAAAAGGCAACAAAATTAATATTTATTATGCGGTGCTCCATGTTTTAGTGATGTTTGCCTTTGCCCCATTAATTTAATTTTAATTGAGGGGCTTTAGTGACAAAAAGAGAAGGCACATTTTCTTTCAAGTTAGCAGCATTGGACAATTATTCCTAAAGTTGAAACAAGAGGTCTCATTAGCACCTATTTCCAGAATCAATTCTTTTTTCTTTTTGAAAAGCTAACTTAACTGTTGATTGATGGGTTGAAATGCATATCCATGCAAATATCAAATTTAATCACAACCTAAATAACGTGAATTAATTGTATCCTGTTTTTTAGAGTTAATTGTATCATCCCAAAACTATGATTCCTGTTCTAAATTAGTCCCAAAACTTTTTAATGTTATAATTTCATCATCAAACTATGACTTTCATTCTAATTAGGCGTCCAAACATTTCAACGTTCCAAGTTCATCTCCAAACTATGACTCCCATTTTAAACAGGTTCCCAAACTTTTGAATGTTATAATTTCATCCCCAAATTATCAATATATACTAATTACATCCCATGTCAATAAAACCATAATAAGGTTTGTTAATTATCATGTAAACACCTATATGCACGATGTAATAATATGATGGGTCATAAACAGTAATTTGATGATGAAATTGAAATATTCAAAAGTTCGAGGGACCACTTTAGAATGATCAGAGTTTGGGGATGAAACTTGAACATTCAAAAGTTTAGAGACCAATTTAAAATGAGAGCCATAGCTTGGGATGGAACGGAAACATTTAAAACTCTAGAGATCAATTTTAAGTTTTTAAATAGAGAAAAAGAGAGGGAAGGATCAACAATGGTTGGATCCAAGTGATAAACAACTTGGTATCGCTTAAATAAATCTCGAGTTCGAGTTCTTGTGTATGCAGAAAATTTTTGTTAAGAGACTCACTTACCAAAATCAGGTGTGTGACATGGGTCGGTTTAATTAATTAGGTTGAACCTCCAAACCAGGAGTACAACAAAAAATAGGGGAGGGATTCGTCGGGATCAAATCATGAATAACACATGTACAAAATTGCCACTAGACCAGTAACTTATCACAAGAGAGAAACCACATATTGTCTAAAATGTGCATGTTCTTCTCTGCCAATGGTCTGAAATTACCAACACTTTATACCAAACTTTTGCAAGGGACTCAAAAACCTTCATGATTCCTTTTCTCTTATTGGTTTCCTGTTACTTGCATTCCCCAGGATCAAAAATATTTTTTTTGTTTTTTTTAATATTTTTATTTATGTTCCACACTAAAAATTAAATTTATAGTTTGAGTTTATGGTTTAAGATTAGGGTTTAGAAAATTAGGGGTAAGACATATTTTTAGGGTTTAGGGTTATGACTTAGAATTTAATTTTTAATGTTTTTAGTGTTGTGTCATAAAAAAACACCGAAAAGAGCAGATAATTTTTTCCCTAGTGGTTAGTGGTAAAAAATGGTATTGTTCTTTTAAGTAATCTCTATTTAAATAATCTAATTTGTAAGTATGTGTGAGTTTATCCAAATATAAAATTCAACTCTGCATAAAAATGCACTTGGAATGAATCAAGCTTTTCCCTTTCAATCTCTTATTGCAAGAATGAAAGGATAAGATGTGAACAAGAATATATATATATAAGTTCAAAAAATTGACTGTTAAAAGTGAATTACGAATATATTTTTTTAAAATTTTTAATTGACATGTTTATTTTTTTAATAGAATTGACATAGTTATTCTATATAAACATGTAATTTTATTATTTTGTTTAAATTTAAATTAATAAATATAAAAAACAGAGTTCACATCAGATTAAATACCTAAAATTAATAGCATTCAAATATATTTTTATTAATTTATTTAAATTTAAAATTATTTAAATTTCCCCTATTTAAGTATCAAGTTTTTTTTGTTAATATATTTAAAATTACCTATATATATATATAATTAGGATGAGTCTGCCACGCTTGACGAGCACCGCTAACGATGAGCACCGCTGAGCACTATTAAATTAATTTATAAAAATTAAAAATCTAAAATAATTAACGTATAATTATAAATTATTTAAACATATAATTATAAAATTAAATTATTTTCCATATATATAATATTTTTAATTTTTTAAATAATTAGATCAAATACTAACTTTAGTCAATTTAAAAAATAAAAAACTTAAATCATAAACCTTAAACTTAAAATCATAAACCCAAAATCCAAAACTCAAAACTCTAAATCATAAACCACAAACCCTAGACATAAAGCAAACATGACGACAACAATTACAGAGAAAATTGAAAAGTTGGCTGCCCAGTACGAAGCTGTATCACAGTCGATCAATTGTTGGCAACCAAATGAACAAACCGATAGGCAATCAAAGTTTCAAAAGATCACTGACAGTTAGTAGTATATTTATATGCCTAATATAACTGGATCAAGCAAATCCAAGTTTTCTTTTAATATGTGTCAAATAAGCTCTAAACTATAAATTGTAAATCTTAAATCCTAAATTTAAATAATGGGTGTAGATTTTTAGAGTTTAGGGATTAAGATTTTTAGAGTTTAGGGTTATGATTTAGGGTTTTAGGTTTATAGTTTCAAGCTTAGGGTTTATGGTTTTGGGTTTTGGATTTACAATTAAAAGTTTATAATTTTTTATTTTTTTTAAATTGACTAAGGTTGATATTTGATTCAATTATTTAAAAATTAAAAATATTATATATATGGAAAATAATTTAATTAATATTTTATTTTAAATGATTTATAGTTATATGTTTAAATAATTTATAACTATATATTGAGTCTTTTAGATTTTAAATCTTTATAAATTAATATAATGATTCTCAACGGTCATCGAGCACTGTAAAATTTTCCAAAAAATTATCAATGTTTTTACGGTGATTTAGTATAGATTTTACTTTCTTCTTACATTAAAAAAAGTATCGATTTTTTTGGGACAAATTTAAATTTAATCTTAATCCTACTTAGAGGAGAGGGAAGACTCTAGAAGAAAGAAGGGAAGTACTCCTAGTGGGTCTAAAACCTATGTGTTGAATTAAAATCTGCAATTGTGGGCAAATATGTAAAATGTATGATATTATTATAAAGTATGACACAAAATCAAGTGACCAATTATGTTAGGCGTGTCATAGGTATTAAAGTGTCATGAAAAATAAAAGTGTAGATACCGTAAGATATATTTATAATTCAATGAGGGACAGAGTTATAAATATTTAACAGTTGATTTAATAATCAATTATATAAAGATGTAGTGGTCCTCAAGAAATAGGTTAACTTGTATTACTCTTGTCCCCGTCAGAGAGTTTTTACGAAAAGTGCTAACCTATCTTCTTAGAAGATCACAACCGCATTCTAGTCGATCTCCATCAAAAGATTCAAAGTTTTCAGTCCATCGATGAATTCAGGTACGCTTTCGCATTCAATTCATTTAGTTTATTGTTCTTGATGATTTGACATGATAGATTATGAGATATATTTCATATTAGTTATGGTTTGGTTCTAACACCATGACCTAAGTGAATATGAAGGAACAAAGATTAACAGCTTGGTCAACCAACCAAATGTGATTGCTCAAAGTATCAATTTAATTAAAATGACGGTAAATGAATGCATAATAGAATAGTTATATTATTTTAAAATTATTAAATGATCGACAACAAAATAGTACTCCCTTCGTCCCACTATTCTTGTCCCATGTTTACTTTTTACGAAGTTTTATGAAGAAAAAAAATTATATAAAATGTGATATGTAAAATAATTTAAATGACAAGTTTACCCTTAAAAGTTAATTTTTATTTTTATTAGAAAATTAAATAAGGATAAAAAAATAAATGTACCTTATAAAAGTTGTTGAACTTCTCAAAGTGACACTTTTAAGTGAAACAATTTTAAAACACAAAGTGGCAACTTTTTAGAACATAGAAAGTACATTTCTTGATCATAATTATAAAATTTACATAATAAAACAATTATATAATTTGTCTTTCTTAAGGTCCCTACACAAATTCAGGCAAGGACTTAAGCACCGAATTGAAGTGATATATTAAGATCCACTAATTCGTTAGGTGACTAAAAATACTCATATTGTCTCATTTTATATGGATTCAAATTTTGGCATCTTCTTTAAGAATGTAATATCTTTATATTTAATAAAAAAACTCTTACTATCTCACTTAATCTCCGAAGTGATATGTCGAAGGTCATTAAGATAAACTCGAAATTTAGGCATGGGATGAAAATTTGTATGGCCAGTTCCTTTTATAGTTTACTTGTACAACAACTACTCCTTATCAATACATTATTATATTATTATAAATTAATTCTACATTATCGCATCAACAACGAATGCCAAGATTAAATATCTGGATACAAACAATTTCTCATCTTGGCTTCTTGGTAGGGTAAACACTCAAAAAATACTTTAGCAAATTAAGCATTTAATTTGCATATAAATGAAGAAGTACAATCTTAATTACTTTTCTTGATATGCCTAAGAAAATCTATGTAGCTAAAATAGAAAGTTCTTTTAGTAGATGAACGTAATTAAAAAGTAAAAATTTCTTTTACAATAATTCATAATTGATATACATTATAATTAACAAAATCAAACACTAATTAAACTTAACACGCTATTGATTGAATTGAAACGAAAATGCAAGTATTATAATCGCATAATGTTACTATCGGTTGGAAAAAAAAATTAACAATTAATTACAGCATGCATTAGTGGCGTGAAGCTTCAATAGTTTGAAAGAGATTATCATTGAAAGAGAAATGTAAAAGTCAGGTGCAATTCAAATCACTTTTTTTAAGTGTATATTGTGAAATAGCTAATAATATGTATAAATATATAATATCTTATAATCACCATAAGACTATTTAAAAAAGTCCGGTGCAATTCACCGCTCGTGATATCTCCCTTATTAACAACAATTTTATTATTATTATTATTATTATTATTATTATTATTATTCAATTGTATATACCCAATTATAAAAAGGGTAAAGTACACAAATGATCATTAAACTATCCTAAAAAATACAAAATGGTTATCAAACTTTCAAAAGTTACATAATGGGCATTAAACTTTAGTTTTTGTTACGAAATGGTCACCGAGCCATTAATTTTTTTGGGTAATATTCACCCGTGGTCCCTTTCGTTTGAGTTTTGTTCTATTTTGGTCACCCAAATTCAAATAAGATCATTCGTGCCACTTGCATTTTGAAACGTTTCTATTTTGGTCCCTGGGCCATTAGTCTCCGTTAGTGGCCTAACGGGCAACTGACATGGTCGTTTAAAAAATAAAAAGTAATCCACGTGTATAATCCACGTGGAATATGTTTATATCTGATTATTTTCAAAAGGGGTAAAAGGGAAATAAACCAGTTCTTAATCACGATTAAAGAAAAAATTGAACGACAAAAAGTCATTTTTTCCGCTTTCTTTTTTCTATGGATTCTGGGCAGTGTTAGGGCTTAGAGAAATAATCTAAGAATTAAAGTAAGTACTAAAGGGAATCGATTTTCTCCTCTTTCGTTTATCTCATCTTTTTAATGATTATGAGTCATCTGAACCGTTTCTTTTGGTTTTTAGTTAGACGCTTGAAAATGGTGCGATGGCGACTTCGAAAATTAGGGGAAAAGAAAGGGGTGTATGGTATGGTTATTTTCGCACTTATTTTATTCGCTTTCTGAAATTAAAAATGATTGTAAATTGGGTTTAGGGTTTTAGTAAGGGTTTTGGATTGTATTGAGGGCTTAGGTTAAATTGATTTTTATGGGATTGTATTGAGGGTTTATTATTTTAGTAAGGGGTTTGGATTGCAAATTAATCTTTAAAATGGTAATTGTTGTTTCAATGCATTGATTTAAGGTTGTTGTAGGTTGAGCTAACTTCTGTTTGTTTTATTTTTCACATTAGTTTAAGGTTAAATTGATTTAAGGTTGTTTTAGGTTGAATTTCAAAACTGTGTAACAAATTGACTTCGGTTTATGGTAATTGTTGTTTCACTATATTGATTTAAGGTTGTTTATGGTTTTAGTAAGGGTTTTGTTTTGTTTTAAGTTAAATTGATTTAAAATTGTTTTAGGTTGGATTGCAAAACTGTGTAACAAATACTTTAGGGTTGTTTTAGGTTGGATTGCAAAACTGTGTAACAAATACTTTAAGTTTATTGCTTTGATTCAAATATAATTCAAATACTTTAGGGTTGTTTGATTGCATTGAAAAAAGTGATATTTATGGTTGTATTTATTGCATTGAGAAAAGTAATGTTGCATTAGAGAGCTCTATTTTATGGTTGTGTTTGGAATCTTTTTATGCTAGGAATCTTTTTTGTGTTGTCTTTATTGGTTTCGAGATTTTTTGCTTTTGTTGGCCTTTTCTATTAGGAATAGTTTAGTATATTGCTTTTAGGGGTGGACTATTAGAATATTTGTGCATATATATATTGTTGTCTTTTAGGGGTTGGCCATTCACCATTGGAATATTTGTATTTATGTATGTATGTGTTAATGTGTACTGTTTTTTAAGGGTGGGCCATTGAAATGTTTTTGTGTACTATGCAGGTAATGAGACAGAAATGTTTACTTGTGTGATTCACTATGGAGGAGACTTTGTACTTTCACCAAGGATGAAGTACACCTCTAAGTCTAAAGCCTACTTCGATTCACGATGGAGGAGAATTTATGATTATTTACAAGAGTTGATGAGTAAAAATTTTGGAACAACTACAATCTATTATATAGATTTAAGGTTGTTTCAGATGATGTATGTTTGTCCACATGCTTACAAAGAAGAGTGGAAAGTAGGTTGTAGGAGGATAATTGGTCTTGATGGTTGTTATTTGAAAGGTTATTCTCAAGGCTATTTATTGACAGCTGTAGGGATTGATGCAAATGGTTGCATTTACCCTATAGCATATGTTGTTGTAGAGAGTGAGAATATGTCTTCTTGGTATTGGTTTGTGGAAATTTTAAAAGCTGATTTAGAGATTGATAACTCTTTCAACATATGTTTCATGTCTGATAGACAAAAGGTTAGCTCTCACGCTTATGTGTTTTTACACATGTTACCTTTTTTTTACAAATATTAACCTTGAATTTTGTGGATGTAGGGCCTTAAGGAAGTTATTGATGATGTATTCTCGTATGCAGATGATAGAAAATGTGTTAGACACATGTACACAAATTTCAAGGAGAAGCACAAAGGCCAAGCTCTGAAAGATGATGTTTGGAAGGCTGCCAGAGCTACCTATTTGCGGGAGTTTGAAAATGCTATGGACCAGTTGAAGCCACTATTAGAAGCTGCCTATATTTGGATTAAGGGGAAAGACCTTGCTCAGTGGTCTAGATCACACTTCTCCACTAGAAGCAAGTGTGATATGCTCTTTAATAACCACTGTAAGTCGTTTAACAAATTAATATAACTTATTTCAATTATTAACTAATTATTTGTAAAACAATTATGTACTTAATAACTCATTCATTGTCACTATATTTTATGTAGTCTATTTTGGAGGCAAGAGATAAGCCTATATTAACTTTGATAGAGACAATTCGAATGTGACTCGAATTGTATCCAAAAGAGAGGCTGCTAAAAAGTGTAAAGGGCTATTGTGTGGAAAAATTCAAAAGAAGTTGGATGCCAGTATTGAATAATCCATCAGGTTACTAAATCAAATTCTTTATGTTTTTTAATTTGTTACAAATATGCCTTATAAATCTGCCTTATGTATTGGATTTTATTTGTTGCAATCTGACTTAGTATTATTGGTTGTTTGATCTGCCTTATGTACTATTTTAGTATTATTTGTTAGAGACAAGTCGAATAAAATATTTGCCACTTAGATTATTTGTTGCAAATATGCTTTATGTACTGTTTTAGTATTTTTGTTGGATTTTTATTTGTTTCAGGTTCTGGCCAACTTATGCTGGTGTACATGCATAACAAGTTGAAGTTGGCCCATCTCATCAACATGTTGTGGACCTTGACCAAATATCATGTACATGTAGGAAATGGTACCTCACTGGGATCTCATGTGCCCATGCAGCATCAGTCTTTCGATTGAATAATTTAAAGCATGTAGATTATGTCCATGAATGCTACCACAACAGCACACAACTAACTATTTACTCGAACATGATTAAACCAATCAAAGGTAATATTCTAAACTATCTTGTACTCGAAATTCAATCATGACTTAATTAAATAATTTTTTAATTCTTTTGTTTATAGGTTCGTAGCAGTAGGCTCTAGTAACCGACATGGAACCTATTTTACCATCAACCATAAGGAGGCCACCAGGAAGACCAACAAAGAAGAGGAGACTAGAACCTGATGAGGTTACTAACCCTAAGCTAATAAAAAGAGGGCAGCAAGGCAACTGCACAAAATATGGAAAACAATGCCACAACAGAAGGACCTGTAGAGGGGAAGTGGGTGCAAATCAACCTATAAGAAGACCCACATTTAGGAGACCAAAACCTAGACAGCCACAGCAACCTCGGCAACCTCAGCAGCCACAACAACCTCGACAAAATCAGCAACCTCAATAGCCACAACAACCTGATGTACCTCGAAGGGAAAATTTTCCAATAAGGAAAAAAACCCTCTTCCTCCACCAACAACTATAAGATGGATGCCAAGTCAAGAATTCACTGTCTTTAACCCTCAAACTCAAGAATCACAGTCATTCAACTAAAGAGTGAAGTTGGGGCAGACTTATTTTGCTTTTTGTAAACTGAAATGTTTGTGTCACATTTGCGACCAACAATATTACCTTTTGTGATGGTTAAGTTGGGACATATTTATTTTACAAGCTTAACTATCATTTGGGACATTATTTTTTAACTGCTATATGAGGTTTAGCATTGATGTCATTATTTTACAACTGATATAGGAGATTTATTAGCTTAGAAACTGATTTTTTTGTACTAGATTGCCTCATTTTTTCAAATTTACCTTTGCTTACTTAAAGTGTTCAGTTTATTTTATGCAATGCCAAAATATTATAGCAAAAATTTTCAGTTGAAAACAACACAACAATTTCTTAATTACTTAACCGAAAATATTCCACACAACAATCCATGGAAATAAAAACTTACATATTAAGCTACTCCATACAAAATAATCCATGGCATAACAACATCATTCTCAAAAAACTCATACAGGAAATTTTATAGAAATAAATCCTACCCAATCGATTACTTCATAACTCACACCATTGCCATGGAGAAAACCAGTAAGCATAACCAACAAATTCGCTTGATCCTTTATGCTCTCTCCATTTTCTTCACTTTCCTTAACAACCCAACAGTGACCACTCTTGCACGTGGTGTCAAACGAGCATCATACCAAGCAAAGAATCGGCAATGAGACTCCCTCCCATATTTTTACAGCCATAAAACCTCCTACCAGGGTTGTCATCGGTCCAATAAACTACAACCTTTGCTTCGAGGCTACAACGACAAATGAGTACGCCTACTTCCATTTCTATCGTCTTCTCTTCTTGACTGGTTTATGTTTCTGCAGAATGGGTAGAAAAAAAGGAACATTTTGAGTTAAAATAAGAACAAATTGATTTAGGGTTTTGTATTGAAGTAAATGGGTTTATATAAACAAGGTAAGTGTGTTTAACTAAAAGATGTCGTCTATTCCACGTGTATTATACACGTGATTATTTTTTATTTTTAAATGGCCATGTCAGATGCTCGTTAGGCCACTAGCGGAGACTAACGGCTCAGGGACCAAAATAGAAACATTTCAAAACGTAAGTGGCATGAATGATCTTTTTTGAATTTGGGTGACCAAAATGAAACAAAACCCAAACGAAAGGGGCCACGGATGAAGATTACCCATTTTTTTAACAGTGTGACATGGCAGTTACGAAAACTTATATAACATCATATTTAATCCAAAATGGTCAAACCTCTAATTTTTGTTCAAACTTTTAATTTTAGCTCAAATCGATGTTTACTAAACATGACCAATATATCGTAAGAGTTTGTGTGGCATTTGAAGTATTTTTTAATTGATGTCCTGTATTTGCCTTAATTGCTCTCAACTTTCCTAGAGTCCCACTTTGCAAGCAACAAAAAGGTAGATGAGATTCATGAAATCTATTAGAGATCGTGATTCAAAATTCACTCGGTAATATTTAATTAGAATTTTACTATTCAAAAGTGATTTGGTTGTTAAATTTATTTAATGTATTAAAAATTAATTAGAAGTGGAAAATCTTTAACCTTTAAGATGTGTAGAAGATTTGATAATTATTTACCTGTACTACAATAAATTCCTTCTCTTCAACTTGTGGTTTTTCTTGTTAACGAATTTTCATGTAGAATTCATATGATTATTTTGTTCTTTCATTTTATTAATTTGTGATTACTTACCATTTTCTTGACATATTCGTAACAAAATCAAATATTGTAGCTTATTTGAGAGTGTAATATTGTAGGGATTCTTCTCCAGCCATACAGGAGTCGGACAAATGGGCGGCGAGGGATGCACCAATGTGACTGTTCGGGTGTTCATAGTTAACCTTTATAGTATATTTAGGCATTATCATTTAATTAATTAAATGAAACAGCCATTATAGATAATTAAAAAAACAACATGCATGGATAATATCACTCTTAATTCGATATTACAGTGCGCGTAGCACACTACATTTCTAGCGGGCACCCACACACTGACGATGATCAAGCTTTTATAAGCGAAACGATGACATTAACAAACTCAGTCTTCTCCTTGGACATGCGATCGGCAATGATTTCTCTGTACCTTTGGAACACTTCATCGACGATGGCTTCACCAAAGTGGCTGACAATTAATGGCTCAGCCACAGCTCTCATGCACTTGGCGACGTTGTACCCTCCGTCTTTGAATGCATCGGATAAGTCAGTCTCGTTCTGATAAGCGTTCCAGTTCACTTCGGTTACTTCCAATCGGTCGATGCTGAAGGACCCTTCCTTCACAACCTAATATTTAACCTCCACCGGAGATGGTGTGTATTGAGGGATGTTGAAGGAGTTCAGTTTCTCTTCTTCTATTACTCCCTGCATTTTATTAATTAGTTTTAGGTTATCCAGTCTATGGATCCGGGTTAAATATAAAAAAAAATCTAATATGAAGAGGAAAGTGGAAACGCGAATTGATTTTCAACCATATCGGCCGGTCACTGTTGGACCTAGCGCGGGAAATGATATCAAAACTAAGCAAATTTAGGGTTGAAATCAATTCATTATTCATTGGCTGTGCCAATCATACCTCAAGTACCATATCTTTGAGGGCCATGGCCAGAAGCTCCCAAATGTAACAACCCTCTTTGCTTGAAGGATCATCATTTCTTCTCCCCAAGACAGTCAAAACCATCCGTCCTCCGTCCACCAGTTCCTCCGATCGACACTTCAAAAACAAGGAGAAATCTTGCTGGAATTGCTCATAATATGCCTTGAGCACTTCCGGTGGACTTGTGCTGGCCATGTAAATGTTCCCTTTATTATTTTCCAGCCCTCCAGGGACCTGAATCAAAACAATCCACTCAAAAATTGCAGAAATAACATAAAAAACAACTGTACAGAGGACTCCAATAATTAATACACATACGGCACCTGAGAGAGCCATTGGAGACTGTACGAAGAGTGTACAAAATGTAGGCTGTTTTTCCTGAAAAGCCTGCCGTAGAAAGAGCCAGGTACTCCCGTGAAGAAACACGGTCCACTGTCGGTTCCAAGTTGCTTCCCCAGTTTGTTTTGGAAGACGGACAAGGACCTGAAAATGGTGTTGAAGTCATTGCCGGGAAGATCGTTCAGGAACACTTGATACTCGGGGGATTTTTGGCTCATCTTCTGGCGAAGACTATCCACCGCTTTGATGAGTTCAGACACCACGAACAAAGTGTTGGGTCCCGAAGAACAACCCAAATCCGCGATTGCTATTGCTACCGGATAACTGCTGGTGTAGAGCTTAGTTATGGCGTCCTCCGTGATTGGCTTCGTCATCGTTATCACCTTTTGCTGTCCCAAAAAAAAAACACAAAATATCTCAGCACATATATACCGTAAGAAGTTATTGACAAATACATATAACATATTAAAGTGTTATATATATATACCTGAACTAAAGAGTTGTTTGCATAGCTGGTTTCTCCAACTCCTCCATTCATATGAAGAACTTGACCTACTTCCATGTCGATCGATCTTTTATCTCTGTCAACTGATTCCTATTTTTCAAAGCTGGATATTGTGTTTATTTGTGTGGTTATACGTTGCATGAGCTTTCCTATTTATAGACGTTGGGCCAGCATGATTGTATTTATTTCAGCATAATATCTCATTCCTTTTCGAAATTTTCTTTCATAAAATATGTAATTACCAATTAAACAAGTCTAAGTTCAGCAAATTTGGTCTACGGTTTCAGTTTAAAATATTATATGAGAAAGGAGATTCACTAATTGAGTTGGTGGTCATAGATGTACTTTCGTTTCATTTCTTGTCAGTGACGTCTGATAAGAGGGAGCAACATGAGCGACCGCTCAAAGCCCCACCTTCAACTTTCATAGTTTCACAGTTTTTTTGAAGTGACAATTTAGTAAATTTGTGATTGCTCCTTGTTTTTTTAGTTGTATTTATAATGTTTTTTAACGAAACAATAAAAATATTGAGTTTGATAAATTTTAATCATGTTTATATGATTTATTAGTAAAATATTAAATTAATTATTAAAAATAATGAAACGTATTTGAGATAACTCTGCCTATTGTGTAAGTTCAAATCTCGAAAATTACCTTAAAAATATTATTATAATACTAATTAATCAAAATAAGTAAGTGAGGACAAACCATAACTGTGAATTTACTTAAAGTGGTATCATTATTAATTTTTCAAAATGTTGTTAATTTTACTATTTCTAGTATAAATTTTGTATAAAAAAATTTCTTAAAAATTTTAGATGTACTGAAAACCTACCCAGCCTTATCGTCAACAACCACATATTTGTCGGAAGCCCACAAAATTCAAAACCATTTTACTTGCGTTTCAACGATGTCAAGAACCAATGAACCATACAAAGAGATGTTATTTCAGATTCATTAGATTTGATTTTACTTGCGTTTCATCTACCAATAGATTCCCTTCATACGTGTTCCATCAAAAACATTTGAGCCCCCAAACTTTTTGGGTTTACTACATTTTAGGTCCTCTAAAATTTAAAGTTCAACAAATTGCGTCATAGCCCTCCAATGTTTATTTTAACCACATTTTTTTTGTTTAAAGATGGCTTAACAATTAGGGACCGGTAAGGGGCTTGGTCCCCTAAATTGGTAAAACTTTACTTTTAGTCCCTCTAACATTTAAAGTTTTAAGCTAAGATAATGATGAAATTATATTTGATCCACATAAATGATAAAATTTAAATTTTATTCTTCTAAAGTTATAAAGTTATAAGTTAAAGTAATGAAAAATCACACTTTATCATATTAAATTATTTTTAATTTACTTCTGACCTTCAAGTAAAATTACTACTTCACCCCGGTTTACAATTTAGACTTCCAAAAAAATCTTTCTTATTCTATCTTCTTCATCATTACCAATTCTTATCTTTTTTTATTTAGCGCCAAATTCTTCATTATTTATCTTCACTCTCAAAATTTATATAGACTTGTGATTTCATTTTTTTTCATATACTAGGAAGTGGTAGTAAGGTGAAATTATAAAATCTTGTTTCGTTTTTTTATATTTTTATTTGTAAGTTTATGACAATTTTTAATTGAAAACTATTAAACATAAAATAGAAAAAATAAATACAATAATAAGTAACTAGTAAATGATGGATTTATTTTTTCATTTAAAATTTAGTTAATAATAAACATTAAGGATTAGTGTGTTTTTGTTTCACCACTAGTCGACTAATTCAGATCGAGTTTTATGGAGGCTTATTATGGGACGACCCTCTCAACCTAATTTTTTTTATTCATAACGTCGGAATTTAAACCTCCAACCTTACTTAAGGGGTCTAGTGTCTCATCCCACCAAATCAACCGGTTCTTGGTAGGATTAGTGTGTTTTTCATCGACGTGTTGTAATCACTAATTTTGTCAGGGGTTGACCTGTTTTCTGTATTTTGCAATAATGAGCTTATATACATATTATTAGGTGATAATAAAATTGGGCTCATGTGTGCTATTATATGTACTAAGTTTGTGTCATTAATGTGTGTTTATTATATGAATGGTCATTAACTATTTAAACATGAACATATATGTGTTGTTTGTCAACCTTGCATGTAATATACAATTGTATGTATGTATTATTAATATGTTAGTGTGTTTACTATTGTCTTAATATCATTAGTGTCTAAAGGTGAGTGTGAGTATGTTATTGAATGCGTTGTGTGTATATGTAGTATGTATTAATGTTTGTATTATATGTAAGCACATTTGGTTATATATGTGTATGTGTTTATTGCATGCATTAGTAACATATATGCTAGTGTGTGTATATACGTATGTATTATGAGTGTATGTATTGATATTTGTATATTATGTAAGGATATTTGTTTATATATGTATGCAAGTATGTTATGTTATTATATTATAAAATGGGCTGATAATAAAAATAAACAGATATAAAATGACAAATATAAAACCCAATTTATTAGTCCAAATCCATTACAAACCCTTATAATATTCACAAAGCCCATTAGGCCCAAAACAATTTAAACCTAAAAACTAATATGATAACCCTCATTTCTCTATTGCACTCGCCAAGATCTAGCCGTTGGATCAGATCTGATCCAACGATCCAGATCAAACTTGAGATGACTGCCCAACTTTTGCACGCGCCGGTGAAGCTCAATCGTCGACCGTCCAGCTTCCCACGCACTCGTGTGATGCACGCCCCGACCGTTCAACCTCCTTACGCGCCCACGCGCTTGCACCGCTTCGTCTCCCCTAGCCGCGTGGCCATATCGCCGAAAATGCCGCTGCCACCATACATCGACCTCCAACTCTCCCAACAACCGATTAGTTAGAAAACATAAAAAATAGAGAGCGTCAGTGCTACAATCATCCACAGTGATTTCTTTTAAGTGTTGCTTAAGAATGTAAACAATAGCATAGATAGAGGTAATGAGTAATCTGAGGAATATAAAGCAATGAATCAACCATTTGTAACTCGGGAGTTTGAACGGGAAAAATCCAGAAGCAATACAAAAATAAAATAAAAGCCATTCAAGGTATATACTCTCTATTTTTCAGATTCAAGCATGCATGTATATATATATAAAAATAAAAAAAAGAGAATCTAGGGTTTACCTTCGCGCCGACGCGTTTCTCCTGCTGGTAATAAGCTTCACGGTCTCTCGAGATCGTCCGATGGTGAACCGGTGAGGAACCAAGCGCCAGAGATGGGTTTCAAAGCCGAGTTAGGATTTTAGATCTATTTTTGGTACTATTTTTATAAAAAATAATGGGGGCTTTTATCCTTTTTTTAAAAGGATTCAAGGGTAGATCTAAGTTTAGAATAAAATAATAAGGTTTTTTTTGGGTTTTTAGGCTCGCCGGCCGCCGCCGAACGGCGGCCACCGGCCGAAAACTGGGTTAAATACCTAGAATTTAAGAGAATTCCAGTGTATTATAACAAAAAATGGCAAAAGAGGGCTGAATTCGGCTGAGGGGGTATTTATAAAGTTATAATATTTTTAAAAGGGCTAATTACATTTTAAGGACCTTCGCCCTAAAATAATTATGCCCGCGGTCCTTCCGCGTGGTCCAATTACGCTTTTGGTCCCTCCACATGGGATAATTACGGACCCAAGCCATTCTGCCTTTGTAAATCACGCTCCGGGTCCTCGAAACTTTTTGTTTGTTTTCAATTTCGTCCTTATATAACCAGTTTTATGTTTTTTAAATTTTGACCCCTTGATTTTCAATTTATCCAATTTAGTCCCTTTTCCAGTTCAAATAAATTTTTTTATACTTTTTCATACGTTTTTTAATTTAAATATTGTACATTTATCTCCCGCAATTTCAATTTAATTCGTGTGTTAATATTGCTCGTTTGTGATTTTTATTTTATGGATGAAATTGGTTCGAATAGTATATTTGGGATTTAATATGCATATAGTTTTAGTATAGGATGGAAATTTGTAAAATGTAAAATATGATTCGATGTCCAATATTTTGTAGATATAAATTAGAAATTTGTAAAAATAAAAATATATTATATGTTATCAACTTACAATATGTATGTCTTTAGAACAAAATAGAAGTTTGTAAAATGTAAAATATGTGTTTTTAAGTATATAATAGACTTTTTTTAAAGTGTAATATATATTCTAAGTACTACTTAATAGCTTTCTTATAGTTTTATAAAATAAAATAAATTTTATGTTATACAATGCATACAATTTTACAAAGTACAATATATAGTCTTTTTTTTAAAAAAAATATGTAACATATTTTTTGTAAAATTTATAAGATATAGTCCTTAATATACAATGTGTTTTTTATAATATATTAATATTTCTTTGAATATATATAGTTTCTTAAAGGTTAAGGTACATGCGTAGTTTTCTTTAAACATAGGATATAATCTTCTAAAAGAGATAATATGGGTGATTTTACAAAGGTATAACACATATAATTTCCTTAAAATAATTTGTTTTAATATGTGACATAATTTTAATATAATGTGTCTTAATGTATATGTTTTTGGGCCTTTGTTAGACAGTTTTACTTTGGGCTTTAGGTCTAGTTTCGTCTTGGGCTTGGTTTTATGTTTTTGGGCCTTAGGCTTTGTTTTGGTAATTTTGGGCTTTAGATTGTTGGGCTTAGCTATTAGTTCTTTTGGGCTTTTGACTAGATTAAGTGAATTAACTTAATTAATATAGACCGTGTGCTCGTCTCATAGAGGCACGATCCTAGAATTAATTAAATTAGCCTTAGGTTTTTTAGAGCCTTAGTTAGATTAGGGTTCAAATTAATTTAGTGAATTTAAATTTATCCTTGGCTTATTGGGGTAAATGTTAAATTCATTAAATTAATTGAACATTTCTTAATTACTTTAGGGGTAAAATCAATTTCATGTTTAGATTAATGTTAAATCACAAATTAGTTACCATAATTTAGGGTTTCTAGTTTTTAGGGCTAATTAATTTAGGGTTAAGTGTTAGAATGATTTAGTTAATAAATAGATTACTAATTGGGCTTTCTAATAACTTGGGCCTTCCTTTTGTGTGTTTATATTTGTGCCTTTGATTGTCATGCCTTAATTGTCATTCATATAACTTTTAATCTTAATTGCATTCCTAATTAATCTAAATGGTTAAAGGGAGGTACTTATTAATTCCAATATTTGTGTCGTAACAGTCCTAGCTTAAAGGATGTTGACCAAATATTCGAATTAATCTTTACCATCCCGAGGTAAATGGATTAAAAGTTAACAAAATCATCACATCATACTTAAATGTTTGCATCATGCATAAAGGTGACATACGGAAGTTGAACCATAAATTAACATGACGGTCAGGCTTATTCGATGTCGGTTTAATCTATGGTCCGATATATCGTCAACCTTATTAATTAAATGTCCAATTAATTTGAACCCACCAATTCGATAAAGCCCGTGTAACTAAGGTTATTTTTCATTTAAGAACTCTAAGTTAAATTCAATATAAATTTCAACGATTTCATCTTTTTAAAAGCAACAAATATTTTGATACCGATTTTCGGGCGTGATGAGGGTGCTAATCCTTCCCCACGCGTAACCAACTCCCAGTCCCTTTCACAACGAATCTCTGGTTTCTTATGGTGTCCGACCTACCTTACCAAAATGACTGGTGGTGACTCCAAGTTTTCATCGTTTTCAAAATTTAAGATTTTCAAAAGAAATCCCTATTCCGTTAAAAGATTTTCAATAATGATTTAGGGGATAACTCGTAGCGCCTAATTTATGTATGATCTACACGATTGTCCTTTTCGAAAAAGGTCGCTACAGCTTGGTGACTCCGCTGGGGATGTTTTTGTTCAAAACAAAAGAGAGTTAGGCCAAAGGAAAATTTGTTGCTTTTAATTATTGGGATTTTAATTGATTTTAACCAGGATGATTCTTTCTTGAAAATGTGATCGAGATTGCACGGGCTTTGATAATCGGTGGTCCTCGAATTAATTCTTCATTTAATTTCTAAGGAGTCACCGACATGTGTTGCATCATATCATTAAGCTCTATACTCGAGCTCTTTCCCTTAAGTTGGAGTGAAACGATATATACCCACGTGAGTAGCCCTCCACGGGTCGATAATTCACTTCTACACGTAAGTAGCCCTCCACGTCACCAGGTCGTGTTTTTCCTCGAATCAAAATCAATTCGCAAGCTTATAATGGGCCAGAATTGGGTTCTTGTTGCCTTAGTAGGCAAAAAGATAGGTTCGGGTACCCTTAATTAGAACCGAACCCATGTGTGAGAATTTAGGAAACCCACCCCTAATAGAGCCATACGGATAACCTTAGCGAACTAGAACTCATGTGGTTATATTTCTTTCTTTGTGTAAACTATTTATGTTTAACTTTTCTTGCTTTCGTGTTTTTATCTCATAATTAACTCTTCCCTTTTCTTTCTTTCCCTTGTTACTCTTTTGTTTTGCATATTGTCGTCATATCATAAAGAGCATATTGAGTTGGAAATAGTCTGAATTTAAAGGCTAGATTGATGGGAGACCTAGTTTGCAGCAAAGATGAAAAGAACTCCGACTTACAAATATGGTCCGAAGGGGAGCAGTTGCATGAGGGAAATAGTATCCCTGTTGGGTTCAGGTCAACATTGGCAACAGAGACATTTATGAATACAAAATACAATGACACTTCTGGGCTAAAGACAGTGTGGAATAGTTGGGACTTGGAAACAATGTGCACTTTTAGTAGAGAATATGGTGACATTGCATACTTGTTAGATGTTCTAGTGGATCGGGCACTGCTGCAAGCCTTGTTGAGGTTCTGGAATCCCGCCTATAGTTGTTTCAGGATCAATAACTTCGACTTAACTCCTACAATTAAAGAATATCAAGACCTTTTAAACTGTGAGAAGATTGACGAAACTCGGGTATACTCGAAGTCTAGTAAGAACAAAGCCTTTTGGGGCAAGCTCAAGAGATTCTCGGACATGTTAGAATCCTGGGTCGAGCTTCAGGTCACTACTTGGAACGGTAAGGAGTATCTCAAGTGGAAAGGGATTTTAGCCCTAGCTTATGTACATCCTAGCTTATGTACATCCAGAGGGCTAATTGATCCGGCAGTGTTGGACCTATTTGACCGTTTGAGTGGTGGGACCAATCCGGTGCCTGTAATTTTAGCTGAAACTTTCCGATCTCTGAGATTTTGCTGGGAGCATGGCGGGGGTCGTTTCCACAGATGCCTACAGCTTTTGACGGTATGGTTCTATAGTCACTTATGGTCGGATGCTAACTTCTCAAAGCCTCTCTACAATAGCAGCTTCTCACCATTAGAAGAATTTCTGCGAAATGAAGATTGGCCCACCCGAAGATCTGAGGAAGTTTGGGTAGATGTTCTTTGCAACCTGAATGAGGAAGATATAGTTTGGAGGGCTCCATGGCTTTCTACAAGGAGTCTCCTTTATAGGTGCGGGATACACTCTTGGGTGCCATTAATTGGAGTTTGGGGGCACACTGTTTATGTTCCTCTTATGGTTTTAAGACAATATGGCTCGAGGCAATTTGTACCGGCTACTAAGGGTTTGAATGAGTTCAATATGAATTATGAGAAGGAAAAAGGCTACAAGGCAGTGGTGTACGATGTTTCTTCAGCTTGGAACAACGTGAGATGGGTCAGATTCATGAATGCTACCCACGTGACCACTCCTGAATACGAGGCATGGAGATTCAGTCACGTCAATGACAACATTCCCCAACTAAATCTCGATAGAAAAAGGTCAATGGAGGAGAGGTTAGCCACACTTCCTACCGAGGCTGAGTTGATAAGAAAACAACTTGAAGATAAGCATGAGAGGTATCTCAAGCTCGAGGAGAAAGCCGCCAAGAAAAATTCAACTTTGAGTTAGAGAATATATAGTTTGAAGGAATGGTTAAAGGTCTACAAAAGAGAAATGATGAATTGGAACTCGAACTCAAGTTCAAAAATGAAGAGATTTAGAAACTTAAGAGGCTAAACAAAAGCAAGAGAGTTGTGGAAAGTGGATCAGGCGAAGGGATAGAGCTCCGACTCAGGGAGGAGAAAGTGAGAGTCGAGAATTATAAAAGGATGTATTGTAAGAACAGGGACCAGGTGCTCACTTTAACGCAAGAAATGAAGAATTTGCAAACTTCTCACTCTAGGCAACTCGAGAAAGAACGTCGCCAAAATGAAGCCTTGAAGGATCAGGTTAAGTGTTTGGAGAAGTCTCTTTTCGAGCACAAGGGTTCGACTAGCAAGTTAAAAGTAAGCAAGTCGGAGAACTAGGCTTTAGAGGCTCGCATTGAAGAGTTGGAGACTGAGGTTCAACATCTCAAGGATCATGTGGCAAGCTTTAGGGGAGCAATTCAAGTACGCCCGATGCCGAGTTTGGAGCAACTACAGTTTGCTGCCTACACCATTTGGAGACAAGAACATGAGTTAGCGCAATGGATGGTTCGAATGTAGGGAGTTGCCCAGAAGATACAGCTATTGGCAGAAGATGCTACTAAACTTCATAATTGTGTCGATAATGACTCTGAAGGAGAGAGGATTGTTTAGATTTTGAGAGAGATCATTGACCTCGATGCTACCCTAAAGTTATATGTTTAGTTGGCTTTCTTTGATTATTGTACTGAGAATATGTTTCTATTAATGAAAGTCGTTTAACGATGATATTTGCCAAACTCAGTATTGCTCATTGCATTCAAGCATAATTCATTTATTTGCATTCTTTGTTTTGTTAACAAATGATTGACTAAAAAGCTTTCTATTTCAGAAACAAGAAAAATTGCATTTTGGTTCTTTAAAATTACCATCATTCCATACCCATATCATACCCGTTTACGAATGAAATGAATGGAAGAAGGTTTTACGAAGCTGGAAGCCGATCTACGTGGTCAAATGGAATGAACCCAACAAGAATTAAGGGACACCATCCTCAAGTCCCAGCAAGACATGATGAAGGAAATATCTCAACTGTTGCAAGACCGACTAAGGCAGGAGTCGAGAGACAATAATACTGTCGAGAGTCTTGCCCAAAACTCGGAGGTTCACCTTTATGCCCAAATCGTCAAGAATCTTCTGCTCATTAATCCTTCATCGAATCCTACACAAGGCGCATCTGCTTCCCATGTCGGTGCAGTATCTCAAGCTCAACTAGGGGTGACCATCGGGAGTCCCGAGATTATCGGGGACGGTATCCCAGATTTTGACGAATTAGAAAAACTATACCAAATGAAAGCGGATTTCACTAAGCAACTAGAGGATACTCGGAAAGACCTTGAAGAAAGGTTTCGAGTGAAGGAAGACGATGATGACCCCTATGGGTTAAGTGCTAGGGAGCTCAGTTTGGTTCATGATGTGCATATCCCATATAAGTTCAAGACCCCAGATTTTGAGAAGTTTGATGGAGGCACATGCCCGTCCGCTCATATAGTGATGTTTTGTCGGAAGATGGCTGGATTTACCAACAACGAGAAGCTCTTGATTCATTGTTTTTAGGACAGCTTAGTAGGATCTACTTTGAGGTGGTATAACCAACTGACCAGGGCTCAAATCAAGCCGTGGAAAGATGTGGCGAAAGCTTTTACTGATCAGTATAAGCATGTAACCGACATGGTTCCCATCCGACTGTTGTTACAAGGTATGGAACAAAAGCGCAACAAGACCCTTCATGAATATGCTCAAAGGTAACGCGATGTGGTAGCCCAAGTCCAACCACCGTTTCATGAGCATGAGATCTTCTCGATGTTCATAGGTACGCTAAATGGGGCGTTTTATGATTGGTTGATCAGTAACCCTATTAGTAACTTTACAGAAATGGTCATGACTGGCGAACGCATTAAAGCGACCATCAAGAGCGGAAGGATCGATGGAGGGGATCATTCACGAAAGTAATTTAAAAAGAAGGATCACGAAGTGAACAACACCAACGCTTTTGCGAAAACCAAGAACTTCACCATCTCCCAGCCACAGGCCCCAGCAGGGAATTCCAAAAACTTCAACGAGAGAGAAGATAAGGGACCTAAGAAGGAAAGGGATGATAGGTCTTTCATGCATTTTCCAATTACCTGTAAAGAATTATACTCGCAGTTATACAAGGCTGATCTAGTCCAACCGTACCACGTTACTCCTTGCAACCCACCGTACTCGGCCTGGTGTAACCCTAAGGAACATTGAGAGTATCATGCCGATGTCCTAGGACATTCAATCGATAACTGTATAGTATTTAAAAAGTTCGTTCAGAATCTGATTTAAACTGGGGTGTTACAGTTAGGGGAACCCAGTACGGCCAACAATAGGTTGTTGAATCACGGGAGAAAAGATGTAAATGCCATTGAAAATGAGTGCGCTGAGAAAGCCAAAAGAAACGTGTCTGAAGTCCAGTATCCCTTGAGATGGGTCTTTCAGCAGTTATACATGGCGCTTCTCATCAATCGGGGAATAGTGTTCGTCAAAGAAGGATGTGGCCTGTACTATGAGTATCATCAATTAGAAGGTCATGATATTCAGTATTGTGAGGAATTCCATCATTTACTGCAAATTATGATGGATAACAAGGAGATTGAGTTTTTTGTAAAGGAGAAAAGAGGAAAAGGAGTTGAAGTCTGTGCGTCAGAGAGTCAAGAAACCAGATACAGTGCGAAGAGGCCACTTGTCCTCGGTCTCAGGACGAGTGAGGCAAGTGAACTAAAAGTGGCTCCCAAAATTATAATTGCTACCCCAAAGTCTTTTTCTTTCAAAGACACAAAGATAGTTCCGTGGAATTACGTCGCAAGCATCACGATTCTAGGATCGTCTAGTGCACAAGAGGAAAAGATGATGATGGAGACAAAACCTGCTTAACCGAATAGCGAAGAAGTAAGCGATGTGGGGTATCTAACAAGAAGTGGTCGATGCTACATTCTAGAAAACGTAAGGGGCCTAAAGGAGAAAGGCCAAAAAGTTAGAACGGGACCCAAGAAGTTGTTCAGAGAAGACTCACCTTCAAAGATCAAGAAGCCAGTCACAGAAACGCAAGCATAAGAGTTTTTGAAAATTTTGAAGCACAGTGAGTATAATGTTGTCGATCAACTCCAGAAACAACCAGCTTGCATTTCAGTGCTTGATCTGTTACTAAACTCAAAAAAGCATCGTGATGCATTGTTGAAGGTTTTGAATGAGACCTTTGTTACAAAAGACATCTCTGTTGGGAGATTAGATCAGATTATTAGTCACATCATCGACGTCAATCACATTACTTTCAGTGATGATGAAATTTCAGGGGAAGGTATGGGGTCCGTCAAGGCCCTAAACATCACCATTCACTGTAAGGATTATGTGCTGCCAAGAGTTTTGATTGATAACGGCTCTGCAATGAATGTTATGCCATTAGCCACGCTACAACGGCTGCAAATCAACAGCTCACATATGAAGCCATGTCGTAATACGGTACGAGTCTTCGGCGGGACTCAAAGAGATGTGGTCGGGAAAATAGAAGTACCCATGCTCATTGGTCCCACTGAATATGGTCAATTTCATGGTCATGTATATCTAGCCATCTTACAACTGCCTGTTAAGAAGGCCTTGGATACACTCAGCCATCACTGTTCCTTCCTCACTCTATCAAAAGTTAAAGTTTTTCACCGAGGGAAAGTTAGTAACGGTGAATGCAGAAGAGGAAATCATCGCTTTAGTGACTCCAGATACACCATACATCCCTACTGATGGAAAAGCAATGGAGTGCGCCTTTAGAGCCTTGGAACTTATCAATGATAGTTTTTTTGCTGAAGGGAGCATAGTTCCATGCCCCAAATTGTCAAACTGCACTAAGATGATGGTATTCGAAACCCTGGGAAGAGGGGCAAGAAAGAATAAAGGTTTGGGGAGGAATCTACAGGGGCGTCTTCTTCCCGTTAGTGTGATTCATAAGGTGGACCGCTTCGGACTTGGCTATAAGCCAAATTTTCTGCAAAAAAGACAAGAATGGAAAAAGAGACAAGAGCAGATGAAGGCCAGATTGAGAGGGGAAGACATTCCTTGGGCTCCCATAACCTACTCAAACTTCAGAGGTATCTTTATATCCGGGGGGATTCGAAATCCGGAGGAAGACATCCAAGAGGCAAATCAAGAGGGTGAAAGGCGCCTCCAAGAAGAGCTGATCAGTGAGGCTTTAGAAGAAATAAATGTGAACACGATTTGTGACGAAAGCAAGGCTAATCGGTTCCCGGCAAGAACATGAGTTAGCGCAATGGATGGTTCGAATGTAGGGAGTTGCCCAGAAGATACAGCTATTGGCAGAAGATGCTACTAAACTTCATAATTGTGTCGATAATGACTCTGAAAGAGAGAGGATTGTTTAGATTTTGAGAGAGATCATTGACCTCGATGCTACCCTAAAGTTATATGTTTAGTTGGCTTTCTTTGATTATTGTACTGAGACTATGTTTCTATTAATGAAAGTCGTTTAACGATGATATTTGCCAAACTCAGTATTGCTCATTGCATTCATGCATAATTCATTTATTTGCATTCTTTGTTTTGTTAACAAATGATTGACTAAAAAGCTTTCTATTTCAGAAACAAGAAAAATTGCATTTTGGTTCTTTAAAATTACCATCATTCCATACCCATATCATACCCGTTTACGAACGAAGTGAATGGAAGAAGGTTTTACGAAGCTGGAAGCCGATCTACGTGGTCAAATGGAATGAACCCAACAAGAATTAAGGGACACCATCCTCAAGTCCCAGCAAGACATGATGAAGGAAATATCTCAACTGTTGCAAGACCGGCTAAGGCAGGAGTCGAGAGACAATAATACTGTCGAGAGTCTTGCCCAAAACTCGGAGGATCACCTTTATGCCCAAATCGTCAAGAATCTTCTGCTCATTAATCCTTCATCGAATCCTACACAAAGCGCATCTGCTTCCCATGCCGGTGCAGTATCTCAAGCTCAACTAGGGGTGACCATCGGGAGTCCCGAGATTATCGGGGACGGTATCCCAGATTTTGATGAATTAGAAAAACTATACCAAATGAAAGCGGATTTCACTAAGCCACTAGAGGATACTCGGAAAGACCTTGAAGAAAGGTTTCGAGTGAAGGAAGACGATGATGACCCCTATGGGTTAAGTGCTAGGGAGCTCAGTTTGGTTCATGATGTGCATATCCCATATAAGTTCAAGACCCCAGATTTTGAGAAGTTTGATGGAGGCACATGCCCGTCCGCTCATATAGTGATATTTTGTCCGAAGATGGCTGGATTTACCAACAACGAGAAGCTCTTGATTCATTGTTTTTAGGACAGCTTAGTAGGATCTACTTTGAGGTGGTATAACCAACTGACCAGAGCTCAAATCAAGCCGTGGAAAGATCTGGCGAAAGCTTTTACTGATCAGTATAAGCATGTAACCGACATGGTTCCCATCCGACTGTTGTTACAAGGTATGGAACAAAAGCGCAACAAGACCCTTCGTGAATATGCTCAAAGGTAACGCGATGTAGTAGCCCAAGTCCAACCACCGTTTCATGAGCATGAGATCTTCTCGATGTTCATAGATACGCTAAATGGGGCGTTTTATGATTGGTTGATCAGTAACCCTATTAGTAACTTTACAGAAATGGTCATGACTGGCGAATGCATTAAAGCGACCATCAAGAGCGGAAGGATCGATGGAGGGGATCATTCACGAAAGTAATTTAAAAATAAGGATCACGAAGTGAACAACACCAACGCTTTTGCGAAAACCAAGAACTTCACCATCTCCCAGCCACAGGCCCCAGTAGGGAATTCCAAAAACTTCAACGAGAGAGAAGATAAGGGACCTAAGAAGGAAAGGGATGATAGGTCTTTCATGCCTTTACCAATTACCTGTAAAGAATTATACTCGCAGTTATACAAGGCCGATCTAGTCCGACCGTACCACGTTACTCTTTACAACCCACCGTACTCGGCCTGGTGTAACCCTAAGGAACATTGAGAGTTTTTGAAAACGTAAGGGGCCCAAAGGAGAAAGGCCAAAAAGTTAGAACAGGACCCGAGAAGTTGTTCAATGAAGACTCACCTTCAAAGATCAAGAAGCCAGTCACAGAAACGCAAGCATAAGAGTTTTTGAAATTTTTGAAGCACAGTGAGTATAATGTTGTCGATCAACTCCAGAAACAACCAGCTTGCATTTTAGTGCTTGATCTGTTACTGAACTCAAAAAAGCATCGTGATGCATTGTTGAAGGTTTTGAATGAGACCTTTGTTACAAAAGACATCTCTGTTGGGAGATTAGATCAGATTATCACTCACATCATCGACGTCAATCACATTACTTTTAGTGATGATGAAATTTTAGGGGAAGGTATGGGGTCCGTCAAGGCCCTAAACATCACCATTCACTGTAAGGATTATGTGCTGCCAGGAGTTTTGATTGATAACGGCTCTGCAATGAATGTTATGCCATTAGCCACGCTACAACGACTGCCAATCAACAGCTCTCATATGAAGCCATGTCGTAATACGGTACGAGTCTTCGGCGGGACTCAAAGAGATGTGGTCGGGAAAATAGAAGTACCCATGCTCATTGGTCCCACTGAATATGGTCAATTTCATGGTCATGTATATCTAGCCATCTTACAACTGCCTGTTAAGAAGGCCTTGGATACACTCAACCATCACTGTTCCTTCCTCACTCTATCAAAAGTTAAAGGTTTTCACCGAGGGAAAGTTAGTAACGGTGAATGCAGAAGAGGAAATCATCGCTTTAGTGACTCCAGATACACCATACATCCCTACTGATGGAAAAGCAATGGAGTGCGCCTTTAGAGCCTTGGAACTTATCAATGATAGTTTTGTTGCTGAAGGGAGCATAGTTCCATGCCCCAAATTGTCAAACTGCACTAAGAAGATGGTATTCGAAACCCTGGGAAGAGGGGCAAGAAAAAATAAAGGTTTGGGGATGAATCTACAGGGGCGTCTTCTTCCCGTTAGTGTGATTCATAAGGTGGACCGCTTCGGACTTGGCTATAAGCCAAATTTTCTGCAAAAAAGACAAGAATGGAAAAAGAGACAAGAGCAGATGAAGGCCAGATTGAGAGGGGAAGACATTCCTTGGGCTCCCATAACCTACTCAAACTTCAGAGGTATCTTTATATCCGGGGGGATTTGAAATCCGGAGGAAGACATCCAAGAGGCAAATCAAGAGGGTGAAAGGCGCCTCCAAGAAAAGCTGATCAGTGAGGCTTTAGAAGAAATAAATGTGAACACGATTTGTGACGAAAGTAAGGCTAATCGGTTCCTGGCAAGAATTCGCCCGTGCCTCCCAGAAGAAGAGCTCAACAACTGGACCTTCAGGGTCGTGCCAGCATTCAATAAGGACAAATCAAAGTAATGCCTAGAACCACTTTATCACTTTGGCCCGAAAGTAACGGACATCTTTTGCAAAAAAGTGCAACTATGTCATATTCATCTTTTTTAAATGAAATATACTATATCTACCTTTTTTTTCAAATGGCAAACATGGCATTCATTCCATTCCATTCCATTCCATTTCATTCATTCATTATTTATTTATTTATCTATTCATTTATTTATTGATTAATTACTTATTCGCGTCATAAACTATACTTTTCCTTTCCCAATACGCATTTTCAAAATTGTGCAGGCCTCTTAATATAAACTGTATGAACGATGTGGAACCTAATCCTAAAGTAGATTTTGGACGACCCATGTACTTGGCGGAGATAGGGGAAGAAAATGATAAGATTCCCGACGAGCTACTAAGAATGATGGCCGATGAGGAGAAGCAAATCCTTCCACACCAAGAGAATGTAGAGATCCTAAATTTGGGTACAGACGAAGAAATGAAAGAAGTAAAGATTGGAGGTGCCCTATCACCAGAAGTCAGGCAGGGGTTAAGGGAATTTCTTGTAGAATTTAGAGATGTGTTCGCATGGTCATACCAAGATATGTTGGGCTTAAACACGGACATTTTAACACACAAGCTTCCCATTAGGCCAGAATGCAAGCCCGTCCAGCAAAAGCTTTAAATAATGAGAACTGACATGTTACTAAAAATTAGGGAAGATATGAAAAAACAGCTCGAGGCTGGATTTTTGGAAGTCTCTAAGTACCCATAATGGGTAGCCAATATCGTGCCGGTAACAAAGAAGGATGGAAAGATGCGTATGTGTGTAGATTATGGAGACCTTAATAAGGCGAGCCTCAAAGACAACTTTCTTTTGCCCCATGTTGATACTTTAGTGGACAATACTGCGGGGCATGCTTGGTTCTCATTCATGGATGGCTTTTTGGGGTACAACCAGATCAAAATGCACCCCGAAGACATAGAGAAAACACTTTTGTGACCATGTAGGGCATATTTTGTTATAAAGTAATACCCTTTGGATTAAGAAACGTCGGGGCAACTTACCAAAGAGCCATGGTAACCTTGTTTCATGATATGATGCATAAGGAAATCGAGGTATACGTGGATGACATGATAGCCAAATCTAAGACTAAGGAGGAGCACATCCAAAACTTGCGAAAACTCTTCCGAAGGCTAAGAAAGTATCAGTTAAAGCTCAACCCGACTACATGCACCTTCGCAGTTACATTAGGGAAGCTTTTGGGCTTTGTGGTAAGTTAGAAAGGCATCGAGATCGACCTAGACAAGGTGAAAGTAATTCAAGATCTTCCTCCACCGCGAACAAAAAAAGAGGTCTGAGGATTTTTAGGGAGGTTAAACTACATCTTCCGATTCATATCTCAATTGACTAATAAGTGTGACCCCGTCTTCAGATTACTTCGAAAGAATAACCTGGGGGTCTGGGATGAAGATTGTCAAGTGGCACTAGAAAAGATCAAGAAGTATTTGAATGATCCCCCAATTCTAGTAGCACCAATGTCGGATAGACCGTTGATCTTATACATGGCAGTCTTTGAAAACTCTATGGGGTATGTGCTTGGACAACTTGATGACTCAGGGAAGAAGGAAAGGGCAATCTACTATTTGAGCAAGAAGTTTACTGATTGTGAAACGCGGTACCCGCCAATCCAGAAATTATGTTGTGCCTTGGTATGGGCTACTAAGCGGCTACGGTAGTACATGTTGTACCATACCACCTGTCTAATTTCTCAGATGGATCCACTAAAATTTCTGATGGAAGCGCCAGCGTTGATCGAGAAGATGTCCTATTGGAAAATGCTCTTGTCGGAGTTTAACATCGTTTACGTGAACCAGAAAGCGGTAAAAACAAGTGTCGTGGCAGACCTTTTGGCAAGTCGCGCCTCGGATGACTATGAACCGTTGGATTTCCATTTTCCAGATGAAGATTTGATCTGTGGTTTAGCTGAAGGGAGACTTGCTGCCTAGAAAGAGGGATAAAGGTGCTATTTTGACGGGGCGTCAAATGCCTTAGGCCATGGAATAGGGGCAATATTAATTTCCCCTGAAGATGACCACTACCCTTTCACAAGTAGGCTGGAATTCTTCTGTACCAACAATATAGCCGAGTATGAGGCCTGCATCATGGGACTCCGAGCAGCCATTGAGAAGAAGAACAATGTGTTCCAGGTTTTTAGAGATTCTTCTTTGGTAGTCTACCAACTTCGAAAAGAGTGGGAGACTAGAGATCCGAAGCTAATCAAGTATCATGATTTGATCCAAGATTTGGTCAGAAATTTTGAAGAAGTCAGTTTCACCTACTTACCAAGAGAGGATAACCAAATGGCTGACGCTCTAGCCACTTTGGCCGCCGTATTTAAAGTAAATGGGACAGCTGAAATGAAGCCTGTTAAGTACAAACTTTTGAGGTGCCGGCCCACTGTTATAGTTTGGAAGAGGAAAATGATAGCAATCCATGGTATTATGACATCCTTCAATATATCAAGTACCAACTTACCCAAAAGACGCCAACGATAACGAAAAAAGAACTATTAGAATGTTGACATCGGGGTACGTCCTCGATGGGGAGGTTCTGTATAAAAGAAGCAAAGATCAGATACTATTGAGATGTGTCAATGCCCGGGAGGCCAAAACTATTTTATTAGAGGTCCATGGAGGTTTATGCGGAACCCACGCTAGCAGATTCTCGATGGCTAGGAAAATCATTAGATACGTCTACTTTTGGTCAACAATAGAGGGAGATTGCATCAATTATGCAAAGAAATGCCATAAATGCTAAATCTACGCTGATAAGATACATTCCCCACCAATACCACTACACGTCATGAACTCATCTTGGCATTTTTCTGCATGTGGAATAGACGTTATTGGTCAGATACACCCGAAAGCTTCTAATGGGCATCGATTCATCTTAGTAGCCATCGATTACTTCACCAAATGGACAGAAGCTACCTCATACGCCAACATCACAAGTACGACAGTTTGCAAGTTTCTTAAGAAATAAATTATATGTTGCCATGGTCTGCCCGAAAGGATCATCACCGAAAATACTTCCAACTTGAATAACAAAATGATGACTAAGGTGTGTGAACATTTCAAAATTATGCATCACAATTCTATTGTTTATCACCCCAAGATGAACGGAGCAGTGGAAGCGGCAAATAAGAATATAAAGAAGATCATAGCAAAAACCACAGAAAATTATAAGGATTGGCATGAAAAGCTACCTTTTGCTCTATTTGCTTATCGAACCTCTGTGAGGCCCTTTACCGGGGTAACGCCATATTCTTTGGTCTGCGACACAGAGGCGGTATTACCCATCGAGGTAGAGATTCCATCACTTTGAATTTTGAACGAAGTAAAGTTGGATGAAGCCGAATGGATACAAGCTAGGATTGGTCAATTGAACATCATTGAAGAAAAAAGGTTGAAGGCCATCTGTCATAGTCAAAAATATCAGAAAAGGATGATGCGAGCCTAGAACAAAAAGGTTCGCCCTAGAGAGTTTTAAGAGGGGATCTGGTGCTTAAAAAGATCTTACTTAACCAAAAGTACTTCCGAGGGAAGTGGATGCTTAATTGGGAAGGGCCTTATGTTGTAAAGAAGACCTTCTCCAGAGGAGCATTAATCCTAGCCGAGATAGATGGGAGAGTGTTGAGCAACCCAGTAAACTTGGACTCTGTAAAAAAGTATTATGCCTAAAAAGGGAGGAAAAGAAAAAAGAAAAAAAAAAAGAGAAAAGAAAAGAAGAAGAAGAAGAAGAAGAAGAAAAATAAGAAAAGAAAAGAAAAAAAAGAAGAGAAGAATAAGAGTTTAGGGCAAAAACCCAAAAATGGGCGTCTTAAAATTAAGAAGTGATCTGAAATGAAAATTCGAACATGACAGTTCAGATATATTTAAATTTTGGCATACTACTAGCAGACTTCGTCGAAGAATGATACTTCAATCCTTAGGTCGTCAAGAATTGTAACCAAAGATGGCAAATGAAATATCTACTGTGGTCGATGGGTTCTCATTATTCATACAGTTGATATTATCTATATCTTTATCTTTTTTTTCTCATGTTTGCCATGACTTTCAAAATTTTGTTAATATTTCTCTAAGTGTTAATAAAATATTGTACTCACTTTCGTTATCCGTCTCATAATCATCGTGCAGATAAATTGGCACAGATTATAAAAAAGTAAAGGATTTCTTGGCATTACTATGATTTAACCAATTAAGTGCAGGTTGTTCTAGGACGGAAGGTGAATCCGCCAAGGTTAAGGCAAAAAAGTCATCGGGGGCAAAATTAACAAGATTCACCAAAGAAAGACAATGAGCACCTCACATGTTGAAATCGAAAGAGTTAGAGGCGAAGACCCAGGAGGGCGCCCAAAAAAAACAAAAAAGAAAGAAAAAAAAGAAGAAGAAGAAGAAAGAAGAAAAAAAAGAAAAGTAAAAACCCTGAAGTGAAAACCCGTAAAGGGCGCTTTAGGGAGGACAAGTCTAAAGTGAAAACCTAAAAGGACGCTTTAGAGCAAGAGGTCAAGAGAGAGGGGGCATAAAGGGTGAACCTGAGTGAGAGATGAGACACCTCCGTTACAAAGAAGAAAAGAGGGAAGCAAGAGAAGATCAAAATCAAGGGACCAAGAAGAAGAAGTGTCCGAGTGAATTATTGTCATTCATGCATCATACTTAGTTAGACATTCCTAGGTTAGGAGCATGCTAACTCATATCATCGTAGCATTTTGTCTCTTTTCACAGGTATTTGGGAGATAAAGGGAGGATCTCCTAAGAAGAGAAACGAACGTCAAAGTGGAAAGTTGAAAGGAATTTCCAAGCAAGGGATTTCAAACTAACCACTTACCAGTGAAAGAGACGAGATGATAGAACATTTCATAAAAGGGAAGAAGAAAATTAGAATATTCGTTCAGGCTCACGAAGAGCGGAAACTTTCATGGAACCCTCATTTGAGGAACTGCTATTTGTTTGTTGTCACTTCGGAGGAACATGCCATCTTTGTTTGGTTATGTCTGATGCCATTTCGGAAGGACGTCTCAGCGTCACCAAGGTTACTTTATGCCGCTTCGGGAAAGCAAAGTTGTTTGGATTCATTCAAAACTGTTTCGGAAGAATAAGTCATCTAAAGGATATCTGGATTCATTCGCTGCCATTTCGGACGAATGAGTCATTTAGTAACTGGTTTGTTCGTTGCCGTCCAAGAAAGGCATGTCAGTTCTAACTGTTTGTTTTATGCCATTTCGGGGAAACAAGTTATTTGGATTTGCTCGCTGCCATTTCGGAAGAGCAAATCATTCGACAAGAAAGTAGGAAAAATTAGTGCTTATGGTCTTTGCTTTATTCTTGTTTTACAAGTATAAGCAAAGAAGGGCAGCTATAATCACTACTTGCTGCATCAAAAAGTAAATCACAAGCTTCTGACAAAAAATGAGCAGTTCTAGTCAGATTTGTAATATGAATACCCTTACGTTTTTGCAGAGATATATTACGTCATTCTAGGATTCCATTTCCTAGTACCATGACCAAAATGAACTCTTGCTTCCAACATCTCTTCCAAATTTATGTTCCAATATCTTCTTGTCATTTCTCTTCACACATATTTTTTTTCGGGGTTGACTCGTTTTCTGTATTTTGCAATAATGGGCTTATATACATATTATTAGGTGATAATAAAATTGGGCTCATGTGTGCTATTATATGTACTAAGTATGTGTCATTAATGCGTGTTTATTATATGAATAATCATTAACTATTTAAACATGAACATATATGTGTTGTTTGTCAACCTTGCATGTAATATACAATTGTATGTATGTATTATTAATATGTTAGTGTGTTTACTATTGTCTTAATATCATTAGTGTCTAAAGGTGAGTGTGAGTATGTATATTGAATGTGTTGTGTGTATATGTAGTATGTATTAATGTTTGTATTATATGTAAGCACATTTGGTTATATATGTGTATGTGTTTATTGCATGCATTAGTAACATATATGCTAGTGTGTGTATGTACGTATGTATTATGAGTGTATGTAAGGATATTTGTTTATATATGTATGCAAGTATGTTGTTATATTATAAAATGGGCTGATAATAAAAATAAACAGATATAAAATGACAAATATAAACCCAATTTATTAGTTCAAGTCCATTACAAACCCTTTTAATATTCACAAAGCCCATTAGGCCCAAAATAATTTAAACCTAAAAACCCTAAAAACTAATATGATAACCTTTCTCTCTCTATTGCAGTCGCCAGGATCTAGTCGTTGGATCAGATCTGATCCAACGGTCCAGATCAAACTTGAGATGACTGCCCAACTTTCGCACGCGCCGGTGAAGCTCACGCACCAACCATCCGACTTCCCACGCGCGCGTGTGATGCACGCCCCGACCGTTTAGCCTCCTTACGCATGCGCTTGCACCGCTTCGTCTCCCCTAGTAGCGTGGCCACATCGCCGAAAATGCCGCTGCCACCATACATCGACCATCAACTCTCCCAACAACCGATTAGTTAGAAAACATAAAAAATAGAGAGCGTAAGTGCTACAATCATCCACAATGATTTCTTTTAAGTTTTGCTTAAGAATGTAAACAATAGCATAAATATAGGTAATGAGTAATCCGAGGAATATAAAGCAATGAATCAACCATTTTTAACCCGGGAGTTCGAATGGGAAAAATCCAGAAGCAATACAAAAAAACAAAAGCCATTCAAGGTATATACTCTCTATTTTTCATATTCACGCATGCATATATATATATAAAAGATAAAAAAAGAGAATCTAGGGTTTACCTTTGCGCCGCCGCGTTTCTCCTGCCGGTAATAAGCTTCATGGTCTCTCGAGATCGTCCGATAGTGAACCGGTGAGGAACCAAGCGCCAGAGATGGGTTTCAAACCCGAGTTAGGATTTTATATCTATTTTCGGTACTGTTTTTATAAAAAGAATGGGGTTTTATCCTTTTTAAAAGGATTCAAGGGTATATCTAAGTTTAGAATGAAATGAGGAGGTTTTTTGGGGTTTTTTAGGCTCGCAGGCCGTCGCCGAACGGCAGCCCCAGGTCGGAAACTAGGTTAAATACCTAGAATTTTAGAGAATTTCGGTGTATTATAACAAAAAAATGGCAAAAGAGGGCTGAATTCGGCCAATGGGGTATTTATAGAGTTATAATATTTTAAATGGGCTAATTACATTTTAAGGACCTCCGCCCTAAAATAATTATGCCCGCGGTTCTTTCGTGTGGTCCAATTACGCTTTTGGTCTCTCCGCATGGGATAATTACGGACCCAAGCTAATTAATTTAGGGTTAAGTGTTAGAATCATTTAGTTAATAAATAGATTACTAATTGGGTTTTCCAATAACTTGGGCCTTCCTTTTATGTGTTTATATTTGTGCCTTTGATTGTCATGCCTTAATTGTTATTCATATAACTTTTAATCTTAATTGCATTCCTAATTAATCTAAATCGTTAAAGGGATGTACTTATTAATTCCAATATTTATGTCGTAACAGTCTTAGCTTAAAGGATGTTGACCAAATATTCGGATTAATCTTTACCATCCCGAGATAAATGGATTAAAAGTTAACAAAATCATCACATCATACTTAAATGTTTACATCATGCATAAAGGTGACGTACGGAAGTCGAACCATAAATTAACACGGCAGTTGGTCTTATTCGATGTCGGTTTAATCTATCGTCCGATATATCGCCAACCTTATTAATTAAATGTCCAATTAATTTGAATCCACCAATTCGATAAAGCCCGTGCCCGTGTAATTAAGGTTCTTTTTCATTTAAGAACTTCGAGTTAAATTCAATATAAATTTCAATGATTTTCATCTTTTTAAAAGTAACAAATATTTTGGTACCGATTTTCGGGAGTGATGAGGGTGTTAATCCTTCCCCACGCGTAACCAACTCCCGAGCTCTTTTACAACGAATCTCTGGTTTCTTATGGTGTCCGCCCTACCTTACCCAAATGACCGATGGCGACTCCAAGTTTTCATCATTTTCAAAATTTAAGATTTTCAAAAGAAATCCCCATTCCGTTAAAAGATTTTCAATAATGATTTAGGGGATAATTCGTAGCGAGTACTTTATGTACGATCTACACGATTGTCCTTTTCGAAAAAGGTCGCTACAAGTGTGACCATTCTTAACGCCATAAAGGTGAATGATTTTTTTTGGTCTAAACATCAAAAGGTTCCGATACTTTTCTCAAAATATTTCTATCGTTTAAAATTAGGGTTATTATTTGATATATTTACGATGATAAAATTTTTATAATCGGATTAAATTTAAGGGTTAGGGAGTTAGTTTAGGGATTTGAGTTTACTTGTTTAGAATTTTATGATTTAGTGTTAGAATTTAGGGTTTATAGTTAAAATTTAAGATTTAGGGTTACAATCTAAATCTCTAATATTACTATCTAAAATTTTAACCCTTAAATTCTAACCATACATTATAAATTCATAAACCTAAACCTATAAACTCCTAAACTCTACACTAATTCTATAGCCCCTAAATTTTTTTTGGTTACCCTTCCGGCTTCAAGGGTTTCGTCCTGACTAATCTATACCGACCCGTATCGCACACCTGGTTTTGATGGGTGAGTCTCCCAACGGCTGCATACACAACGTCTCGAACTCGAGACATGCTTAAGCGTAACCAAGATACTTGCCATTTAAACCAACCCCATTGGTTCTATAGGCCCTAACTTTAACCTGCTTGTGAATTTTTTTTCTTCCACCGATATTTAAAATAATTTCCCTAAATATTTGTTTTTATTTATTTCTTTTCTTTATTTGAAAGCTTGTTAAACATTAAAATAATGTTACGTGTGTTTCAAGAACTAATGTTTCCAACTTATCTATTAAACAGTTTCAAGTAAAGATTAATTTCATCTAACCATATAAAATTATCAAAAACAATAAAATTCTTCGGTTGAATATTTAAAAATAAAAAATACCTTTCATCGTTAGTCTAGTTAATACTATTTCTTTTCTGTATTCACGAGGATGACCAAAAGGCTTTTTTACTTTCTAGCATGTCATAAAAACGTGTGTCATTGTAATAACGTCATCTAGATGACGTACATACAGGTTTGATTTGCATATTCATAAACTTTGCCATCCGTATTTAATATGTTGCGTGTAATAACGGTCCCGCGGTGAGAATGACGTTTTTTATTACAAAAAACAGGTTTTAACGATTTTAATGAAAATGACCACCAATTTTTTAATTTAGGTGTGATTAAGTCACCTGAAAATCTAATTATTTTAATAAAATTTATTTTATCGTTTTTATTAAAACAATGAGTTTTAGTCTGCAAAACTAAAAAAATAAGTTCGAGAGTTGGTTACGTGTGGGGAAGGGTGAGCACCACACAACGCCAAAAAATTAGTACCTAGTCGATTACAGATTGTTTTAACGATAGAAATTATGAATTCAAATTTAATTTAGAGATTGTGATCCCTGAATGCATGAATTTTATCGTAAAATGTATTTAAAATAAGGGTAAACTACCTAGTGACCACCGAAGTAATTGGAGATACCTATTTTGACCACCGAACTATCGAAATCGTCAATCAGACCACCAAACTTATTAAATCAACCTATTTTGACCACCGCCGTTAAAAAGCTAACGGAGGGGTGACGTGGCAGTTAACAAAAATTTGTAAAATTACACATTTAGTCCTTTTTATTTACTTATTAAATCAATTTGATCCTAATTTTATTTTAATTAAATAAAATTAATCAACCAATTATATGATGACATGTCCTATCTATTTTTTAAGTTTTAATTTATTTATTTTAATAGATTTAACTAACCAACTAGATGGTGACACGTGTCACCATCTGATTGGTCGTAAAGAATGAGAGGAAATAAAATTGGCATGAATTGTGCTTGTAGGAAATTGATCCCATGCCAAATGCATGAAAAGCCAACACTCAAACAATTAAGCCAACTTCACTAGTGTGATATAAAATACTAACATATTTTATTAAAGAATTATTTTGTTGGTGAAAACTAAAGAGTATAAAGGGGAATTGAAGAGTATAAACAGCCTTGGGGAGAATTGAACCCGAGACCTAAGGGTGTTAAACACACACCTTTATAACTGCACCAACCTGCTCTTGATGATATAAAATACACCCTTGTATATACATATCTTACACCAGCAAAGTTGGCTTAGTCGTTTGAGCGTTGGCCTTTCATGTGTTTGGCATGGGATAAATTCCCCACAGGCGCAATTCATGCTAATTTTATTTCCTCACATTCTTTACGGCCAATCAGATGGTGACATGTATCACCATTTGGTTGGTTGGTTAAATCTATTAAACTAAATAAATTAAAACTTAAAAAATAGATAGGACACGTGTCATCATATAATTGGTTGATTAATTTTTTAATTAAAATAAAATTAGGATCAATTTAATAAGTAAATAACATGGACTAAATGTGTAATTTTACAAATTTTTGTTAACTGCCACGTCATCCATCTGTTAGTTTTTTGACTTTGGTGGTTTGATTGACGATTTCGATAGTTCGGTGGTCAAAATAGGTATCCCCAATTAGTTTGGTGGTCACTGGGGTAGTTTATCCTTAAAATAATACTCCTTTATACGAGACTAACGAGAAACTTACGTCCCTTTAAGTTCGAGACATAATTTTGCGAGACCTCGGATAAAAGAATATTATTTTTAAAATATTATAATTTAGGATTTTAAAAGGAACTTTTATATTAGAGATTAACAAAAGCGACGCCACTTTGAGTTCGGGGCACGTTTTTCACAGGAATCCCTAATAAAAAAAGTTATTTTAATTTAGAATTCGATTTAAAAAGAATGAATGCAGAATATATGTATATGTTAGTATAGAAATAATAAGTAAATAATATTGGTAGTAATAATAATTAATAATGTAATAATACAATATATTGATATAACAACATTACTTTTAACAATATAAAAAGCAAATATATAATAATAGTATAGATAAATATATATATATATATATATATATAATCATAACAAAAGTAACGGTAATAATAATAGAATAATAAGGGGAATTGGTCTGAATATTCCCTTTTGGGGGAAGAATTGGACAAATACCCCAAAAAAGTTTATTTGAAAAAATACCCCTTTCTGTCTACGTAGGAAGGACTCGCATCCTGTAAGACCCGGTTTCCAAACACACATCGCCCAGTATGCGACTTCCAGCACATGTGGATTATATTATCTATTAAAAAGGAAAAAATAAATAAAAGTCCCATCCTCTAGGACGCGACTTTTGCGAGATAATCAGACGGCTCGGCGATAATTTATCGGCTTCTCGAAACGGCGAGATACAAAGAACTCGTGTTGCGCAGGACGCGATTTTTGTGTGATTTTGTTCTTAAAACAAGGTTCGATCAGCAGGTTTATGTTGATTTTTTATAGTGTTGGGGAATTATCTTTCGTAGGAATATACTTTAACAGCGTAGTACTGATATATCTCTTGACAATGGTATGAAAATCGGCGTGTATAAAATATTGTAAAGACCGTAGAAATTGCATTAAAAACGCTATATAACCATGTTTCTTTGCATGAAGAACATGGAAACGCTATATAGAATTCGAGTTCCATTAATTAAATTAATATCAATTAAAAAAAGAGTGTTCTGATTAATATGGTAAATGGTTAAAAGTAATGTGTTTTCTATTTGATTTGTAAGATAAATGGAATACAATCTCCTTGAAATTTAATTATAATAAATAGAATACAATCTCCTTGAAATTTATATTTGGTTTGTAAGATAAATTGAATACAATCTCTTTTGAAATTTAGATTTGATTTGTAAGATAAATGGTTAAAAGAGTGTTCTAATTTAATAATAATTATAATGACAATATAAACTTTTATTTGAAATTTAATTGAACTCGCATCCTGTAGGGTGCGAGTTTTGCGTTTTTATCCAACAGTTGGAAAATTATTTACGGCGTTAGGGTTTCGAAATATTAAACAGAACTCGCATCCTGCAGGATGCGAGTTTTGCGTTAATAAGTACAGAATGGTCGAAAATTTATTGATGACGTTAGGGTTTCAATAAAGTCACACCATGTACGAAGCGATTAACCGAACTCACGTTCTGCAGGGTGCGAGTTCCATTAAATCCTCGCACCCCAACCGGTGCGACTACCATTATAAATTAGTCCTACACCCCATTCTTACCCCCACCACAACACAATTCACTCTCTCTCAAATCTTCTTTCTTTCAATTTTTCATTTGATTTATCGAGTTTGATATAATGGCGGGATTGATAAGGTTGGATCACAAGCACGTGTTGGATTATCAACGGAGACACATAAATTTTATCTACTTTAATTTTTGTTTATTTTTTATTTTATTATATATATTCTAATTTTATGTACATACATGTTACATATTTTTTATGTAGTTTAATTTATACTTACACGTGTTTAATTTTTTTAGGGAGGGGAGGAACGACGTCTGGAGGTGTCTTACAATCGGGTGTCGAATTTATCGGATCCATTGATTGAACCGTATTTGGAGGAGACTGGATTTCTGCACGCATACAAAATTATTGGAGGTTCGAAATTAGACGTTGATTTGATCAACGCTCTTTTGGAGAGGTGGAGGCCGGAGACACACACATTCCACCTTCCTTGAGGCGAGGCAACGATCACCCTGTAGGATGTTTCGTATATCCTGGGTTTTCCTGTTAACGGAGATGTGATCAGCGGTCTCGGTACTTTGGATTGGCTAGGGGTTAGCCGTAGTGGTTTGATGGTAGAAAAGTGAAATTGAAGTGGCTGCGGGAAAATTTTACAAATTTACCCGCTGACGCGAACGAAGACATGAGGAAGGTAATAGAAATATTTTTTTGTGAATATTACTGAAGTAATTAAAATCTTTACATATGGTCGCGCTCATATTTTTTTGAATATTACTAAAATTAAAGTGGCCGCGGGAAATTTTTTTAGAATATATGTTTCCATGTTTTGGGCATATACTCGCGCTCATATTTTACTGATGATCGGTGGGGTATTGATGCCTGACAAATCCTGCAACAAAGTGCACACGATCTGGTTGCGGCATTTGAGGGATTTTGAAGATGCCGATAAACTGATCTAGGGATCCATAGTTCTGACATGTCTGTTTAGGGAGCTGTATATGAACACCAATCGTGAGAAGTGTTAGATTGGAGGTTGTTTGACGTTGCTCCAGTCCTGGGCGTGGTGGAGAATGTCGTTTTTACGCCCTCAGCTTAGGCAGCCTACTCTATATCTTTTTCTGCTGGGCCGAAGGTAAGAAAATCGTTTATTTTTTTAAAATATATGAATTTTTACAATTAAAATTAGTTTTTTAATAAACATATTTTTATATTATACATTTTATTTTATAGGTAGACCGGACGTTTAACCCATGTTGGTATTGCTAGCGGTCTAGTCATTATCAGATAGGATATTGAGAATGAATCCGCGAATAATCACGTAACAGTTTGGTTTTGGTGTATATAATTTTTTAAAGAATTTATTTAACTTTAATTATATATTGTACAATTTTTATGGACACCATACGAGGATCCGGAAGTGCACGAGTGCATCTTGAAATTTTCGAACGAGACGAGGCTTCTTTGGATGGCCACTGTAACACTCGTTTGCTACGCTACTGTTGAGTGGCACCCGATTGACTGCGTCTTACTGCAATTCGGTTATTTCCAACCTATTCTTGCGGTTCCTCCAAATCTGGACAAGTTGTACAAACTCACACGACAAGGGAAGCCCAAGGTAATATTGATATACTTATCGCATTTTTTATTAACTCTAACGTAATTTATATCTAAAAAGAATAATAAATTTTTATATTTTTGGATAGGTTGATTGGTCGGTGCACCACCAAGACTATATCGCTCACTAGAGGGACAGGGGAAATCCATGATGACAACCCTAGCGTGAGTATCGTATGTTTGATACGATGGTCAACCATGACTACGAGGAGTGGTTTTTGGCGAATGGAAAGCCATTTATTCTGACTCTAGAAGAGCGACCGTTCATCCACCGGCGTCGGCAATGGAACCGGGCATGGTCTCAGCGTATGAGGGGAGCATGGAACACATCTGTCGGTGCATCATTATTGAATCGAAGCCGTGTTGCTGCCTCTGAAATACCATCACTATTACTACCACCGTCGTATGCCACCCCACCACCGATGCCGCCGCAGAACTTCACGCATTCGATGCAGTCATCGTTCCAACCATGCTTGTGTCCGACCGAAGGTTTTTTCACACCTTCTGTGTCCGACCCCTATGGTCAGTTTACGGCGATGATGAGTGGGGCCTCCAGCTATCGTCCACCCTACGTGCTCTTTATGCAGTGGAGGTGGAACCAGTGGTACTACCAGTGATGCTGATGATGATGACGACGTCAATGATGAGGTTGAGCCGGTTGATGTTACTCCCCTCCGATGCAATCCCGAATGAATTCAGCGTCCACCGCGTTGTGGTACGAGTGGACATAGGCGTGAATAGTAGTTGATGGTGTTTGTAAAAATGGAACTGTAATATTTTTTATTTAGTTATTAAATTATTATGTAGTATGTACCAAGTGAGCCTTTTTTCATTAGTATATATTCTGCTTTTTGTTACCGTTATTTTTTCATTTTATAATTTGTACTTGTAATTTTTTTCAATTAGTGTATACATATATTTCTGATTTTTTTTCGTACCAGGTGGAAATCGTTTTCTACAAAAAATGAGTTCTCTGACACGTCAGGAATCGTAGCCAAAGTCGTATTCTGCAGAAAGCGATTTTCCTGACACGTTAGGAATCTTGGACAAAATCGCATTCTACAAAACGTGACTTCCCTGACACGTCAGGAATCCTGGACAAACTCGCAATCTACACAACGCGACTTCCCTGACATGTCAGGAATAGTGGCCAAATTCGCCATCTACAGAACGCGAGTTGGGGGCTATAAATAGCCCCAACTAGCCACGGTTCCACATATTTCGATCCTGTTGTAGCTATTAATAACAACAAATCGTGTACCCGGAAAATATTTATGCACAGAGATTTCTCAGGTATTGTGATTTGTTGCTATTCATAGTTGCATGGTGCAAAAGAGAGTTTTGGTAGGTAAGGAGTTGTGGTGCGATGTGTGTACCGTGTTGGTGATCAAGATGAACGATAAATCAAAATATCCAAAAAATATGTGGTCTTCTAAAAGTGCTCGTAATCCTTTTAGGATTCGTTGGTCAGTGCGGGTTACTTATTTCTACACTGTCATCGTATAGTGTAGGTGAAGACCATCACACATAACTGTGGTCAAAGCTCCTACCATGTCCGCTGATGATGGAAGTGGGTATAAAATGGGGAGTAATGAGATAAAGCTCAAAACCCACGACTTTATTCACGAACGAAGAGTCGACATGTGTAGAGGTACATTGACGGGTTACAATATTATTGACCCCGACCCAATAATGTAAAAGATGCCGTTTTCGGTTGGGGGCCATTTTTGGTCGGGGTCAGAACTGTAGATATGATGTAACCCGGACTTGACAGCTGATAATGCATAGCAATTGTTGTCATGTCTAGGGTCACTTGAAGGACTACTCGGGCCTGGCAGTTGCGGATCACCTCAAATACAAGTTGAGGATCTTGTATGCAATTTTGTTTAGTTCTAAACTTGTTGGACTAATCAGCCCAGGAAGTTGAGGATCGCCTCAAATACTAGTCTAGATTTGAAGAAGAGAATTGAGTGTTTGTAGAATGTATGCAAAACAATCATGATGGTTCGTGTGTAGTTTTTTAAGATTTGATGAAAAGTATGTAACGTAAGTAAGCAATTTAGTATATATTTTGTTTTCTATATTCAAATTCAATTTCAATACTGAAGCATTTAAGTTTAAAAAAATGAAGTTCATTTTTTTAAAAATTAAATCAAATGAAGTAATTGAAAACGCGGTTAGTAGGACGCGAGTTCGGGATATATGACGTGTTGAGCAACACTTTGATGGTCATGGTCCTATAAATACCCCTCCTCACTTCCTCAATTAATCGCTTCTTAAAATTTTCCTTCATATATATTCTTCGTACTCAATTTCCTACTAATCCGCTCTACAATGGCTAGTAATGTTGATGATTTCCCATGTATTGGGAGACATTCATGCGATGCTGCTGTCGATTGTGATGGTGAATTAGAAGTTGGAATGATATTCCCGAAAAAGAACCTAGCGAAGGGTGTAATTAAGCATTACAACATACAACGTTCAGTTCTGTCAAAAGTGCAGAGAACGAATGCGAACAACCATATTGAAGAAAGTGTCCACAAGGACCGCGAATGTAACTGGATGATCTGTGTATCACGAATCAAGAGGCAAAACAATGTGAGGCACATAGTAAGATACGACGGACCTCATACATGTTAGTTGTTGCAATGTATTTGGATGTTTCGTACATTTTTTAATAAAGTAGAATGTTAACGATTGCAGAATTAATTGGATATTTCGTTCATGGTCGATACGTTTGCATCCCTATAATAGGTACTATCATTTTTCTGAGGGAGACAAAATTAGTACATTAACGAAACATGCTACACAGTAGTTAATTGAAATAACTACACCAACTTTAAATTACTAAAGCCTAGTTAAAATGAATGGATGAGGAATCTGATTTCGTGTCCTCGTGGTCTGTACTTATGTCAGATGTTAAGTTTAGTTCTTCCATTATTTGTTCTTTCTCCTACCACCTCCTATAATTCCGCATTGACAATGCATCAACGTCTTTATCTTGGAAATTAGGGGTAGTTGATGGCCTTGTTGAGCCCTCATCAAATTGTACAGTGAGCTCGATGTTTGTAAACCCCACACATTTGTATGCCTGAAACATCTTACACATATCTCTCTCATTCGATAGTGTTAGCATGTAATGTTCTTCTGGGCCGGGCGTAGCGACTGGGACTTTGACATGCAAGGCTGAAATTTTTTGGTCTGTTGACTCGCTGACCCGTGTTGAAATCAAGTCAAATAGCGCATCTTTTGCGATTTTTTCATTGAAAGATGTGTAGTCGTACGTTCCGCGAAAGAAAATCGTAGCAGAAAATCGGGCCATACTTTGTACTTTAATTGTTGGGGAAACGAATTTGAGAATAACGTAACAAGTTGATGAACTTGTTCTCTGTATTTTGTAAGCTGAATAAATGGATTTTGAATAGCGTAATTTATGAAGTTCGCTTTCTATAAAAGCTTGAGGGAGGAAGTCACGTTTTACGCAATATGAGTTTGGCCAGCTTTGAAGGATATCGCGTAGTATACAACGCGAGATCACCTGACAGGTCAGGAATCCTGTGTTCCTAACGGAAAGTCACATTTTGTAGAACACGAGTTCCTTCAAAGCTGGCCAAACCCGCATTGTGTAGAATGCGAGTCACTTGAAACGTTGTTGACAAGTTGAGTCAAGTTACGTCCGATAAATAGGTACATGAAATGGAGAAATAACACAACTCCAAAGCATTTTGTCTGTAAATAAGAAATACCGCTTCTTAGTTTTAGCAATGGCAAAAAGAGTGTCAGTTGTAGTATACTACGATGGTGAGATGATCCCTGATGTGGAACTTGGTGTCATATTCCGGTCCCCCAATAAAATTTTACCATATAGATTCCGATGAGAGTAACATATGAAAAGATTAAGTGAGCGCTAACGAGGAAGGTTCCACATACTTTCGGAACGGAATTACAACAATTGAGGTATCGACTACCTTCGTCGTTAAATCTGTTTTATTTCACAATATTTGATGTTCGGGGCGACGGAGATGTGCAAATGATGCTGGAGACCCATACCGGTTGTTCCATGGGATGCCACATAGAGCTCTTCGTAACATTTTTTGGACAAAACGTCCGAGGGAAGACTGTATGGTAAAATTTTGCGACAATCTTGACTTCGACCCAAATGTTAATAGTCCAACATCAAGTTTGCGACAATTCTTAACTTATTAAGTAAGGGCAATGACGAGGCTACATCATCTTCTACCTCCAGGGCAAGGCATTCTTGCGCAGCTAGTTTCAAGTTAGACCTCAACATGCCACCAACACAGCACTCAACGTATAATCCATACAGTGCGGGTGTAGGAGCGTCATCATCTATGCTATCGGCCTACCACGAAAAGTTTAACCTATTCGATTTTCATCAGCCAGCCAGCACTCAACTTATATCCCCAGTGAGGCAAACATAGATGATATCTCATACGGAAGACACTCAATTTATATCCTTGGTGTTGGACCGTCATCATCTACGAGGTCGTCCAACAATGAAGAGTTCTACCAGTTTGATGATTTTTTTCACGACGCCACTCAACTTATATCCCCAATGATGCAAACACATATTATTTCTCATCGATGGGAAGACATCCATGCGCTGCTGATGTGGACCTAGATATTGGACATAGGCCTCGTCAGCGGTCTCCTCATCGGGTGGCAGACGCATAACCTGGCAGGGGACATGTTGCCGATGAATCAGAACTATTCAGTTTTGAAGGGGATGTTCATGATGAGGAACCACTTATGGAGCCCGGGCCTGAAGGTGACGAGATGGGTTTATTTCTTGAAGAACCACCAGACCTATACGAGCCCGTCAATGTAGATGAGGGTGCATGTACTACTTCGGAGGAGGATGCAAGCACTGCTTCATAGGATGATGCAGACACTACTTCGGAGGATGATGCGGAGGAGGAACCTGTGGAAGTTGCTGCCCCACGCAACTATTCGGGCATAGCGTATTACGATCCACCATCCCACTTCACAGCAGTGGATATGGAAGGATTTTACGCTACAGAATTTCCAGAATACCTACAGTTAGAGATGTTCAACGAACGAAATGATGGTAAACTCAGACTTGGAATGGTCTTCACGACTAAAAAATTGGCGAAGGCTGTGATCAAGCACTACAATATATGCAACTCAGTTACGTGCACAGTGAGGAAACTGAAGTGGACAAATACATCGTTGAATGTCCTCACAAGAATGAAGGATGTAATTGAAGGGTCCGTGTATCATGTTTGAAGAGGATGTACAACCTCTGGAAGATAACGAGATACAACGGACTTCACACATGCTCCGTGGCAAGCCTGAGTCAAGATCGTCCTAACTTAGATGTGTACGTGCTTGTTGATCATATCCTCTCATTTGTTAAAGCAAATCCACACGTATCTATACTGGTATGTATAGCTTCGATTAAAGATCATTTCACATACACGGTAAAATACGATAAGGCATGTTTTGCAAGATATCGTGCCATCCAAAAACTATATAGGCAGTGGGAGGAATCATACAGCGAGTTGCGAACGTGGCTGAATGTTATGCAGAAATACAACCCAGGAACAGTTGTGCAATTTGAGACAATGCCAAGATACTATAATGACCGGGTCATAGCTGGGGAGTGCCAATTTTCTTCTTCTTCTGGATATTCTCGCAATGCGTTAAGGCTTTCTGACACTACAAGCTGATGCTGCAGATCGATGGCACATTCTTGTATGGCAAATACACCCAGATTCTCCTACTAACAGTTGCACAAGACGGTAATAGAACATACATTCCTGTAGCGTTCGCAATCGTTGAAAATGAAGATATCCCTTCGTTGACATTTTTTCTCACCAACCTATGCACGCATGTCCTCCGGCGGGTTCTTCACTCAAGAGAAGACGAGATATGTATTATTTTAGACAAAGGCGTAGAGATCTGGGGATCAATTGAACGTTTGGGTCAGTTTTGGCAACCTCCGTATATTCATCACCGGTACTGTTTATGACACATTGCTGCCAATTACTACCAGAGATATAAGAATGATGATGAGCGTATAATGGTTCTTCGCATGAGTAGGCCTTTCACTCTCAAAATTATTAATTAATATGCCTTCTACTATTATTTCTTGTTAACTATTCTGTTTTTATTGAACATGCAACGCACACCGAGTAGAGAAGGTTTATGAGCTGCTAGAAGAGTTGAGAGATAGAAATTTAGCTGGATATAACTATCCTCTTGATATCCCGAGCGAGAAATGGTTGTGATATTACGATGTGGGTCGTCGATATGGTCACATGACAACCAACTTGGTTGAGGCGATCAATTTGTCTCTGAAGGGAACGCGCCATTTACCTATCAAATCTGTTGTGAAGGTGACATATTATCGACTCGCTACACTTTTTGCAAACCTCAAAAAATAAGCAACGAATTGGATGGCAGGTGGTCACACATTCCATATAGATCTCTAACAAAATTTTTAAATATACCGTGCGCACGCAAACGCGATGGGTGCAGTATGCTTCTCTCGTCATGAACATCGCTTTACAGTTATTGAATTTCCTCGGCCGCTACAAGGAATATCGCATAAAAATTATGTTGTTAATCTAGAATTGAAAAGATGCGACTGTGGCATTTTCCAGACATTCAAGTACTCGAGTGTGCACGTCTTTGCTGCATGTGCATCCGTTCATTTCGACACAATGAAACTCGTTGATCCTTTATACCGACTTGAAAACGTATTCAAGTTAAACTGATATGATTTTCCCCCAATCAGAAATGAACGTGATCGTGAAGTGGTTGTCGATGAACCTAAGATACAGCCAGATGAATCCCTGCAACGCAAAAAAATGTCGCCCAAGCTCAACTAGGATTCATTGTGTCGAGGATATGGTTCCTCAAGAACAGACTGAATAACATAGGTTGTGCAGTAATTGTAGGAACCGTGGACATGACATCAGAAAATGTCCTCATAGGACCCGGCCTCGAGTGAACTAATTGTACTTCTAAATGTATTGTTTTATTCCTACGTGCCATAATAATGTGCCTTATATACTCCGATTGTTATTCTTAATTACCAAAATATCATAATTAAATGAACACAATAATACTCTAACTATGAACATATACTACTACATAAAAAAATTTAATAATTCTTAAGCTCATTCGTTCTCATATTTCCACTAATAATCTAACCATTGTAAGCATGTGTTCCTGTTCTACGACGTGAAAGTTAAATAACTAGTAAAATATACCCCAACATACTACAAAATAGACTCAAACTATACTACAACCCATGTTCCCATGTTTCTTAATGCTTTTGAACATGGTTATATAGCGTTTTTAACGCGATTTCTGCAGCCTTTAAGACGCCTTATACACTCCGATTTTTGAACCATTGTCAGCATGTGTCCCCGTACTACAACGTGAAAAATAAATAACAAGAAAAAATATCCCCCAACATACAACAAAATCGACTGCAATTGACTACAACCCATGTTTACAAGTTTTCCAAGGCTTTTGAACATGCCTATATAGTGTTTTTAATGCGATTTCTACATCCATTAGGGTGCCATATACACTCCTTTTTTTGAACTATTGTAAGCATGTGATACCGTACTACGACGTGAATGTTAATTAACATGGAGAAACAACCCGCAACGTAGCACAATACCGACTAAAACATGACTAGCGACCCAAGTTTCCATATTCTTCATGCAAAGAAACATGGTTATATAGCGTTTTAACGTAATTTCTACGGTCTTTACAATGTTTTATACACGTCGATTTTTATACCATTGTCAAGAGATATATCAGTACTACGCTGTAAAAGTATATTCCTACGAGAGATAATTCCCTAACACTATAAAAAAATTAGCATAAACATGCTGATCGAACCTTGTTTTAAGAACAAAATCACACAAAAATCGTGTCCTGTGCAACGTGAGTTCTTTGTATCTCGCCATTTCAAGAAGCCAATAAATTATCGCCGAGCCGTCTGATTATCTCGCAAAAGTCGCGTCCTAGAGGACACGTGTAACATACTCTAACCGCCTTAGTAGGATTAGGTAAGTTACTACAATTACAATCAATGATTAATTCAATTTAAGGTAGAGAATTCAATTCGTTTTAGGTCTTTCTTGCTCATTGAGAAAGGTTTCGAATAGGTGAGGACCTATAATGCACTTTGTTATTAAAATCAATACCAATTAAAACTTACTTGATTCCCAAGCAATCATTCGATCTAGATGAGAAGCCTATTAGATAATTTCAACATTTAATGTAACTATCAAGCATTCCAATAAGTGATTTACATGTTTTACTTATGTGACCTTAATCAAACATATGTGCTTACAAATTTATACATACCATTCGGCCAATTCTCTAAGTGATCTATGTGGTTCATGTCTAACATGTAGATTACTACATTTACTTAATGTTAACTAGCCAACTTCAATAGATCTATTCAACCATCACATGCATAATGCAAACATAGGAAATCTAACATTTGGCTAACAACATACAAGCTCATTAAGATGCATACATGCTCATATATACAAACCATACTCTTATAGGTCACAGATGAAGTTAATTTATACAAACCATAACTAAGTGATCATAAATATACATGACTTAGATGCCACCATCCTAGGAGAACTATAACAAGATGGAAACATACTCTTTTAAGCAAAATGTGACTTGTACGAGCTTAGACTTTGGGATAGTATCCAATATCAACATGTATCGTAGAAATGATACTTGAATAAGCAAAGCTTAGTGAGTGAGTTAAAGTTACAAGGCAAACAGTACAATAAGTCTCAACTACGAACCATCAAATGGATGGTATGGTTCCCCCATCAATATGGAACCATTCGAACTAGGCAAACAATACTAGGTGCATTTCTTAATTTTCAATCCAATATCAATACAAGACTAGAAGTTTAGACATGCTTAATCATCCAATTCGACTACTTTAGGCATAACATATCCTTTTCTCACAATCAATGTTTCAATACACAAGCAATCTCATAAGCAATGTTCAATAGTTCATGGAATTTGATGTTTTCTTTATAATCAAGTAATCTCATAAGCAATGTTCAATCAATATTTCAATATCCATAGTTCATGGCATTCAATTTTTCCTTTACTATCAATCAATACAATTCAATGTAGCAATGAGTTTAATGTACATGAGTTATTAGTTCATTTTAGGTATAGCCTTGAGAATCAATTACTTAGTCTAGATACTCGAGTCTTCAACCAAACTGTCACCAATAACAATAGTCAATATGGTAACAAGTACTTGGTCAAATCCCTCCTACTGTCGCCAATGACCAATAACAATACTTCCCTCATACTGTCGCCAATTAGGGACCAATGCCTCGGACCGTAGTCCACCCTGACAATGAGCTCTATAGACTCTATGGCATGCCAACTATATCTAAGACTGACTCGAGACCAATGCTTACAATAGTTATCACTTTCAATCAATTAGAAGCATGATTCAATTCAATGTGCACATTTTGTGCCAATATCCCCCTTTCATTCGAATAGGGCTCAAGATAATTCCTATATCAGTGTTTCAATATTCAATGAAGGTGTGTCGACAATATGTCATTAAACAATGAATTGAATTACTTCTATCTATAACATCATGCTCCATTTCAAGATAGTTCAATTAGGCAATAAGCATATCATGTCAATCAATAGCAATTCAAGCATGCTTCACAATCAAGTAACCACTCAAAGAGCACTTACCTTGCTCATGCTCCATAGTAAGCTCATTATACAATTTATACTTAAGAATCAATAAGAAATACAAATCAGAATTAGAATTGGAGAGGTTACCACCCTCTCCAAACTTTAAACCACACTTACAGGAATTTTCCGAGCTATTGTCGATCCCGGATTGTAATCCCTTTCCCTCTGCTAGCTTGCTAATCTAAGTGAGCCCATTTCTCCTTAATTTTCACTTGATCTAACATTCATACAATACATAGTGTATTAGATACAATCCAGCAACCAATTGAGTAATTATGTGACTCCATATACTCAAGCATTCAATTCAATACAAACATCAAGAGTGTTGTTGTCTGGCAGCATGTGCACTGCTTACTTAAATGTTCATATATTTTATTTCATACGTCAAAATTTTGAATCGTTTACACCGTTAAAAAGCTAACTTAATTTCCCTTCTAACCATATAAGCCTTACATTTTAATCTTCTTCCAATTAATACAGTTTTTAGCTTAAAGAAAGAGCAATTTGCAACACTTGACAGTTTGCACTATCTCTAGTGTTTCTTCTCTACAATTCATTCTACAATCCAGAATTCAGTTATGTTTTCTCCTAATGAATTTAGACATGTTAAGGCACTGTCCTTAAAAATTTCAGCCTTAAATTCCATTTATACAATCTATGGTGATTTTTCAAAGTTACTGCTCACAATAGAGTTTTCTGGACAGATTACACTAGGTTAAGCTTCTAGCTTCATAATTCATCTAAACAAGATTCTAACATGTTTGTTCAACATATATACCCATTCATACATATCTAGGTCAATCCAATTATGTGTCCAACCTATAAAAACAGGGAAATTGAGCAATATTTTCAATTTGATTCATTAAGACATCAATTCACTAGAATTTCCAGCATCCACAATTTCAATTCACATATCAATCATCCATTCTAATCATCATCCAAATTTTCCAGCATCTAGCATAGCATTTCACCATCAATTTGGCTATTGACAACATCAATTTCTCCTACTCATTTGAATGGCATATCAATTTCATGGATTGATCAATCAATTGAACTTTTTAACTAGTTCATAGCATCAATTCACTAACTATTCACCAATTTCATGTAATTCAAACAAGAACCCTAAATCTACATGCATCATTTGAATTTATAACACATTAAGGAAGAGATTTTACCTTCCTATCAAGATTATATGAATGCTAGCAACTCCAATTTCTCCAATTTCAAGCTCGAATGTATGGTTATGGAGTTTTCTCACTCAATTTCCTTTTCTCTCTTCTTTGTTCATCTACACGGCAATAGGAGAAGAAGATGATAATGGATCATCTATTATCTCCTCATAGAAGACTAATTTATCCTTAATTATCCACTAATTAAAGACATGTGTAGGGGCATTGTAGGAATTTAGAAATTTACCATGCATTCCTTCATTTTGTTGTTTGTTTTGGTTTGGTCAGTTATACATTAGGTTACCGCTTTTTCATTTATAGCATTCTAGTCCTTAATAACTAGACCTAGTATCTTGTTTTCAATCAATTAGGGATCAAATAAAGGCATTGTAGTAACTTCTTTTATACTAGTTTTGAGGATATTACAATGCGACTTTTATTTATTTATTTTTTCTTTTTTAATGGATAATATAATCCGCGTGTGTTGGAAGTCACGTATTGGGTGACGCGTGTCTGGAAATCGCGTCTTGTAGGACGCGAGTTCTTCCTATGTGGGCAGAAATGGGGTATTTTTCCAAATAAACTTTTTAGGGGGGTATTTGTCCAAATATTCCCCCAAAAGGTAATATTCAAACCAATTCCCAGAATAATAGTATAGTAATATTAATAATATTAGTAACTGTATTATAAATAATAATAATAATTAATAACATAGTGTAATAACTTAAAAGAAATGAAACAGTGATTGAAATGAAACAAAGCATAAATTTAGATTCAAAATTATAAATATACAAAAACAGAAGGACCAAAGCCGCAATTTTCTTATTCAATAAAATGCGCGGATCCTTTCTCCTGGGTCGGGTCACCGCGCGGGTTACAAGCCTCAAAACGACGTCGTTTTTGAAGGCCCTTATATACCATTTTTCCCAAAAAAACTCATTTGGTTTCTGATAACTGAAAAGGGGTAATTGCTCTATCATGTTTTCTCCCTCATTTCTCTTTGCCTAGAACCGACCACCAAGCCCCGCCTAGCGCTGTCGTGAGCCGGCGATGATGACCACCGCTTGCAGTGGCCGTAAGATGAGTAGAGGACATGAAAAGGTTCAACTTTGGCTCCTAAACCCCGATCTACCCATGGTTTCTCATGAGCAACAACCTAGGTGAGTAGATCTAAAGAAAACTGAAGGGATATTTAATTTTTTTTACCATTTTTTGGTTACTTTTAGTTTGAATCTCTCATTTTTATTTTATTTTTGGGTCTCTATTTTTTGCTCTCTTTAATGGTCTCTAAAAATCTCAGTTTTGCAGGCCAGACCCATTTTTATAGAGGTTTTGATCATGGGTTACGTGGAAAGCTAGGGGACAAGTGGTGGTTGGTGGGTAATTGTTTGGGTGGTGATAGCAGTGAAAGGTGGTGGAGCGGAGATAAAGATCTCGAGTTTTATATATTTTGGGTTTATCTTGGCTGTCGACAGTGGCTTGGAGCCGATAAGGTCGGGACGGCATGGCTTGGTGTCGAGTAGCGGCGGCTACATGTGATGGCGGGGGCGGCTGATGGTTAACATATTAGGGTTTGGATAGTTTTAGGTTATGTGCTAGGGTTAGTTTATTGTATTTGGTTTAGGTTAATAAAATGGGTTAATGGGCTGGACTAAAATGGGTTACTACAGCTGCCCCTCTTTGTTCATTATTGTATAACGAAAATGATGCAAAGACAAAATGGAACCCATTTTTGACCGGTCTGGTTGGGCTTCTTCCTTCTCGGTACAACTTTTCTTCCTTCGCTCCACTTGATCTGCTCGACCACTCTTGTAGGCAAAATCTTCAAAATGGGGTGGTCAATTGGAGAGATAAAACTTCAAACAGGTGATCCGTTGGCGGGAGCAAAATGAGTTTGGCTTGCTACGACTTTGACAACGACGTAATACCTGGAGAAAAGTTGACCTAGCTGCAACACTAACAGAGAGGCAAGGTCTGCAAAACTTGATATAACTATAACACTAACGAAGAGACAAGATCAAAGGATGAAGGTTCCGATATTTGATCCAACTGCAACATGATCTCCCAAAATTTTCTTCTTTTTCTTTTTTTTAAATTTTCCCTTTTTTTTCTTTTTCTCTTTTTTGGACTGATGACAGGATGCTTCATTCACTCCGCTCAATCTTAGAGAAGTGGAATCTGTAAATGAGGGTGATCTTTTCCACCATTGATAGGGAGGCAAAATCTGAAAGAAGTTGATCTGCTAAAACACTGACAAGAGGCATAATCTGGAGAAGAAAGTTTGATTCGCTACAACTCTGACGAAGTGGCATGGTCTGGAGAAGAAAGTTTGATCCGCTACAACTCTGACGAAGTGGCATGATCTAGAGAAGAAAGCTTGATCCGCTATAACTCTAACAAAGAGGCATGATCTGGAGATGAAAGTTTGATCCGCTACAACTCTGACGAAGTGGCATGATCTGGAGAAGAAAGTTTGATCCACTACAACTCTGACGAAGTGGCATGATCTGGAGAAGAAAATTTGATGTACTACAACTCTGACGAAGTGGCATGATCTGGATAAGAAAGTTTGATCCGCTACAACTCTTACGAAGTGGCATGATCTGGAGAAGAAAGTTTGATCTGCTACAACTCTGACGAAGTGGAATAATCTGGAGAAGAAATTTTGATCTACTACAACTCTGACGAAGTGGCATGATCTGGAGAAGAAAGTTTGATCCACTACAACTCTGACGAAGTGGCATGATCTGAAAAGAGTTTTGATCAAGCTTCCACTCTGACGAAGAGGCGTGATCTGAAGAAAGCTTTGGTTTTCATTTTTTGATTTTTTATTATTTTTCTTTCTTTCTGAATTTTTTGGTATAGTCGCACCATCAATGGAGAAACTAGACCTGAAAAATATAACCCGCTGCATCATCAATGGCAAAGCAAGATCTGGAGAATGTGGGATATGCTATATTATGGCGGGAGTCACGGCCTTCTTAGATTTGATCATCTTGTTTTCCCTTCTAAAAAGACATAGAATTCACTAATCATTCTTTTATTCTACTTCTTTGGGGTAAGTAAACTAGATGATCCATTCCATTGCATCCTCAAGACGATGAATTTGTTGTCGAGTTGATTTCTACCACTTGTTGGTGAGAGAGAATATGTAAAACTTGCTTTATAAACATATTCAAGATGTTATGATTAGTATGAGTCAAACGATCTTAGCTTACGTATATCTAATAAATGCATGAATGATTCTAGGATGAATGTAAAATGTCATTCGAGAATGATTTTCAGTCTCGAGATCAGCTTGAGCATCTGTATACGTTCTTAAATTAGCATCATCGACTGCTCGAACTCTATTTTTGTCACTAGGCCCTCTTTTTTTAGGTCTGATCAGATTACAAGAAAACTATTCACCCATATTCTATTCGGGTAATTTCTCTTGAGCCGTTTAGTCACGGGAATGCCTCTTTTCAATCAGGACTGCCCTTGGGTCCTTGTACTTTTAGAATCTTTCAAAAGCAATGTAGGTTAATCTTCTCATATTTGTTAGCTTACTAACTCTTATGTCAATGTATAATATTTTTGTTAACAAGGATATGAGATGAAATGAAGAATTTATTGAAAATAAAGTTCATGACATTTAAGTGGCAAACATTGAAAGAATAAAGTAAAAACCAAAATTAGGTGCCCCAGATATCAAGCAGATAAGCTTTGCTAAGCCAGCTTGTTGAGAACTCTCGTTTGTCTGGGAGGCCCCGGGTGCTTTGACGATATCTCAACACGCAAAATTCATTTGCTACTATGGTGTTTCCGAAGGAACTGATCATTTCACGTCCTCACCTTCTATTATCAAAACTTGAGCTGCCCTTTTTCGGGGTTTCAACTTGAACCCTCATTTTTTATTATGTCTCTCTTTTCAAGTGAAGTATTTCTTGACTGAATCTGAGTTCAAAGGGCTAGGCAGGTCTTTACCATCCATTTTAGCCAAAATCAAAGCTTATCCGGAAAAGGCTTTTTTCACAATGTATGGACCTTCCCAATTTGACATCATTTTCCCCTGAGAATCTCTCTAAATTTGCAGGATCTTTTTCAGCACGAGGTCCACCTCCTGGAATTCTCTTGAGCGAACCTTCTTGTTATAGACTTGTATCATCTTTTTTGGTATATTTGACCATGTCGGATGGCTTTTAGTCTTTTCTCTTCAATCAAAGCAAGTTGGCCATGTCTGGCTTGAATCTATTTTGCTTCATCCAGTTTCAATTATGACAAAATTTTGAGGGAAGGAATCTCGAACTCGATGGGTAGTACCGTATTTATCACATAAACCAGGGAAAAAGGGTTGCCCTAGTAAAGGTTCTGACTGATGTGCGATAAACATATAGAGCAAATGGTAGCTTCCCGTGCAAATCTTTATAAGTTTCTGCCATCTTTCCAACAATCTTCTTAATATTCTTGTTGGCTGCTTCCACCGCTCTGTTCATCTAAGGACAGTATGGTGACGAATTATGATGTCGTATCTTGAACTGTTTGCATATTTCTTTTATAGTCTTATTGTTCAAGTTCAACACGTGGTTTGATATGATGCTTTCTGGTATCCCATACCGACATATGATTTCTTTCTTCAAGAATATGCACACTACTGATTTGGTGACATTGGTGTAAGTGGTTGCTTTTACCTACTTGGTGAAGTAATCAATGCCCACAAAGATAAATCGATGCCCATTGGAAGCCTTCGGTGATATGGGTCTGATGACATCCATGCCCCACAGAGAAAATGACCATGGGGTGTTCATGACATATAGTGGTTAACTGTACAATGAACCGAGCAATGTAATTTAATCTTCCCAAGAAACCTCTTACTTATTTTTGAGTTCGTGGGGGTGGTAGATCCTGAACGGCTTTGACCTTATCTGGATCAACTTTAATGCCTCTTTTGCTAACTATAAAATCCAGTAGCTTCCCTGATGCAACCCCAAAGGTGAATTTGTCTTGATTTAGCTTTAACTAGTATTTCCTTAGCCTCAAGAACAATTTCCTTAAGACCGCGACATGCTCTTCTTCTGTTTGGGACTTGGTAATCATGTCGTCGAAATACACTCTAATTTCTTTGTGCATCATATCATGAAACAGAGCGACCAGGGCTCATTGGTCTGTTACCCCTGCATTTCTAAGTCCATAAGGCATTAACTTGTAACAAAAGGTTCCCTAAAGTGTCACAAACGTAGTCTTGTCCATATCATCAGCGTACATGTAACACCCACTTCCTGGCCTGGTAGAGAACCGGGTCGGAAAGTATTATCGGAGACTTATTCAGAGATCAGAAGTTTAAACGGGTTTGAAATCTTGTTTGGAATGTCTTATTAGTCTTTTTTAAGACTTATCGAACTAACTTGATAATAACTTATTCAGTTTGGGGTCAATTTTAACCTTTTTAAACTTAGGGACTAAATTGCAAATTTTATAAATTAAGGGACTTTATCAGAATTTCTTTATACAAATCTTCAATTAAACTTACCAATTGTTAGCTTGTGAGATTTTTTTATTAGCTAATGTCGTTTACCTATCCAATTAGACTATTTAAAGATTACTGACCAATTTGTAAACTATTAAAAATTGTAGTTTAAGTCTTTTAACATAATTAACTAACATCGTACCGATACACTTAAGACCGTAGCGGTACGCTAAGCGAAATTTCACAAATTCCATATTCAAGGGTAACAAGTCTGTACAAATACATCTAAGCTCGTATCTATACGTGTTAACTAGGGTTGGCTTGTTTCGGTACACCCAAGGTCGTACCGATGCAATTAATTTTCCAGACCTTACTGTCGAGGTCTGTATTGGTACACTCCCTAGCATATCGATACGCGCCATCTTACCAAGTCCAAATATGCAAGGCTGTATCGATACTGCTTGACTCGTATCGATACGTCTGCCATATAATAACAGATTTTATCTGGTGTTTAGCAAATTTAACCTGTTGAACGAATTCCAAAATCCATGAACTTTTACGAGCAAGTTATTAATCAATAATTCTAATAGAATACAAAATTTTAGGGCATTTGGAATTCATTTACTATGATTTTACCTTTTGGTGCCCTTAAGCTCATTTTAACTAGTTTTCCATTTCACAAACATGCCAACTTTCACATTCAACACCTAGGCACTATCAGGTTATTACACAAGTATCGAAATATGTAAAAATAAAATGTTTGGGTCATATGTCACCTTACTAGGAGTTCAAAGCAAAATTTAAGCATACATATGGTTGGTGGAAGTGACTTGCAACCACAACTACACGATCGGAGCCTGGAATAGTTCAAGATTCTGAAATGCATGAGACACACAAATTTTAGGCTTACATAGCCTAGTGAGGTAGTTATAATAAATGCATAATAAGTTTATCAAATGCATGGATGACATATAGGCATGCTAGGGTGACAATTCACATAGCATCAATCATAATGGAACATATTCAAAGCCAATAGTCATAATTCCATGTAGCAATTTTAAATCATACAAACATATCATTACCCTTGGACATGGTAACCAATGGATACGCGGATTCCCCTGTACACTAAATCATATCGAAGGTAGGCCTTAGCCTTGAGCCGTAGCTCCGGAAAATATATCCCTTACACAAGCCAACCTTATCTCACCACATATAGGCCGTAACCCCAGACCGTATTCCAATCCCTTACTTATTGAGCTCAAATAACCCTATGGCATGCCAATTGTATTAGTGTCCACAAGTGTCCAAGGTCACATATTTCATTATAATTCTTACCTTTCGGATCACATCATATCGGACAGCAAATCGAACCTTAGCTCCACATAACATATCCATAACATTTTTCACATGTAACATATTTTGAATATCACACATATGCTTATAAACATATCAAGACAACATGAAGACTTACCACACTTACCATTAGAATCCACATGTGTTTGCTCTACTTGAGCCCTTAAACAAATTGCAATCATAATCACAAAACAAATGCAACGGGATGGCACCTAGTCTATCCCTTGACACAACTACACTCACCTTGACTCTAAAGCATTCAAGGTTCTCGGATTACGACTCCTTGATGCCTAGCTTTCATTGGAGATGATGAGAGGTCCTTCTCCACTTCTTGAGCTAGCACAAAATTAGGGGTTGCTTTAGAATTTAAACTAAGGATCCGGAAATGTTTTAAAGCCTGCCGAAGCTTGTAGACAACATCGAAATAATGGAATTAGCTTCCTAATCCATGGGCTTCCATTGAACATTCAAAACCTAATCTTAAAATTAAACCTTGAGGAATGACAGAATCATCGAATTAACTTAGGGGTTTTACTTACCGAGTTACGAGCTTTCAAACGACGTATTGAAATCGAACAAAGGATGAAGATTGTATCGAGGTGCTTGCTTAGCTTGAGGTTGAAGATGGAAATAGAGGTGTATGGTTATTTGAAGACAAAGGTGAGCTTAGTCTCGGTGGATGGTATAAACAAAGATGAAAGCTTCCCTTTAGTCTTTTATTAGGGATTTATCATTTTAATTATTCTTCACCTATCTAAGGACCAATAGGGTGATTTCCTCTAAGTAAGGGAAAGCTAATTTTATTATTTCCATCACTTCATCCCTTTTTTCTCAATTCTAGGCAAATCAATGGTCATTAGTCCCATTTTTAGAGTTATCCCACGTGAGGGGTGATGAGCAAGAAGGTGAGTCAGTCTTTAAATTTCCATTCCTTTCAATTTAGTCACCAAAACCAATTACTGCAGAGACTCGTATCGATACACCTGGTGGTACAACTAAGCTACAATAGGTAAGTTAGTTATGGACAGTTAGGCCGTATCGATACTGGTATTATCGTATCGATACGTCTGATTTAGATTTCATATTTTAGCTTAAAATTTCTCGCAAAAAGGTTTAATAACTCAAATTAAAGCCCACATAACTTTATTACTTCAAAAGGGTTACAAAGATCAAATGATTACATTATTTGAGCATGTCCGCTACTAAATTTTCGGTCACTGGAACCAAATTCTGACTAGGCCGATTTTAGGGATGTGACAACTCCCTCTTAAGAAAATATGTCCTTAAATTTTAGTTCTAGTTGAATAGATGAGGGTACTACTTTTGCTTCCTCAACCGAATGACTTCTCCAAAGGACTTTTACTAGGGGCACGGATTTGTTTCGAATTATCTTGACTTCTCATGCGAGGATCTCTACTGGTTCCTCCTCATACGTCAGATTGGATTTAATCTCCACAGACTCTGGCTCAATTACATGAGAGGGATTGGACCGGTACTTCCGTAGCATAGACACGTGAAAGGCATTATGAATTCGACTTAACTCATCATGAAGGGCTAGTCGGTAAGCAACAGGTCCAACTCTCTCGACCACCTCAAATGGGCCAATGAAACGAGGACTCAACTTTCCTTTTTTGCCAAAACAAATGATCTTTTTCCATAGAGATACTTTAAGGAAGGCTTTCTCACCAACCTCATATTGGATGCCTCTCATTCTCACATCGACATAGGCTATCTGCCGGTCGAACGCGACACCCGTAAAGGGGTTCTACATCTCCTCCCGTAAAGGGTCTAATACCTTGCCTTCACCAAGCTCGGTCCAATAGAGAGGGGTTCTACATCTCCTCCCGTAAAGGGCTTCATATGGTGCCATTTGAATCGAGGCTTGGTAGCGATTGTTGTAAGCAAATTCCACCAAAGGCAGGAATTTCTCCCACATATTCCCGATGTCAATTACAGACTATTTTAATGATGGAAATTATGAATTCGAATTTAATTTATAGATTGTGATCCCTAAATGCATGAATTTTATCGTAAAATGTATTTAAAATAATACTCATTTATACGGGACTAATGAGAAACTTACGCCCCTTTAAGTTCGAGACATAATTTTGCAAGACCTCGGATAAAAAAAATATGATTTTTAAATATTATAATTTAGGATTTAGAAATGAGTTTTTATATTAGAAATTAACGAAAGCGACACCTCTTTGAGTTCGGGGTACGTTTTTCACAGGAATTCCTAATAGAAAAAGTTATTTTAATTTAGAATTCGATTTAAAAAGAATAAATGCAAGATATATGTATATGTTAGTAAATAAATAATAAGTAAATAATAATGGTAGTAACAATAATAATTAATAATATAATATAATATAATGATATAACATCATTACTTTTAATAATATAAAAAGCAAATATATAATAATAATAATAATAATAATAATAATAATATATATATATATATATATATATATAAGGGATGAGATCCAGTTGCATGGTGTAAAACTCATTTAGTTGTATACTAATCCATGGTCATTGGATGAGTGAAATGGATGGATGAGATTAACAGTAAAAGAGTGAAGATTATCACTTGGAAAAAAATAAGGAAGTAATCTTAGCCATTTATTACCATCATCCAACGGTCCAAAAATAGTATAAAAGTAAATAAGTTTTACACCAAGTAAGTGGATCCTAACCCTATATATATATATATATATATAATCATAACAAAAGTAACGGTACTAATAATAGAATAATAATATAGTAATATTAATAATATTAGTAACAATATTATAAATAATAATAATAATAATTAATAACATAGTGTAATAACTTAAAAGAAATGAAACAGTGATTGAAATGAAACAAAGCATAAACTTAGTTGCGAAATTATAAGGATACAAAAATAGAAGGACCAAAACAGCAACTTTTCCATTCAATAAAACGCGCGGATCCTCCCTCCCAGGTCGGGTCACCGCGCGGGTTACAATACTCAAAATGACGTCGTTTTCGAATGCCCTTATAACCCTTTTCCCCAAAAAATCTCATTTGGTTTTTGATAACTAAAAAAGCATAAATGCTCTCTCATGCTTTCTCCCTCATTTCTCTCTACCTAGAACCGACCACCGAGCCCCGCCTTGCGCTGTCGTGACCCGGCGACGGCGACCACCGCCTGCGGTGGCCGTAAGACGAGTAGAAGATATGAAAAGGTTCGAATTTGGCTCCTAAACCCTGATCTACCCACGGTTTCTCATGAACAACAACCTAGGTGAGTAGATCTAAAGAAAATCAAAGGGGTATTTAAATTTGTTACCTTTTTTTGGTTATTTTCGGTTCGAATCTTTCCTTTTTCTTTTATTTTTGGGTCTCTATTTTTTGCTCTCTGTAATGGTCTCAAAAATTCTCGATTTTACAAGCCGAATCCTTTTTATAGGGGTTCCGATCATGGGTTACGTGGAAAGTTAGGGGACAGGTGGTGGTCGGTGGGTAATTGTTTGGGCGGTGATAGCAGTGAAAGGCGGTGGAGCAGAGATAAAGATCTAGAGTTTTATATATTTTGGGTTTACCTTGGATGTCGACAGTGACTTGGAGCCGATGAGGTCCCGACACCGTGGCTTGGCGTCGAGCGGCGACAGATACATGTGATGGCGGCCATGGCTGATAGTTAACGTATTAAGGTTTGGATAGTTTTAGTTTATGGACTAGGGTTAGTTTATTGTATTTGGGTTTGGGTTAATAAAATGGATTAATGGGCTGGACTAAAATGGGTTACTACATGGTGTATTTATAAAAAAAAATCAATTACTTTCGATTAATATTAAATTTGAAATTAATCCAAACAAATTCTCTCCCTTCTTAGTATAAAATTATAGGAGCATTATTAGAACCCTAGTAAGTTTTTAATACGCAAAGAGATCGAGTATTAGTTTTGTTAGTTCGATAACCAACAAAAAAACAGTCAAAAAAGGTGAATTGGCTTTAAGAGATTTTGTAGAAGCTTGATTAAAAAATAAAAAATTTCTTCAATAAATTTAGAGTGATTCGACTTTCTCAACAAAAATCTACATCCATTACCTTAACTTTTCACCACTAAGGATTTTCATAATTCACTATCTTAAATCGAACCTTTCAAGGATAAAGTTTAACATTCACAACGCTATCTTTTCAAGGCGTAGATAAAAAAAAATCACCACCTATTTTTTTAACAATGGCTAAGATAGAATCACTCTAGTTTTTTAAGGCTAAACTAGAACCATTTTATTTTACAAAGGTTTTTTTGTGTGTAAACAAGAGATATATCTCTAGGTGAGTGTTTACATAGATGATGCTCATAAAGAATGAAAGAAAAAGATACACAAAGAAACACTCTACAAATATTTACAAGAGAAATGAAGGAATAAGTAATTGAAGACATTTTCTCTTGATCTTTAAATTTGGATAGGTGTAGTAATCTTCTTCAAGTGTTCTTGAGGTATTTTATAGTGTGAAATGAGTTTTTAGTCGTTGAAATGAGTTATAGCCGTTGAGGATATAAAATAGTTGTTAACTACATACAATTTCAAGCTTTATAACCAAAGGGATCGACTAGCTTTTATAGGGGCCAATCTTTTTGTCATGGGGTCAATCCTTTTGCACTAGTTGGCTAGAGCCAAAAAAATAAGAGCTTACTGTCTAAAAAGGGATCGATCATTTTGTATAGAAGGGATCGATCATTTTGTATAGGAGATCAATCCATTTTGCCTTAATAAAGCTTGAAAACATTATTTTTAAGTACAAAAATGATTATACTTATTTTGAAAAACTTCGATTAAGCTAGAAAATATTTTTAAATGAAAATTTAAAAATATTTTGTACAGGGGAACTTCATGCTCCGTAGGTCAGTGATGTTGGGAATTCGATTGTTGGTACTGCACTGGAGGTTGACTGTTGTGCTACGAAGGGTGTAACAAGAGGTGAGTCAGTGGTGGCGATATATGAGCGGGAGACAAATATTTCAAGTTTATTTTTTGAAAGGAACAAATATTTCAAGTTTGAGAGCACATGTTGTTGATTTAGATTGTGAGGGGTCATTTTCGAGAGAGGACGCGATGGTTTGGCACGATAACCAACTATGGGAAGAGAGTCCTTTTATGGATTGTAGAGTTTGTGTATAAGTGCGAGATGTTGGTGCTCATGTATTGTATGAAGGGATCGGCATGTTTGAGCTAGTGGTGGATGATCATTGCATTGATTATGTGTTGTGTAATTGTGTTGAATTGGAGATGTAGAGTTTGGAGTTACAGGAGAGAGATTCAGACAGATTTGTTCAAGATGAATTGGTTGTGTTGAGGATATCATCGGCGGGCTTCGAGATGACTGATACAGTTAACGATGAGCTTTTAGAGAAAGCTCAGAATATTACAAAAATTAAGAGAGCTCATCTTAACGGAGCTCCTAAAAAGTTCGAATTATGTTAGATCTAGATTCCTTAAATCTTGAAGAACAAATGTTTACCGCAGAACGTATGAAAAAGAGAGGTCGTGAACGACCAAAGTCACATAAAAATAAGGTGTTTGCTGGTTTGGTTTGCTGAGCTGTGGACGTCTTTTGATAATTCCTTAGAGCAATTAGAGGATTGATGGGCAATGATGAATGAGTATGCATGATTGGGTTAACAAAGGTGTGTGGACGTGGTCTTTTCAACAAGTCCTTTGTAGTGTTTTGTGTCAATTTAGGCGTTTTTGTGCTGATTGTACATGGTCATGTTGTACATTTTCCCTCCATAAGGTAAATGATCATGTTCTAGTATGTATGATTCCTCATCAATAAAATCATACTACTTGTTGATAAAAAATAAAATTTTTAAATTCTTTCGGACTTTAAATTATTTTTTAAAATATTTAATTAAATCCAAAAACATTTTTGTAATTTTTTATATAAAAATACTTAAATTCACACTTCAACAAATTTGGTAGACACTATTATTAACAAATCATAGGATCACGAGCTTAAATATGTTTAAATATAATTATTTTTTAACTAAAGAGTTACGAGTATTTTAAACATCAGAATTAATAACTTTAAAAAATAAAATTTCAGAAATAAAATTTATCCTACCCACGTTACCAAATAACAAGTTTCATTTATGGACAATTCTACAGTAAATGCCATGTATCGCAATATATCAATATTTGTATGTACTTTTTTTAGAATAAAATCTTAAAAATAAATTTTATATTACTTTTTTAGATTTTCTTTTATTTTTTAATTCAAAAAACAATTAAACTTTTATTACTATAATAATTCTTACATTCACTTTAATTTAAGGGTAAAGTTTACAAATAGTCATTAAACTTTGATCAATTATTCAATTTGATAATCAAACTTTCAATTGCTTCAATATTACCATTAAACTTATAGTTTTGTTTCAATTTGGCCATTGACCCATTAACGACAGTTAAAAGGGTGATGTGACTGTTAAAATATTTTGTATAATAATATATTTAGTCCTCCACGTTTACACATTCAAACAATTTAGTCCTAATTCAAAAAAAAATTTAACCCTCGTTATTTTAATTTGACCCTATTTTTAATTAAAGATAATTTAATATTTTATTTCGATCCCTCAATTATAATTAATGTTATATTATCCCTCTCAATCTCAACTATATCCAATACTTCCTTTAAAATTTATTATTTAACAAGACACAGGATAATAACCCACTTTTTCATAAAAAAGAATCAATTAATCCTGATAAAAAAATAAAACTCAGTCAAATGCAGAATAAAATCAAAGAACAAATCTAATTTACCCTCTCCTATGACCTATCGTTACAAGTGAATCCATAGAACATTTGTAGACATGATTAACCTTAACATACAAAATCTAGTATTACTGCTTAAAATAATCCATTGAATCTTAATTAACAAGAAAGTAAAGGAAAATAACTCAAGTCGAAAATTAGAAACAAAAATCTGAATACAGTTTTTGTTTTAATAGTTTCATGGAGAAGAATATAAGAACAAGGAACTATGTTTCAGATATGACTAAAGTTAACGATAATTTTACCGTGAAAGAAAAATAATCAATGAATAAGGAACTATGTTTTTCTTGTTACATATCTAGGCCTCTGCGCGGTTGAGATTCGAAGAATTAGTGTAAAACTTAATGCGAGGCAACAACAGCACCACCACCGCCAGGAACAAATAGAGCTTTAAAGAAATCGAACATTTAACGAACCGTTCGGCGGGAAATTCGTTTGTATTTATTTATTTATTGAACAAATGAGCATGAACATATTTTTTTCTTCGTTTAATTAAATAAACGAATACGAACAAATGGCTCGTTCGTTCGTGAACGTTTTGTAATTTGTTCGTTTAAATTTATTCAGATATCCATTTATATGTATTATTTTTCATAACAAAAATATTATATTTAAAATATTTAAAAACATATATTAAAAATATGAAATAAAAGAAAAAAATTAAACATTACCCGAACAAATTAACTATAGAGTTGTAGCTTATATTAATAATTTTATGTGATTACTTTCAATAATTGATGAAAGTTTAGTGACTATTTGTGAACTTTACCCTTAAATTAAAGTGAACGTAAGAATTATTATAGTAATAAAAGTTTAATTATTTTTTAAATTAAAAAATAAAAAAATTGAAAAAGTAATATAAAAATTATTTTTAAAGATTTTATTCTAAAAGAGAATAATAACACTTACGGTCTTTAAAATTTTAAAATTAATCAAAACAATTAATTGTACATTATAATACATATAAATAGTGATACATTGCTGTACATAACATTTATAGTAAAATTATTATTTTACCTATATATAAATAGTAAAATTATAATACCTATATGTCATTCTTAGCATATGTGTTGCAATGAGATTTATCCACATATTAGACGAGATAAAATTTGAAAAATATCCAAACTTTATAATCGCATTTTTTATCAATAGTTATAAATTTTTGCAAACTCTTAAATCGGAATAAAACGTGTATTTAAGCATGTTGGATTCACATTTTTTTATAGATGTTATAATAATAACCATACCAATTCAATGAAAACTCAATGTTTGGACCTAATTCTGAAAATTTATTTTTAATCGCTAAACCTTCGTTTATTTCATTTAGTCCCAAAATTGTAAAAAAAAAAAAGCAGCAAAGTCGGTGACACATGCTCACAAGTTTGTCAAAAGTTACCCCGATGACTTTGCTTGTTATTGTAGTGACTATTTTCCTAAATATTTTTTCTTCATAATCCCCATTTCCCTTTTTTAACAAAAAAAAGTGAAATTTTCGGAAGTGGATTAATTTTAGGGATTAGGTGGTTAGTTTAAGGTGTAAAGTTTATGGTTTAGGTTTGAAGATTTAGAATTTAAAGTTTAGAGTTAAAATTTAAGATTTAGAATTAGATTCTTAACCTCACTACCCTAACCCTTAACGCATAAACCTTAAAACCCTAAATTCTAAATCTCTAAACCTAAATCCCAAATTGTAAATTCCTATACTAACTCCATAACTCCTAAATTTAACTCGTTTGTGACTACCGGAAGACTACCAACAATTGCAAATCAAAGCCGGATATCGTGAGAAAGCTATCCACATATGTAAACCATGTATTCAAATCCAACCCGAGTGTCCAAAGCAGAGAATATCAACAGGATAATAAATAAGCACCATCTTAATTAGTCGAAACGACATTAAATCTAACCCTAAAAAAAGATAAACCAAAAAACGACAAAACAACCAACAAAGAAAATTGAATACATTAACCAATGGAACTATAATAATCAAAACTGCTAGAAAAAATAATGAATACTTGTGGTTAATAAAGGCGATCGAAGATAGAACTCTAAAGCAATGTAGTCTTCTATAGTATGTGTGTTATTTTTCCAACAATGTGTTCTTGCAAAATTTTGAAAAGGAAGAATGAGGAGTTGGAGATTTGTCTTTAAAAAAAATTAGTTTGATTGCTGAGCGGAGAAAATGAATAAAATATTGTTAATAAATAAAATTTAAAAAAAGTTTATGTTACTTTCTCTTATGATCTTATCTTACTTTAAATTTTGTCGAAATATTTTAATATTTTATTTCTAATTAATACTTAATGAAAACAACTTATTAAATTGAAATATTTTTTTCTTTGAGATGACTAATAAAACATATTTTATATATATTTAAAAAATTTATATTTTAATACTCAAATTATGTAAAATTTACAAAATTCTTCTATCAACTTTAAAATCTAAATCTCAAATCTTAACACCCTAAACTTTAAACCCTAAACCTCAAATTCGAACCATAAATCTTAAATTCTACATCATATACACTAAATCTCTAAACTCTAATCTAAAATCTTAAATTTAAAATCCTAAAATTAAAAAATTTGTGTCAAGTTTACGCAAATTTTTAAAAAATAATTGGCCAGGACAGAGGCCCTTACGCCCCGCAAAGATCCGCCCTTGACAATAAACATATTCTTCTGTTCTTTCATTCGATCGATCAATTATCTTATTTTATCGTATTTTCAACATTATCAGAGAGAGAGAGAGAGAGAGACACACACGGGACCATGAATGTTGATCAGACAATGGCATTGTCACGTGAAACACATGCTGCACGCAATAATGCATTGTCACGTGAAACACATGCTGCACGCAATAATGCTCTCTTCTTGATTTGACAAATGAAAGCCATACTAATAAATTATTGATATCCACCTCTCCTTTAGTTAGTGGAATAGTTTATTGTAAAGAAATTGCATATTTCAAATTAAAAACGTTTAATCTTATCACTTGTCCTTGTATTCTTCAACCTTTTGAAATTCAATTATTTACTTTTTAATTTAAAAAATTTTAGTCTCTTTCTTTAACTAATTTTAGAATTAAAGTTTAATCTATAACACTACTAGTTGTTGTTGTTTTAAAATTTTAGATATGCGTTATTATTGAGAAATTCAATTCAAATTTAATAGAAGTACTTTAATGCCTGATTGGTAATTAGCAAATAGCTGATAGCGATAGCAGATTATATTAGCTAATAATGTATAGCTGATAATATTAGCTGATTTGACTAGTGAATTATATTAGATGATTGTATAAAATTGTTGGTAAAATTAACTAATAGAAGTTTGATTATTTGAACAAATAAAATGACATATAATGACATGATTATATTTGGTACTTGTTTGAATAATTTATTAGTTATTAACATTTTGTATCTATTAATATTAATTAGATTATAAAAAATAATTTTTAATATTATTATTGAGCATATATGAGGATGTACATATTAATTTTTATTTGTTAAATTACCTTTTCAATATAATTTTAATAATCATTAAATTTTAAATGTATATATTAATTTTTTATCTATAAAATTATATTTTGAATATAATTTTATTAATTATTAAATTATATGTATTTATTAATTTATATATTAATTTTCTATTTATGAAATTTTTTTTTATTTTATTAGTTAATCAAATTTATGTTATTTAGAGAAATTTTTATAGTTATCAAGGACGAAATAGTCTTTACAAGTCTTTTATCCAAACCTCTAACTCAAAAAGCTCCGTTTAGGAGCTTTTTTCAAAATGAGAGGTTTCACCTTAATCCGCTATTATAATCATCTATTTACCAAACATTTAAATTAGCGAATTTGACTAGTTAAACCATTAAAAATGCTTCAAATCTCTAATTTTAGCTCAAAAAATTGTTTTCCAAACATGACCAATAGCTTTATTAATTGAACTTGGATTTTCAAATCATATAATAAAGGAATAAATTCTTAAAATTGAAAACAAATTAACTAATTAAATTTTAAAATTTTAAAAATTAGTATGATAATCGAGGACATAATAATAATAATAATAATAATAATAATAAGTAACTAAATTTCTCGATCGGTGTAATCACTATAATGGATGATGCTCTGAATATTAACATAATCTTGTGAAAGATTCTACACCTCAAAATTGAAGTGGACAACAACAATATTGCTCTTCGAGAAATTTAGGAACTCGATTCAAATCAAGTCCGAATAAATCTAGTATAAAAAATTTTCGATTTTTTTTACATTTTCTTAATAGTCTAAAAATGATTATAATGTAATATTTGTTCATATATATTCTTAAGCCTTTGACAATGCACACACACTTTACAAACAGAGTGATTAAATCTGAATTTCATATGATAAATATCATCCGTTTTTTTACATTTTAAAGAATAGTGTTTTGATTCAAACAGTTAAAAAAATAAAAATTCTATAAAATAAAATTTATATTTGTTTTCAAATCACATAATCTAATGTAAAATAATCTTGCATAGTATTATAGTACAATTTAAACAAAACAGACCCAGAAAATAATTTCAAAAAGTTATGGTGAAACTAGCAATAATATCAACCACAAATTATTAGCGAAGAACAAAATTAAATACATAATTGAACCCAATTAATAGTTTTGGTGAAAAAACATATGATATTTATTTTAGGGTATTTGAATTTAATCACTTTATTTGTAAAATGTATATATTTTTAAAATATTAAAAATATATATAAACAAATACTACTTTATAATAATTTTTAGACTATTAAAAAAATTAATTACATAATTTTTTTCACAATTAAATGAATGCACGCATAAGGCGTTGCCCATAAGAAAAGTAATTTTCATGATAAATAATTTATAGCTAATCTCCAACAAACTTTACAACAGCCCAACTAATTCTAATAACAAACCAACAACCGACTCACAACTAATTAGCCAGTAGTTTTAACATTCATCTCGAATCAAAATGCCAATATCAATATAATAAGTTACTAGTATTTTTTTGGTTTAGTCACAATATCCGATTCATTGACCGATTAATTCAAATTAAATTTTGTAGAAGTCTAATACGAGAACAACTTTTTCAATACAGTTTTCTATATTCACAATGTTAAAGATTCGAGTTCTAAAATTTAAAATAAGTTACTATTTGATGTATTATCAGTGTAGTTCACACAAGTATATTTTTTAAGTCAACAATCTCTAGAATATGTGGTTAAAGCTCTCGGTTGACATCCTCCCCTTCTCCTAAGTTGTGGGTTCAAGACCCAGTAGAAGCAAAATTTTCCTTCCCCTTCTCCGTAGGTAGAAATTGTTCAAAAAAAGTATATTTTTTAATTTAAAATTTAAATTACTAATCTTACAACTCTAATCTATAACCCTAAATTTTAAATTCTAAACCTTATAACTTAAACATTTAGCCTCAAATTTTTTTATCTTAAAATGATACCACTTGTAAAATAATTTTATTTCAACGTTGATGTATAAGATAATAATTCATACTACAATAAACAATTTAAAAATTGAGTGAAATTTTCAAAGCTTGCACGAAAGGAACTTCAAATTTTTAAAAAATACTTCAATTCAATTTAAAGGTGGAGAATTTGAAAAATATTTGTATTATATATATAATGGAGCTAATTCAAATTACACCTGTCCAGAAATTTAGTTATTTTTCTAAACTGAAAGTCCAATATAATATTTGATATTTATGTTTTTTTTTCAATTATTTATTATACTTGAAATAAATTTTTTTATACCATATAAATTTTTAAAATTATTTGAATTCATCAAACTTTGTCTGACTTGAACGAATATAAACTCGAAATAATTCAAATTAAACCAAAATATTAAATTCATATATCAATTTAAATAAAAAATAAGTTTATGCATCTAATTCGACCAAAAGAAACACATGTATCGATTTAAATCAAGAAATCAAACTCAAATATTTAACCGAACAAAAAAAATTCGAGTGACAAATCAAACCTCGTACCAAAATGTATTTTACCCTTGAAGAAAAAATCTGTAAAATTGTCTGTGGGTCCCTAGCCTGCAAAGGCTCTCAAGTCAGTCCATTAACTAAAATGGACACATGGAATATAAAGGATCGAAATTGGGCCTTCAGGCAGACTGCCGGGCCGACAGTAAGTCCGGTGTCGAAACCGGTGCGATTCATATGAGACCTTTCTCTTCCTTCAAATGTTCAAGATCCCAATTTTCTTTTCATCTTTTTTTTTAAATCTTTACCGAAATAATATTTTTAAAAATCAAGCAGGTAAGATTGTACCTGGATCTGCTCGCTTCTATATAATTCCCATGAAAGTTTCGGTTTTTTCCCCCTAAATCTTTTGTGCTTTGTTTTGATCATTCAGAGAAAGAGAAATGGATCCGGATTCAGTTAAATCAACGTTGTCTAATTTAGCATTCGGGAATGTTATGGCAGCAGCTGCTCGTGACTATCAAAAGGTTTTTTTTTTTATCTTAGTTTTCTCTTTTTTTTGGGTACTTTTTTATATGCCGACTTTGAATAGTATGCAATGCTCTGAAAATTTGTTAAAACAGAAGTAGATTATTGCCATATTGTGTGTTATAGTGCTCCTCCCAAGGGTGATAAATAGTTGCTCATCAATGTTGGATACACTCTTAAGCCACTGAACTTGTAGATAATAGTCATACAGTTTTAAAGATTCTGTTTTGGTCTAAAAAATGGGTTTTCAATGATGGATTGGGAATTGTAAATTGATGGTGATTTTCTAATGGCTAAGTCAGGTTGACTTTACTTGCTGTGAAAATATGATGTCTGGTTATCCAAGTTAGCTGGTAAGAAAATAGGTATGCCAAGCAGTATGTGTGAATTTGTGAATGTGGTGATCTTATAGGAGCTGCTTGCCCACGAGAAGGCGCAGTCATCAGCTTCAGCCAACGAGGAGGTTGACCTGGATGAGCTGATGGATGTAAGTCGTATGAAGCTTTTCGTATTTAATGACGAACATCTTTCATTTGTTCTATGTTACTCTGCTTTTCCGTAGGCTCATGAGCTTCGTGTATACAGGATCCTGAGTTAGAAAAATTGCATGCAGATAGGATTGCTGCTCTCAAGGTTAGAAATTAAATGACAATTCTTAATTCAAAATTAATGTGAAATGGTCTATAGATCTGGGCATATTTGTTTTGAAGTCCGTAATGACACAATGATTTATTTGAATAGAAAGAAGCTGAGAAGCGAGAAGCAATGAAGAGGCAAGGGCATGGAGAGTACAGGGAGATTACTGAAGGAGATTTCTTGGGTGAAGTCACTGGAAGTGAGAAAGTGATTTGCCATTTCTACCATAAGGAATTCTATCGATGCAAGTAAAGTTTCGGACTTTTCTCTGTCTACCATGTCATATAGTTTGGATACACATACCGTGCACAGTGGCAGATCTAGACTTCATATTAAGTGGGTTCAAGAAAATCAAAGTTAAAACGAACTAAGTGGGGTTAAGTGGATTAAAATATATTTGATTTTGCTCTCTACCCTCAAACTTTTCTACTTTTACAAGGATTCTCTAGAACCTAGTGGGGTCAATTGACCCCACTAAACATAACTTAAATCCGCCCCTGACCGTGCATGCTCAATCATAAATGTGCGAGACTTATTGGGTATTATGCATTGGCGTCCAGGATAATGGATAAGCATTTGAAAGTCCTTGCACCAAAGCATGTGGATACAAAGTTCATCAAGTTGGATGCGGAGGTGAACATCAACAATCTTACTATAATTCTAAAGCTTGATTGAGATTTATCATATTTCGTTCCGGGTTTGGTATTGGTTTCATTGTGAACTTAAGATTCTGAATTTTTTGGCAGAATGCTCCTTTCTTTGTTACAAAACTTGCAGTCAAAACTTTGCCTTGTGTTATAATTTTCAGGTAAGCCATCTCTTAGTTTCTTTTTCCTTGGCACAATTATTGTTAAGTTTTGGCATCAACTGTTAAAGTTAGAAAACAATTTTCTCTCTTTTATCACATCTAACTTGAATATTTGCAATGTTTGGTCAGAAAAGGGGTTGCTGTAGATAGGCTGGTTGGGTTTCAAGATCTTGGGGGGAAAGATGATTTTGCTACAAGGAAACTTGAGCTTTTTCTGATAAAGAAAGGTAATGACTTTGCTTAGAACAAACATGCAGTTTTTTTCATTTAGCAGAGCTGAAAACCATGTATCATTTGACAGGTATAATTTGTGAGAAGAAAAATGAAGATGACGAGGATGATGTTTATGACGAGAGTAGGCGCAAATCAGTGAGATCTTCTGTGAATCACGATTCTGATTCCGACTGAAAAAGAAATACTTTCTTCTACCAAGTTCCTTTTCTCAAGAAGTTCAGTTTGAACACCCGAATAAATTGGAACATGTTCACAATGGATGCTAAGAACTATTACGGAGTATCTTGGTTTGGAGCTGGCCTTCATGTCATGATTCTACGAGTTTGAAGTTTTAATTGTATCGAAAAAGAGAGGGAAGTTTGACAGACAGACTATTCTCTATATGATATTTCTTTAGTTGTGCTTTGTTGCCCTAAAGGTCATTGATGTATGGTTGTACTATTAACCTGGTTATGTATCAAGTCATACATTTGTATTGAGGTTCAATTGCCGCTGTAATTTGCTGCAAGTTTTAGCATTTCATATATATGAATGATTTGCTTAGGAGGCAATTTATTGAGAACTTGCATCTAATTGATAATGCATTCAAATGGGAAAGTTTTAAGCCAAGTTGATTAGTTCCCAATAAAGATTTTATGAATGGAGATTGGCAAGTATAAATGTGTCAGCCAAAGCTGTAAGTCTCCATAACCAGACCTTGAACCTACAGTCATGCACCTGTAGTTTATATTTCTTCATAATCCCAAAGGCCAAAATTACTATTTCCTATGTACAACTTCAAGGTCTCTCAATGGGGAGATGTCTAAATTCCACTACCGCAGCTACTAATACAATATGATGCAAAAGACGGGGCACAAGGCATAGTCCTCTACTTGTAAGATCACACTTCTGCTCTTCTTTTCCTTCTTCCTCTCTTGAACCCTGCAGCCAATAAGAAGAAAACAAACTTGTAATTTTCTCTCGCCAATAATGGATTGCTATGTAATTTCATACCCCTTGCTTTGTCCTATAAAGCTTGCATTGTGATGACTTCATAAATGGCACGCTCAGTGTCTGCAAGGGGATGCATGCATGCATTCATACATACATACATACATACGTACATAGTGAAAGGAATGAAAATGACCTGAACTTGGTCCTGGAGGAACTGGATGTACCCAATGGCTTCTGTTAACACAGTAGATGTATGTCTGGCCATCACTCAAATATAGAAAATTTAGACATGCAAGTATGGCCCTAGTAATATATTAACTTCTTAATCAGACTTAGTGGCCTGTAATTAGGAAGTAACATGGAATGAAATGTACCTTGCCAAAAGGCGCCACTAACTTCGGAAGAGCTGCAATCCTGTCTCCTAGTTTCTCTTTCCTAACCTGCAGCTGAAAAAACCAAAGACCAAGCTATTTAAGAGATTGACAAAGTGAAATATAAACCACAACTTGCAGAATTGCTAAGTGGGATATCAGTTTCACCTTCAATGTGGGACCTGAGGACCTATGCTTTTTAGCATCTGTATGGGTTGATTCCTTTGTATCAGAAAAGCTACCAGGCCTCTTTGTGCTTGTAATAGATCCACTAACAAAGGCTGATACCTTATGATGGTATAAAGAAAAGCAATTCAGTTTATGTATCTCGACATGTTAAAAGTGGCCGATGAAAAAAGAACCCTTTCATTGCAGATGAATGGAAAGTGCACCCTTTTCCTGTATCTTTCCAACTAAGGCTAGCTTTTCCATTATTAAGTTGTTTTGTTCGGTAGTAAACAGGAGTTTCTAAATGCATGAAAATTCAAAGTGGCATGAATAAGAATAAGAGAGAAAGATACCCACTTTGGAACTGGTGGACGTGCTGTCACTATGTTCTTTTCTGTGATCATGGGATTCATGGCCCATACACACGCTTCTGCTTAATTTCCCGGGAATCATATCAAGTAAAGATTGATTATAGCTTCCACCATCATACGTTGAGGTCAAAAGATCCAAGGATTTCAAGTTCCAGTCCAAAGAGCTTGACAACAATGTGGAGCAAAAATCCGAGGTTGAAATGTTTATACTTGGAAAGACATGATTGAAATCATGTCTGCTAGTTGCTGATGTAGTTCCCGGACATGGGGAGAGCTGCAGCTCGGTCATGTTGTTAGCAATGGAGAAATTATTGTGCCATGGATTTCCTCCAAGATCATAATCACTAGGATATTGTGGACAAACCTGCTTTTTAGATGGTAGAGATGAGTGCTCTATAGAGTGGCAGTAGTACATCGTCTCACTCAGTTTGGGGAAGGAATCTGACATCTCATCTTTGATATTTGCAAGGAGAAATTCACTTGCGGATTGTTGGTTGAAGCTATCTTGGTTCATGGAAGTCCTTAACAAAGGTGATGCTTGCCATGGATCCCTTGATTTTGACATGGTTTCATTCAGATCCCTATTGTATTTACTACCAAAATTCCTGCATGAAAACAATACCAACATACCATTATACTGAAATCAAAGAAACCCCATAGCCATATATGTGTTGCATGAAGAAATCCAGATGGTACATGTAATAATCAAAAGTTAACAAATAAGTAAACCTCAGACTATAACAATGGAAACAACAGAAGCTTTAACCTTAAAAGGCAAAAATGAGAAGGAACTGGTTTAGGTACTTACTGAAAGAGGTTTGGGTTCCATTCGTCTATGGTTGAAGCTTGATGGCTTGTTGGAGTTACCAGAGAGGAATATTTAACATACTGCTCTTGAGCCTTATGGTCATGAGGATGAAGATTTGCAGACTCCATGATAATTCCAACAAGTATTAATATATTATTATAACCCTTGAAAAACTAAACCAAATAAACTAACATCTCCCCCTTTGGTTCAAGGAAGAAGCAATATATGGTAAACCACTTCAGCCTCTAACTTATTTTCTCTTGATTTCCTCTACCTTCAGCTGCATGCAAAGTCTCAGCTTAAAGCAAGAATCTGAAACAAGAAAAATGAAAACCCTATATGCAGCTTCAGTTTGGTAGCGATATGGTATTGGTTAAGTTGCTTGTTCCTTTTGTACTCTTTATTGTTTCCAAGATCACATAGATGGATGAGACATGATTGAAACCCTGATTCTGGAATTGCACCAAGTTTTTTTTTTTTTTTTTTGTGAAAATGCTCTTTCCTTTCACTTTGTAACTCAAAGACTTGTGTATTAAGCAATTATATATATAGGCATATTAGGAGCCAGGGTTTTCATTCTAAAGTTAAAATCTCTTTGACAAAACTTAATTCATATAAACATTCGAGAAAAAAGTAGTATACGATAAATTTATATTTGAATCTTAACATTCGTTATTTTTTTTTCTTTCTCGAATTATTTTTATATGTTATTTTAATAGTAAAATTTTGATACACGAGCTGTGTAAAATTTATTTTACACAAATTTGCATATTTACATTATAAAACCCAAAACATAAATTCTTAACACTAACCCCTAAAAACTAAACCATAAACTCTAAACCCTAAATTCTAAACACTAACCTTATTTTTAAACCTTACAGCCTAAACCCATTAATTAAAACCCTAAAATTAAAAGATGCATATAAACTAAAATTTACACGGCCTGTATATCAAAATTTTTTCTTTACTTTAAAAAGATTGTACTTGCATAAAAAAAGATAGAAGACTAAACTGATTATGTAGAGATTCAAATGTCAAACTCAAATTTCTAGCCAGCCTCATCTCGGTCCATTCCTACCTGAATGGCTAGCTAGTTACATTTCAGACTTTGGTTAGAAATGCAATAGAATCTTATAGCAATATATATATATATATATATTAGAACTTAATTATTTTTACATAATAATAAATGACTAAGATTATTTTTTTATCTTCTTTTTTTCTAAGTGATAATCTTTATATTTTCTATTATTAATCTCATCCATCTATTTACCTTCATCGAACGGTCTAAAAAAGATGTACAACTTTCAAGTTTCGCTTAGTGTGAGAGGATCCTATCTCTTTCTCTCTATATATTCTCCTATGATTTCTAATTATTTTAAGATATTCATATTCGATATTTATCAACGATATAGATGTTTAAATATAAATTATGATTGTTAACTGTAACATTGATTTGATTTTACTTCGCTTGGGGTGGTGGTTTCGAGCTAAATGGCCTGACACCTTCGATGCTCATTTTCGAGTATCTTTTGGATCCTAAACAATGGTGCTTAGCTCGAGTCGTGAAGAGGCTGGAATCCAGGGAGGATTGGTCTGCCCCTGCGGAGAGTTCGGTTAAATTCAATACGGACGGGGCTGTAAGAGAAAATTTCGGTCCAGCTGAGATCGGGGGTATATTGCAGGATCATACCGGTAAGACTGTATTAAAATTTTCTAAATCAGTTGGATATGCTGATCCTGCATCGGCTGAGCTTCTGGCAATAAAGGAAGCTCTTACTCTATTTGCTGGGTCTATTTGGGTGGGAACAGTTAAGTTGGAATTTGATCTTGATCGGTAGAGAAAAGAATGTGATTGCTGATGAGTTGGCAAAATCGGGTATTGATCAATTTTTTGTTCCAAATGGTATGTCATAGCAAGAGACAAGAGGTTCCCTCTTTCAGGTTGTTGTGAGTAGCTACGCGAATGTGCTGTATGTGGTTCTGCAAAATAAGACACCGCATGAGATCAGTACAGGCTATGGTATAGCTCTCCAATTCTTTGCTACTCATGAGTTATTGTTGTGTTGAGTTTTTGTTACAGTTTTGGGTTAAAGCACTAAGTCCAAATTTCATGTTTTCCTGAATTCTTAGTGCTGCGTTTTGCTACTCATATTTTTATTTTTGATAGTGCTGTGGAAGTGCCTTAGGGGGTGATGTTTACGATATTGATCGTTTTTGCTGACATAGTGCACTCTTTTTTTTTGTCTAGATTTAGAGAAATTTTTTAATAAGATTTATGTCTTTGTCTTTATATTACATGGTGTTTTCTAATAAAATCATACAATATTTATTTCTCAAAAAATGATCATTAATTGTATGCGTGATTGAAAACTGAATAGTGATAGATAAATAGAGTTTGAACTTTCGGAATTGGATTAAGCAATGAGAAAATATGTCATGCACTAACGGTAAAAATCATACAATATTCATTTCTAATAAAATCATACAATATTTATTTCTCAAAAAATGATCATTAATTGTATGCGTGATTGAAAACTGGATAGTGATAGATAGATAGAGTTTGAACTTTCGGAATTGGATTAAACAATGAGAAAATATGTCATGCACTAACGGTAAAAATAAAAAGTTTTCATTAAAATTGAGGTGACGTAACAATTAATTTTTTTTTATAATTTGGTCATAATTTTAATTTAATTAAATAAAATTAATCAACTAATCGGATAATGAGTTAACACCTGGTTAAGAGATAGAAGTGTTCTTGGCATGGGTTGAACCTAAGATCCCTTAGGTAAAAAATCCAAGGCATTAACACTGAACCAACTTATTCATATTGGTATAAAATGCACCCTTATATATATATATATGTGCTCCTCTTCCTCGTGATGCAAATGTGTAATTATGCTTTATTTGTTCAAATGACAGAAAGGAAAACCATTACTACTTGTGATAAAATTTTGGCAAAGGGAAAAAGAGTCATATGAGGTATGAAGTATCGCAGCAAAATGGGGGAAGAAATGCAATTTTTGAATAGAACAACTCTCCTTCATCGAATTCACCACCAGCATTGGATTTAATGATTAAAACGTAGTTTTGTTTCTCAAAAATTGGAGCTGGAATCTTCTTTGTTATAAAAACTCAAACCATTGCCGCCATTTTCACTTAAGGTTGAGGGGGCGACAATGGTGGAGCCCTGTACAGGCTGCAGTCTTAGCTAGGTGCTCGTGAATTCAATGAAATTCATAATCCCATTTTGTAGAAAATGGAAAAAGGATCAAACTTTTTAAAGCACGAGAAATTTACATGGAGTTGGCAAAAATATTAGCATGTCCCGTGTTCTGGATATGATAGTTGGTTCGGCTGGCTTTTCTGCTCTGCATTATATTATATTATATGTATGGCTATGACAGACCCTAAAAATAAAGCACTTGCTTCAAAAATAATTTATCTTTTTTCTTTTTTACCATAGCCCTTTTTATATAAAATTAGTTGATTAATTTTATTTAATTAAATTAAAATTATGATCAAATTGATATAATATGTAATTAACAGAGACCAAATGTGTAATTATACAAATTTTCTTTAACTGCCACGTTATCTCTCTATTAGATTTTAACGGCTGGTGATCAAAATAGGTCCAATTAAATAATTAGATGGTCAATTTTAAATTTTTATAATTCAATGGTTAAAATAGATTAGACCCAATAGTTGAGTGGTCACCTAAGTAGTTTACCTTTATAGTCAAACATTTCTATCTAATTTATCTGCTAAATGGTTTTAAGAGAATAACAAATTTTCCATAAGTGGGTTTGAAGGTCATTGTATTTTTATTTAAGGTTTATAAATTAAGATTCTAAATTTTATGATTTAGGGTTAAATTTTAAAGTTGAAAATTTTAAACAAAGCATATGACAATTTTGAATAATTTAAAAGTGAGATAAAGTAGTATTTGTTTATATATATATATTCTTAACCCTGTGATAATATATATCTTGTAAACAAAACGATTAAACCCGAATCTTTTAAAATAAACATCATCTATTTTTTTACTAGGACTAATTGTTGGGTTTATGTAATTATTCATATAATTATGAGATATTTGATAAATTTAAAATTTGAATTAACAAATAGTTATAATCTCTTTTAATTTTAAGGATCAGGATTGTAGTTTAGGGTTTAAATGTTAGGAGTTTAGGGTTTAGAATTTAAAGTTAGTGTTTAAAATGTAGGGTTTAGGGTGTTAGGGTTAAGAATCTAGAATTTATATTTTGTAAGACAAAAATATAAACTTGTATAAAATAAATATTACACAGATTGTGTATCAAAATTTTAACATTATTAAAAATAAATATAGACTATCAATGTGGCTATCTAACTTTTAGGTTTATAGGGGTAAAAGTTAACCAAATATTGGAATAACATTGGGATTCCGAGATGCAGTTTTCCGTATGTTTATAATTAATTAGGAGGGAGTTTGGAGTTTTAATTACAAACTGAGAGGCCACTTATCCACTTGCTTCATTAAGCATTCCCCATTGGAATCCACGTTGGGTGCATTAAGCTTTGACATATACGTATAATATTATAAAAGGTAAATTACATAAAGTATTACTGGATTTTATTCTCAACTCTATTTTGACTATTAAAATTTTAAAACATTCAATTTACTCACTGAAGTTTAGATATTGAACGCTTTGTTACTGAAATTTAAACATCGATTTTTTTTGTCACTCCACCATTCATCGTCCTCGGACGCGCATTGTAGATGGTAGTCGTTGTGTACCAAATTTCATCAGTTATTTTGTTTTGTCCCATGAATTTGAATTCAACCTTTATTTCGTCAAAAAGTATTTTGAAGTCCACGAATCAGGCAAAAACCTTTGTTTCTCTCTTGTTGATCTCCCTCTCTCGCTGTTGGATGGAGCCAATTTCTTAGTATATTGCTTCCCTCATGCAGAAGAAACTTTCACTAAAGTTAAAACATTGATTATTTTTGGTCACTCCACCATTCATCGTCCTCGGACACGCATCGTAGATGGTGGTCGTTTGGTACTAAATTTCATCAGTCGTTTTGTCTTGTCTCCCAAATCCGAATTCAACCTCTATTTCTTCGGAAAGTGTCCTGAAGTCCACGAATCAGGTAAAAACCTTTGTTTCTCTCTTGTCCATCTCCCTCTTTCGCCGTTGGATGGGGCCCATTTTTTAGTATATTGCTTCTCTCGTGCCGAAGAAACTTTTCACCGTTCGAATCTTGGAGAAGTTCCTCCATTCGCTGATAAATGGACACCGTCAAAAAGTTAGCGGAAGAATTACAAAAACATTCAATGTTTAAATTTCAGTGAATAAATTAAACATTTTAAAACTTCAGTGACCTAAATAGATTTGAGAGTAAAGTTCAGTGATGATTTATGTAATTATCCTATTAAAAATATGTCTCATATTATTTATAAGCAAAATAATTTTTGTTTAAATGCCATAAAATAAGATAATCTCTCCACTACTCTTACTTTTCACGGCCTTTGTACGTACAATTCTTATACTTCAAAATTTTACAAGCAGCGCAGTGTTCATTATTTTGATTTTTATTTATTGAACTTTCGAACATCTTCATTAGATAAAACCAAAATAAGATACAATCAATCGATTATCTTAGAGTAGTTCGCATAGAACGATTTTAAATGTTGTAATTGTTCAAGCCAACAAGATGATAAAAAATCAAAAGACCTCTAGACGCTTCCGCCAGATGCTGAAAGAGTGGGTGATTGAAATCAATCACCGGATCAACAATCTCCGAAGGCATCATGATCTTGCGCGAATGTAGTTCACTGCTTAGTGGGTGACGTGACCCACCATTAAAAAGAAAAAAATTCTTATTATATCTGGTGTAATTTTGAAAGGGTTATAATCAGGTCCGTTTTTAAAATTTTGGTGGTCTAAGGTCAAATTTAAAAATTAGGTATCTAATAATAAGTATTGAAAATTTTTGAATTTGAAGAGTATGCCTCTAATAACAAGTATTCAAAAAATAGGCTTCTAATAACAAATATTGGAAAAATTATAAAATTTAAGAGTATGTACCTAATAACAAGTATTAGAAAACAATCGGACCTTTAATAACAAGTATTGAGAGGAATCAGATTTCTAATAACAACTATTGTAAACAAATTTAATCTTAAGAGTATCTTATAGTAACAAGTATTGAAAACAAATTGAATTTTTAAGAATAACCCCAAGTGTTGAAAAAATTGGATCCAAAAAATAAATATTGGAAAAAAATAAAATATCATTAAAGTCATTATTCTTTTGGTTTTACAGGTAAATCATTTTAATATAATTTCACATAATTACTTGTTATTTTGACTCTTTCAAGTTATATTTTCTTTCAATTTAATCCTTTAGCATGTTTGTTTTTATTTTTATTATTTATTTATTGCGTTGTATATTTAATATCATTAGATTTTTATTTTATTGTTATAAAACACCCATATTATTTTTCAGTAGTTAATATACTTTTTTATTATTATAATTATTGTATAGTATATTTTCCCTCTATTTTATTATATTTATTATGATTATTTTTAGTATTATCACTTTCATCATTTCCATTGCCATATAGTAATCTTTCTATTATTTCATTATTTATTTATTTAATTTCCTTTTTTGATTTATTTTTCAATAATTAAATTTATTTGTAGTCATTATTATGTCCCATTAATTTTTAATTTGATTTTTCATGCTTTTCAAAGGTAGCTTTTATCAACTTATTCAAGTTACTCTCGATTTGTATACGATTGTACTTATTGTTAGGTCGGTGAACCACCAAGTTTAAATTCTTAGATCCACCTCTGATCACGCTAGAGAAAGGAAGAAAAATCCTAAATTAAGAAAGGAGAGAAAAATCCCCAAATGAGAATAAGCGGCTATGTAACACCCCTATCCGGTCTGGAAGAAAATCAGGATCGAAGATGTCACCAGAATACAAACCAGAGAAACAAACATTCGATTCAAAGACAAACAAAGTAAAAAAAATATTTAATTTCAAAGAAATCAATTAATATTCAAAGAATATAAGTGTCTTAATTTCTAATTTAATTATTAGGGACCAATTTGCCAAGTTTTCAAAGTTTAGGGATTAAGATGTAAATTTGTCAAATTTTAGGCACTTATCCATAAATTTACATCAACTCATATTCTTATACACTTGGGGTCCTATTATAGCTTACAAAAGAAGAAATTTATCAATACATAAGTCAATTTATAAAATTTAGGGACTAAACAATGAAGTTTCAAAACTTTGGGGACCCATTTGTAAATTTCAAAGAAATTCAAGGACCAAAGAATTATCCCTTTTATTAAAAGATATTATTCTTAATCATCTCTTGATTATTAAAATTGAATTACAAAGAAAACGGAGACTGAATCGGAGCACAATTGACTAAGTTATGAATTAGTGACCAAAACATGAAAATTCAATATTTTAGCTAAGGTTTCGAAACCTATGGGAAATGTTTCGAAACCTTTGTAACACCCTTTTCTTGGCCTCGTAGGAAATCGGGTCAGAAAGTATTACCAGAAAACAAATTCAGAGATTAGAAGCTTAACCAGAGTTCAGAATCTTATTCGAAATATCTTATTAATCTTTTTAAGACTTATCAAACTAACTTATTAATATCTTACTCAAATTAGGGTAAAATTTAAAAATTTTCAAACTTAGGGACTGAAATGTAAATTTTACAAATTAAGGGCCCCTAACTGAATTTTATGTTATCAATATGAAGTTTAACTTTCTAATTATTAGACTGTGAAATTTCATTATTAACGGAGTTCATTTACCTATTCAATTAGACCGTATAATGTATAGTGACCAATCTATAAACTATTTAAAACTGTAGTTTAAGTCTTTTAACATAATTAACTACTCTTGTATCGATACTCTTTTGAGCCGTATCGATACGGTTACAAATAAATCTTATCTTCATTTGAATCTTCCAAATCCTGTATCGATATGCCATCACCCGTATCAATACAGGTTGACTGGTATTGACTCTGTTCATTAGACCCCGTTTCAATACAGCTAAGCATGTATCGATGCGTGTTGACCAAGGTTGACCCATTTCGATACACCCTAAAGCCGTATCGATACAATTTATTTTCTAGACCTTACTGCCAAGATCCGTATCGGTACACTCCCCTTGGTGCATCGATACGCTCTATTTTACCAAGTCTAAATATGCAAGGCCGTATCAATACGGCTTGACATGTATCGATACACCTGTGCTGTAATGACATATTTTATCTGGTTTTTAGCCCGTTTAACCTGTTGAACGATGTCCAAATGCAATGAAATTTTACCAGCAAGTTTTAAATCAACATTTTTAATGGCATGCAAAATTTTAGAGCATTTCGAATCCATTTACTAAGTTTTTACCTTTTAGTACCTTTAAGCCAAAGTTAGCTAGTTTTACCATTTTACAACCATACCAAAATGCATATCTACCCCTTAAACACACTCAGGCCATTACACACATCAAAATAGATAATTATAACATGTCTAAGCCTTATGCCACTTTACTAGGAGTTCAAAACAAAGTGTAAGCATACGTGGAGTTGGTGAGAGTGACTTGCAACTGCAACCACACGATCGATGCTCAGAATTCTTAAAGATCCTGAAATACATGAGACACACGAATGTTAGGCATACATAGCCTAGTGAGGTAGTTATAACAAATGCATAATAAGATCCCCAAGAGCATGAATGTCATGTAAGCATGCTTGAATGACAATATACATCATTAATCATATGTGTATCATACTCAAAGCCAAGTATCATGTTTTCATGTATCAAATGTAAAACACAAATACATATTATCTCCTTGGACATAGCAACCAATGGATAAACAGATTCCCCTGTACGCCTCACATATCAAAAATAGGCCTTAGCCTTGAGCCGTAGTTCTGGAGTCCCTTACGCAATCCAACATTTTCTCCCCACATATAGGTCGTAGCCTAGACCGTAGTCCAATGCCTTACATGATGAGCTCAAATAACCCTATGGCATGCCAATTGTATCCAAAGTCCACAAGTGTCCAAGGCTACATGTTTCATCATAAAACTTACCTTTGTGCCCTTAGGCCATATCACATCACATATTAAGCCATTGCTTCAAATGTTATAACATAGCATGTTCATATCAAATTTCACACATATCATACTTCAAATGTCACATGTAAGCTTAAACATGTATCAAAGCAATATAGTGGTCTTACCATATTTACCACTCGAATCCACACATGTTTGCACTACTTGAGCCCTTAAACAAGATGCAACTTTAAGTACAAACAAATGCAATCGGGATGGCACCTAGCCAATCCTATGACAAAACTACACTCACCTAATGCTCGGAGGCTTCAAGGTTCTCGAATAACGATCCCCTTGCCGTTGGAAGTGCTCGGTAGTGAAGATGATAAAGATGGCTTATCTTTCACCACTTAAGCTAGGTTAAACAATAGGAATCAGTTAGAATCGATAATATGATATCGAAATCAATATAACGATGCCAAAATCAATATCGAAACTTAAAATAGATATTAGCTATCAAATTCTATGGATGATCAAAACCTTAGCTTAAGATTAAGCTTAATATAACCATGGATTTCGACAATAAATTGAGGATTCTAGCTTACCCGATCGATAGCAATGATTCGGTATCAATAAACTAAAGAAATCTCAAGCTTTTTTACCCTCAACAATGAAGGTGCTTGCTTGAAGGAAGATGAAGATGAAAGGAGGTGCTTGTTTCTTTAGAAATAAGGTAAGCCTCTTTTTGATATTCACTTTCTTTTATTTCCAAATGCCTTAAGGTTTCCTTAAGGTGAAGGAAACCAATTCTGATCACCCACGTATGTGGTGATTATAATTGAGGAGTGGCTAATTGCAAGGTTACTCCCTTAACTCTCAATTTTTTATACTTGTACCCCCAAACTTTTAATTTCTATAATTTAGTCACTAGTATAACTTTCATTCCTTACAAAAGGTCCCACAACTTCAATTAAGCTCAATTAACTCCTATTACTTCAAAATTGGATACAAATATTGAGTAATTACATCATTCAAGCATAACTGGTACAAAATTTATGATCACCGGAACCTAATTCTGACTAGACCGATTTTCGAGGTGTGACAACCTTTGTCACAGATTCATAAAATTAATATTCTGAAATGAAGGTTTCGATACATCTTAGTATGGTTTCGCAACCTTTGTCCTGTTTCACCAAAATATGACATTTCAAGCAACTTCTAACCCCTAATAATCACTTTTATCACTAAGTAACTTCAAAACATGATTCTAACATCAATCCAATAACAAAATTATAGATTCTTAATTCAAATCATGTATATTCTAAATTCCTAAGTCATAATCAAAGACCAACTCCCCTTTCACTACTAAACTGGCTATATTAAAATACCTTAATCATATAGTTGAACATATAGGCTTACTATTTATGTCTTAACTTAATAAACATGTTTTATCTTATACCCCTTATTGTATCAAGATTAACAAATGTCTCAAATGTTTCTTTTCATATTTAAAATTCATTTTCATGATTCTAAGCATGAGCTTACCATTAAGGATCCATATCACCAAATACTCATGCACATACATATATAGCAAGGCATAACCAGACATTACAAATCATACAATTAACCCAATGTGATACATGCATGGGAGGGCTAAAGCAATGCATATTGGACAAGAAGCTAAATTTATTTGTGAAGTCTAGAAAGTCAGCCAACTTGCGACGACTTTTCGAATAGGATCCATGCATTTCTGGGCAGAGTTGTCTTCTAACAAATTAACCATCATTCAGTTACCTTTCCGACGCATCTTAAAACGCATCAATCAGACATTGAGAGCTCAAGATATGTTCGTTTTATTGAAGACTCCACATATAGAAAACTGCATACGAAATTAATTACGAGATTTTGTAAATTCAGCCCAAAAGCTAATATATAAGGTTTTTGGACGAATTAGACTTAGCTCAACCTGATCATTAACATTTAAATCATGTTTAGGGTTTTACATACTTTAGGAACCAACCACTCTTCTCTTAAGCCCTTAGATCAAGTCCAATTTAATGGACTAGATTTTTTATTATTTTAATTAAATTAGGTTTTCTTTGTTTAGTAGAAGTTAAATTATTTTGGTTATCTTTTCACCTATAAAAGGAAGAAACATCGATCATTGTAATTCAGATTTCTTTTGATATATAAAATATTTAGTGAGTTTGTTTTTGCAAGTGTTGATAACTTGTGCCTTAGAAGTCTTATTCAATATAAGTTCGACGAGTTCTTGTGAGGGAGATCATCTTCACACTCATGCTTGCCTAGGTAATCGTGTCTAGGAGGGTGGGTTAGAGCTGATTGAGGTTGCTTTCTTAGGTAGTTGCATCTAAGAGGGTGCTGAGGACAAAACCATCACTATTCCGTCAAGCCAACTCCATCTTCTACCTTCACGCCATCATCCAAACGCCATAAATAAAGCTGGAAATTTCAGATTTGTTTTATCTATCATTCTTATAAATTTTTTCAATCTTTTTGTTTATATTCTTATTATTTATCTTCTAATCTTCCATCTTGTTTTCGTTTCTTTAAATTTCCAGCCTTGTATTTGAAAATTTCAAGAAACGTCCAACCAATCTCTCTTGAAATTTCAGATTTATGCCATCTTCCTTAATTGAGTCTAGAACCCCTAGTTCTTGTAACAATTTGATTGAAGGCTTCCAAATCCACAATTGCGCTACTTTATCATTTGGTATCAGATTTAGGACGACTTCTTGGAAAATTTTGACGCTTTTGGTGAAAATTCGAAAAAAAATAGAAAAATCGGAAAAATCAAACGAAGGAATTTTGAGCCCAAAATTTCCAGATTAGATCTACTATAATTGAGGATGCATCACACAAAATTTCAGAAAATTTGAACTTCGGGAACACCTCGAACGAAGTAGATCAAGTTGCTGCACAATTCCAGGGTTTTTCAAGTTTTTTTTTTGTTCTTCTTTCATTCTTAACTACTTGTTTTCATTTGTTTTTACCTTTTTATTGTCTTCTATACATTATCTAAAACTTTCTTGCTTCTTGTGTTAGCAGAAAATTAGAAGTTGCATACATTTCTTTCTTCTTGCAACCATACTTCATTTGGTGTCATACCTTTCATTGGACTCCTAGAACAAATAGGACTCATTATTAGGATTAAACTCTAATTATAACTTGTTGACTTTTGGCAAGAAGGTCTTTAAAGAGCACAAGATCGGCTTACTTGCCTCGTTAAGTATTTCTTTCTTGGAGTGTTTCGCGAGATTTCTAATTTTCTTTTTTTTTTTTTGCTTTTCACCTTTTAAATTTGAGTATTTCAGGATGTTTCGCAGAGGCAAAACACATACAAAACAACATGACAGTTCGGGTTCTAGTTCTCGAGGAAATCCTCCCTTTACTAAACCAGATTTCAGAATACCTTCTTTTCAAGGAGAGTATGATCCTGATGGTTATTGTGATTGGGAATATCGCGTTGATCGGCTGTTTGATTTCTTCAGATATCCCGAGGAAGATCAAATTCCATTAGTGACCCTAAATTTCAAGAATTATGCAGCAATATGGTGGCGAAATAGGCATCACAATTGTGAAGCCAAAATAAGAACATGGGTTGAACTTAAAAAGGTCATGAGAGAGAGATCCGCTCCTAAACATTACCAACGACAAGACTCCAAGACTTGTCAGAAGGAATACTTATCTTTTGATAAAGGTACATCTCAACCTTCATCTTTTCACAATCCTACTAATGCACTATTCGACTCTAGTAGTACGACGCCGAAAGAAGAAGAATCATCGCTAGTCCAACAGGATAATGAACAACCATCGGTGAGTCATGTTAAAGAAGACCAAGGAAAACAAGAGGATGAATAAATTTGTTATCCTCGAGAACATGAGGAAGATGTCACTATTGAGAGTTTAACCTTACCCAATAATGAGAAAATACCTTTAGAAGATGAATTTTTGGAAGAGGAAACACTTGAACCCATCAATCAAGACAATCTTTCATGCTTAGTAGTGAGTTCTCTTGATTCATCAACACTTTCCCAAGAAAGTAGTGTAATTCTAACCCTTCATTTGATTCTTGTCCTATCATTATGTTAGAAACACTTTCTCCTCTACAAAAATTGTACTTTGATGATAATTTTTGTGAGAGGGATATGAGAAGTGGGTTATCTCATTTGAAAAAACCTGATAGTTAAGAAGCTGAGAGCAATAAAAGTCATCTTAATGGCCCAATTTTGGTGAGTGAAAAGAAGCAAAAGGTAAAAGTCGAACAATGTCCAAATGAAAAAGATGAGAAAATATAAAGAGAGACTTTTATCGACCTAACCATAACATTATTGTTTCGAGTGGTTTTGAGTTCTTTTTTCAGGATTTTGTTGAGCCATTGAGAGGAGCTCAATTGGATCACACCACCTATGACAAAGATTCCTTTTCGATTACCATTGTTCAATGTCCTTCTTTTGCTGCTTCTAGTTCGAGGAAGAATCCTTTTGAGGAGAGAGGGAATGATACATGGATGGGAGGGCTAAAGCAATGCATATTGGACAAGAAGCTGAATCTGTTTGTGAAGTCTGGAAAGTCAACCAACTTGCGACGACTTTTCGGATGAGATTTGGGCATTTCTGGGTAGAGTTGTCTTCTAACAAATTGATTGTCATTCAGTTACCTTTCCAACTCATCTTGAAACGCATCAATCAGACATCTAGAGCTCATGATATGTTCGTTTTACTGAAGACTGTGCATGCAAAAAACTGGATACGAGATTTTGTAAATTCAGCCCAAAAGCTAATATATAAGGCTTTTGGATGAATTAGACTTAGCCCAACCTGATCATTAACATTTAAATTATGTTTTTAGGATTTTATATACTTTAGGAACTAACCACCATTCTCTTAAGCCGTCAGATCAAGTTTAATTTAACGGGCCAGATTTCTTTATTATTTTAATTAAATTAGGATTTCCTTATTTTAGTAGAAGTTAAATTACTTCGGTTATCCTTTCACCTATAAAAGGATTAAGCCTCCATCATTGTAATTCATATTTCTTTTCATATATGAAATATTTAGTGAGTTTGTTTTTGCAAGTGTTGATAACTTATGCCTTAGAAGTATTCTTCAATATATGTTCGACGAGTTCTTGTAAGAGAGATCATCTTTACACTCCTTTTTGCCTAGGTAACCGTGTCTAGGAGGGTGGGTTAGAGCCACTTGAGGTTGCTTGCTTAGGTAATTGCGTCTGGGAGGGTGGGTTAGAGCCGCTCAAGGTTGCTTGCTTAGGCAATTCCATCAAGCCAACTTCATCTTCTACCTTTACGCCATCATCCAAACGCCATAAACAATATTGAAAATTTCAGATTTGTTTTATCTATCATTCTTATAATCTTTTTTCAATCTTTTTGTTTATATTTGTTTTCATTTCTTTAACTTTCTAGCTTTGGATCTGAAAATTTCAAGAAACGCCAACCAATCTCTCTTGAAATTTCATATTTGTGCCATCTTCCTTGATTGAGTCTAGAACCCCTAGTTCTTGTAACAACTTGATTGAAGGCTTCCAAATCCACGATTGCGCCACTCTATCACAATGGTACCTATCAAAATACGACTATCATGCGTAGTTCATATGCCAACAACTAGGAGTTAGACAAAAGAGTACATTACTCATTGCTTAAAATGAATGACATGCAGCTTCTCCGATATGACCTGATTACTACGAAGACGAATGTATGCAATGAAACAAAGTAAGCTTACATAGTTTAGTGAGGTAGTGACCTTAAAGACATATGACATATAAATATTTCAATGATAAAGAATGATATGAATCAATGTAAATAAGACATATGATGTTATTCAATGCACATAAGTTAGGGAGGGTATAGTTTGATCTTATTCTTCCAAGTCATATCTTATATTAACTTTGTTTGATGAAAGCTTTATCAGAGTTAAATAGTTTTCAAAGCTTGCATAGGAAATATATTTGCATTATCTTTCATGTCTTACACTTATCATATTTTATCGAGATTCTATCGGAGCTCTTATCGGAGTTCTCATTAGAGTTCATATCTGAGTCTATACATTTTAACAATATCTGCCTTGGATCACATTGGACATAAGTAGCATTGGTCTGTTTTTAACTATATTGGTCCGTGTTGCACATAGCACAAAGCAATGGCTAGTGTTAAAACATATCAATCGATCTTCTCTTCTCCTCCATCACCTCCCTCGTTACCTCATATTATTGCCAATATGTCACAATATGGGGTTGTTACCCCTAAGCCGTAGCTCGTGGACCATAGTCCCAATATACCAAGTATCATGCCAAAGTGTCCAAGGGCTTCCATTGTATAGGCAACTTATACATTTTTATACTTTAACATTAAGAAAGCAATCTTATGGCATAAGTGAGCTATTAGCTCCAGAGGATATAAATCCACAGGCCAACAAAGCATTTCTTAGTATTTTATGGCATTAGGGATCGTAATTTACTTCAAAGCTTCGTAACAAAATTTACGAGCTTGCTTTATTCTATCATTTCATATTATAGCATATCAATGTACCAATGCATATGCAATACAAGCATAACCAAACAACTTACTCAAGATGCCATGCTATGAATATAACCATCAAAATGCTCTCCGTGAGCCATTTGCAAAATGATCATATACGAATGCATTAAATACATAAGAAACAAAGATCAAAATGTTACCGTGTCATCCGAGACAATACAACTACAATCACCTAAGCTTCCGAGTTAAGTTGTTCTCGAATAACAATTACAACTCGTTTTTCCTCTGAATTTCCCTTTCGAACCGTTGTTTCCTCAAGGGCATCTCGGTCTTTAGCATGATTGATTTAATAAGCTAGTGACCCATTTGTGAGAATATCGGAAGTCCATTTTAAAGCTCTATCAAGCTTACGGCAATGGTGGAAAGACCTTGCGAAGAAAATGATAAGAGAAATAGTTAATTTCCTTTCTTTATCGTGAGGTTTCCCTCAATTTAATAATTATTTTATTTATTTAGAAATTATCGTATTATAACATTTGGCAGATAACTCATAAAACAATTGGTTCAGTCACACATTTGGTCACCAAGATTCCCACCTCTTGCACTTAGGCTACTTAGCTTTATTTCTTGATTATTTAATAACCAATCATACTTTCATTCTATAAACCAATTTTCCATCTTTGCACTTTAGTCACCACATAGCTTAATTACTTAGTTATTCCTTCAATTACTTTTCCTTTTTTTATGAAAAAACCTTGTGATTTAATTAATCACACATCCTTGATCGTTTCCTTTATTTAAACTCTAACCTCATAACTTTACTTTCTTCAAATTTAGTCACTGAACAGATTTTTGATTCTTACATTTTAATTACTAAGTGGTCTAATTGCACATAGCCATTCCACTCTATCATATCTCACACTTATGACTTATTACTTCACATCTTTACAAATTAGCCCTTACCTTCGTATTTCATAACCTTACAATTAATCATAAATAAATGTTTATGCCCAAAGTTTGGTAATTGGTATTTTCTTTGAAGCCAGAATTACCAAATTCTTCATTACATGTGACTCATGCATGCATGTGTTTAATCAATTCTTGTTGGTGGCATTAGGTCAAGTTGATAGTAACATTAATTATTAAATAAACAAAGGCACGCCCTTATATTAAAAATAACCTTTCATCAACATATCTATTAATCTAAAATTTATGTCAAAGTCGCTTAAGCATGACACGTGATATGAATTCAGTTTATTGTGTCAAGGTTAATACATAGATGGATGTAAAAGGGGTTAGACTTTAGAGGGTTATCCAACAGAAAGAAACTCCAAATGCTAAAAAATAACAGTTTTAAAATATAGATATCGTATTAGAAGAGTTGCTATATATAATATAATTCAGCCGCATCCTATGAAGTACATGTACTTCAATCAAAAGTCGTATAACGTACCCGATATGCCTCGAACTTGGGATATTATGAGAACGGCTAGAGTTCCTACAAGTATTTTTTTTTCTTCTATTCTCTTTTTTTTCTTGCTCAAGTGATTCATCTATAAATATACGAGTAATACTATGTGTAACGTCATGCTCTCATGATTTTAAAAATTGCGTTTTTATCTCTATACCCGTATCGGTACAACATAGCCCCATCCATGCTGTACTCAAAATGATACTGTACTTTTTTTTTCAGTCAATCTTAATCATTGCGTGCATGGTAACTATTGTGAGGAGTGTGATTTCGGCAAATGAAAGCAAGCCAGGCAGCATCTCTTCCACGTTTATTTTTCTTAATAATGAAAAGCTAAGTTTAGCCATTGGGATGGGAAAGTTTTCAGCTTCAAACCGACTATGGTGTACTACTAATACAAATTGTTGATTGGAAAACAGAAGCTTACGGGACACCGGTTTGGTTCAGATTATCAAGTCTCCTCACCCACTTTCTAATGATCATTGCAAGTATTTCATTTCATTTGGTTCAAAAGGATGAAGATGAACAGTTTAAGGAACATATGCATATATATATGTATACATATATTCATTAGAGCCTAGAGGAGAATTATTCGGTTAGCATTGTTCGGTACGATAAAGGCCTGAATGGTATCCCGTGTCCATTTCGTTTGGTTGCATATGAAATGCAGCTTGTACCATATTCTAACAGAATGAAAGGAAATGAATATGTTAAACGTTAAAAAAAAAAACTGTTTATAAGCAAACTTGGCTATGGCATTGCTATTAAGAAAACTGTCTTTGGTTCTGTTAGATATGTCAGCTTGTGACCAACATTTAATAGGAGTATATAGCTACTACGAGGGCTGAAGTACCTGCACCCGGAAAACATCCTTCATCGAGACTTGAAGCCTGGGAATCTTCTTATCAATGCTAACCTTGACCTGAAAATATGTGATTTCGGGCTGGCCCGAACCAGCAGAGGCAATGAACAATTCATGACAGAGTAAGTTGTCACCCGCTAGTACCAGTCACCCGAGCTCTTACTCTGTTGTGACAATTATGGGACAGGGACCTCCATTGATGTTTGGTCAGTAGGATGCATCTTTGCGGAGGTTCTTGGTCGGCAACCTATCTTTCCCGGAAACAGAATGCCTCGACCAGCTTAAGCTAATTACTGATGTCCTTGGAAGTCAGCAAGAGGCTGATCTTGAGTTTATAGATAATCCCAAAGCCAGAAGATACATCAAGTCACTTCCTTAGACTAGGGGCATCCATTTTCCCCGTTTATATCCTCGAACCGATCCATCAGCCATAGATTTGTTGCAAAAGATGCTTATTTTTTACCCATCTAAGAGAATCACTGTCACAGAAGCACTCCAACATCCTTACATGTCATCGCTTTATGATCCAAGCTGCAATCCGCCGTCCCGAGTCTCGATGAATATCGACATTGATGAAGAAAAACATAGGAGAACAGATCATTAGGGAGATGATGTTGAGCGAGATGCTTCACTACCACACAGAGGCTGCATCAGCAAATGCTTATATGAATTTGTTTTAGCTTTGCCATGATTTGCTTTCGACATAGACGATGTGTTATCGAGAATTCAGCCTTGGACCTTGCCAATTTTGCCAAGATTTTGTCTTAACATCTTGTTTAACTTGTAAATATTCATGGTATTGTTTTTAATCTAGAGCTCTTCTCCTTCATTTTCCATACTTCTGTTTGCATTCATTTTACATTTCTCCTGTACAAAGTAGACCACAGCTTGAGAACTAGAGAAATGGATGTAGATACCCCGATATTCGAATCTCGAACCTATTGAATATCGCCTTTTTAAGAGTTAACTGCTTAAACCAGCTGAAATAAATCCAGGTTGAATTAGTTTTGCATTTTTACTTTTCCAGTTCATGCATTTAAGCTTTAGTCAAGGTAACCAAACTTTAACCCTGGTTAAGGTTCCTTCAAGGTATCAACTTGAGCATGACCTGCGCCCACATTTTACTTAAAATAATGTATGCAATTTGCAGCAATCAACTAGGAATCTTCCATGGCATATACATTTGTTTCAAAAAGGCTTATATATTAAAGTACAATTAACTTGGTCTGTTCAATTATTAATTATTTTCCCTCTGGAAAAATCAAAGATAAATTTGGTCAGTCCATAGTCCAAACCAGCCAGCCAACAATTTCAGACATTGTTAAAAGAAACCAACCGGTTCTCGTACATGAATGTCCGGATATTGTCGGATTCTTAACATTAAAAAAGAGTAAAGGAAACTTCACAGCTCCCACTGTTTTTGAATGGATGAATATTGAATTTACATTAATTTAAGACTGTCAAAGTAGACAAAAAGATCTGTTTAGGGAATCTTAAAATATAGAATTGTTCCAAGAGACAGCCATGATCAGCTCATGGAGATATACAAGAGCTAGCCACATGCTTTAAACCAAACCAGACCATGAGCTTGAAAGTTAAGAAAACTGATGGCAGAATGGGACCAATGTTACAGAAATCTGACATGAATGCATGTGCTTTGTACGGCTTATATACCCTAGACTCCATGAAGAATGGTGGCCTTTTCTTCCCTTGGAAGCATTATTGGTTTACTTTACCATTTTTCTTGAATGAAACTTTGGCTAGTTAGAAGAAACAGAACATGCAATCATGGAATCAAGATTTACTGCAATCTGCCAGGATTGCAAGAAAAGGACTGTCTGAAGCCGACAAATTTACATAAACCTAACACTACATTGTTGCAACAGATAGAAATAGAACTAGAAATATGAATTTTTACCTCAACCAAAATCCAACTTTGGTTCAAAACCGACTCGTCTTAACTCGATTCAAAACCGACTCGAGCTTTAAGCATATAAAGTAACAGGTAACTGTTTTTACAGTGAATAGCTAACTATTACACCTACTACAAGCTTGCCAACATCAATTTTGCAACTGCTACTTCTTTTTTTTACAAAGACCATACTTTCAACCTTCTTTTCAATTTTTTATCTGTTTCCAAATTCCAATGGGCATTTAGCCATTTCCTCTCTATGAAGGTCACAATAAAATCCTTCATCGACCTCTTTACTTTCTCATCTTGATATTTCCCTCTAGTTTTTAACAAGGCTTGATCTCTCTTCCATCTCTGGTTCCTAGGCAAATTGATATTTTTGAATGCTTTGTTCCTGATGTTTGAGACTAATGTCTCCTGTACTCAGTGAAATCCTCCTTTGTGGTTTTATGATCAACTCTACACTCAGGCGCAGGACCCATCTTGTTCAATCTTTCTCCGTTGTTTTCCTTTACTGGTTCTACGTGTTTTCATGAACTATCTGTCTCTTTCTGATTGAAATCCATAAGCATCCCTTGTTTTCTTTAGCTTTTTCTTGACCATTTTTCATAAACAATTCCATATCTGAGTTCTTTTCACTAATAAAATTCCTGGGTCCTGAAGCCGGTTATTGTTTCTTCTATTTGTCGTTGTTGTTGTTGTTATGGCTAGTTCAAGCAATGGAGCATCCTCGGCTTCAACCACGCTCGGAGGCTCGAGTTCATCGGAGGATTTTCAGCAGATTTTGGATGAAAGGAAGCGCAAGAGAATGGTATCCAACAGGGAATCTGCACGCCGGTCTCGGATGCGTAAACAGAAGCACCTGGATGAATTGATGGGGCAAGTTTCTGAGCTCGCAAAGCAGAACAACCAGATCCTGACAAGCATCAACGTCACCTCGCAGCTTTACTCGAACGTTGAGGCTGAGAACTCGGTTCTTAGAGCTCAGATGAGTGAGCTCAGCACCAGGTTGCAATCTCTCAGTGAAATCATTGATTTCATAAACTCGAGCAATGGGGTTCTTGAAAGTGACAACTTTGACCAGGCTGCCTATTATCATCCTCATCATCATATCAATGATGATACTTTCATGAATCCATGGAATTCATTCTCTGTCAATCAACCATTCATGGCTTCTGCTGATATGATTTTATATTGATTCATAACCTCTTAGCTGTGTACCCTGGGTTTCTACTTTGTTATTAATGTTATCCTTGTATCTTTTACTGATGTTTTTAGATGCTCTCTTGTTTTACTTCTATTGTGTATGTTGTAATTAGGAATTTAAATTGCATTTTCAGAGGTACATTGCGTTTATTTGCTATTAGGTACATAATAAACACTTCTGCAATCAATTAAGATGATTATTAAATTACGAAATCGAAAAATATGAGACATTTCACAAAATTATCGGTAAAACGTTTCCTGAACTTAAAAACAGTTTACATGATCCACCCCCAGTTCTGCATAACATAAATCATACAAACTTTGAGAACTGTGAGCCCAAGTATCTTTTATCTTTTCCAACTCCGGAGTGTTAGAACTTGTGTTACAGCCATTTTCAGCTCAAATGTCAGGGTGATCTTTGGTAGCCGTGCCTACAAGACGAACCTTCTTTTTCACCGAGGACCAGATGAAGGGCGAGGTTTACTCCTCATTGAATTCAAGTGTTGGGTGACAAAGATTACTCCCATCACAAGTAAAAGACAACCGACCAGTGTGCTGAAGAAGAGGGCACCGGGTTGTCTTGTCTGGATGAAACCATATACTCCACTCGAGGTCACGAGAATGATATCAGTGAGCCCGTCATTCGAGAAGTCCTCAGTGATCAGGGCATGGGTGGGTGGAGCAGGAAGATCGATTGATGTTAATGAACTTCCTCCAGGGGAAATAATTACACCTGTTTGATCTCCAGCAGCAAGGATCATTTGCTGATTGTCATGCACACGCAATGAGATCGGCTTCAATGTTGGAACCACTGTACCACCTTCCATCATCCCTGAAGGTGAAGGCAGGTTTGACCATGTAGCATCTGTCAAGAGCTGCCATTGCCATTCAGCATCATGTCCATGCAAGCCAGGAGAGTACGCGGTTACCTGAAAGGATCAATGCATTCTAACTTCCCAAGTCTTCAGCATAGATAAAATTTAACATGCACTTTGCAGCCGAGGACTAGAAAATGAAAACAATACATGCATGACCAAACACCATAGTTGAGAAAATGCAAAGATACCAGCCAAGGAGCTACACAAATGTTAGACATGGAATAACAGCATACCTCTCCTCGGTTGGTTAAGAAAATAACATCACCACGGCTTCCCTTACGATGCCTATGTCCGTCACTTTTGGGGATAAGAATGGGTGTTGCCACTTCTAAAGAAGCAACATTTGCACTTCGACCAAAACCTCTGTAGAATTCTCCATGCTGGAATAAATTGAAAGGGGAGTGATGACATATTGAAGCGTTGAACAGTTGTTCTCGAACTGGTACTCCAGAGGTTGCCACAGCCCAACAAGGTCGCAGAACCTCCATTGATCCACTAACAACAGTCTGCTCAGCACCATTTCCTCCAACAGCCTGAGGAGAACAAAAATAACTGGTCACTTGAGTAGTTGTCACATTGGTACTAATGCAGCTTTTGTTATTAAATACGAGATGAACAACAAAAACAATTTGGTACAAGGTAATATAAGAAACCAAAAGAAAAGCCAACACCTGAACATGATCCAGGACTCCATCTCCATTGATATCAGCATGAAGGCCACCTTCTTGGAGATGAAGCTGATGAAATCAATAAATATTACCCGTCAAATCAGTAAAGCAATATACAATCCTGATATATAGCATGAATACATTTTATTTAAAAACTAACAGTAGAACAATTTGACAATTGCAACGCATATTTCATGAGGGAAGAGAAAAAGGATAACAAAAGCAATAAGATCAGGGGAAAGGCCGACTTCTTCAAGTTAAAAAACTAGCATTTCATTTTAACAGCCAGTGAAGAAATCTAGACAAAGAAAATAATTCAGCAGATTTCACAACCAGTATATCTAAAAGCACAGAGTGTGGGTCTAAGGTCACCTTGCATACAGTTCGGCCAGATGCCAAATGAACAGCTTCTATCCCTTCCTTTTGATGGGCCACAACAACATTAGGAACCCACCAGAGCTGCGTGTGGTTTGTTATGGTTGGAATATAAGTCATCGGCTGCAACAAAATTGTAAAGAAAATTATAAGCATTTATAAGATAAATTGCATGAATGGACTTTATCCATCGATAATCAAGGTAAAGAAACTAATCACTAAAACCATACAAAAACATCATACATGGAAATTTTAGTTTGGAATATATCTGTCAATCACAAAAGAGAAACTGACACAAAAACAAAATTGAGAGGTCATAGAATATAAGCAATATCTTCCAGCAAATAAGTTTATCACAGGGTCAGGTCTCCTAGCATACAAGACTGACCAAGTGCAGCAGCAAAAGGTCGCAGTTAAATGTAACAAAGCCATAGAAAAAGTCTATGCAACAAAGGAAAACATGGAGATAAAACAAAAGGTGCATAAAGGAGTGCCATTCCCAATGAACTACAAGTTACATAGCATCACAGCTAAAATGAAACCTACCAAATAACTGAAAAACCTTCATGTCAAGTCTTTTCTAAACTTCAGAATAAATGTGTTAACAGAAGTATGCATATCCAATTGAAAAACCCACCTTCTTAGCTTTCGCTGAACTAGCAATCTTGGCAGCTTTTCCAATCAAGTTTGAAATTTTTTTGGAATCATCCTTCCCTGGGGGATGGTGTTCCTCAGGCTTGTGAAAAGGATATGTTGTCGACTTTCCAGGTACTTTTTTCAATGTTTTCCTCTTATGTCGCTTGAAATGTGACAACTCCAACAATGTATCTTCTCTCCTATCCTAGAGAAAAAAGATAGATGTAAAATGAGTCCCTTACATTCTTGAGTATGCAAAGAACAGAGTAAAAGTTCATAATTAAGATGTACTACTAGCGTACCCAATGATGTGGCATAACTCCAAGGATTGATTCTCTAAATTCCCTGCATTCAAACTACAGTTCAACATGTCTTGAGAAATTTTATAATAGGAAACGATTCAACTAGATTAGATAAAAAAAGTTCAAAATATTATCACAACGGGAATCATCTAGATAGGGAAAATGCTTTAAAAGAAATAAACATACCAATACAATCATACAAATATGAAACATCCACAACTTACATCAGTCAAAAATGACACAAAATGTACAAATATGAGGGGAAAAGAGTGTGCTTTTACAGTAGGTGAAATGAACTCATATTTGACTGAAAATTTGACGCACAAAACAAAGATAAACATAACTGGGAAAAGAGATGTGAACCCGGAAAAATCAGCTGCATGTGATTTTTACTTGAATAATAATGAGTCCGTTAATAAATAAAATTTTAGCTTCCAGTATATTTCCCCCAAAGAACTTAAAGTTTATAACCTCCTTCAGAGAAATAGAATAATCAAAATGGCCTTAAAGCATACCTCACCAGGATGACGAGTGTTCAGAGCATGGACATCAAGCTTATAGTTATGTTGTGGAATTAGCTGTGATGAATCTGAAGAATGCTCTTCAATATTCTAAACCAAGAGAAAAAAGAATGATCATTATCAGCATGGAGTGAAGGAGAAGATAGCTGATAAAAGTACCAAACTTGCAAATAAGGTGACAACAATTATCAAGAGGCATATACATTCTCCCAAAAGCTTCACATATGGTGAAAGATATGCAAAGTGCAAACTTCAAAAACTGCAGAAAATAATAATGAAAATTAAAAACAAGTTTTCCAAAAAAAAAAAAAATAAAAAGCATACCTCATTCTTCCTAGACCATCGAAGTCCACCTTTTCGTCCATCGAATGCATAAAAAGCAAAATGACGTAAATTCACAGTTCCAGAGTTTTCAGAAGCCTATATTGGATATAATGCATCAGTACTTGAATCATGAAACTAGAAGTAATATCCACTTATTTCTAATGCTGCAGATTTTGTGCATGGAAGTGCAGGATCATCAAGTATCTCAAATAGAGAAATAATGGAAACCATGTCCAACTTTGACAGCTTCAAATGGTTAATGCCAAATGACAACTTCCGGTATTTGATAGACAAGTTTGAAAAGAGTGAAGTAGCAAAAAGAACATGAAACATGAGAAGGAAGCTCCCAAAAAAGTTCAAGCAGATTTAACATGTCTGGATTATATTAAATCTCTTTGCATAAACATGGAAATACCAACATCAACAATACCAAGCACACAGATGTCTAACATCAACAGGCAATGATACATCCATACCTCCTTTTCATTCCTTCTTCTTTGCTCATTCCTTCCCATCCCAATTTCTTCAAAAGGGTCTAGGTTCTTCATGCTGCTCAATCAATCAAAGTGAAGAAACACACACACACAAAAAAAAACTCTGTCATCCCAATTTGCTTCAAAAGGATCTAGGTATAACTGAAAAAAATTAAGAAACTTGTTAATAAATCAAAGATAAACCTAAACACAAAAAAAAAAAAAAACCATAAATTGTAAACACTAACCTTTCAAATCATAACCCCAAACTTTAAACCCTAAACTAAACCCCTAAAAAACTAAAGATGCTAAAAATATAAACAATATTAAAAAATCAGTTCCTTTGTGATTGAAACATAATAGTTTTCAGAAACCAGACTTGGTGAACAGAAATGTAAAACTTCATTTTAAGAGTATAACCAACAAGGAATAAAGGACACTACAACAAAAAGAAGCTTAGAAAACATACATGGGGCTGCATTTCCATCCTCCCACCAACAATGACTAAACCTGAATCCCCATGCTTTAAGGTATAATTACTTATTGAAATTGCTATCTCTCTATGGTGTGCACTATGTGTAAAATCATCCTGTCCAACACGAAAAAAACCCAAGACTATCAGAAACAACACTATTTGAAAACAAGTTACCCAAAGATCTAATACAAAAGCTCAAAGTAAACAAACCTGCAAATTATTCTCCCATAACTTTTTGAGATTATGGTCGAAACACATAACAGACCAATCAGAAGTAACTACAACCAGAACCTGTTTCTGAGGTTGTCCAGACTTATAAATTCGATCTACAACACCGGTTGCCATGGCCACTGGACGTCTACCGGTTGCAACCCTGATCTTATCAGGCAACAAGGACACCTCTGCCAACAGACGTGCTTCACTGAATCCTTCATCAACACGCCGTGTGTGTGGCTCCAATACCTAATAAGTTCCAATCCAATCAAATTTATAATTTGAAAAAAATAGATATCGTTTTTTTTCTTTGCCTTCGTAATAAATTGATTTAATTTTACAGAAATGTGAAAAACCTGAATTTTGGCCTCGTGAGTGGCGACGAGGATTTCTTTCTTTCCATCACCATTCAGATCGGCAACAAGAGGTGGGGGAAGACGTTCAGCTTCGTATTTGATCGGATATTCATCGGATAAATGATACCAAGCTTCTCTAAACGAGAAATCTCCCTCGTGCTATAAAAAATAGGAAAGTGAAATTACAGCATGGAATTAAAAAACCAATGTGTTTCTAGGGTTTATGGTTCAATTGAAGAGATACAAAATTGGGAATAAGCGAACCTGAAGAGAGAAGAAAATGGCGAAAGCGGAGAGCATAAGAATAGCTAAATCTCGTTTCCTCATGGCGGCTCCAAGTGGCGGAATCGGTGTTCGGCTGAAGGATCAATGGCTGATCGGGTCAGCCCGAGCAAGACGTAAAAACTGGAAAGTGGGAAAACGTCGAACCAGTTCAAGTTTCAACTGAACCTGGGAAGGCGAAGCATGGACCGGACTGAACTGGATTAGATATTCGTGATAGGGCCGGAATGAAAACATGTCGGGGAAAGAAATGGGGTTTAAGCCCATCGAAAGTAGACACGTTGAGACCGAAAACATCGGTTCACGTGTCACTGTCTTGAAAATCTTGAAAATGATTTAAAAGAATGTTTATGTCGCGAATAAAGTAAAGAACAAAATAAATGAACAAAAATAAGATGAGAGACAAAAAGGGAAATTTGTACTATATTTTTAAAGTAGGATTGTATATAATGTTTTATCCAAACTTTTATATTTATAAACATTAGATGGAAACTCTAATTTTAATGGGTATTAAGCCCTAATAATAAAGTATATTAAAGTCTCATTTAATATATGAATATCCACCATAAATAAAGATATTCATAACACTCCCTCTTGGATATCTATGAAGATAATGTGCCTCGTTAAAACCTTACTAAGATAAAAACCTTGTGGGAAAAAAATTCTTAGTGAAGGAAAAAGAATACACACATCTTTGATACACGTAACATGTTGCCTCATTAAAAACCTTACCAGGAAAACTCATTGGGACAAAACCTCAGTTAAGGAAAAAAAGTACAACGCATATTTACTCCCCCTCATGAAAATATCACATAAGATCTTTGAATCTTCACAATTTAATCTTGAATATAATATTCAAATGTTGAATTAGACTATACACTGGTGAATATATCTTTCAATTTACTGCTTGAAAGGATTCATCGAATTCTATTCTTCTGAAAATCACGAGGGACAAAACTTTAAAGAAATATGTTTCGTTTTATCACATTTGATGTATCCACCTTGAGATATAAATTTTGCATTATCTCTACACAAGATAGCTTGCATCTTATCTTGTGAAACAAATTCACATATCTTTTGGATATGTTTAGCCAAACACATGTTTAGGCTTTGCATCGTGCATAGCAATTATTTACATGATCTAGAGAGGCATCGAGTTTTGAAAGATCTAAAGGTAATGGTATCGTAGCACTTAGATAGTATTTTTAGACCAACTAAGATATGATGCTTCCAGATCAATTAATATATATATATATATATATATGGTGCTTTTGGACCAAGAATATCATCACCATTTTCTCGAGGGCGGAATGAATCTTTGTTTACATTTAGAGATCTAGAAACCATAAAGGTGATCAAGGAATATGCGTTATGCATATAAAGTCTCTTTAAACATTTTTCTGTGTATGTCGATTGATGCACAAGGATTCCATTCACGGGTGTCAACGATATTCAAATCATCAACATACACAACAACAACAACAATGACAAATCTAGAGCTAAACCTCTTAATAAAAATGCTCAGGGAAATTGAATCATTCTTATAGCCTTCCGCTAATAAGTATTCATTGAGGCGATTATACAATATGCGTTAATTTGTTTAATCCATAAATAGATAAGTTCAATTTGATTGAATAGTGTTCTCGAGAACTTGAATTAACTACTTCTGCAGTCTAAATCCTTCCGAAAGTTTCATGTAAATGTTATTATTAAGAGGCTCATACAAATAAGATGTAACAACATCCATTAGGCGAAAACTAAGTCTTTCTTTTATTGCCAGACTAATCAAAAACCTAAAAGTAGATGCATCCACCACCGAGGAATATGTTTCCTCATAATTGATTCCATGTCTTTGTGAGAATCCTTGTACAACCAAACGAGCTTTATATCTCGTGACCCCCTCTTTCTCTTTCTCACAAAGACCCATTTATATCTATGGGCTTTACACATTACAATGTACAAACTATAGGCCCAAATACTTCTCTTTTCAAAAACGATTTTAGTTTTGCCCCAATTGTCTCTTTCTATTTTGGCCAATCATTTCTTTGTTTACATTGTCCAATTGGCAATGGTTTTTATGACCCACATCAATATCTCTAATGCTATATTGCATGCAAATGTATTATCGACGTCAATTTGATTTTGGTTCCACTTGTTACCAGACATGACATAGTTTATTGAGATCTCATCATTATCAGATACCTGAGTCATGTCTTTTGTCTCTTCTGGAGACCTTTTAATCTCTTGTCGAGATATTTCATAATTCGTTGATTCCTCAATTTGACCATCACAAGATATAGTTCCTTTTCTTTTTTCGAGGAATTTTATCTTTAGAACCTACTTGTCTACCACGCTATAGGCGTAAGTTAGACTTATTAGCAACTAGAGTTTATCCTTCCGGGACATCAAATTTAATTAGAGCATTCATAGCTGGTATATGTGACTTAGTCACTCTTTTAGGGTCAGCAAAATCATCTGGCAATTGATTTGCTAAATGAATTATCCTTTGAACTTATAGTTCACATTGTTGAGTACGTGGATCATACTGAGATAATTATAATTCATTCCAACTTATTTCTTTTTCCAGCTATTTTATTTTCTCCCACTAATGTTGGGAAAACTGACTCATTCAAATGATAATCAGCAAATTAAGCTATAAATAAATTCCCCATCAGAAGCTCGAGATATTTAATTATTAAGGGGAATTTGATTCCGACATATATTCCCAACCTCCTTTGAAAACTCATCTTTGTGGATTGTGGTGGAGCAATTAAAACATATACTACATACCCAAAAATTTTAAGATGAAAAAATTTTGGTTCCTGACCAAAAAACCATATGTAATGGGGAGATTATGATAATTTGTTGGCTTGATGCGAATTAGTAATGCTGCATATAAAATGACATGTCACCAGCATTATCAAGGGTGATTGTCTTTATAGGGTAATTTGGAAAATGTGCTCGTAATTTTATCAACTGAGCAAGTAACCTCGCAAACGCCAAGTTGCGGGTTGATAACAAGGATACATATGACCATCTAGTCGATGCATCGATTAAAACCGTAAATATCTAGATGATCTATAAGAAGGGTGTATGGGCCCACACATATCACCCTGTATCCGTTCCAGAAAATTAATAGATTCATAATCTATCTTAGCCGGTGATGATTGAATAATCAATTTGCCTTGAGAGCAAGCATCACATAAAAAACATTACTTTGAAGAATCTATCAGTTATTCAATGAATAACCAAATGAAGTATCAATAGCTTTTAGCATCATAATTGAACCGGGATGGCCTAATCGGTCACGCCAAATAATAAAGTTATCAGTAAAATTTTGGTTTACAATAGCATGAGCTTCAATTTGTATTAATTCTTGTGTAGTACAATCCAGATGACAGTGCATGTAATTTTGTCAAGATTTTCTTATTGCCTTGGTTTATACTCGTAATATGGAGATAGTCAGCATCCCCTTGACTAATAGTCACAATATGATATTCAATTTTGTGAATATCTTTAAAATTCAATAAGTCTCTTTGTGATTTTAGCGAGTATAACACATTTTGAATATGTAATAGAGTTCTATTTGACAATAACATATTTACTCTTCCGGAGCCATCTATGATATTAGTACTTCTGGATATAGTACTCGCATTATTCTCTTGCATTTTAAATGGGAAAATATGTATAATTATGCATATGCTTTGTTCCATTCACTCCGGGGAATGAAAAATATGTGCTTTGTACCATTCACTTTAGGGAATGAAAATATTAAATATAGCACATATCAAATCAATTATCTATCAAAGATAATGTTACAAGAACTTATTACTCTTCCAGAGTATTGATATTGTAGTACTTTGAGATATAGCATTTACATTTTCACCCTTGCATTTAATTGGGAAAAATAGTTCTTATGCTTAAGTATAGTATGAGTACTTGCACTGTCTGCTAAGCATAAATTGCCACAATTCATTGTATATTTTATTCCTGAAGTAATCATATTTCTTCAAAGGTTAATAAATAAATATTTAATTATATTTAAATATATATATGTATAATATAAATAAATAATATGTAAAGCATATCAACATAAAGCAAAATAAAGTAAAAGATCAATTATTTCCTTTAGAGGTTATAAGAAAACAAAATAAATGGCGAATTATTCCCTTCAATGGTTATAAGGAAATCAACAACATCCAATTGAGTTGGACAAACAACGCCATTGTCGCGACCATTTTTAAAACAATGGTATGAAAATAGCCCGATAATTGGTTATTATTTGAATATTAGGGTTTTGTTCATTTTAATTCACTTAATCTTGAAAATTAGGGGTTTTCATATTAAATTAGGTTTTTCACTTAATTAACCATAAAATAGAATTTTCTTTTATTTAATCTTGAAAAATACTTTCGGAGTCGTCACCGGTCACTTTGGTAGACTGGACACCATAAAACAACCATAGATTCTTTTCTAAAACAATTTGATTTCGGGAGTCGGTTACGTGTGGGGAAGGATTAACACCCCCACAAATGCCCGTTATCGGTACCTTCTTAATTTCACGTTGGCATTTCAAACAATAATTTAAATTTAATTAAAAAACCTAGTTTAAAAGCTCTAATTATTTAAACTAAGCGAATTAAACAATTATACTATATGCTCATTTTAAATATGCAAACATACATATAATTTAAACAAGATTAGACAAATAAATTAAGGCTAAAAATGACCAAATTGAACTTCCATTAAAATCTGAGTGCCAAATTACAAAAAAGTGACCAAATTTTAAGAAATACAAAAATGACTGCCCAAACCGTGAAGGCCCAAAAGAAGGGCACGAATCTTCAGCCTGACCCGAATTTAGCCCGTAGGTCAAGTCAACCCAACACCAAAACGGTGTCATTTTGGCTCACATATATAACCCTTTTTTTCTGAGTTAACTCAACCATTTTCCCAACTTCCTCTCTCTCTCATTAGACAAACTCTCTCTAACAAAAAACATCCAAATCCCAAAAAACAACCCCATCTTGGATCAAAAACACTCACTTTGGATGAGTGTTCATCCGAGTTCTTCAAGAACTCGATGAACACCATTTTCTCCGGCCATAAACTATCGCTATTCAATCCAACATGCCACCACCGGCTGAGCTTCAATGTGTTCGTCGGCAGCCATGGTTCAAACCTCGACCACTGCCTCCATGCGATTTTCAACCACCACTGAAACTCAAAAACTTCCCTTTTTCCTGATCTCAAACCCTAACCTAGATCTAGCCCGTTTCATAAGAAACACTCACTTCACTCAACCTAAACTACTATATCCGTACCTAAAACACTCTTCGACTCCGTCGTTACCCTAAAAACTCTAGCCACCGTTAAGATAAACTTCCCGACCTTTTTCTTTCCATTTTCATTTTAGTTTTTTGGTTAAACTAACATGTTTCTTGTTATTTGCATAAACGAAGAAGATAAAATGGTGCTATACCTTCTCGGTGGTGTAATCACGATGACGGTTGATATCCCCGACGACGAACGAGCTTCTCTAGCAGCGTTTGAATCTCCATGATGGCAACCTTTTGGATCTCCGACAGTTCGGCTTCCAAGGCTGGTAAGATTCCTAAAATGCCCTCACTCTCTTTCTTCTTCTTTTATTACTATATTATTATTTTTTGTAGCTATTAATGATGGTTATTAAATCCCCTGACATTTCTCTCTCTTTGCTATTTATAGGTGAGTGGAAAGTGATGTAAGAGATGACATCATGGAGCTGATGTCAGCAAAGAAGAAAACTATGATCCAAGTGAACTCCTCTAGACCAATGGAAATGTGACACGTGTCCCTTGAAAGTCGGATTTTGGGTGGGAAAATGGGTTTTCAGGCTCAATTGTGTTTGTTGGGTAAAAATGAGCGGGAAGAGCTGTAAATTGGGCTTTAGGCTTTTAGGTATTTGGCATATAAATGGACAATGTGTAATGGATTTTGGACTTTATGGACATATTTTTTATTTATTGGGCTCTTTATTTACTACATATTTATTTTGGGTTTATTTATACAAATATAGTATATATACGTATACTCGGACAAAATTATAATATTATAGCTACCCCTCTTTGCTCATTGCTGTTGAACAGGAATAAGGCAATGACTGAAAAGACACGAATTTTTTCTGAACTTGTCAGCTATTGCTCTGAGCTGCACGGTCTTATTCTCACAAACTTTCTTTTCTTCTTCCCCTCTAGAAGCTTGAACAAGTTTTTCTCATTTGGAACCTCTCAATCCTCCTATCAAGGGTAACCATAGGGTCTGAACTAGCTCTTCTTATTAAGAAATCTATCTTTTTTGGGCAAACTCTTCTCATTAGGAATTCTATCTCCGCTGGGAAAACTCTTCACATTAGGAATTTTTTTTCGCTGGGGATGAACTCTTCACATTAGGAGTTCTTTCTTCACTGGGCGAACTCTTCACATTAGGAATTCTTTCTTTGCTAGCAAACTCTTCTTATTAGGAGCTCTATGCTCTTTGCTAGGAATATTAATCCACCTCATCCTCTAGAGAAGATTTGAACCTGCAAAAAGAAATATCATCAATTTATAAAATTTTAACTTGAAGTTGTGTGAAATATCTTTATTTTTCGGCTTGGAGCGCTGAGATCTTTAAAGTCGTTGCTTTTCTGCCTAAGGTGTCTCGATCTATCAGTTTAAAGCTCATATAAGCTTTTTTTTTTTTTTCTTCCTCTATTTGTTGATCTCCTTCTATGCTTGAAATATATGTGACCAATTAAACCTCCTCATTTGGGCTCGAAGTTGGTCTATCTTGCTCTACAACCTGGCAGCTTGGACTTCCTTCTTTCTTTGAAGCTGATAGTTCAAAAGTTGATATCTTTGTCGATACTATGCCCCCACTATCTTACTGTGACGCCATCCAAAAAGTTCTCATCATTTCTAGAAGTGTTAGTCTGAGGGACTTAACATCATGCCCAAAGGACTTACTGATGACCTGAAGGATTTAGAATTGTAAAGCTCATATAAGCTTTTTTTTGTTTTTCTTCCTCTGTTGGTTGATCTCATTCTATGCTTGAAATATATGTGACCAATTAAACCTCCTCATTTGGGCATGAAGTTGGTCTATCTTGCTCTACAACCTGGCAGCTTGGACTTCCTTCTATCTTTGAAACTGATAGTTCAAAAGTTGATATCTTTGTCGATACTATGCCCCCATTATCTTACTGTGATGCATCCAAAAAGTTCTCATTATTTCTATAGGTGTCAGTCTGAGAAACTTAACATCATGCCCAAAAGACTTACTGATGACCCGAAAGATTTAGAATTGTAATACACTTCCTTTCATGTGCAAACAATCAAATGTTTTCATCACTCTCGAAGGTGATGGCCTGAAGGACTTAACATCACGCCCGAAGGACTACTGATGACCCAAAGGATTTAGAATTGCCATGCAGTTCCTTTCTTGCGCAAACAATCAAGCATCATTGCAGAGATTCGCCTCTTCAAACGGATTGAAATCTTTACTGAGATCCGTCTCTTCAAACGAATTGAAATCTTTGTCATGATCTGCCTCTTCAAATAGATTGAAAATCTTTGCTAAGATCAACCTCTTCAAACGGATTGAAGTCTTTGTTGATAGCCGCCTCTTCAAACAGATTGAAATCTTTGTTGAGATCCGACTCTTCAAACGGATTGAAATCTTTGCTGAGATCCGCATCTTCAAACGGATTAGTATCTTTGCTGAGATCCACATCTTCAAATGGATTAGTATCTTTGCTGAGATCCCCCTCTTCAAACGGATTGAAATCTTTATTGAGATCCTCTTCTTCAATATCAAAGTTGTAAATTGAAATCTTGCTTATTCCTCATCAATTCTTGTAAATTCCACTTAGATGGGGCTCTGATCTTCGTTGTTTCTTTATTAAGCTCTTTGTTTATGTCACAACAGTACCTCACCTCTTAAGATTTTTCTTATCAAATCTAGCTTTGCTTGATCTTCCTAGGCTTGGTCCAAAACTCATATTGTTTTCATGCCTCGGCCAAATTTGCCCCAACATCTTGTTGTTAAGCTCTTATTCCTCTAGAGCAAATCTTAACTTCTTCAGTGATCAGATTCTTTTTAAGCTCTGCATGCTTCATTTTCTATTCTAATATGCACTCTTATGCACAATGATGCCCTACTAATCTCTTTGTTTTTAGATCCAACATGTAGAATTTTCCCTTATTTCATCATCTAGGGTGAGCAAACGTTTCAGGTCCTTGAACTTTCTGATGTATGCATTCTTTTCCTTGATATGTTAATAAAGACTGGAGCAGTTATGAGCTTCTCTCTTCTATAATGTTAACCCACCCCTCTGTAAAGATATTTGAGCAACTGAGTTCTTCTCATTAAGAACTTGAACTAACTCTTCTCATTAGGAGCTTTGCAACCTCTAGGGAAGATTGAATCGCTTAAGGTATCTTGATTTTTTCAGTTTGAAACTCATATTAGGTCTCTTGTTTCTCTTCCGTTTGTTGCTCGATCTCTTCTACGCTTGGAACCTATATTACTTAGTCTACTCCTCTAGTCTTGAAGCTCTAGGTTGAAATCTTTTCTTATTTTTGTTGGTCTTGGTAAATTCATGCCAAAACATGCAAAAATCTGAATGTATGAGTTAGCATGCTTCTATCTTATGGATACCTAACTATGTATGATACATGAATAATGTCAATTGAGGATCACTTGAGTAAGCCTTCATCTTCAGGGAAGCTCAAAATTTCTTTGCTCCATTTTCATTAAAACTTCTTTTGCTGACAAGGTAACCCATCTCACACTCAGGTTCAATCTTCAGGATCTTTGCATCTTTTGCTCTAAAGCGCCCTTTTAAGTTTTCACTTTAGATTGCTTTTCTCAAAGTGCCCTTTCGGGTTTTCACTTTGGTTTTTCTTTTCTTTTTCCTTTTCTTCTTTTTCTCAAGGCGCCCTTTCAAGTTTTCACCTCGATTTTTTCTTTTATTTTTCTTTTTCCTTTTTTCTTTTTCTCTTTTCTTTTCCCATTTTTTCTCTCTTCTTCTTTAGAAACCTTGACCAGATCGACCACGTCACTAGAGAAGTGAACCTTGATGGGTCAACAACTATTCATGTTTGCATAGCATCGAAACCACCTAAAAAGCTTGGTAATAAAAAGGTTCGAAACAAGCCTACTCTTAATTAGCATTAAAGTTTTGCCAAGTCCAAAAGCCTCTACAAAATAATGAACCAAATTTTCTTTCTCAACAGAAAACATGGAGCTGCGAATATTCTCATTCAATCTGGGATATTGAAGGACAGCAAGGGCTCCAGGTGTAGTAATACCACCATGGTTTGACAATGTCTAGAAAGCATCTTCATAAACTGTCCCAACTGAGATACTGCAAGATAAACGTAGCAAATAGAAGCAACGACAGAGACAACAATGGCACTCCTTTAATACACATAAGACAGAGAATGGACAAGTTCCTGCAAGCCATTTGTCGAAAAACCAACATGATCCAAGAGTACATGATAATGTGTTGGCCTTGCAGATCTAATCATACCAGCCTGAGCATAAAGATAAAAAAACATTGTTCTTCGGGTGGCAGACTTTATTGTCAATATCAGTTCCAAGTTGCACACTGTAAGGAAGCCCATTTCTGTGTACTTTTTGGCGTGGGATTCAACACTATCTTCACTTTACACTATCTTCTTTACTATCTGCGAGTCATGGTTCCCGAAAGAGACCATCATCTTTGGAATAGAACACATTCTTCTATAATGTTCTTTATAGTATTGCCCCGCTCTTGTATTCAACTATCATTTTTGCTCACTTTCACATTCATAAGGTTTTCTGATCTTGCAATACCCCAGAAGATGATTCTCATTCTCTCTTTGCCCTAGAGTTTGTCGTGTCGTTTACTTGTGGCTTTGGTCGTCATACTTTTCATCATTAACCAAGTATTAAGGCCACCACATGTTCTGCCTGCACTTAAAGGATTAGTACATCATAATAATACCCATGAAATCCTTTGCTTTTCTTGTATCTAATCGATTTATATGCAAGATGTTTGTTAAAACGATAAGTGAAAGGTACAAAATATTATTTTAATAAATTTGAGAAGATGGAACAATTTGATAAGTCATGGAAAACATGAGAAAGCAAAACCAAAATTAGGCCCTTAAATATCAAATGCAACAAAGCCTTCGAACCAGATTGACAGAGATCAACTCAAATGTGACCTCTTCCAAATTATTAGACCCCTTAGAGAAACATTTCTCATATGCCCAATTCTATCCCATTTAAGTTGCACTCTGTACCTCATTAACTCACCAACCCAATCCTTCCCTCCTTTCTAATCTCAATTAGGCATTAGAAGTCTGGAAGTCCTTGAAAAAAGGTTAACCCTGATAAGCGGGATGTGTTCTAAAGACAAACTTCCCTTACCTCAATACTCGTATATGATCAAAATGGTCTTTTGAGGCTTGTGATAGGGCTATGGCTTACGGCTATGAAGAAAGGATATATAGGCTCAAAATAGTGTTTAAGGGTGGTAAAACCAAAGATCATTTCTTCCAAGAGAAATTATATTTCTGTACTCTTTGATCTGAATATGCTCGGATGAAGTACTCTTCATTTTCTCTTTTTTCTTTTCTTTTTTTGGATCGCTCTAGACTGCCCATCTCTGGGTTTTCACCCTAGAGTTCATTTCTCTTCTTCGAGTACAAGGATGATCAATCATCCACGTCTCCTTCAGATAGAGAATTATTGGGATAGGAGATCTCACATATGTCCATTGCTTTTCCTTGCACTTTTTGACTGGGTGTTTTCTCTTTCAATTATTTCAACTATCATGTCAATAATTTTCAACTTGATTCAGTCGACTCTTTTAACATAAACTTTCAACTGTTTCTTTTTCTTCTTTTTTTTGATTTCGAATACTTGTCTTCATTCAATTTGCCTTTCTTGCTCTTGTACTCAAAACATCCACTTTTTGTTTCTTGCTCCAAATTCATAAGACATCACTATCATAGCATGATTAAAACCAAACATATTTCACTTGCAACCAAATTCACATCCTCTTTGCCCCCAGTGTGAGGGTGATCCTTGGTTTGGGTTGAATCGAAAGAAAATTACCAAGCTCAAAGGGGATAACAAATGCTATTTTTTATTTTCTTTCTTTGTGAGGGAGATGAAGGAATGCCAAATGTCCTCCCATATACGGATATCTTCGAAGAAAAACGGTCTTCGGGTGGTATATGTTTTGGGTTATCACTTCATTCAAGGACCCTAGTCAACAATGCTTGAGAGGAAAATTCACTCAGAGTTTATATTTGGGATCTTCTTATGATTCCTGAACACTCGTTAATGTCTTCCTATTGGCCTAAATAACTTAGAAGAGGGTCGCATTTCGGAATTGATCTTTGAACTTAATTCTTGGTCACTCTTGCAGTGGATATTCAAGGACCTGATAAAACAATTATGAAGATATATACATATACATATACATATATGTATCAGAGAACAAAAACTAACCCATGACAAATAATAAATGAAATATTTAAAGAATCAACGAATGTAAAATGTTTTCCATTTGAGAAAAATTATGTAGGAAACAAGCATCTAATACAAATAAACCGAATAACATCCCTTACAAAGGACCCCCAATGCTCGTGGGCAAAAGCAATTGAGATGGTTTAGGGTACTACTCTGTAACGGTCCTAAAACTGCAAATAGGTCTCCCGTAATCCAACTGTCAACCACTATTCAAGTAAGACTTGAGTGGATTCCATCTTCAACAATTCTTCATTTTCCTTTGTCAACACAAAGACATACTTCATCTTGTTTATACTATGTTTTTCTTATCGAGCCTTGAATTAAGGTCATCTTGTCAATGAGTTTCCTTGTTTCTTCAATCATTTGCTTGCTCTTTTTCGTAGAATATTTGATCATTTACATGTGGAAATTGATAACTTCTTCTGGTCGACGCCTAAATAAACTCTGCTTTTCCTACTCTTAGCTGGACGTGTTCGGGCTTTTAGTGGTCATATCTGTTCGAGGTTTCTTCATTATCAGCTACTGATTCTTAATCAATTTCACCTTTCATTTCATTCTTTTTCTTTTCTTGACGCCTTTTGGCACTTGACTTTTAGGCATTCCAATCGTATTAGCTTTAATCAAGTAAATACATCTTGGGTTACAAATCTTAATGGACTGGCCATAAGTATCGACCTCCAAAATCCCTTGGTTTAGAAAGTTTTGGACTTGTCGCTTTAAAGTATAACAGTCTTCAATGTCATGATGATGAACTCTGTTATGATACTTATAGCTATTCCAAATGTTGTAACAACTTGGATGATATAGCTTTGAAGGTTTCACATGATGCGGTGAAGCTTCATGTAACTTGAAGTACAACTCACGATAAGAGATGTGAATGAGATCCGATTTGGTCTTTGATTTTTCACTGACCATAGTACCTTGAGCACCTAACTTTGGGGTATTCTTCGATAAAAGAAACTTTGAGGAGGTAGATGTCCAAACATTACTCTGATTCTGGTAAATCCTGAACTGTAGTGGATTGCCCCCAAAAGCATGCTGTAAATTTTGCCCTTTTTCTTTTATCTCGATTCTTCTAGCAAATGATGGTCTTTTGTGGAATCGGAGTTCTCCGTTCTCAAAACACAAATGTCCATTCTTGATGAGGCCACTGACTATGTGTTTCAAGAATATACAATCTTCCACAGAGTGATTGAAATCTCCACAATAACCGCAAGCATTTCTTATGCCATAAAAAGACTTATAAAACTTCGATGGAATCGTCATCAACAAATGATTTTGTGCAAGGTATGGAAACAAATCTGAATATGGTATTGGGATAGGAATAATCTTCTCTCTTTTCTTGCTAAACCATTCAACCTCTTTGTCTTATATTTATGTGCTTATTGCCTCTCTTTTCTTTGACAGAGATAATTTCATTGTAGGAAAATTTCTGACACTAACTGAATCATTGGCTTTCATCCCTCCGGAGAAACACTCTGAAAACATATGGGATTCTATAACTCTGTTGGAATCATCTTGTTCTTTATCAGTCTCACAACCCTTAGACAATACAGGTCTAGAGCAAACATCAAAATTATGGCTTTTATTTGGACCTCCTGCATTTGTATGCTTGATAATATCCAATTTAGCTCTATCAAATCCTGTCAGCGCACCGAGACTAAGAACATCATCTCCAAAATTTGTTTCCAAATTCTCTAAATCATTGATTGATACTCTGACTGCTCCAGTCTAAAGTTTTTCTGGAACTGATCCTTCGGGTTGAACTCTTGTGTGAGATAAGTTTTCATTTTGATCATCAATGTTGGTATTTCCATCTGGAACTTTTTCTTTCTCAACCTTCTTTATTTTAAGAAATGTGGTAGCTCGAGTTATCACCTCATTCTGGGATTGGTTAATTCTTTGCTCCATGCTACCCAAGCGGTCCTCAATAACTCTCTGAAATTTCCTGGCCCTAACAAGTTTATTCCTCATGTTTTTCAGAATATTAGTTTTTTCTCTAATGTAATGCTCTTTGAAAAAAGTAATATTATCTAAAAAATACAATGTTATGATGTTAAAAATGCAATGCATGAATGCATAAGGTATCAATTTCAAGAACTAGTCTTTAGAGCAACATTATTTAGCCAAAAGGTCGAGTACAAGAAATAGGCAATCTGATTACAGAAAGCAGCTAGCCCTAGCTCTTAGACTAATCACTTCGTTCAACTTTTGAGTCCTCCTATCTTAGCTCTGTATTGATGCCAAGGTGTTGTTGCAGGTTCATGGCTTTATTGGACAAGATTTGCACAAGCTGGATGATTCCCCACACTTGATTTCTAAGGTTGATCATTTCATAATTTCGCCTTTGGTTAGTTTGGGTGGCCACCTCAAGCTTGTCTTTCAGTACATTGTCCTCCACTTGTAGTGCCCCTTTCAAGTCTTTCAAATATCGTTCGACGCTTTCCAATTTAGTCACTTTCTTTCCCAGCTCCTCACTTGCTAAAGATCTACTTTTCCTCGTTATCATATCCTTTCAATAGCTTTCTCCAACAGTGAAACTAGTGATGACAACTATGAATTCAAAGTTTGTTTTTCCTCTAATTTCTGTTTAGTCTGGCTGTTTGAATCCCTTAGTTCTTGAATCTCATCTCTCACTCCTTTAACATCTCCATCCAACTTCTTCTAGCTACTAGCATCTTGACACCTCTTTCCTCTAGATACTGCCCCTTTCTTAAACTGAATCTTCTCTGACTGAGTCCACACCGTCGTATGGTCTTCTACTTGTTTATCAAACCTATTGGCCATTAAGAACACTGCTTAACTTGACTAATCCTCAAATTGGTGCCTCTAATGAATGCAAAAAAAATAAGAAATGTATTTAAACCGACAGCCCCAATCTTAAGCCCCTGTCTGGCTTTAGTGGGGGTGGGTTTCTATATAACAAAATGTGGGTATTGTTCTAGACTCTGGGTTCCCGAACTGTCGTTACTGTCTACTGCGACAGCAAGACATCGATTTGATAGTATATGTTCCTTATAATAGAGGCGTGGGCCCCACAATGCATAAGGTTAGTATACCGAAAGAAGACAAAATTCCAAACTCGGAGGTGGAAAGCCTCGCGTCGAATCATGTCTTTCTCCCACTTAAGGGTGAAAAGCCTAAGTAGAGAGCTTATGCATGAATGATTGTTATATCATACACAAAAGCTACCTCAATTCTTCCTGAAAATTCATCCAACAATTCTTGGAAAAATTAAATGCAAATTATTGTTTGAAATGCCAAAATGCCACATGAAATTAATTAATTAGGCTTGACTCTCAACTTGTCCCCAGCGGGGTCGCCAAGCTGTCGCGACCATTTTTAAACCGATGGTGTGAAAATAGCCCGACGATTGGTTATTATTTGAAAATTAGGGTTTTGTTCATTTTAATTCACTTAATCTAGAAAATTAGGGTTTTTCATATTAAATCAGGTTTTTTACTTAATTAACCATAAAATAGATTTTTCTTTTATTTAATCTTGAAAAATACTTTTGGAGTCGCCACAGGTCACTTTGGTAGACCGGACACCATAAAAACAACCAGAGATTCTTTTCTAAAACAATTTGAGTTCGGGAGTTGGTTACATATGGGGAAGGATTAACACCCTACAAATGCCCGTTATCAGTACCTTTTTAATTTCACGTGATATTTTGGCATTTCAAACAATAATTTAAATTTAATTCAATCCTTAATTGTTAAATGAATTTTCATTCCGAATGGTGATATCATTTTGTAAGAAAATACATTTTTAAGAGAATATAAGTTATGAAACATCCAGTTACTTTAGGATATTTCAATTTATATTCAAAAATGTATCTCAACACAAAAGGTTTTAGATGTATGTCCATTTATTTCCTTATCAATTTTAAGTTCTAACCTAATAAGGGCTCTAATTAATTAGATTTATTAAAGAATCTATGAATATTATCGAATTTAGGGTTTTATGTGATAACACCCAATCACTTGGGCACCATCCATATTAAGCCCTAAATCAATAATATTCCTAATTATTTAATGATTCTAATTAATAAAACATAACCCTAATTCAATTTTATTTTAACTATGTGATTACATGTTCTAAGTTCAAATGAAATATTAAATATTCCACTAAAAAGTCCCTTTGATTAACATTTTATTGCAATGAGACATTAAACAATTTAGGACTTTAAAGTTCCCATTTAATAATCATTTATTTTCTAAAATTATCTCACCTATTTAAATTATTTAAATTAATTAAAGAACCTAGATTTAAAGTCTCTAATTATTTAAACTAAGTGAATTAATCACCCTAACAATTATACTATATGCCCATTTTAAATATGCAAACATACATATAATTTAAACAAGATTAAACAAATAAATTAAGGCTAAAAAGCACCAAATTGAACTTCCATTAAAATCCGGGTGCCAAATTACAAAAAAGTGACCAAATTGTAAGAAATACAAAAATGACTGCCCAAACCGTGAAGGCCCAAAAGAAGGGCACGGATCCTCAGCTTGACTTGAATTTAGCCCGCGGGTCAAGTCAACCCAGCACCAAAACAGTGCCGTTTTGGCTCACCTATATAACCCCTTTTTCTAAGTTAACTCAACCATTTTCCCAACTTCCTCCCTTTCTCTTCAGACAAACTCTCTCAACTCTCTCTAACAAAAAACATCCAAATCCCATAAAACAACCCTATCTTGGATAAAAAAACACTCACTTTGGATGAATGTTAATCCGAGTTCTTTAAGAGCTCGATGAACACCATCTTCTTTGGCCATAAATCACCGCCATAACCTCTATTCAATCCAATATGCCACCACCGGCCGAGCTCCGATGTGTTCGTCGGCAGCCATGGTTCGAACCCTGGTCGCCGCCTTTGTGCGATTTCCAGCCACCATTGTAACCTAAAAACTTCTATTTTTCCTAATCTCGAACCCTAACGCCCTAGATCTAGCCCGTTCCATCAGAAACACTAACTTCACCCCACCTAAACTACTTTACCCGTACCAAAACCCTCTTCGACTCCGTTGTTACCCTAAAAACTCCAGCCACCGTTAAGATAAGCTTCCCGGCCCTTTTTTTCCATTTTCATTTCATTTTTTGTTAAAATAACATGTTTCTTGTTATTTACAAAAAACAAAGGAGAAAAAACGGTGATATACCTTCTCGGTGATGTAATCAAGACGACGGCTGATCTCCTCGACGACGAACGAGCTTCTCTGGCAACTCATCTGGCGGCGTTTGAATCTCTATGACGGGAACCTTTCGGCTCTCTAACGGTTCGGCTTCCAAGGCTGGTGAGATTCCTAAAATGCCCTTACTCTCATTCTTCCTTTTTATTATTATTATTATATTATTTTTAGTAGCTATTAATGATGGTCATTAAATCCCCTAACATTTCTCTCTCTTTGCTATTTATAGATGAGTGGGAAGTGATGTAAGGGATGACATCATGGAGCTGATGTCAGCAAAGAAGAAAACTATGATCCAAGTGAACTCCTCTAGACCAATGGCAATGTGACACGTGTCACTTGGAAGCCGGATTTTGGGCGGAAAAAATGGGTTTTCAAACTCAATTGTGTTTGTTGGGTAAAAATGAGCGGGAAGAGTTGTAAATTAGGCTTTAGGCTTTTGGGTATTTGGCATATAGATGGACAATGTGTAATGGATTTTAGACTTTATGGATATATTTTTTATTTATTGGGCTCTTCATTTACTACATATTTATTTTGGGTTTATTTATAGAAATACAGTATATATACGTATACCCAGACAAAATTAGGGTATTACAGCCATAATTATTTTTGCTATTTTTGTAAACAAAATTTGTTTATATTTTCTTTCCTTTATCATTCATGATTATGGATAAAGGTCTATAATGCTTCGGCGTTTGACAAGTACAGATCAATGGTTTGTACCATCGCATTGATAACATAAAAATTTTAATATGATCTCTATCATTCTTGTCATCCTTATAATCCCACTTCTGGTGGGTATAAGTATTCTTAAAATGACCCTAATATCTATGTGCATAGCCTTGACCATGACGACAACTACTAATGTGGCGTTTATTTTTTCGTTAGAAAATATCACATTCACTTCAGGGAATGGAGTAGAGCCAGTGGGCCTTTAAAACATTTTTCGCAATATTATGTCTGAGGACAACATTATTTGCATGAAAAATGAAGTATATTTTTTTTCTAACATATCCTCATCAGTAATATTTTGACCAAATAACTTCGATTGTGAAGTAAATTGAAACATAGCAAAGTTATACTCGCTTACTGATTTAAAATCTTGCAATCTCAGATGCAACCAACCATATTGAGCTTTAGGTAGAATAACAGTTTTCTGATGGTCATATCATTCCTTTAGATTATTCCAAGGAATAAGAGGATCTTTCACTGTTAAATATTCAAATTTCAACCCCTCATGAAGGTGACGGTGAAGAAGTATAATGGCTCTAGCCTTATTTTTAGTAGATTATTACAAAGATTTAATCCTCGTACGCGGCATTGTTAAACCAGTTCACAAGGTCCTTTAGAAACCTTGTTTGAGACCAATAGCCTCGCAAAACGGGTTGTCCAGCCAATATATTCGGATTAAACCAACAGAACAAAGACATAAATCACCATAATTTATAACAGTCTTCTTGTAGATCATAAATCACCATAATTTATTGCACTTTAAAATCGTAATTTAAAGAATAAAAATAAAAATAGAGTTTACCGATATTGATTTTCCTCTCAAGGAAAATAGAGATATAAATGACCAAGACAGCTCCTCATAATCTCTTTATGTCATGTCTCTTTCCAAGCCATTTAAAGATATCATGTAAAACTCAAAATATAATTAAAAATACCAACTTTAATTAATAAAATAACATAAATATAATAGCTATAAGAATAATTTTCATTCTTAAACAAATAAACAACTATAATGATGTATAAATAAGAATGATTAATCGATGCAATTACTAACATCTAGTAGATTAAAAACACAAACTTTCATCATTAGAATAAAATAAACAAATATTGGTCATAACTAAATAACAAAAAAAATCTCAAAATAGGTGCCAAAGCACTACACGTATATTCCATTGTGTTTTAAACACATGATTATTCCCCGCTTTGAACAACCATCCCTGGATGGTAAGGAAAAGAAATCACGTCATTAAAAAAATCATAATCGTGTATATATTTAATATTAGATATATCATCAAAGAAACAATAAATTAAAATACACTGACCTTAAATTAATTTAAGAATAATTAATCATCTACTATATCGAGATAAATAAGTAAAAACATACCAGACTTTTCAAGCTAAGTTGAATATATGGTAGATGTAGTCACCAATATCTTGTTAAAATCTTTTTCGGAAATTGTCGACAAGAACCACGATAATTGAGCGAGATCGTGCTGATAACGTGTTGTGAATAAAGTAAAGAGCAAGAACAAAATAAATGAACAAGAACAAGATGAGAGACAAAGAGAAAGACTTGTATTATATTTTCAAAGTAAAGTTGTGTACAATGCTTTATCCAAACTCTATATTTATAGGTATAAGATGGAAAACCCTAATTTCAATGGGTATTAAACTTTAATAATAAAGTGTATTAAAGTCTCATTTAATATATAGATATCCACCATAATTAAAGATATTCATAACAGTTTAATATTTGATGCACATTTTTTTTTTTTTTACATATGTCTTTCAACTCCGCAATATAAATATTTTGTCGAGAGCATAAATTTTTTGGCTAAAAAATAAATAAAAAAATTTAATTTTTTTTAAAATAACCCGGTGAAGATTTTATTAATAAATTAAAGGAACAAGCAGAAAACAAACCAGCCCTAAAGCAGGCCGAACACTAAAACAGTCCAAGAACAGGAATTAAAAAACCTCAAAAAAACAACAGAAACAAGTCGTGTAAAGAAAACAGTAAAACGATACCGGGTAGAAAACTATCTCTGGTCCTCTTTGAAGGGGAATACTAGAAGTCGCAGAGAAAAGAAAGATGCCCATCAGACTATGGCGAAATCATGGTGGTTGCAAGAATCGTCGGTCGAGATCAGTCATAGCTAGCACCGTCAGAGGCCAATTTTCAACCCAGAAAGCATCGGCTGAGAGATCTTTGCCGACCTGGGCCATTTCATGTGCAGTTCTGTTACCATTCCGACCCACAAACGCGAAGGAACAAGATCGGAAGCTCACGGTGAGGTTCTTGGCGTCAGCAATGAGCGGTCTGAGCACTGAGTGGTCATCAGCTAGAGAAGTGAGCTTGGAGATGACAGTACGCGAATCGTTCTCCAAAGTGACAGAGCGACAACCTAAGTCTAGAGCAAATTGAAGGCCATGTACCACCGTCTGAGCTTCTGCGGCAAAGCTGGAAGCAACGGAGAGATTGGGCCGTGCGCAAGTCCCCAACAGAAACCCTTCACTGTCCCTAACCACAACCCCCGAACAAGCACGTCTAGAGGAGGAGTTGAAATGGGCATCAACATTTACTTTCACTTGAGGGTCCGATGGGGGTTTCCAACGAATCTCTTCTTGGGCGGAATGGTGATGAAGACGAGAAGCAACGGTTACAAGTTCTCGAGAGCAGCTCTGACAGAAGGTAAACACTTCCCTTGGCTCTTGTTTGCTGCCTTCATGCACTAATTTATTCCGAGCATGCCATAAAGCCCATAGAATAATTGTGAAAGGAGTCCTTTGTTGCTGGTTTATTGAAGAAAATAACCAATAAACCCAATCATAAAAAGCACCATGGTTTAGGTTAGGAGGCCATGTTATTATACCTGAGAGTTGCCAAACTTGAGTAGCAAAGAAGCAATCTCGGGCGACATGTTCAATTGACTCCTCTATCCCCTGATAACTCGGACAAGAGTTATTATTTGCCACTTCTTTTAAAATCACTTGTGAAAAATAATTTTTTTTGTCGAGAGCATAAATAATTTGGCTAAAAAATAAATATTATGTCTATTTTAACTCCACAATATAAAATTTTTTACATAAATATTTGATGCACATTTTTTTTCATTCATTCTTGTACCGTGAATTTGTTCCTTTACAAAACGGTATATGGATGTTCACCTGTATGGTCAATGTAGATGGTTATTAATTTTCACATCTTATGGTGTGTGTGGACCCTGTCGTTTGGCTGAAGATGGCCTTTGGCCTGTTAGAAATGATTAATATATCGTTAATCATTTCTAACACGATCAATATACAAAAGAACTCAATATTATTCAGTTTATTATTTTTTTCTCTTCAAAATATATAACCTTTTCATTACCATCTAAATACAAGGACAAAAAAATAAGAAAAATAAAAAATATCCGTATATATTTCGACATTGATATATGAAATCAAGTAGCATATATTGTTCTCAGTAGTGGTGATGTTCTATGTATTTGCACTACTTGCCTGCTGGTCCTGGATGTTGGGTTTTCTTACTTATTCCAAAGGGAACTCATTTGACATGGTTTAGTTTGATGATTTATTGGTTGCTTAGAGTTGGTCGGAAGATCAAATGTGTGTGTATTGTCAATATATCAGATTGACTGTCAGCCAACAAACAAACAGACAAGCTTTTGGGAACTGAAACAGTACTGGTATGGGAAAACATAACTTAAGGATTGGCATTAGAAGGAAAGACAAGAAACCAGCTGAATCAGTAACTGCGCATAAAGCAATTAATGGCCATACCAGATACATAGCTTCTATTTAGATAAGCCCTCCTTCAGTATTTCAGCCAAACCGGGTTGTTTAATGCTGGATTAATGCATGCAAAGCATAATATATCTGGGTTGGGTTTTATCCGAAAGCTTTGAAAAAGGAACAAATTGTTGCAAAAGGAGAGCATTCGATTAGCAGGAGATGAATATGGTGATTAATGATTGATGTGGCGAATGTCAAAAGATTCTTGAATGAATGAAACATATATTAATATTGGAGGAGTTAAAAGATTAAAGTAAAAGCTCCTCCCACGTTGCTTTTTCCTACTTGCTGTCCTTGGATAACAAGGAATTTCAAAAGTAAAGGCTTACTATACCAACTGAATTGATCCCTAAATTTTACATTTTTTTGAAAATAATACCTAAACTATTTTATCACTTTAATACATAAACATAACAATCTTTTCAAAAGATACCTATAAGTCTTCTTTTTATATCATGTTTCGTTGTCGATTTATATATATCCAATCCTTTAAAAATGAAATAATATTCTGTTTAAATTTAAAATAAACAGTTTTAAACCTATATCAATATTTAAAGTTTTTTCAAGATTGATTGAGTTGATTCAATAAATTAAATTAGTTGAACCGGTGATAAAAATTCTTATGCCATTGCCTTGTTTTTTATATATATATAGCTTTTATTTGTTTGCCCACTAATATTCGACAAAAAATTGGCATTGAAGTAGGACCCTTTAGCCACTATTCGTATCTTTTGGCATTGGCATTGGCATTGCCATTGCCATTGCCATTGCCATTGCCATTGCCATTGCCATTGCCAATTTGCCATTCCGCGCAAAAGTTGATTTTGGGTGGTTAGAAATGAAGTGCCTTTGATATTTAGTTATTTACCTAGCTCGGGTTTTTATCCTTTGCCTTTGGGATATTATTTTTTAGATTAAAAATAATATCCCAAAACAATAGGAAATATAAAGGAAAATTTAAATTATGAATTTAAATGTTATCTTTGATGGCTTTAATATTTCTTGAATTAAGGATATTGTCTAGTATAACGTTACTGTTTATTTTTTCGGCACTTTTTTTGAACAATTTCTACTTATAGGGAAGGGAAATTTGCTCCTAATGAGTTTCAAACTCACAACCTAAGGGAGTGGGGTAGGTGTCAACTAAGAGATTTTAACAACTTGCTCTAGAGATTGTAATATTAAGATATTGATAAAGATTTTTAAAGATTTTTAATATATATTAAATAGAATAGAATCAAATATTTATCATCATCTCAAAATCACTTATGAGATCATGGAAAAGGGAGAAACCCTAATGCTCTATACTCAAGGAAACCCTAACATGACTACTGGTTTAATCGTCTATGAAAATCTCGATGGTCGGCCACCGGAGACCGTCCTATCTATTCTCATGGGTCTGGCCAGGGAGCACCCGCCATCCCCGACGCCTTTGGATGACCTTCGCTCAGTTAAGAAGGGTCGAAGTGAAGTTGAAGGCGATGATCTAGAAGAGACTACTGCCATGGATGCGAATGGTGTCCCTGCATATGCTAATATTGAAGTTGATAAAGGAGTGAAAGGGCAGGGGATGACAACATAGCTGCTCAGGGGACTAATAAAGGTTCATATGCGAGTATGGTGGTTGATGGAAAACGGGATAAGACTGGTCATGGTGCGGCAACTGGTTTTTGGAAGATGAGGTGGTTATCATGGCTGAAGATATTATTTTGAATCACGAGAGTGTCATCCTGTCAAATCAGTTCTTTGATCGAGTGCATGATCAAATAGACAAGAACATGCGCAACACCATCATTGTTCGTTTTCTTAGACGTACTATTAGTTACAAAGCATTGATTGAACGTACTAATGTACTATAGAAACCCGTTGGACAAGTTCATGTTATTGATCTAGATAACAACTACTTCATTGTGTGGTTCTTCGGTGAACGAGATTACATGAAAGTTCTCACTTAGGGACTATGGACAATTTATGGGAGTTATTTGACAGTGCAACCTTAGAGTAGGTCATTCATAACCTCGGAAAAACACCCATCACATGTGATTATGTGGATTCGTCTACCTAGTCTTATACAAAGGCGTTATTTTTGCCATATTGCCTCATTTATTGGTAGGGTCGTCAAGATTGACTATAATACGGATGTTGGTGGGATGGGCGTTTTACTCGACTTGCTATCCTTATTGATCTGAATAAATTGTTACTTTCTTGTATCCGTATTGATGGATCTATACAAAAAATAGAGTATGAGGGTTTGCAACAGGTGTGTTATACATGTGGAGTGTATGGTCATGCTAAAGAATTTTGTGATGTTGGTAAAGTTGCTTTGGATTCTCCTAGTGGTGGTAGTGAGTATACTAATGGTTTGAGTGATCCTAAAGAGGCAAAGGTATCAGAATCTAACCTTTTTGGACACTGGATGCTGGTGGATTTGCGACATAGGAGGATGGACAAAATTCCTCATCGATCAAGCAAGCTAATACCTCTAGTGTGGGTTCTTGGTTTGCTTTCCTTGAGGGTTTAGATGACACTATTGCGGCTTCGAAGGGTAATGATGGTCTATTTGTACTGAGTTCTGGTGGGTAGACTGTTGTGCATCCAACTGGTCGTGCGAGTGGTTCGAAGGTGATTGCACCACATGAATTTCAACAGAATGCGGCGTATCTAGCTTCTAACCCGGATAAGAAAAGCAAAGCTGCGAAGAAAGTTAGTAAGGATGTGGATGTTATTTCTTTGGTGGATGGCAACGGAGCTCAGTCCATTGTGCATCGTTTAACGATTCCTTCATGTGTATACAAAGTGATTACTATTGTTGAGGGGTTAGAGTCTAGAGGCCCGAGTTCAAGTTTGAAAGGCTAACGTGGGAGGAAAAGTCATACCAAGGGCTTGGTTGAGGGTGCACATCGTAGTTCGAAAATACGCAAGCCACATGGCTCTCGCTTTATCTCTAAGATGACACTGACTGAGTTAGTTATGTTAGAATTAAACCATAACTAAATATGAAATCTAAACCCAGGATCTATCATGTCAAATCATCAAGAACAATAAACTGAATGAACTGAATTGCGGCGCGCACAGAATTAATCGATAGACTGAAAACCTTGAATCTTGATGTTGAAATCCAAATATTTGGTATTGATCTTCCAAGAAGATAGGTTTTCTCTTGACGTAAAATTCTCTGACGGGGAAGGAGAGAAAAACAAATTAACCTATTTCTTGGGGACCACTACCTCTTTATATAGTTGATTATTAAATCAACTATTAAATATTTATAACTCTGCCCCTCATTGAATTATAAATATATCTTACGGTATCTACACTTTTATTTCCATGACATTTTAATACCCATGACACGCCTAACATAATTGGTCACTTAATTTTGTGTCATACTTTAAAATAGCAATATACATTATACATATGTGCCCACTATTACGGATCCTAATCCAACAATCTCCCACTTGGGCAACATATGTTTCCTGACAAATGTATAACCTTATGAGCTCTAAAATTTGCTATTATATAATAGGTATTCTGTAACAATCTCGTCCATCAACTATATCCATATAGGATCAAAGCAGCCTTTGTCGTATCAATCATGACAAGACCCATCAATGGTCACGTATACAAATATAGTCAAATGACATAGATCAATCATGGACGCGTAACATGGAAAATTACATGAAATGTGAACCAAACATGTCTATTTCCAACTGATCCTCCTAAACCTTAGTGATATCAAACTTTACTGAATTCAGAGTGTGCATAAACCAAAAGAACTTTATTTCTGCAGAAAATAATCTTAAAATAACTTTAAACTGAAGTAACCGAAATTGTGTCTAAACCAAATGAGCATTTTTCAAAATTACAAACTCCCACTAAAACTGAATATCTTTATATAACATTACACCCACATGAGTAGTGTGCTCATGAAAGACCTAGGGTGATAGTTTCTTAATAAGCGCGCAAATATGGAGTTTGTATCAACATGCTCTATAGACATACAATCACTCTAAATTTTCTTTAACAACTAAGAATTTAATATTTATGTGTTTCAAATTTGAAGTGTTCCTATTGTTCATAGAATAAATGAATGCATATTTATTGTCACAAAATAACCGAAGTGGTCTTTCTATTCAATCTATAATTAGCAGCCCATGTGACAAAATTCTTTTGCATCAATATTCTAATAGAATCGAAGTCTGTAAACTTGATGATCTCTAACTTACCAGAACTTCGATATGTGAGCATGTACTTTTTGTTCTCTAAAGATATTTCTATTGGCTGCTATTCAATGATCCATAATATGATTGCTTAAATATCTGTCTAACATTCCAACAATGTACGCAATATCCAAACGCATACATACTTGAGCATAAATTAGAATCTCAATAGCTTATGCATATGGAATCTTTTGTATTTTCTAAATTTCAAGGTTACTTTTAGGGCATTGAGTAAGACTAAATTTGTCTTCTTTAGCAATTTGAGTATCTCTTGGTTTACTCCCACTGAACTTGTAGTATATACAATTGTCAACCAAATTTATCTCAAAGCCGAATGAGATAATCAATATGAAATTTATAATTTTATTAATGAGAGTCCTACTTAAGCTCATAGATGAATTTATTTAATTTACATATCATTAATTTTGTATCATTAGACACAAATCTATGATTGTACCATATAATTCATTTCTTCAATGTCGTCATTGAAAACCACAAGCCTAACATTCATCTTATGTAGCTCAAGATTAAAATAAGAAACAAGCGTCATGATTATCTTGAAAGAGTATTTCAATGAAACTTGAGAGAAAGTCTCCACAAAATCAATATCTTCTTTTAGAGTATATCTTTTAAATACAAGACATGCCTTATACTTGTCCGCATTATCATTTGCATCCCTCTTGGTTTTAAATATCCATTTACAACCAATTGTTTTGCACCTTCATGCAATGAGACAAGTTCCTAAACTTTATTGTCTTGCATAAAATTATACTCTTCTTGAATGACATCAATCCACTTTTGAGAGTCAGAACTTTTATGATCTGATAAAAATGATTGAATCATTTTCTATCATTCCATTATTATCCTTATTTTCTTGAAGAAATACAAAGTAATAATCTAGAATAGTATTTCTCTTTCCTCTCGTGGATATCTTTAATGACACTTATTGTTTTTTTTAAGGTTGTTGAGTTTGTTCTTCTGAAACAATTACCTTATCTTGAATGGGAGTTGTTCAACATTGTTTTGCTTAGGTACTTGATTCACTTCTTGATTAATGATAGGTATGAAAACCTAAACATCGTCAAAAGTGATAATATGAATTAAATTATAATCCAATTCATCCTCAATAGAAATGTATCTAACCTTATTTCTCCCTGCAAACTCAACATCCTAAAAATATTATAAATCACTCCTTAAAATTATCCTAATTGTGGGATCATAAAATTTACAGCCCATTAATCACTCAAAATAACTGAAGTAGTTGCTCACTTTTGAAGTTTAATTTCTGCACATGTGTCCTAACTTATAAAAAAGAATCAATACTTTGTAACTTATTGTTGTTTCTTTTGATTAGGACCCTTAGCAACTTTATTCTAATATATTTTTATTGCCCTTATTCTTAGAGACACTAACTAAATGAGCACTAACCGAATGAGTACTTTTACACTTATAACGCTTCAACTTTTCTTCCTCTTTAACACAATGAGAAATAAGCTCATTTATAGTCTATTTCTCCTTTTGACAGTTGTAACTAATTTTTAATTGGTTAAACTGTATAGGAAGCGATACCAAAATCATAAGAACAAACAATTGTTAGAAAGTTCGATCTTATGTGCCTTAAATTTTGAAGCAATATTAAACAATTTTCATAATGCACCCCTTACATTTCCTTGACCCTTATACTTCATAGATATCAAAGAAGGCATAAGTGATGTCATCTTAACCTTAATGTTTTAGGTAAAACATTTCTTAATTTCATCAAGGAAACACTTGATATGAGTAATCTCTTTAGATTTTTTTTACTCCTAAAGACTTTTAGAATGTTATTCATTATAATCATTAGACTCTTGCGATTTGAACAATCCCACCTCTCAAAATCCCTTTTATGGGTGCTTACCATGAGAGGTACAAGTTATTGTTCCTTTAGTGCAAAGTCTATGTTCATACAACCAAATACTATATGTAAGTGTCTTTTCTATTCCTTGAAACTAGTTTCACTAAACATGAGTGTAGAATGTATTTAATGATATTGTGCCAACAAAGATAAATTACCTAAATATAGAACAAAAATAAATAAAATAAAAACAAGCTCATATAAATATTCATAAGTAAACAAATAAATTCAAAATAATGGCTAGTTCCCCTCAAAATACCAAGCACAACATTAATATCAAGTCTTTGGATAATAATATTAACTGTAAGCGGTACTCTTGTTGTAGCAATCAAACATTGACAATAAACTATGTCAAACAATAGATTAATCTTTGGACTAACGTATTGCTTACATAAAATACCTTATAATTGTCACACATTTATCACCACAGTTGTCGTTGTAATTCTGCCAAATATTAACTTTCCTTTGGGCCAATTAATAAACGCATGAATTGCAAAAACCCATAATTATCTTAATATTTTAAATAAACTAATCTACACAAAAGCGGTCACTTTGGTGACGTTATGTTTCAATTAATCCATTAAAATATTAGACATCCGAAGCCAAAATATGAATTTAATTGTTTCAAAATATTTGTCTTAATTTTATCTTTCAATCAAATTAAAAGATAACCAAAGTAATAATAAATTTGAATAAAGGTAAACCTCATATCAAGATACCAGACACTCCATTAATACTTCATCTTTGGACAAAACATTAACTTGTAAGTGATATCTTGGTATAGTAATCAAACATTGATAATAAGAACATGTCAAACAGAAATCTTCCTTTGGGCCGATTTATTGCTCACATATAAAACTGAATAATTATCACATGTTTATTACCATACTTGCACATGTAATAATGTTAATTATTAACCTTCCTTTGGGCCGATTAATACTAACATAATCCGACTTACATGCACAAAACCTTCTATATATTAAAATAAAATAATTTCTACAATAGAGGTCACTTTGGTGACTTAATGCTTCAATTAATTTATCTTAAAATATATAATATAAATATACCGATATCCAAATTTAAAATTATGTAACAGTCAAAACTGAAATTTCTGATAACACTTAAGTTTCCGAAATAACCCAACATAAGATTATCTGAATGAGGCTATCAGAAATCGAGAAAAAAAACGAAATATTTGACTGCTTCTCAAAAAATTCCTTAAGCATGCATTTACCAAAATAAAACTTAAATTCAAAACAACCAATCTTTAACTTAAATTAAACATTAGAAGTATCATATAAATAAATAATTCATATTATGATCACAAGAAACTTTAATATATCCATAATAACCTTATGATCAAAACTGAAATTCTTGATCAAACAAAATATGATATGGGTTTCATAAGATTAATGACATGCTTTCCAAAACCAAAACCAAATGTATAATTCAAGATCACAGTACTAGATGTGCATCCAAAATTTATCCTGACTTATTTGATTAATAATATTAATCATCAATCCAACTTTATAATACATTATGAAAAATAACAATATACCGAAAATAAATCCAAATTCAAACCCGAAGTCATACAATTACTAGCATACTTTTAGGCAATACACGTACAATTGCAAATGATAAAATTAATCAATCGCATATTGTACTCTAAACAATAGTATTTATATTTAGGTAAATGCAAAATTCTTAAACACGATATAGATGGTCGACCAAAATAAGGGGAAAACACAGCCAAAAACAATTAAAACAATAATAATAAGAGGCTGCCAAAATTGAAATCACAAAATCAACCAAATTAATTTTTACCGATCATGTAATTAACACACAAATATGAAAGATATCACACAAGCAAAACAATCATCATAATTCTGGTAAATTCATGATCCACATTTTTTCCTACTGAATCCATAAACAACACGAATAGCCATGGGGTTTAAAACCCAAAATCCAATACTCGAAACAAGAGGGTTGTCACATAATCAGAGTCGGAAATTAAAAAAAACGCACCAAAAGAAAATCAAACCCTATATATTGCACCGTATGAATCACCATAAAATTGAAAACCTAAAATTTCAGCATTAAACTTTAATCGAAATACCAAAATAAAATACCAAACCACAATATCTTAAGGAACGAATCAACCCGGAAAAATAATAAAAAAATAATTGGTTCTCTATGATTCAACATGACGAGGCGCTGATGCCACTTGTTAGAATTAAACCATAACTAAATATGAAATCTAAACCCAAGATCTATCATGTCAGATCATCAAGAACAATAAACTGAATGAATTGAATTGCGGAAGCGTACCTGAATTAATCGATAGACTAAAAACCTTGAATCTTGATGTTGAAATCCAAATCTTTGGTATTGATCTTCCAAGAAGATAGGTTTTCTCTTGACGTAAAACTCTCTGACGGAGAAGGAGAGAAAAACAAATTAACCTATTTCTTGGGGACCACTACCTCTTTATATAGTTGATTATTAAATCAACTATTAAATATTTATAACTCTGCCCTTCATTGAATTATAAATATATCTTACGGTATCTACACTTTTATTTCCATGACATTTTAATACCCATGACACGCCTAACATAATTGGTCACTTAATTTTGCGTCATACTTTAAAATAGCAATATACATTATACATATGTGCCCACTATTACGGATTCTAATCCAAAAAGTTAGGCATCTATCAGAGCAGTTGGAAGATGCAGAACCACCTGGCATGGTCCTTGTGGAATCCGATCACTCCTCGTTTATGGCACAGTCTTCGGATAATGAGTTTGATTCTCTTGCTGATTTCCTCACGGAGGCCATGGTTGAGGGAGTGGACCCGGATAGTGAGGGTTTTGCCGATGTGTCGTAAGGCTCATTCATTCTTTATTTTGTTTTTAATGATTAAGTTTATGGTGTGGAATTGTCAGGCTGCTACTAGCCTGACGTTTAGGAGGCATCTTAGAGCTTTTGTGCGTGAGCATAATTTGTGTATGGTGGCATTGTTTGAACCACGTATGAGTGGATCCGTGGCAGACAAGGTCGTCTCTCATTTTAGGTTCTTTAATTCTTTTCATGTGGAATTACATGGTTTTAGTTGTGGTTTATGGTTACTTTGGAATTATACTATTATGGTTGACGTTTCTCATATTTCTAACCAGTTTATTAATAGTAAGGTTTATGATGCTAATGGGTGCTTTCAATTCCAAGTTAAAGTTATTTATGCTAGCCCACAGAGTTCCAAGCGCAAGTCTTTTTGGCGTCAGCTTGAGAGGATCAATCCCGGTGAGGATGTTCCCTGGATATTAGGAGGGGATTTTAATGTGCTCTTATTTGTAGATGAACGGATTGGGAGCGTGACTCAATATGCGTCTGGGAGCCGGTTTTTTTACAAATCTTATTGGTAATTTAGGTTTTTTAAATCATGGTTTTTGGGGTCCTCCTTTCACATGGTCTCGTGGTAATCTTCTCCAAAGGTTGGATCATTGTCTATTGAGCGTGCAATAGTGCTTGACCTTTTTGGATGCTCATGTTACTCATTTAGATAGGCTTGGATTAGATCATCGTCCGTTGTTGGTTTCCCTTGGGGAGGATGATCGTGGTGGGACAAATTACCACTTTATTTTGTTGATGTGTGACAATCACACCCTCGGTTTCAAGAGTTCCTTGAATCCGTATAGTTTGATGATGCGTCGTTGGAATGGAATGTTGCCAAATTTTGAGATGTTGTGGGCATTTGAAATACAAAACCTTTGGTATGATTGGGATGCGAAAGAGGCGGTTGTAGGGACGATTAAGGGGCATTGATCGTACTCTTTTGGTTCGAAACTCGGAGTCTTTGGTTGCACTGGCCTCTAAGTTGAAGGAGGAGCTTGAGACTGTAATGACGTATGGGGAAAGCTACGCTAATTGGATACTAAGTTGTGATCGTAATACTCAGTTTTTCTATGCCTCTGTGATGGCTAGACGATGAAATAATAAGGTATCAGCTCTTAAAAGGGATAATGGGTCTTGATGCACAGATGATGAGGAGCTCGCGCAAATGGCCTGGAGCTTTTATAGTCAGCTTTTCACTAGTGATCCCTTGGCGTAGTTGCGGTCTATGGTTAAGGGGTAGTTTCCTCGAGTCGCTCAAGTTTCCTTGGATGCTCTTAGAGTTTCGGTGACTAATAAGGAAATTCGGTGGGCTATGTTCGATATAGGAGCTTTTAAGGCTCCTGGTGCAACTTTATTCATCATGTGTTCAATACTGGGCTGGTTCCTCTAGATATTAATCGCACATTGCTAGTGTTTTTGACAATGGTTTCTTTGTCGGAGATTATGAGCCAATTTTGGCCCATTAGTCTATGCACCGTTGCTTATAAGGCTATATCCAAATTTTGGTTAATAGGCTTAAACTGCTTTTGCCATCTTGGGTTTCGGAGAACCATACTAGTTTTGTTCTGGGACGTTCAATCATAGACAACATTGAGATAACCCAAGAAGTGATTCATTTGATACGTAAGAAATTCGGTAAGAGGGGATGGATGACGCTCAAAATTGATTTAGAGAAAGCTTATGACAGATTGGAGTGGGACTTCATTAACAATACTTTGTCTACATTTGCATTCCGGATGCAATGTGATTATTGATTATGCAATATGTATCAACGGTTTCAACACAAGTTTTGTGGAACGGCTCTATGACTGAGTCTTTTACTCCTACCCGTGGGATTTGCCAAGGTGATCCTCTATCACCGTATCTTTTTGTGTTGTGTATGGAGCGCCTTGCTCAATCAATTCATGATGCGGCAAACCATGGTAGTTGGAAACTTTTTCAGGTAACGTCTAGTGGGCCTGCAATATCCCATTTATTTTTTGTTGATGATATATTATTTTTTGCCGAAGCCTCTTTAGATCAGATGCTGGTTGTTCTTTCGGTGCTAGAAATATTTTGTCTGGGTTCTGAACACAAGGTTAGCAGTGCCAAGACAATAATTTTCTTCACAAAAAATGTGCATGTTGAGGTGCGATAGAGTATCAATGGTGGTTTTGGGTTCTCTGAGATTGATGATCTGGGTAAGTATCTTGGGGTTCCATTGCTACATCGACGAGTCACCTCAACATCGTACCGGTATTTAGTTCAGATGGTCCAAAGGAAGCTCATTGGATGGAAGACGTGTTGTCTATCATTGGCTGGTCATATTATATTAGCTAATGCAGTGCTTGCTTTGATCCCTATTTATATTATATAGACTGCATTTCTACCAAAGCGCACTTGTGTAGAGTTAGAACGGTTAATCCGATTATTTGTCTAGGAATTATATCTACTCGAGGTGGATTTCACTTGGTCAAGTGGGATGACACTTTTCGTCATGTCTCTGAGGGAGGTCTTGGCTTTCGTAAGATAGATGTAACACCCCAACCCGAATATCATAATTTGGGCCTCAAGCCCAAACCAAAACCATAAAATTTCTCAAATTGGGTTTAGCCCAAACAAGTTATTTTCCAAAACATTTAGATCCAATAGTTGAAAACATAGATAAAAAATTTAAATCGTTACAAATGAGCTTCATTTTAATTTAAAACATTTAAACATTCGACTTGATTTATACAATTTCAAAGATAAGAAATATAGATTCAACCACGTAAGGTCCTATAAATACATAGTCCACTAAACTTAAGTATTGTACTATGGAAACCCACATGCTGGAATCTCATACTGATAGCGCTCCTCGAACCCACGATCCGACGATCAACCTACGTATGGAAAAAATGATTCTGAGCACTGAGCTTACAAAGCTTAGTAGTACACATCCACTCTACTATACTTCATGCTAATCATAAACATGAGCATGCAAGCTAGTACGAGCAATAAGAAGAGATAAATAAACTCGTTGCGCTACCACTAGTCACCTAAACACATGTTTCATCAACAACACATCAAACATGGCCCAACCATACTCGGGATTTCACCAGATCATCCGAGCGAAAGCATACAAGTCATACTACAAATCTGGAGTGAGACCTGGTATAACACAGCATCGGGAACGTACACTCTGAGTGAGGTCCGGTGTCACACAGCCTCGGGAATATACACTCTCTCTGGGTGAGGCTTAGTGTCACAAAGCCTCGGAAACATACACATATACTCGGCATCTCACCTCGAGTATCATCAGATGAGGCTCGGTGTCACACAACGTCGAGAATGTACATCTGACATCTCTAACCATGGTGTTGCAACACTCTTTCTCTGGGTATCCAGATCCCAACAATCAACGGTGACTCAACCACACAAGTGCCCATACTTGGCACATAACAACACACGATCCACCAAGTTTCCTTATAGTTTGCTATTACAAACAAGTCACCCAACATTTACCAAGTTATTACTCATTGTCGAAGTGTACATTAATCATCTTCATTAATTATCTTTATTAATCCATATTATCTCATTAATATCTCACTTTAATTTATATATTTTTATTAGCATTAGATATTATTCCATTCAATGGGTATCGATACTCGAACACGAGTATCGATACAATACCCCTGGGTATTGGTACTCACACGCGTACCGATACTAATATTGCTTGCTGGAAATCCTAGACTTTTACAAGTACCGATACGGGTCGGCCTATATCAATACGACCCCCAATCGCGTACCGATACGGATGAAGTTCATACTGATACCCTAATCACGGGTTCGCACACTTTTCTCGAATTACGATATTTACTACACCTTAATATATCCCTAAAACTTATGGAAGAAATTAGGGTTTGTTTACTAACGCGTTCAATCAATTAATATTAATTATCGGCTTCATGATCAATTATTTGAATATTACCAATTAACAGTCCACTTAGTATAATTTCCTTCGAACATGCCAATTCATATTTCAAACACTCAAGCAACACAATCATGTAAATCAACCAATTAGATAATCATATGAGTATTCACTGACCCTACACGGTCTCTAAAGATCATAATAGTCTCGAATATTCTCAAACTCATCAGGTATCTCAATATTTACCAAGTCTCATAATACTAGTCCTAACACATGCTTAAATATAATCCACCTATTTGCAACAACTAACATGCAAGGCAATTACACTTATGATGCTCATGAAGCATTTCAGAGTTCAAGGTGTACTATCCTTAAGCCAAACCAATAAATCCTCGTATAAGTTTCCACTTGGTCTGATATTCGATCTCGAATAATCATCGTATAACAACGAATACAAAACTACATTAATTCCATGCATCCTATATTCAATTTACAAGGTCAAACACGTAAAAATAGCTTATCAAGTTTGAATTTGGAAAAACAGACTGGGCCATCAGACTCAGAGCGTCGAAAACCCCCCGGGTAAGGTCATTCAAAAAAATTCAACACCGGTCAACGGTTAACGGCGGCAGCGGCTCACAGTCAACGGCTCGGCAGATCGTAGTCAACAACTTGGTAGTTTGGACCAGCTCGGTCTACGGCTTAGGTCGGCTCAGTAAGCTAGCCTAGCCCAACCAGCTCGGCCTAGACGATTGATAATCCTCCTCAGCTGTTGGACCACGCTCATGAGTAGGCGATGGTGCGTGTGGTGGCCTCCGGCGGCAGGAATTGGCCGACGAGCTCTAATTTGGCATTTCTTGCCACGCTGATTCCAATGGTGCCCTCAGATTTTTGTTTTGAACACTCGAACCCCTCCGACAGTGACACCACGACCATTGCCTGACTCGTCTCGGTGAGCTGAACACAATGGCATAGGAGGCGTCGAACAAAAAGTCTTCGTTGGTAGTAGATCGAACATGAAACTTGATAGAGAAAGAGGAGAAAATGAAAAAGAATTTTTCCTTATCTCCCCCTCACTTTCTTTCAAATAACCTTTCCAAAATAATTATTTTATTCTTTTATGTCCACTTTAAAGATCCAACATCTAAAATCGAGACTCGAGTACTATCTAAAAAATTGGGCCGTTACACTGGTAAACAAAATAGCGTGTTTCTTGTGAAATTGGCTTTTAATTTGTTGGTAAAGAAGAATGCTCTTTGAGTTCGTTTTATTCGAGCTAAGTATAAGTGTGCAGATGGTGTTCTTGTGGTGCTTCAGGCTTTGAATTGCTCACGTTTATGGAAAAGGCTTAGTGTTGTGTGGAATGATGTTCGCAGTAATATTATTTGTTCGATTGGTTCTAGCACGGACGTGGACTTCTAGCACGATTCTTGGATTACCGATATTGGTCATATTTTTCAGTACGTTGCTCCTCATATTGCATCCCATCTTGGTAGGGTACCGATTGCGAATATGGCAAATGAGTTAGAGGAGTGGGGTTGGCATTTGTTCGAACATCTTCTGCCTCGAGAAGTGTTGTTGCGTATAGCTGCTACTAAGGGGTCGAATTTGGTGTTGGTTCATGATTTAATTGGTTGGAGTGGATCGAGTGACTTGGGTTTCATCGTCAAGTCTGCGTATAATATTCAGTATGATGGTTCAGCTTGGTCGGTAGCAATGTGTGGAATGTTCTTCGGAGGTTTAAAAGGCTTTATAAAATCAAAACATTCCTATGGCTTGTGTGTTGAAGTTGAATTATGACCAATGTCGAACATGTACAATGGCATCTTATAGAGGATGTAAGTTGCCTTGTTTGTGGTGCTACGTATGAAGACATTAACCATGTTTTTCAGTTTTGTCCCTCTAATCTACAAGTATGAAAAGAGCTGATTCAGCCCGGTAAGCTTGATGTTTTTTGAACTTGGAGATTAGAGAATGAATTGAAGTTAGTCTCTCAGATTCGGCTCACTTTCCGAAAGCTTTTGAAAATTGGGATTTGTAATTTAGTACAATTTTGTGGAATCTTTGGTTAGCTCGTAATGCGATAGTATTCGTGGCTCCGATAGAGGATAGTAGAGGAGTGTTTGAGCATAGTTATAATTTGGTGAAAAAGACGATCCGGGCATTGAAGAATTGTCGTTTGTTCAAGACAACAGTCGCGGTCGTAGTTCCTGGCGCGACACATTGGATCCCACCAGATGAACATTGGGTTAAATTAAACAGTGATGGCACACATCATGAATTGGATGGTTTATGCTTTTGTGGTGGTCTTGTTGGGAAATTGTCACACCTTGAAAATTGGTCTAGTCGGTGTTAGGTTCCGGTGATCAAATATTCTGTACCGGTTATATAATTAGCTCGATCTTGTACCAAATTTGAAGCAATAAAGGTTATTCAGGCTAACTGTATCAGTTTATTATTATTAATAAATAATAATACTAATAACAACGTGAGTGGGGGGACCCACGGTCGATTCCTTCAAATTGAAGGAATTGCCGTGAATTCCCCCATATATGGGGATGATTCGGCACAAGGGGGCAAGGTGTCCACCACGTGGGAAAAGCCTAAGGGCAATGCCCTTAGAGCATGCCATCACTCTCCAATACGTGGAGATTGAAGAGAAATTGAGGGAGTCGGCCGTGTAGTGTATAAATAGGGGGAAATTTGCGGAAGATATAGAGAAAATAAGGAACAAACAAATAAATCGATTCAGTGATAAGGTGGTAAGCTCGAGTTTTTGGTTTAATAAATTCGAGTCCTTGCTATCGATTGGCCCAAAAGGTTGATAAAGAACAATCGACATCTCTTCCGAAAGCCAAGGATAAAGGTGTTGTTATCCGAGAACCTTAAAAGAATCAGGTTGTCGAGGTGAGTGTATTTGTGTCAAGGGATAGGCTCGGTTCCATCCCGTTGCATTATTTTGTGGTTATGTTTGTATTTGTTTAAGGGCTATCGTAGAGCAACTATGTCGAATTCGATTGGCAAATCCGGTAAGTGCCTTGCATTGCTTTGATATGTGAAAATATGACTATGATATGCTACACGTATGTGATATATGAAAATAATATGAAATGTGACATAATATGAAGCTAAGGCTCATTTTGATATTTGATATGATATGACTGGAAAAAAATATGGACTATGTGAATTTGTGTAATTATGGACATTGGATACAATTGGCATGCCATAGGATTATTGAGCTCAGTTAAGTAAGGGAGAACTATGGTCTAGGGCTACAACCTATATGTGGGGGAAATAAGGTCGGCTGTGTAAGGGATATATCTCCGGAGCTACGGCTCAAGGGCTACGGCCCACTCTCCGTTATATGTGTTGGTGTACAGAGGAATTCGTGTATCTAATGGTACCTAATATGATATGTGCTTATGAATTATGCTACGACATTATGATTTATGAATTATGCCACGACATTATGATTTATGACTTATGCTACGACATTATGATTTATGAATTATGCTACGACATTATGATTTATGAATTATGCTACGACATTATGATTTATGAATTATGCTACGACATTATGATTTATGAATTATGCTACGACATTATGATTTGTGAATTGTGCTACGACATTATGATTATGATATGAATATGTGAAATGTATATGTGAATATGAAAGCATGAAAATAAGTGAAATAAGCATGAATTTGTATATAGTGTAATATGACTACTTGTATATTTGATTATCATGCATTTCATAATATTTATCATCCATTGTAATTGTTATAACTACCTCACTAGGCTATGTAAGCCTAACATGCGTGTCTCATGCATTTTCAGGACCTTGATCAATTCCGAGCCTTGATCGTGTTTTGCGGTTGTAAGTCACGTCTTTGTCATATATGTATGTTATCTTTTGCTATAAACTCCTAGTGAAGTGGCATATGGTCCAACTTATTTTGTATAAGCCTCTCTGTGATTGTATGGTAACTTGGTAATATGGTTTGTTGTATGCTTAGGTTTGGATAGGATTAAAATGGTTAAAAAGTGTCTAAAATGAACCTATGGTGAAAACTTGGTAAATGGATTCCTAATGCCCTAAAAATTGACGTACCAATAGGAACATGGTTTATAAGTGTACTGGTAAAATTTGGCAAATTTAGTTAAGTCACAGAACGGTTTTTTTGTAAAAAATCTCAAATTGGTTTAATTGGCGTAGTAATTCGATAGGTTCTAATAATGAAACATTTAGATCAATAATTGGAGAGTTTAATTTCAATTGGTAATACAAAATCAGATAACTGGTAAACATTTACAAATTAGTCCTAAGGTTAAGAAAAGTTTAAAATTGACCCAAACTAAGATTAAGTTTATTAACAATCAAAGGGGATAAGTCTTAAGAATAATCAATATGATACTTAAATTAGGTTTTGAACTCTGAAACTTTTTTCGAACCTTCAATTATTCTTCTGATAACATTATCCGACCCGGATCCCTACTAGACCGGGAAGAGGGTGTTACAATTGTGGTATCAGAGCCTAGGTTTAGTTGATTCTAGGACTAACTAGGCAACCGTTATGAGTATGTGTCTACATATGCCACTTAGGAGTTATTTGAATTTGTATTCTGTGACTTGCAACTTACACGATTTAATCCTTCAGTGTAACTTAGGCCTTAAATTTCTGGTCCTACCGATAGAAGAGTTGTGAACGAACCTCATTCGGGCTCCTTCTCAACTCAAGGGGACAACCTGAGACCTGAAATCTAACACGAGCGTGTGGGACAGAACGACCCACCTTATCTTCCATCAATGCCACCTGCTTAGCAAGCGTATCTGATGTCCATGGCGGACATGATTAAATAGGTGGTGGTGTCTCTCCGACAAGAACCACCTCCCCCACCTGCTGAGGCTTCTCTGCCTGCTTCGAGAGCCCTTGTTGACAAGCTCAAGCAATATCCTGTCTACACGTTCACCGGCCAGGACCTAGATAACCCCGAGATCGCAGAATACTGGCTGGAGAACACTCTGAAAGTGCTGAATAAGCAAATGAACTGTCTTGAGAAGCATAAGCTTGAATGTGCCCTGGCCTTGATAGCTGAAGAGGCCCAAAGCTGGTGGGATACGGTGACCCTCACTGTTCTTGAACATCGTGTCACGTGGGACTTCTTTCTTTAGGAGTTCTGTAAGAAATACATCAGCGAGCACTACATTGCAGAAAGACACAAGAAATTCCTCCATCTGAGGCAAGGGGGAAGACCAGTGGAGTAGTACATCCACGATTTCTGTAAGTATGCAAGATATGGCGCCAAAATCATTCGTACTGAGAAGGAAAATGTAGAATGTTTATAGATGGCCTTTGTGATGAACTTCGTCCTCTCTTTGTTGCTTTGGAGATTGAGGACTTTCAGACCCTTATCAATCGGGCCATCGCAATTGAAGCTTCACAGAGAGCCTCCGAGAGGAGAAAGGGGAACCAGACTCGACCTGATAAGAGGTTTCGAGATGATTCCAAGTCACTCATGTCCCATAAGAAGGGAAGACAATAGGACCAAAAGTCTGCTACCGACCAACAGTTGCCTCAATCTAGGTATGTACCTCAGTTCCAGTCTACCGAACAAACTATTACCCGTACAACTTCAGTGGATAGCACGGGCGGTTCTACAAAGAGTTCCCAGATTCCCTTATGCAACTTCTGCCAGAAGAGGCACTCAGGATAGTGTTGTAGGCAATCCGTTTCTTGTTACCTTTGTGGAGAGTCTGGCCACTTCATCCGTCAGTGCCCACAGAACCCTCAGGCTCCTATCTCTATAGCTTTTCAAAACAACCCAGTGAAAGGGAGAGGAGCAAATCAAGCACCATCTGGTTCCGCAGGGAGACCCCGTAACAACAATGCTCCTCCAGCTGGCCGTGATCCTCAGACTTCAGCTCAGATGTATCACGTCCGAGGTCGCGAACAGGAAGATAATCCTAATGTGATTGCAGGTATAGTGGAGTTATGTTCTAAACTTGTTTATGCTTTGATAGATCCAGGCTCCACGCACTCTTTTATTAGTGAACCTTTGATTGAAAAGTATGTTTTAGAATGTGAACTTATTGCTTCTGAGATACTTGTCTCAAATCCGCTATGAGATAGTGTGGCTATTCGAATAATCTGTAGAGCTTGTCCCCTAAGGATTCAAGGGATCACATTCCCGGCCAACTGGATGGCTTTGCCCTTCTATGAGTTTGATCTTATTCTAGGCCTTGTTTGGCTAGTTGAACATCAAGCGTGGGTGGATTGTTCAAAGAAGAAATTATATCTCCGTGGACTCAGTAAGGAGAGCATAACCTTGATGAAGCCCGAATCTGAGCCTAAAAAGAGTCTCATGTATGCCATAGAGTCTAAGGAAGATTTGAAAATCGAAGACGTACCCATGGTAAAAGAATTTCCCGATATGTTTCATGATGAACTTTTGGGACTCTCTCCCACCCGTGAAGTTAAGTTCGGGATAGAAGTAAAACCTGAAACTACTCCGGTCTCCACTACTCCGTATAGAATGGCTCCGGTAGAGTTGAAGGAGTTAAAAGCTCAAATTCAAGACCTTCAAGGTAAGAGATTCATCCAACCGAGTTCCTCACCTTGGGGAGCATCAATTTTGTTCGTCAAGAAGAATGATGGATAGATGCGTCTATACATTGACTATCGCCAATTGAATAAAGTGACGATCAAGAACAAGAACCCACTTCCGAGGATAGATGACCTCTTTGATCAGTTGAAGGATGCTTCTATCTTTTCCAAGATAGATCTTTGATCTGGATATTATCAAATGTTGGTCAAAGAGTATGGTGTTCCAAAGACTGCCTTTCAAACCAGATATGGTCACTATGAATTTCTAGTGATGCCTTTTGGGCTCACGAATGCACTTACAGCCTTCATGGACCTGATGAATTGCGTATTCCGACCCCATCTCGATAAGTTTATGGTTGTCTTTATAGATGACATTCTGATCTATTCTAAAGACTCTGCTTCTCATGAAGAACATCTCCTGATCGTGCTTTAGACCTTCCGGGAAAAACAACTTTACGCCAAGTTCAGTAAATGTGAATTTTGTTTATCCAAAGTATCATTCCTTGGCCATATGATTTCTTCTGCTGGAATCCAGGTAGACTCGAAGAAGATTCAAGCAATCCTTGATTAGAATCCTCCAAAGAATGTGGGAGAAGTTTGTAGTTTTCTGGGCCTTGCAGGCTATTACCGTAGATTCGTTAAGGGATTCTCATCGCTTGCAGAACCCTTAACGAAGCTTCTCCACAAGGATACTCATTTTGTGTAGACTGTTGATTAGCAAAGGAGTTTTGACCAATTCAAGCAAGTCTTTACTCATGCCCTTGTGTTAGTGCAACCCGAGTCGGACAAAGACTTCACCGTGTACAGCGATACATCCCACCTGGGATTAGGCTGTGTTCTGATGCAAGAAGGCAAAGTCATAGCTTATGCGTCGCTTCAACTCAAGCCTCATGAGCTAAATTACCTGACTCATGATCTGGAACTTGCCGCAGTTGTGTTTGCTTTGAAGATTTGGTGGCATTATCTTTATGGTGAGAAGTGTTATCTCTACACTGATCACAAAAGCTTGAAATACCTCATAACTCAGAAAGAGTTAAACCTTCTTCAGCGCTGATGGACAGAGCTATTGAAAGATTATGATTTAGTCATTGACTACTATCCCGGTAAAGCTAATGTGGTGGCTGACGCTCTTAGCTGGAAGCCCACTTCTTCTCCGAGATGCTTGAATGCTCACTTCCGACTCAGAAAGCATGGTAAATTGTTAGCTGAGCTGAGAGTTCACTCCACCATTGTATCTAGAATTAAGTCACTCTAAGAAACTGATGAGGAGTTACAATCCATTATTGCTAAGGTCAATGATAGCTCAAATCCTGACTTTGCTTTGAATTCTGAAAGGTTACTGTGTTTCCACAGCCATATTTGTGTTCCCGATGATAATGATCCTCGGAACCAAATCCTAAGTGAAGCTCATTCTAGCCATTTCTCTATTCACCCTGGAGCTATCAAAATGTACAAAGATCTGAATGAGATCTATTGGTGGTCCGGTATAAAGAATGAAATCACAGACTACGTAGCTAGGTGTTTGACTTGCTAATAGGTCAAAGCCGAGCACAAGGTACCTACAGGTCTTCTGTAGCCCATTGAACTTCCGTAATGGAAATGAGAGCGTATCATGATGGACTTCGTAAGTGGTCTACCTTTGACTCTGAAGAAAAATGATGCCATATGGGTCATTGTGGACCGATTCACCAAGTCTGCTCACTTCCTTTCAGTAAGAATAGATTTCTGCTTGCCTAAGCTCGTGGAGTTATACAGCCGTGAAGTCATTCGTTTACACAGAATTTTGGTATCTATCATATCCGATCGTGACCCATGATTTACGTCTCGGTTTTGAAAGACCTTACACGAGGCCTTGGGAACGTGAGTGCATCTTAGCACTACTTTCCATCCTCAAACTGACGGCCAATCTGAAAAAGTTATTCAGGTAACTCTAAACCCTTCTCTAAGTTATATGAATAAGTATTTGTACCAGTCATGATTCTTCATTGTAGATTCTGGAAGATTTACTCCGAGCCTGTGTCATTGACTTTGGGAATACATAGGAGAAATCCCTGCCCTTGGTTGAGTTTGCTTACAACAATAGTTACCAGGCTTCAATTCAAATGGCTCCGTATGAAGCTCTCTATAGAAGGAGGTGTAGAACTCCTCTTTGTTGGACTGAACTCGGTGAATGCAAGATGCTAGGTCCTGACTTACTTCGGGAAATCGAAGAAATGACTACCGTTATCCGTGATCGGCTTAAGGCTGCCTTCAACGAACACAAGTCCTATGCTGACCTGGGTAAGAGAGATATTCAGTACGAGGTTGGTGAAAATGTCTTCCTCAAGGTATCTCCGTGGAAGAATATTCTTTGTTTCAGAAAAAAATGAAAGCTAAGTCCTCGCTTCATTGGTCTATTCGAGATGATTGAAAAGGTTGGACATGTTGCTTACCGATTAGACCTCCTCGAGGAGTTAAGTCGGATTCACAATGTCTTCCATGTATCTATGCTACGGAAGTACTGATCAGACTCTTCCCATGTGATCGAGCCAGAGTCTGTGTAAATTCAATCTAATCTGACATACGAGGAAGAACCTGTTCAGATCCTCGCACGAAAAGTTAAACGGCTTCGTAACAAGACTGTGCCCTTAGTGAAAGTTTTGTGGTGAAGTCATTCCGTTAAAGAGGCAACATGGGAACTCGAGGAGATTATGCAAAAACAGTATCCTCATTTGTTCGCTTGAAATGAAAATTTGAGGACAAATTTTTTTAAGGGGGAGAGTTGTCACACCCTGAAAACTGGTCTAGTAGGGGTTAGGTTCCGGTGATCAAATATTCTATACCGGTTATATAATTAGCTCGATCATGTACCAAATTCAAAGCAATGGAGGTTATTCGGGCTAACTGTATCAGTTTATTATTATTATTAAAATAATAATAATAATAACATAAGTGGGGGGACCCACGACCGATTCCTTCAAATTGAAGGAATTACCGTGATTTCCCCCACATATGGGGATGATTCGGCACAAGGGAGCAAGGTGTCCACCACGTGGGCAAAGCCTAAGGGCCATGCCCTTAGAGCATGCCACCACTCCAACACGTATAGATTGAAGAGAAATTGAGGGAGCCGACCGTGTAGTGTATAAATAGGGGAAATTTGCGGAAGATATAGAGAAAATAGGGAACAAACAAATAAATCGATTCAGTGATAAGGTGGTAAGCTCGAGTTTTCGGTTTAATAAATTCGAGTCCTTGCTATCGATTGGCTCAAAAGGTTGATAAAGAACAACCGTCATCTCTTCAGAAAGCCAAGGATAAAGGCGTTGTTATCTGAGAACCTTAAAAGCATCAGTTTGTCGAGGTGAGTGTAGTTGTGTCAAGGGATCGGCTCGGTGCCATCCCCTTGCATTATTTTGTGGTTATGTTTTTATTTTTTAAGGGCTCCCGTAGAGCAACTATGTCGAATTCGATTGGCAAATCCGGTAAGTGCCTTGCATTGCTTTGATATGTGCAAATATGACTATGATATGCTACACGTATGTGATAGATGAAAATAATATGAAATGTGACATAATATGGAGCTAAGGCTCATTTTGATATTTGATATGATATGATTGGAAAAAAATATGGACTATGTGAATTTGTGTAATTATGGACATTGGATATAATTGGTATGTCATAGGATTATTGAGCTCAGTTAAGTAAGGGAGGACTACGGTCTAGGGCTACGACCTATATGTGGGGGAAATAAGGTCGACTATGTCAGAGATATATCTCCGGAGCTACAGCTCAAGGGCTACGACCCACTCTCCATTATATGTGTGGGTGTATATGGAAATCCGTGTATCCAATGGTACCTAATATGATATGTGCCTATGAATTATGCTACGACATTATGATTTATGAATTATGCTACGACATTATGATTATGATATGAATATGTGAAATGTATATGTGAATATGAAAGCATGAAAATAAGTGAAATAAGCATGAATTTGTGTATAGTGTAATATGACTACTTGTATATTTGATTATCATGCATTTCATAATATTGATCATCCATTGTAATTGTTATAACTACCTCACTAGGCTATGTAAGCCTAACATGTGCGTCTCATGCATTTTCAGGACATTGATCAATCCCGAGCCTTGATCGTGTTGTGCGGTTGCAAGTCACGTCCCTGCCATATATGTATGTTATCTTTTGCTATAAACTCCTAGTGAAGTGGCATATGGTCCAACTTATTTTGTATAAGACTCTCTTTGATTGTATGATAACTTGGTAATATGGTTTGTTGTATGCTTAGGTTTGGATATGATTAAAATGGTTAAAAAGTACCCAAAATGAGCCTAAGATGAAAACTTGGTAAATGGATTCTGAATGCCCTAAAAATTGACGTACCAATGGGAACATGATTTTTTTGTAAAAAGTCTCAAATGGGTTTAATTAGCGTAGCAATTCGATAGGTTCTAATAATGAAACCTTTAGATCAATAATTGGAGAGTTTAATTTAAATTGGTAATACAAAATCAGATAATTGGTAAACATTTACAAATTAGTCCCAAGGTTAAGAAAAGTTTAAAATTGACCTCAACTCTGATTAAGTTTAGTAACAAACAAAAGGGACAAGTCTTAAGAATAATCAATATGATACTTAGATTAGGTTTTGAACTCTGAAACTTTTTTCGAAACTTCGATTAGTCTTCCGATAACACTATCTGACCCGGATCCCTACCAGACCGGGAATGGGGTGTTACAGAAACGTCGGTACACCTCATGGCGCAGTAAAAAAATTATCCGGCATAATCCACTAGTGATCCATGTACAAGGGATGAATTCAGGGTGATAAATGATGAAACGTTACCTTAATAAATTTGGAAATCCGCAGAGAGTATAGGAGAATCCAAATCGAATCTGAGTCATCACAACAGCATTCTGACCTCTACGCAATCTATCCAAATAAAATGAACAATATTTTCTCTTCTCTAACTGTTAGAGAGGTTTTCCAAAAAGCAATCATTTGGCTGCTAGACCTCATGCCTTTATATATCATTTAAAACCCTAATTCTAATTAAATTCAGATTCTTTAAATATAAATTATATTTATCCGAATATAATTAAATATGTAGAATCTAATTCTACTTCTATCAGGTTTCTTTAGGGATATATATTTTAATAATACTAGATAATTACATTAATTATCTAGTATTAAAATATATATAACCGAAGTTATCTATAATTTCAATGATCATAATAATTTTGGTTTTTTACTTATTTTGTGCACAACAAGTTTGTACACATGCTATCTAGTCAATATTTGTTCGTTTTAATCATATGGTGTGACCCTTGTAAGTCATGTAACATTAGCAGTAATATCTAGAACAATTATAATATTACAAGCAATGAGTGACATCTAGCAATACACCATTGCTACCTAAGTTACATGAAGTCGTGGTTCCATTTAAACTTTTCCGTGATTAACTTCTTTTATGTATTTCATCCTTTTGTCCTCATATCTAGATCGGACACAAGTAATGGATTAGTCACACTTGTATAGTCCATCGAATATTTCTTGATATCTTTAGTAGACTAGTATAAACGAATAACTATGATATCCCATATCAATTTATTCGAGCATGGCCATGCATTTTCTAGTCTCACTCAATCAAGTGGCCTATGATATTACTCCTATTATGTAGGTGGGACAAATCTTATCTTGATCAACCATATTCTGCTACATAGATTGTAACATATCCAATATCAGTCTTTATAGTGTAGTCAGTTACGACACACGTTTGACCATATCAAAATATGTCACTCACGATGTTGAAATAATGATGATCTCAAGTCTGAAGATCATACATGTAGTTATCACCATGAGCAATGTTGTGACTGTCACATAATAATCCAAGAAACATGTTCATAGCGGGTCAGTCTAGTATGTCATTATCTAACACATACTTATGTATTGATTTTGACATCTCCATGTCAATGAAAACACTTTGTCATCAATCAACTACATATTAGTCTTAATATATTATTGTTGTCCATGCCCTCAATAATACTCAACTAAGGACATTCAAGAATAACTATATTATTCTAATAACATTATTCTAATTCAGTTTATTTATAGATGCACAGAATAAGACTGAAATAATAGTAATGTCTTTATATTAATAAACAAGATAAAATAAGTATGTCTTTTACAATCATCTCATGATTGGTCTTTGGGCATACTCCAACAAGTCTCACACGTGATGATAATGGGACTTGGCGTTTTGGATTTACTAAATTCATTAGAGTGTGCTCAGTGGTGGATGCCGAGCTTTGGGGTGCTTATGTTGGTCGTTTGTTTGTTTGGGCGGCTGGTTTTCGACGTACTATCTTGGAACTTGATAGCTTGAAGGCAATTCAGATTATTCGGCCAGATTACTCCGGGAGACACGCTTTGCATAGGCATTTATCAAAAATTTGGAATCGGCAATAAGTTATTTAGGTGCAACATATTCGCCGGGATGGTAATAAGGTTGCGGATGCTTTGGCCAGAAATGCCAATGTTTACAGATTCGAGCTGTATTTTTTCGCTAAACCCCTAGGTTGGATTGAACCGATCCTGCATGAGGTTGTTCCTAGGTGAGATCGTGCACTATGGTGCTAGTGTTGTGTGGGTTGGTGCTTGTTTGTCTTTGTTTGTTTAATTAGTTACTTCGAGTTGTTTTTGTATTATCATATGTACTTTTTTCCTCCATCTTGTATGAGTTCGAATCCCGATATGAAAATGTAACACCTCTCTATTTAATCAAAAAATCACTTATGGAATTTTTCTCACCAATAGTATACTAAATAATAATCCCAATGAATGAAACATGCGAAGATAATCCAAGTTCAAACGTTGGGAACGACATTGTTGGGAGAGAAAACCACAAACCCAGAACATGATAAGCAAAACAAACATCGAAGATACCCGAATATGTTTATTAATAGGAAAGGAAGTAAGATGACACTTCACGGTGGCAAATGCAAATAGTAATACAATAGTAATCTCAACATGATCGTTAAATCATCTAAATTAAACGTTTAAAATTTAATTTGTCTAATTTTAAAACTAACAACGACCTAAAACATATTGAAACAAAACAATGAGGTTAGACATAAATTGTTTAAATTCAAAATTAAATAAGACTTAATAAATATTTAAATCAAAAGAATAAGAGAAATTAAGGCTATTTTGTGCAGTTTCAAAATTAAACGATTTAAAATTGATTAAAACAAAAACTGAGAGACCAGAATTTAGTTTACGTAACTTCAAAACTAGGGAAAGATCTCAAAAGTAAAATTTTTAATATTACAGTGTAATTATACGATAATATTTACTTTTTAATATTAGCATTTTAGAAATGTACACACATCGTACAAATAAACTATTTAAACTTGATTTTTAAAAAAAATCTTGCGAGTAATTTAAATAGAAAAATAGAGACTTCTCACTCTATATTAGGGGTGTTCATGATAGGTTAACCGTACTTATAAATGGTTGGTTAACCGTTATAGTAGTTATTAAACTGTAAGCTAATAATTAAGACACGGTTAACCATTAAATTTTTAAACGGTTAACCGTTACTTAACGATATGGTTACAGGTTAATATGTAACCTATTACAATTTTTTCGGCATGTTCACTAATTTTAGAAAAAAATATTATCTTTCCGATAAATAGTATATTAAAATTCTTAAAATATATATTTTAAATAGAGAAATTCTTATCAAAAACTTCATTTTATATCTAAATAATTTCATAATGATTAACTAATAAGTTAACCATTAACCATTATTTTTGACAGCTGGTTATCCGAAACTCTTTAACCTTAACAAGAGGTTAATTAATCGGTAAAATCTAATAATTATATTAGTTAATAAGTACGGGTGCATATTAGGTTCAAAATTTAAATTGACCGATCCTTTATCGTTAACAATGATTTTCCTTAATGAACAAATTAATTTGAGGTCTTAGACGAGAATACGATCTGCCGTAGAAACAATTGACCAGGACTTTTAATCAAAAGAAAAAGGGAAAACTACATGAATAGTACTCCATTTATTGTTGTATTATTGTTTTGGTACTCTAACTATTATTTTGGTAAAATAGTACTTAATGTTACATTTTTATTCAATTTTGACACCCCAGCCGTTAAAAACTAACATAGATGATGATGCGGCTTGATATAATCACATTTTTAATCCAAAACATTTATATATACTATTGTCGAGAGAGATTTTCAAAACTTTAATCTCATTTTGTTCCATCCCTTTCGCACTCCTTTATATTCTTGTCCGTATTCCGATCATGGAATTTGAGTCCTTCAATAGGTCCCACATTATCTTCTCATTGATCCTTAAATTCTAAAATTTTAATTGTCCTTAATATGTTTTTTAAACTCAAAAAATTGTTCGACTGGAAGAAAAAAAAGAAAAATGAAGAATTTATAATTTTAATAAAAAAATTAAAATAATATTTAAATTCATAAAATTTTATACTAAATTAATAGATTATATAAATTTTTAGACTAATATTAAAAATAAAATAAAAATATAATGTTAAATATTATTTTATTAAAAATAATAATTAGAATACCAGTTGCTTTTATATAGTTTTCCCAAAGAAAAACTGCTTGACAAATATAAGCCATTGATACGGGAGACAGAGAAAGAGAGGTAACGGTGGGGAACACAAACAGGGGCCAAATCCCCCCTCATAAATCGTCGCTCTTTGCTTCCCCATTCCCAATAAACTCTTTCCTTCCATCGTTGATTCATATTTCATTCTCTTTGATTTCAAAACACTCCCAAACACAAAAACCACCATATAAGCATGAGCAGCTCATCCTCTTCTTCTCGCAAGGTTCCGTTCCTCCTCCCTCTTGCTCCACACCTTTCATTCTTTTTCACTATGGGTTTTGTTTTGTTTCGATGGGTATCTGATTCTTCGTTTTGTTTAGGCACTTAGTAAGATTGCTTGCAACCGCCTGCAAAAGGAGCTGGTAGAGTGGCAGGTCAACCCTCCCTCCGGTTTCAAGCACAAAGTCACCGATAATCTTCAAAGGTTTTAGATTGATTATCAATTTTTATTCTTTATATTGATTTATAAAAAAATGGTACTTTTTAATCGTTTATTTGTGTTTAAAGGTGGGTAATTGAAGTCAATGGAGCTGCAGGAACTTTGTACGCCAATGAAACCTATCAGCTTCAGGTGGATTTCCCTGAACATTACCCCATGGAAGCCCCCCAGGTTTGATTTTTTTATTTATTTAAAGCCTCCTCTTGTTTTTCAGTTCCTTTTGATAATTTTGCTTTTTTGGGTTATTGTTGGCAGGTGATATTTCTTCAACCTGCTCCTCTCCATCCACATATTTATAGCAATGGCCATATTTGTTTAGGTACGGGTTTTGATATTTGGTTTCCATCGATATGCTCTGTTTTTTAGTGATTTTCGATATGTTTTATGTTTTGGGTTTTGATATTTGGTTTCCATCTGATTTCACCTTTTGCGTTCATTTTAATTTTTATCCATTTCTCCTTTGAAAATGATGGGGTTTTCGGGATGCCCTTGCCTTGCTGCTAATTTGTTGTTACCTTCCAAAATGTTTTCCTTTACATTGCTGAAAAATTCTTTGATGCTTATGTGAATTCGGATATTATTGTATCGTCATATATCTATATTCCTATCCTTCGCACCAAATATATACTATATGGAAAATAAAAGGTAGAAGTCCGAATTCTAAGTATGCAGGGAAAAGAAAATGGGAAAATATTAGAGACGGTTGCTTTGAGTGGGACAGATTTATTCTATAGCTATAGGGAAAAGAAAGAGGGGGATAAAAGTTAAAGATGGTTGCTTTGAGCGATGTAGATGTTCCTTCATTTGAGCATGAGCTTTGCACGACCTCAACCGAATTTGATTTCTTTTACGGGGAGTTCTCTGTATTATGGTATTTGAGGGGGATAATCTAGCCTTTTCTTCTCCTTGTTCATGGTTGTGGGGTGATGCATTCTCTTGAAGCACATAGTTCCATTCACAATGTCTTGGCTTGATTTTTATTTTTTTTGTGCTTTTTTCTATTGGACAAGGTGGGGGGATAGAATAGCTTGGGAAATGAGCTAAGGATAATGTTTTTTATACACTTGCTTTGCCTTTCAAGTATTTTTTTGCCATATTCAAAGCATAGTTGATTTTGTTAATGTAACAAATATTTAAAATCCAGATTGCATACAGTAATTTTGCTCGATTTCCACATCTTTGTGCAATCTTTATTGCTTTAACTTTCGACAAGACAGGTATACTACTTGATTGTTCTATTTCATTTTTGTAGATATCTTATACGATTCATGGTCCCCCGCCATGACTGTTGGTTCCATCTGTATCAGCATTCTCTCAATGCTATCAAGCGCAACTGCAAAGGTTCGATTACACATTCGATTGATTTTCTGAGGCGGACTGCTGATTTTTATTTGGTTCTAAAAGTTTCCAGACACACCTTTTAATACTATTAATCTTGTCTCGCAGCAATGTCCTGAAGACAATGATCGCTATGTAAAGAACTGTAGAAACGGTCGATCTCCGAAGCAGACCAGGTGGTGGTTCCATGATGACAAAGTTTAATGGCATCGGTATCTTCCTGCATCAACTAGTTTAATAATAATTATAGATTAGACAAACAGGTTCCACTTTTAAGGAAAGTCAAAACAGAAGTAGAAAGCATTTTTCGAACCAAAGTTAAATGCTCGATAACTCCTGTAAATGATTATATGCTGGTATTTCTCAAGAGAAAGAAAAAAGGTTAAAAAGACTTCCATTAGCAACTTGTAAGGAACAAAGCTCGTTCAACTAATGGTGTTTAACCCATGTGAGAGGCGCTTGGAGCACTGTAAGCACTAAGCACATGAATCAGATACCTTATCTTTCTGAACAACTTTTTCTGGATTTTAAGTTTATGAGACTTAGTTATATGGGATATATTTTGATACACAAACCTTCCTATTTAAACTATAAAATCTAAAATTTAAAATTTAAATTTTTAATCTTAAAACTTAAACATTAAACGTTGAACTCTAAATTTGAATAATAAATCTTAAATTCTACAATCTAAATCTTAATTTAAATCTCTAAACTTTAAAATTCGAAGGCTTATTTATACTACCTTGTGTATCAATGTATTTTCCTTTTCTTTGTTATACACGCATAGATACACACTTGGATCACTAGTGGCGGAAGATAATGGGACCCGTGGGGCAATAATTTCTATATGCCTATTATGGATTTGTACTCCTGTACTGTGAACTTTGTATTGCGCACATCACTTAGATGAACTATAGAGAGTTGCATAAAAGGGAATGAAGAAATAGAATATGAAAGAGAATACAAAGAAATAAATGAAAGGGAATCGTATTTTATTTTTTGTAGCTGAGATGAGTCTTGGTTATTTTTAGCCTTGAACTCCTCTAGACCAGACTTTTGGTTGGACCTTTCAACCAACTATTTTAATATTTTAATAAAAGAAACATCTTTTATTAAAATATGATAAAATATGTATGAAGTATTAACATTCTTTTTGAATGTGAGGAGTCACAGTGTGAACAAATAAAAAAAGAAGAGGAAAGATAAGTAATTTTTTTACTACATTATAACAGACACATTAGAATATACTCTTTGCTCATTTAAAAAAGATAAAATAAATACAAAATAAAAAAAATAAATAAAATAAATAAATAAAAAGAAGGTTTACTCCCAGATACTTAGCTAGATAAGTATGTATTATGTCGATCCATATCAATTAATTTGTAGAGTAAATACTCATACAAATGAATCATATGCCAGGAACTAAATTTGAACTGGTGACACGAGGATTTTTAGTCCTCTGCTCTACCAACTGAGCTATCTCGACCATTACCGACGCATTACCCGCATAATACTAGATGACTTGGGTCTATAGTCCTCTTAAAATTTGAAAATTTTTAATTTAGACCCTTAGAGTTTTAAATTTGGCTCCACAAAATTTTTAGAAATTCATATTAAACTTCAAAAATTTTAATTAAATATCTCATAATTTTTGAGAGTTCTTATTAAGCCTCCCAAATTTTCAAAAATTTTAGTTAGACCCTAAACTTTAAAAAAAATGTAAATTGAACCCTTTAAAATTTTCAAAAATTTGAATTTAAACCTTTAATTTTTTTAAAAATTTTAAATTGACCCTTCAAACTCTACCACCATGGATCACTGTTGTTTAATTTGCTTTTCAAACCAAAAACAGTGAAATTTTATAATGAAGATTGAATCTTCAACCGCTGTCGTTGAGCATTTATCAACAATTCAAAAAGAATAAAGATTTTGGCTCGACTTGGGGAGAGTAGGAAATCTTCAACGTTCCGCTAAAGAGTGAAGGCAAAAGAAATTGAAACCTAGAATTTTGCTTAACGGGGTATATCAAATTTTGTTTTGTATTCCTAGTAAGGAAAATTGGTGCGCCAAAACTCGACCCAAATTATTTGACTCGATGTAAAAATATTTAACTCGTCTTGATTCGATTTATAATTTTATGAACTAAACTCGAAAAAAATTTAAATAAAGTTTGAATTATAAAATGAAAAAAATTATTTAAATTATAAAATGAAAACTTGAATAACTTGAAACTTTTAGTAGTTAGTTGATCAGTTTTTAAGTTTGAGTTGAGTTTTTCAATTTATATATAGGGTTGTGATCCACTTACATCATGTAAAACTCAATTGTTTTCACATATTTTTTGGACCGTTGGATGATGGTAATAAGTGGCTAAGATAATTTTCTTCTTTCCAAGTGATAATCTTCACATTTTCTACTGTTAATATCATTCATTCATTTACTTTCATCCAACGGTCCAAAGAAAGCGTAAAACTTTTAAGTTTTACATAGTGTAAGAGGATCCTATTTCATATATATATATATATATATACATATATAAATATATATATAACTCTTTAAGTTTTACACGTTTTTGGACCGTTGGATGAGTGAAACGGATGACTGAGATTAACAATAGAATATGTGAAGATTTTCACTTGGGAAAAAAAGTAAGGAGTTAATCTCAATCATCCATTTCCTTCCTCCAACGATTCAATAAACGTATAAAACTTAAAGAGTTTTATGTTATACAAGTGGATCCTAACCTTATATGGTTATAGAACTGTTTAAATTGGAACTAATTAGTACTATATTTAAACTAATTAGTAATACAACTAGGGACAAACGCAAGATTTTATATCAAGGGTTAGGGGCAAACTTATAAAAATTTAGGGAGGCGATTTTCAATAAAAAATATACATTGAAATTTTCTTAAAAAATCTAATCATATTTGAATTTCAAATTTTCAAAGGGAGCGACTGCTCCCCCAACCCATTCGGTCCATCTTTGACTATAACTTTACAAGTGTTTACAATTAAACTTGAAAAGAAACTCGACTCATAAAGATTTTAAATAAAGTTTAAACCATAAAATATGACTTTTCAACTCGAATAACTCAAAATTATTTTACTCGACATGATCGATGCCCACTCCTATTTTGAGAGATGCATGTTACTCTATGTTGATATTTCTTACTTAAGAAAACACTTCAATCTTATTGATGGAAATACCAAGATGATTTACATAAAGGATCTCCTGCCTTTTTGTACAAAGCTAAGAGGAGTCTGTTAAGCTAACAGACTAGCTCAACAAATCCAATAAAGTTCAACAATGCTAACAGCTATAACCTCCTGTTGCTGACATGGAGTAACTGGCATGCTGACATGGCTCATGAGATGCTAACTTGCTCAAATTCTCCCTACTTCTCTTGTTCTTCATTTCTTCAGAAGATATAACATTGACTTTGTATCGAAAATTAGTAAACTGCACTCTGGACAAGGCTTTAGTAAGTCCATCAACAACTTGGTTATTGGCTGGCACGTAATTGACTTCAAGTTGTTTAGTAGTCACTTTTTTCCTCACAAAATGCATATCCAACTCAACGTGCTTAGACCGAGCATGATAAATAGGATTAGCACACATTGCAATAGCACTTGAGTTGTCGCACCAGATGGTTGGAGTTTCTGTTTGTTTTTTTCCCATGTCACCCAACACTGCTCCAATCTAGGTCACCTCTGATGCAACATCAGCCACACTTCTATACTCACCCTATGTGGTAGACCTTGAAACACACTTTTGCTTTCTTGATGTCCATGAAACTATATTGCTTCCAGCAAACACACAGTTTCTTGTAATGAACCTTCGATCATCAATATTTTCTCCTCAATCTGCATCAGCAAATGCTGTTATGATAAGCTTAGATTCACTGGACTAAAATTTCAAACCATGATCTAGTGTGCCAACTAGATATCTCAATATCCTTTTTTACAACAACCAAATGCTGCTCACATGGTGAATGCATGAATTGAGCTACTATATTTACACTAAAAGGCTATATCTGGCCTGGTGTGGCATGCATACAACGCATACAACAGTCCCCCAACTATACTTCGAAATTCAGTAGGATCTGCTAATGGTTCTCCTGCACCTTGAGTCAGTTTGGATGCCAAAATATTTGGGGTAGGACTTGGATTAGCATCCTGCATCTTTGCCTTTTCCAATAGCTCTCCTATATATTTCCCTTGACTTAGGACTAATTCATCACCAGACCTTGTAACTTCTATTCCAAGAAAGAAACTTAGATCCCCTAAGTCTTTCAGCGAAAATTTCTCATGCAGCAACTAAACTGCATCCTCAATTTCACTAGGAGACATACCTGTGAGAATTATGTCATCCACATACACGAGCATATAGGTATACACTCCATTTTGCAACTTGACAAACAAGCTCGTGTCTACCCTTGAGTTTTGAAATCCAATTTGTAGCGGAAAATTGTTTTAGTTTGGCATGCCAATTGCGTGGGTCTTGCTTTAATCCATACAGAGCTTTCTGTAGCTTGTGCACCAACTTCGAACCATCACTACCTACTTGCTCAAATCCTAGAGGTTGCTGCATGAATACATCCTCCTCGAGATCGTCATTTAAAAAGGCATTGTTCACATCTACTTGCCTTAATCCCCTACCATTCATAACTGCTAACGAGAGAACAACATTTAGTGTGGAAGCCTTGATCACTGGGCTAATGTATCCCTAAAATCCTGGCCAGGGAACTGAGAATACCCTTTGGCCACCAACCGTGCCTTGTATCTATGAATTGAGCTGTCTGGATTGCGTTTCAATTTGAACAGCCATTTGCAACCTACTGGGGTTCTTTCTTCTGGTAACTCCACAAGTGACCATGTACCATTCTTGTGTAATGCATCGAGTTCAACCATCACAGCTTCCTTCCATTTGGTTGACTTAAGTGCCTGTTGAATGCTTGCAAGTTCATCTGTATCATTATCACATGTAGCCAAGTAGCTTTTTGGCTTGAATATCCCATTCTTGCTTTGTGTTATCATTGAATGCCGATTTATACCCTTAGTTGTAACTGCAATCTCATCTCCATCGCCCCTTTCACTTGTCATATCAAGAACCACTCCTAACTCAACTGAGTCAGCAGCAGTAGGAGCTTCATTAACTGGCCAACTCTACTCTATTAATTTAGTGAGTGACTGATTAGTATCTACTAATTGAGATGCTCCTTGGACACTTTCAGCTTTCATTCCTCCTCTCAGAGAAACTTCATTGTCACCTGTCAATGAAGGATTGGAAGGATTGGATCCTGAACACCCTTCAACACTCATAGTGTCAGACACACACGTTGAGTCACCATGCAAGCCATCACGTGTATTATCATGCAGGTCATCACATGCATCACCATGCAAGTCATCAAGTATATCACCATTCGAGTCACTATGTAAACCATCATTTGAGCCCCCATGAGCTTCACCACGCACGTCCCCATATGAGCCATCATGATGTGCCCGAGCATAGGCAGCTTGTTCTCGAGCTGTATCGACATGTAACTTGTCCACCCCAACAACAAGTGATATTGCTTGTGTCTTGCTAGAACCACCTTTTCCCCTGAGTGAAACTCAACAGGTTCTGCAAAAGGGAAAATACATTCATCAAACACCACACGCCTTGAAGTAAATACCTTACCATCCTTGGCTAAACACATGAATCCTTTGTGTTGGGAACTGATTCCAAGATACGTGCAAGGTTGTGACCTGAAACTCGTCTTATGTCGTTGAAAGGGTCTGAGGTGAGGAAAACACCTGCACCCAAACACCCTTACATCAGAATAATCTGGCCTTTTTTGAAACAATTTTTCAAAGGGTGAACTCCCATGCAGGACTCTGGTTGGCAAGCGATTGATCAGATAAACTGTTGTTACAACAGCATGTGACCAGAACTTCAATGGTAGCGACGCTTGAGCCAACAAAACCAGAGCAAGTTCTATAACATGACGATGCTTACGCTCTACAACCCCATTTTGCTTTGAAGTATGAGGGCATGTAACACGATGTTTAATGCCTTCCTTAGCTAGAAACCTGGATAGACTCCGAAATTTACCTCCCCAATCACTTTGCACCTCTTTTATAGTCGAATTGAATTGATTCTGCACCATCTTCTGAAAGAGTTGAAATGCCACAATAGCTTGACCCTTATCCTTAATCAAATAGAGCCATGTATGCCTTGTGAATGTATCCACAAAACTAACATAATATCGAAACCCATCAAACACTATACGAGAGGGACCCCATAAATATGTGTACACAAGTTGGAAATGAGCACTCTACACTGTACTAGAAGCTGAAAAAGGAAGTTTATGGTTTTTGCCCATGCGACAAGCCATACACATTTTATTCAAATCATGCAAGACTGATACATTCATCTCTTTGCACATTTTGATTAAGGTTTCATGGGCAAGATGCCAAAGTCTCCCATGCCAAGGCTCATAAGAATCAACAGATGAGCTAGATAAAATCACAAGATCACTTTCTTTCCTAGTACAATAATCTACATTTTCATTCATAACTACAGTAGTTACAAAACGATCAAGTCCTTCATGCTCCTTCCCTTCTAGCAAGACATCGCCTGTATCTTCATCCCGCACCATGCAACAATTGGAGTGAAACTCGAAAAACACACGATTATCCCTAGCAAACTTAGACACTGAGAGCATATTCCTTGTTACTTGAGGCACATGCAAAAGATTATTTAAAACCAAATTGCGAGAAGAAGAGTAAACAACAGAAGAACCAGTTTTGGTAATATCTAATGATACTGAATTTCCTACTACAAGCTTACATGGACCCTTGTAGTCAGCACCACGAACCACCACAGCTGAATCTGGTGTAACATGGTGTGTTGCGCCCGAGTTCACCACCTAATGATCATTGCTAGCTAAAGCAGTGTGAACTTGTGGCTGAGTATCAGGGGCCTGATGACCGCTATTGTTACAACATCGACACCCCTCAGTATCATAAGTACTATAGTGAATATTGCCAGAGTTGCCCTTGAATTGATCCTGACTAGACGAGGCATTTACTCTAGGATAGTTATGATCGAAGCGATGCCAACATCTATCAGTAAGATGACCATTGTTTCCACATACTTGGCACTGAATCCTCATCCGACCATGACCCATGCTTCCATTTTGGCCACCAAAATGCTGATGTGGCCTGTACGCAATCTAAGAGCCAGACTGCTCCCCAAACATTCCACCAGATTTTGAGACATGGGCAACATTAGCACTTAAGGGTAAAGACTCAGGCTACAAATCAAAGCCCTGCAACTGAGTTTCTGCATCAACCAAAAGATTAAAGACCCTATCAAGAGTATAAGGTTCTTTGCTCGTTGTAATAACATCTATAAAGGGTTGATAATCCTTGGACAACCCATTATTCAACACACTCGCGATTTGCTCAACCTGAGAGACTGGACTACCACAAGAAGCCAATGCATCACAAACTTCTTTAATTCGTGAAAGGTAAACAAGCATAGTTTCATCACCTTTCTTTATAGAACGTAGTTTATAATGAAGACTCATAATGGAGGTAGTAGATCGATTTGCAAAGAATTGCAACACTGTGTTCCAAACAGTAGATGCAGTTTCAGCTCCCACAAACTGAGATATCATATGGGTACTTACAGTGGATAGTAGCCATGACACGAGGGCACTATCTTGAGCCACATATACTTCATAATCCTCATTCGGAGTTGTAACACCATTAGCACCATGAACCACCTTGGGAGACACCATCATCATCCCATTCAGCAGGCTTTCCAATCGATGACTTCGAACTGTAAGTAGAATTTGCTGTTTCCATAGGAGGAAATTCGTCTCATCAAGAACAAGATTTACTTTTTTTGTGAATATTGTCATGTTTCTTGAAGACGCCTCAGAGATAACAGTCGATCCACCGGCACCAGGAAGCTCCAGATTAGAAAGCATGGTTGAAAATGACGAAACCCTAAAAATGAGAACCACAACGGAAACACACCCAGAATTTTCAAGCAAATGATACCATGTTGATATTTCTTATTTAAGAAAACACTTCAATCTTATTGATAGAAATACTAAGATGATTTACATAAAGGGTCTACTGCCTTTTTATACAGAGCTAAGAGAAGGAATCTGTTAAGCTAACAGACTACCTCAACAGTTTCAACAAAGTTCAACATTGCTAACAGCTATAACCTCATGTTTCTGACGTGGAGTAACTGACGTGCTGACATGGGTAATGATATGTTAACTTGCTCAACTCTCTACAATGAAAGGCCAACCGTGTTTTGAAAATTCACCAGAAAAAATCAGGTTGTAAACTACCGAGAAATCAACCTAGTATTTCAGAGCAAAATCTACAGAAGATCATGAGGCTTGTAAGAGACATTAGAAAGAAGAAGTATTCGTACTTTCTTCTTTGAACATGTGGTTTGTCAGAGACTCAGAAATACATGAGAATATCGTGTTTTTCTCCATCACTCACACTCATTTTCACGGTGCTCTGTTTTTAAGAACAAAGAAATTCGTTGAATCTTAATCCTATACTTTGTTACACAAAGCACCTTTTCGAAACTGTAACCAGTATTATATTCATGTGATTATACCGAAAGAAATTCACACCAAATCATGTTCAGGGCAGGGGCGTTAATTTTCGGATATTCGATCCGAAGATTTAGATATCCGAAATTTCAGATATGTAAAATAGCGATCCGTATCTGATCCGGAAAAAATCGGATATCAAATACTCAGATTGGATATTTAGATATTCAGATATATCCGAACATATAATTTGATTTAAGTAATTTTTCGAATCTGACAGTTGTATATATGAAAATTTTGGATTTTCTAATACAAAAATTAACAAGTTTTCAAATATAACAAGATTAACATCTTTAAAATTTTTGATTTTTCGAATTTTCGGATATAACAAGCATTAAATTACTAAATATAATAAGATTTATATCTATAAAATTTGAATTTTTGGATATTTCAGATTTTCGGATAATCTGAAACTTGAAATACTGTGATCTATATCAGATCCGAAAAATAAAAAATCGGATCGAATATATGATCCAAAAAATAAAATTGGATAGGATCAATGGATAATTAGATCGATTGGATCGGATATTTTTGAACACCTTTAGTTTGGGGTACGAGGTTGTTCCTCCCAACAATATCGTCTCTAAATTTTAAAATCGCGTTTTCTTTTTAAGAATGCAATGTGCCTCACCAATCCACTCAATATTTGTTGGTAAATTCACACCAACGTGTTTAATCAAACTTCTAACGAGATTTTTATATAAAAATAATAATAAATAAACCAACAATTTAGGGAGGGAAAAATGTTCCTAGGTGTTGTACCCAAGAACAAAGGCAAATGTCAAGGAGAGGTTAAATCACGGACACCCGGTGAGGACCGACGGGGTTACGACTGCCCTAAAACTTTTAAAAGTTAGAAGATTATTTTTAAGTTGGTGTAATAATAAAATTATATTTTAATTTTTTAAATATATATTTTATATTGTTACCTTCGATTTCTTAAATAAATAATGTTGAGTTACGTCATTAAATTTAACCATTTGCTCTTACATTAGTTGACAACTTCAAATTAGATCTTATACCATATACCAAAATTATTTTACTACTTATATCAATATCCGTTCACAATAACGGAGGATAAGATTTTAATTAGCAATATAAAAATTGAGAAATGGTAGAAAGGTCAATTCATACAACTTATAATAATTAATTATAAATAATAATAAAATTATATTTTAATGTTTTATGATTTTATAATTTAATTATATCTCTTAAAATTATTTTCTGGCTTCGACTTTCAATATGATAAGTGAAAGAGTGCATCTCTTGGGTATGGCATGGGAAAATCAACTTGTTAAGTATGGCATCGACCATAGGTATGTTTCTTTCTTTTAACAACTTATTTTCGGTTTATGAGTCGTTTAATTCAAATTAGTTTTTCCATAAACTAATTATGAACGTGAATTAAACTATTTAATATAATTTTCTCCGTAAGATTTAAACTCTTAATATTACTTAAGAGATTTAGAACTTTATTTTATTAGACCAACTAGTTAAATAGGGAATAGTTATGTTAACCGTAGGTTTTTTATACTAAAATTGTTTTGAATTGATTATTTTTATCAAAATGAAACTAGTGGATTGATGTACAGAGGTATGACAAAAATTAAATCTACGATTAATATTTGACGTGAATTCAATCCCTATATGATTCCCACCTCCTTTGCTTTATATAAGATGATATAAATTATGGTTAAAAGGGTATTTTAATTCGTGAATGGCAGTAAATTAGGTCTTTTAATTCGTGAATTGCAATAAATTAGCCCTTTGACCAATATTAATCGTTACAGTACTGGCGTGATAGTTAACGGTGTCGACGCGGCGGTCCGTAATACTGACGTGATAGTGTACGTGTGACGATGACATGACAACCGAGTTAAATTGATTATTTAACCGAATCTGATGGCATAATTGATTTATTTGCTGATTTAAGGGGCATAATTGATTTTAATTAAAAAATTGATAAACTCATTTAATTTTTAATCTAAAAATAATAAATTATTAAAAAAATGAAATTTAAAATATTCATAAAATATTAAACAGTAAAAACACTATAATGAATTTAAAAAATTAAGTAAAAACAAAAAAATAAAAAAAAATAAAAATTTATAAATATGAAAACTCAAATTTTAAAAATATTTAAAATTATCGAAAAAGTTTTTCGACTGTTTCTAGCTATGTTAAGCCTACTAATATTTCTTAACATATTTTTAATAGAAACATCTTTGTATTAAAGCGGTAAAAAAATCAAAATTCTCCTTCGTTTTCCTATATAAAATATTAATGAGCATCAATTTGACGAAGAAAAATGAAATAAAATTTGAGTTTTATTGTTACTTTAATAATACAAGGTTGATTTCACTGAAAAATTATTTAATGAATTGTATACTCAGACTGTCAAAATCAAAGATTTTTTCGATGATAGTGTTCAATTTTTTAATACTTTATAAAAATTTAATTTTTATATTTATACTTTTATCATTTTTAATCTACAATATATTTTAATTTTTTAATATATTTTTTTATTTTCAATAATTTTTAAATATTTTATTTTTTATTAAGTTTATGGAATTTTTTAAAAAATAAGAATATTTTGATTTGTTGTGAGAGTTTTCGATTTGCTTATTTTTAAAATTATCAAGGACTCAAAGCATATTTACACCAATTTGTTAATCGATTTTTCATATATTCCATTTGTAAAAGTTCAACTTGAAAAACTGAATTATTTATACAATTTTATTCAAAAACTAAATAAATTGATTAAATTAACTTGAAATTTAAATAAATTATTTATCCAGTTTTAATATTTTTTAAAATTCTTATTTTTTAACTTAAATATTAAATAAATTATCTAACTTTTAATTAAAATGAATTATCTGAACTCGAAAAAAATTCAATTGTGCCTTCGAATTTAGTTAAAAAATCAATTCAACCTCTCTTTCACGTCATCATCACACGTACTTTATCACGTCAGCGAAGTGACTGCCACGTCAGCACTGTAGCGGTCAACGTTGGTCAATAGGCTAATTTGCTACAATTCCGAAATTGGAAGACCTAATTGACTGTGTTTTTGCACGAGAGGCTAAATTGTTAATTTGGGTCAAATTCGGGATAAAAATACCCTTTTAGCCAATAAATAAAGGCTTAACAACAAAAAAGGTGCTCAAATTTTACCTCTTTTCTACAATAGGTGCCTAAAGTATTTTTGGCTGAAATAGGTGCCTAAAGTTTCATTCCATTACTATCGTAAGGTAACACCATTAAAAAAACCTGTCACCCAATCAGAATTTAACACATGTATTTTATTTTAGTTAATTAATTTATTTCAAAAAATGGGAAAAAAATTATTTTTAAAAAATTCCAAAATTTCTCAAAATCTCTAAAAAAAAGTCCCAAATCCCTAAAACCTCAAACCTAAAAATCTCATAATTGTTGCCATTGCCGATAGCCTAGCTGGACCCTGCTATCGTCGAAACCCCTCACCCATATTCTCTAACCACTCGTCGCTGGTAACAGCGAGAGACATGGAAATCAAACATCGAACGGTTGGATCTTTTTGCGCTTGTCATTCGACGTCCGATTGGCATGCCTCTCGCCGATGATGGGTAGTTAGGGGAAATAGGCGAGGGCCTCCGATGACGGAAATGGCGGGGTCCGGAGAGACTATAGGTGGCGACAACGGTGGTAATTTTGGAATTTTTGAGTTTTAGGTTTTAAGGATTTTGGACTATTTTATAATTTCTATAAATTTTGAGATATTTTTTATTTTTCTTCAACTTGTTTTTTTTAAATTAAAAATGAAAAATAAAATGTAAAAGACACGTATTTTAATAGGTTGACTTTAAAATGAACCAATGTCAGATATTTATTTTAACCATAAAAACTTTTTAGACATCTATTGCAAAAAATGTAAAGTTTTGAAAAATAGTTAAGCCATAGAGAAATGCAAACAAAATTGTAGGAGCACGTGACGGACTATATGAATTACAAGCAGTAGCAGCTTGAAAAAGTAGCATTGTCTTTGTTTGTGGGTCGGCCCAAATATAGCTTTATTTGTAATCCAAGTAAATCAGTATCTCCATACCAACTAGTAGGGATGGACAAATTCGGCCCTGACTCGATGTAAAAATGTTTCATTGGAATTGTAATTTCATAACTCAACTTGAATCGATATAAAAATGTTTGACTCGACGGAAAAGTTTAAATAAAGCGTGAGTTATAAAATTAAAATTCGAATAATTTAAATTTTTTAATAATTAGTAGATTATTTTTTAAGTTCGAGTCGAGTCTTTTAATCCTGTCTAACACACATAAACACACACACATATATATATCACATATGAAAGAATATAAAGAAATATATACATGTATTGTATATTGTTATAAAAAACTGTTTAAACTGGAATTAATTGGTACCATAATATTATAAATGTTTTACAATTAAATTTAAAAAGAAACTCGAACTCGATTCCAATAAAAAAATTTTAAATAAAATTTGAACTATAAATGAGACAATTCAACTCGACTAACTTAAAAACTTTTTACTGAATTCAATCAAATACTCATCCCTGCGAACCAGCACTTTTAACATTATCTTTGGCAAAACCCATTGAGAATTACCCATTTCACTTTGTTTTGTTTTTTTTCAATTCAATTAACCTGTGTTTCCAGAGTTAAACCCATAAAATATATTACATTTTAATTTCTTAATGCTATAATTTTATTTAGTATTATAAAAGAACTGTATCATGAAACATTAGTTTTGAGGATGAATTGGGACCAATAAAAAATAATTTTAAAGTTAAAATAAAAAGTATATTAAATAAAAATCAGAGATACAAGTTGTATAAAGTATGGAGCTACGACAGTGAACCACACATGGCTCGAAAATGAGAGAATGACACACTCAGACTCGGACACAGAGCCATATAATTATTGGGACTCCGACAATCATTCACTTCTCTTTTTTTTTTTCAACCCAAAATATCTTTTTATATAAGTTTAATGCTTAAATTATATATATTTTTAAGATAAATGCTTAATGTTTTTTTTTTGTTAAAATATGTGTCTAAAATTTTATTCTGTTAGTATTTTAAGATAATATCATTAAAAAATGGGTAAACTATACTAGTGACCACATAACTATTAAGGCGTACTTATTTTGATTACCGAATTATCGAACTTGTCAATCAGACCACCAAACTTATTAAATTGACATATTTTGACTACCGCCGTTAAAAAAATAACAGATGAATGACGTGAAGTTAACAGAAATTTGTAAAATTATATAATATCATATCAATTTGGTCATAATTTTAATTTAATAACAACACGTGTACCATCTATTTTTTAAGTTTTAATTTATTTAGTTTATAGATTTAACTAACCAACAGATGGTGACACTGATTGGCTGTAAACAATGAGAAGAAACAAAATTGAAGTGAAATACACTTGTGGTGAATTGATCTCACACCAAGCATATGAAAGAGTAATGCTCCAACCAATGAGCCAACTTCATAAGCATGATATGGGATACTAACATATTTTATTAAAGAATTATTTTGTTGGTGAAAATTAAAGAGTATAAAAAAGAATTAATGAGATTCGAACTCGGGTCTAATTCTACAAAATTAAAATGCTAAACCACTAAATCAACCTTATAAAATAATAAGTATAATTAATTATATTGATATTTTATTATAGAAAATAAAAATATTATTAAAAATAAAAATATTTTGATATTATATATATAATATCAATATAATTAATCATATTTATTATTTTATTAAAAATATATTATTAAAAATACTATTTATTAATATATTTTCAATATTTTTAATAATTTAGAAATTATTATTTTCATTAATATTTTAATTTTCTATAATAAAATATCAATATAATTAATCATATTTATTATTTCATTAGATTTCAAAAAAATATTATTTCATTAATTGTTACTCAATTCATATATTACATGTAGTCATATTTTCTTAAGTTATAAGGTTGATTTAGTGGTTTTGCATTTTAGTTTTATACAATTAGCCCTGAGTTCGAATCCCATTAATTCCCTTTTAGATTTTTTAGTTTTTTACCAATAAAGTAATCCTTTAATAAAATATGTTAGTATCCCATATTATGTTAGTGAAGTTGGCTTAATGGTTGGAGCATTACACTTCCATGTGGTTAACGTGTGATCAATTCCCCACAAGCGGATTTCACTTCAATTTTATTTCCTTTCATTGTTTACGACCAATAACCAGATGGTGGTGTAAAACCTAAATTTGATTTTGATATAACAAATTGTTTAAGGACCAAATTGCAAAAGTAAATAAATTTTTAAGTACTCAAAAGTCTCACAAAACAACAAGGATTTGAACCTAAAATTGCTTCTAAGTTAAAAACTTAAAACCCAAAAAGTTTCTAAGTGTTTTGATACTCAAATTAACCATATACGCCCAGGCGTATCGATACGGCTCTTGCGTATCGATATGAATTTTCACTACTAGAATTTTAATCGCAAAAACGTATCGATACGGTTGTCTCCTTATCGATACGGCCTTCATATGAGTTTGTATATTTGGTTACGAGTATCGATATGGCCTTCACCGTATCGATACAGGGTGCTAAGATCTTCAAAATCTTTGCATTTAAAATATGACTGTTGCCTTGTCAGTTATGGGAATCAGCAAACTTTGAAAATTGGTTAACCTGTATTGATATGCCCCTAGGCGTACCGATGCATTTTTACTAGACTTTTTCCTCATATTCCAGTGAGCAAAAACTGTACCGATACGGACATACCGTATTGATACGCCCCTAATTTTACTCTATGTCCGTTTCGATATGCCTTTACTCGTATCAATACGCCTCTGCTTTTACACTATATTCATTTTGATATGACTTCAAGCGTATCAATACGCTATTGCACAATGGCTCTTTCTTCTTTTGACAGGTACCGATACGGCTCTTCGTGTACCGATACGGTTGGTCACCAAACATCATTTATTGCGGGAAAAATGGTTCCCAAAGGCTCTATTGATGACCTTAACCACCCAAACGGTTAGAATTCAATGAGAGGGTATAAAATCAAGTCTTCAAAGCTACAACAACAACTATTGAACAAGTTTAAAGCAACCAAGCAAAAATCCAATCATCCAAGAGCTTTTAGAGTCAAATTTTATTGTAACCCACTTGAGTGTTATTCATTGTAATTCTTTGTTCAAGTTTGGGTTGTGAGAACTTATATTGGGGCAAAATACTACCTTTGAGAGGAATTTTCTTTTGCCATTACACTTCTTGTAAAAAGAGTGAACCTTGATCAAGCTTTGGGTAGAAAGCTTTGATCGATTTGTAACGGTTGCCTCCTTGGCCTAGAAAACAGGAAGAATTCATTAGTGAATTGGTTAAAATCCTTAGTGTGGAGCTAAGGTAGTGGACGTAGAGCTTGTTAGAAGCTTGAACCACTATAAATCACTTGTCTATCATTTTTATATTTTTGCTTTGCTTCCCTTCAATTTTTTATTTGCCAATTCACCCCATCATGGCCATTCGTCATCGATTGATCATCCCAAAAATTGGTATCGGAGCCTAACTCATTAAGGGATTAACATCCACTTGAGGCGTTCCTAGAGGTGATTAAATCAACCGACATTCAAGCCATGGTGTCTACTTCCAGCCACAACATGTATGAGTCATAATCTACCACTAAACTGTCATTCTTCAACGGGGACAACTATCAACGATTATCTCCTTTGGGATGTAATCGAAGACGGACCATCTATCTCGATAAGGCAAGAAGGATAAAGGCAAGTTCCCAAGGCCAAACAAGTAATGACCAATGAAGAAAGAATGAAGTTGCAAGTAAATGACAAGGCCTTGCACATGCTCTTTTGTAAACTTGGACGGGATAAGTACTCGAAGATGTCTTCGTGTACAAGTGAAAAAGAGGTGTGGGACAAGATTGAGACCACCTATGAAGGCACCAACGACATAAAGGAGACCAAGATTAGACTCATCAACTTAAGTTACGATACCTTCAAGATGGAGCCTGATGAGAGCGTCACCAAGATGTTCGATCGCTTCTCTGTCATCGTCAACAGTCTCAAAGGCTTCAAATAAATCATCCCCAAAGACAAGCTTATTCAGAAGCTCATCTACTCCCTTTCTGAGTCATGGGATGGAAAGAGAACCGCCATTATTAAGGTAAAGGATTTTAAGACTTTGAAGCTCGATGCTCTTATGATTTCTCTTCTTACTTATGAGATCATGAAGCAAGGAAGAGAAAAGAAAAAAGAAAAGAAAAGAAGGAGGTAGAGAGGAAGAAATTCAGTATTTCTCTCAAAGCTTCTCTTGAAGAGGGTGATTCAAGTGAGGAGGAAGATGAAGAGATGACTATGCTAGCCAAAATGTTTACAAGGTTCATGAAGTCTAATAGAGGAAAAAAATCCATCAAAGATGAGACTTCAAGAACAAGAACAAGTACAAGGAGGAGAATAATGATCAACTCATATACTTTGAGTGCAAGAAGCCGAGGCATATAAGGACCGATTGTCCTCAACTCAAAAAGAAGAGATTCAAGAAGAAGAATAGGCTCAAGGCTCATGTTGCTACTTAGAGTGATGAGGAATCATCCGATGAAGATGAGTAAGAAGTGGTCAATCTTTGCCTCATGGCTATTGAAGAAGATCCTAAGGTAACCTCTAACTCATCTACTTTCAGTTTTACATTTGATGAGCTTCAAGAAGCTTACGATGAGTTGCAAGAGGTTTATGACGAGTTCGTAAAAAAATTCAAGGAATCGATTTTGAAAAACAAGAAAATAATTTCCGATTTGAAAATCCAAAACTATCCTCTTTCTAAAACTAACTCGAAACTTGAAAAGAAGGTTTGTGATTTACAAGAAAATCAAAAGTATTTTGAAAAAGAAAATGTTGATTTAAACAACCTTCTTTTCGAGTTTCATGATCATCACCACAAAGAGGTGAATGATCTCAAAGCTTCATTAAACAAAGTTGGGAAATCTAGTTTTGAAAATGGACAATCTTCAAAACCCAACTATGTGAAAAGGAACTTTGGTAGCTACAAACAAAGAGGCTTCCCAAGGCCCTCTAGAAGTAAAATGATTAGAAGTGTTTGGGTCCATAAAGACCTAATTGCCTCTAATGATATTCATGCTATTGCTTCTTAGATTCCCAAGGGAACCAAGATTTTGGGAGCTAATACTCATAGACCTGTAATACCCTAATTTTACCTGAGTATGGGCATATATATTATATTTTCTCTATAAACAAAACAAAATACAAATAAATGATAAAGCCTAATATTAAATAAATAAAACAGTCCAAAAATCCTAAAATCTATTATAAAGTGTCCATTTACATATAATATTCCCTCAAAAGCCCATAAAAATAAAATCAGGCCAAATTTACATGAGTTTCCTGCCCAAATCTACCTAAAATCAGGCAAAAGGCCCAAAAGAAACAAAATTGTGTTTCTTCAGCCCGCTAGAAAGGCCACGTGACAGTCATCCGTTTGTCTGTTCAAGCATCACGTGGATTGACTCTCTCCCTGACGTCATCTTCGCCAGCTATAAAAGCAAGAAAGAGTGTGTGTCAGCAATGAATGATCAATGAAAAATTAAATAACAATTCAGGTAATAATTAAAGTTAGAGAAAAGGGCTTACCTCGAGAGTTGAAAAGGACAATCGAAAGTTGCAGACTTGATCAGAAAAGACAATCGGTCATTAGAGTAGCTACCGGAGAAGAAAGAACGATGTCGAAAGTCAAAGAGACCGCCAGGACTACGAATCATCGCTAGAGTCTGGAATTAAGTTGTCGTTTCACGGCCGAAAAGGTATATCCTCTGTTATTTTTCATTTCCTGCAAAGATCAAAAGTCAGAAACATTAGATTAAGGAAAATATGTAAAAAATAGAAATGAAATAAAGTAACGGAAGGGATCGGAGACACATCTTTGTGGTGGCCGTTGTTTGGACAAATGGGGAGTTGAAGAGGGTTTGGTTCGGGTAGAGTAGATCTAAGTGGGGAAGTTGGGAATTCTAATGGATTAGGGTTAGATTTAGGGTTTTAGGGTTTGAAAATTGGATTTAGAGAGAATTTTCAAGTTCAAACGGTGGCTAGAAATTGCCCCGTAGTGGCCAAAAATCGCACCACGGTGGCCGGAGTGAGGTTGGGGATGACCGGGGTTTGTAGGTGGTGGTCAGTGAACGGCCAAAGGCCACCAAAGGGTGGCGGTTGAGGATCTGGGCAGCGGACGTAGTGACGGCCTGAAGCGGTGTTCATCGTGTTCTTCGCATTTGTGAAGAACACGTGATGAACACCCATGAAAATAGGTGTTTTGATCCATTTTCAAGGGAAATCTGGGTTTGGAGTTGTTTGTGATCAGAGAGAATAGAGAGTGAGAGATGGGTAGAGAGAGAGAGAGAAATTCTAAAAATGAAGGAAAAAGAAAATGGTGAAGCCGATGGGGGTTTATATACGGGTGCTTAAACGCACCATTTTGGTGTGGGCAGGTCCTATGGTCCACGTGTTTTCATTCGGGTCGGACCTAGGACCCGTGCCCTTATTTTGTTTTTATGCTTTGGGCTGCAAGTTCACAGTTCTTTTAATTCGGCCACTTCCTAATTGTAATTTGTCACTTATGTTTCAATATTAATTCAATTTAGCCCTTTTCATTAATTACTTAGTTTAATTTAATTGTCTAATTTATTTGTATGTTGCATGATTTTAAGATAAATCGTATAGTATAATTGTTTAGATAATTTAATCTATTAAGTTTAATAATTTCTAGAGCCGTAGTTTTAGGTTCTTTAATTAATTTAAATAATTGAAATATGGAGGAAATTTTAGAAAATAAATGATTATTAAATGGAAACTTTAAGTTCCTAAGTTGATTAGTGTCTCACTGTAATGAGATGTTAATCAAGGTTTTTTAGTAGAACATTTAATATTTCATTTGAATTTAGAACATGAAATTACACATAGCTAGTTAAATTAAAGTTTAATTAGGGAATAGGTAGGTTTAATTAATTAGAATCATTAAATGAATAGGAATATTGTTAAATTAGGGTTTAATATAGATAGTACCCAAGCAATTGGGTGTTATCACATAAGCACCCAAGTCTAACAATATTCATAGTTTCTTAATCAATTCAATTAATTAGATCCTTATCAAGTTAGAACTTAAAATTGATAAGGAAATAAACGGACATGCATTGAAAGCCTTTTGTGTTGGGATACATTTTTGAATATGAATCGAAGTATCTTAAAGTAATTAGATGTTTCCAAAATCATATTCATTTTGAAGTGTATTTCCTTATAAAAGGATACTTCCATTTGGAACAATAATTCATTTAATGATGAAGGATTGAATTAAATTTAAATTACTGTTCGAAATGCCAAAATGCTACTTGAAATTAATAAGGTACTGATAACGGGCGTTTATGGGGGGGGTGCTAATCCTTTTCCACACGTAACCGACTCCCAAACCTAAATTTAAGAAAAAGAATCTCTGGTTGTTTTTTATGGTGTCCGGTCTACAAAAGTGACCGGTGGTGACTCCAAAAGTATTTTTTTAAGATTAAATAAAAGGAAAACCAATTTTATGGTTAATTAAGTGAAAAACCTAATTTAACATAAAACCCCCAATTTTCAAAGATAAGTGAATTAAAATGACGAATACTCTAATTTCAAATAACCAATCGTTAGGCTATTTTCCGTGCCTTGGTTCAAAAATGGTCGCTATACCTTGGCGACTCCGCTGGAGATTTAAAATTGAGAGTCAGGCCTAATTAATTAATTTCATGTGGCATTTTTCTGTTTCGAACAATAATTTGAATTTAATTTCTCCAATAGTTGTTCGATGGATTTTTAGGAAGAATGAAGGTAGCTTTTGTGCTTGATATATCTTTCATTCATGCATAAGCCTTCTACCCGGGCTTTTCACCCTTAAGTGGGAGCGAGGCATGATTCGACGTGAGGCTCTCCACCTCTGTGTTTGGAATTTTGTCTTTCTTCTAGTATACCAACCTGATGTAACGTGAGGTTTATGCCTCCGGTGGAAGGGGCCGTTTACTCCTGAATCAATGTCTTGCTGTCGTGGTAAACAGTAACGATAGTTCGGATACCCAGAGTCTAGAACAAAACCCATATCCTGCAATCTAGAAGCCCACCCCACTAGAGCTAGACATGGACCTAAGACATGTGCTGCTGGTTTAAATACATTTCTCTGGTTATTTTCTTTGCTAAATATTATATGTTTTGCTGTATTAATAATTTTCTTTCCATATTAATTCACAATACTGACACAAGTTTTTTGTTTGTTCTTTTTGTTGTTTTATTTTGTTATTTTAAATGAACCATGTCATGTTGTATTATTTTGGTATCAGTTCGGGAATTAGTCAATTAGGAAGTATTCTATATGGCTGAAGGGACTAAGAAACTAGGAGAAGACAACGCCGCAATTTGGACATGGTCAGAGCAAATTCAGCATGTGAAGGGAGACAGTCTTTGTAAGGGTGACATACCACAGATGAATAGTTATGCCAAGTTAAACACCAACCCAAATGTTTTCTTGCTGGAGGTCAGAGCTATATGGGATCAATGAGGAAATGATATGAAAAAATCTTTCCAAAAACAATTTGGGCACATAGCTTTATTGTTGAGAGTTCAGATAGATCAAGAGATGCTTAAAGCAATGGTTCAATTTTGGAACCCTGTGTATAACTGTTTTACCTTTGGGCACGTGGATATGACACCTACGCTTGAGGAGTATGAGGCTTTGATACACTATCCTAGAATTCAGAGTGATAAGATCTACACCAAGCCTAACAATAATTCAAGATTCAAAAAGAAATTGGTGCTTGTAATCACTAATTTTGTCCAGGGGTGACCCATTTTAATTTTTTTAATAATAAAAGGCTTTCTATTTTATTGATGCCCAAAAACAAAAAACTAGTACTAGTAGTTTAATTAAATAAGGGCCCATATAATCAACCCCTTAGTTATATACAATTATCATCAAAGTTTCAAAAAATAGTATAGGTATTATTTTGTTATTTCCTTTACCATTATCATTTATTTATCCCTATTCTTATCTTGTTATTATTCTCATTATTATGGTTATAGTTATTATCTATTTTAAATGATAAACTATGTTAATTAAAGGCCCATATATATATATATGATATAATCATCCACATACACTTTATATAAATTAAACCATACATTATCAGCCCATATATATATATACACCAGCCCATGCATTTCATATAAATAGAAGCCAAAGTTTCTTTTATATATACAAAGTCCATTTATAAAAAATATGTTACATAGGGCTCGTTTGGCCCAAACTTTAAGAGCCCTAATCTGATAACCCTCTCTTTGATCTTTGTGCAGCCAATCTAGACCGTCAGATCTGGCCACAGATCAAACGATCCAGATCACGCTAAGGGAGAAAACCCTAGGGCTTCATCTTTCATTCTAGCACCGCATCCATCGTGACCATTGGATATGGTCGTCATCAACGGCCAGGATCAAAAGGAAGGGAAGGTTCCAGACCCGCATGCACCACACGTGTTTCACCCCAACTACCCCACTTGTGCGTGTGCAGCACCACCCGACTTCTCATCTCCCCAGTGCCACCTTCTCCTCCACGTTGGCAAGGAGAGCCATTGACCAGGCACCACATCACCGCTGCTTGGCCACGCGATTTCGGATCACCAACGCCTTGCTATCCTCATCCTTTCTCTCTTTAATCCTCCTCATCTCTGCCATCACATGCAAAGGGACAAACAAATAGAATGTTAGAGCCTCCCAACCTTGGCAGATTTACAGTGGAATATAGACAAACTCAAATGGCAACCAATGAGATTATTTCTTCAATTTCTATGTAATTCAAAAAAATTGTAAATTCGGTGCTATAAATCCGAAAGAAAGAAATAGTAACCCTAAGTTGGAAACAAGAAAATTTTAGAAATCAATAGAAAAGCAAAGAGGCCTCGAACATTCAGAGGCATCTTTTCTCCCATTTTCAATTCAAAAGAATACATACACATAAAAAATGTTTAGGCTTTACATTCGACGGTCCATCTCCCCGCGTCTATTGCTCTCCCTTGCCGATGATAAGTCTTTCTACCTTCGCTAGGTCGTGTATGGTGACTCGGTGAAGGAATAAACAAAAGGGGCTTTTGTTTTTTAAAAAGAGAGTTTTTGTTCCGGATTTTCAAAAAAGAGGTTTTTTTATTTGGTTTTTCAAAATGGATTTCGGATTTGGGTTTGGAAAAGGAAAAAGGTTAAAAAAAGGTTTTTTAGGTTTCCAGCGCCGGCCTTTCATGCATGTTTAATTTAGTCCTAAATCCAGACTTGAAACCCTATTTTTCCCCCTTTCATGCTGTAGCGATGTCCCTCTCGCTAAATAAAAACCAAGTTTTCGAAGGGTTTTAGAAATATCGTATTTTATTTAAGAAAATGGAGTCGCCACCGGCCAATTAGGTAGGCCGGACACCATAAAAACCAGAGATTCTGAAAACTTTGGGTTCGGGAGTCGGTCACGGATGGGGAAGGATTAGTACCCCCTCACCGCCCAAAATTGATACTTTAATAATTACCGCTTTATTAATATTAAACCTTCCGGATTAAAGTGACGATCAATTTAAAATTTGGTTATAAGTGCGAGTAGATTTTAAAGGCCCCGTTATCCGAGAGTAAACGCCCAACCACTATCACTATGCCTGATACTGGCACCGTTTACGCTCGGACAAAAGGGCACCGCATTGACAATTTATATATCTGTTATGCAAACTTTAAAAAACATGGAAAATATAAATAAATACATTGCGATAAAAATATAAATAAATACTAACATAATAAAATACTAATATAACATAAATAAAATACTAATCTAAAACATGCCTACATAACTATTAATTTAACACATAAATAAAAACAAATCTAACATAAATAAAATACTAATCTAAAACATACATACATAACTATTAATTTAACACATAAATAAAAACAAGTCTAACATAAATAAAATATTAATATAAAACATAAATTTAAAACATAATAAATACTAATAAACATACAAACTAAAAAACCCAATTTTAAATTAACTACTACTTCATTAAATCATAAAAACTACAATACAAATAAAAAGGAAAGAAAATATACCTAACGAGGAGCTCGAATGACGAACCCCGACTGAACCCCACCGAGATCTATCACGACCTCTCCAAAAAATTAACTAGATCGAATCCAAAATAGGACCTCGATCGAACCGGTTAGGACCGAGGGGACTGCCCCTTGGCCCTGGGCTAGCCGAGAGCACTGCTCTCTTTATGGCCAGCCCTCTTTGACCGATTCATGCCCTCCAATTGTGTGAATTGCCATGCCTATTTATAGGAGGTTTCAAGGGGTGAGGGAAAATTTTGGGTGACGTAGAGCTTTAGGCTCCACGCAAATTCCTTTTTTTTTTACTTTTTTTATATATAAATATATATTACCTATATATATTTTTGACTTTTTATTTATTTTATATTAATAATATTACTATCAGAATAATACTAATAACACTAAAACCCGGTCAAAATGAGTGATTACAGTTGCCCCTCTTTGCTTGTTCTTGTGAAACGAGAACAAAGCAAAGATCAAAAGCACTCATTTTTGACTACTTCCCAGTATTTGGAATCACGTGTTCTTCTTGAACTCTCCGCTCTTCCTTAGCTGAATCTTCAGGCTCGTAAGTTCTTCCTATATAGAACTTCTTCACCTTCTGATCTTGGAGCTACGGGCTCTTCCTATATAGAACCCTTCACTCTGAAGCCCCGAGTTATGAGTCCCTCCTATATAGAACTTTTCACTCTGAGACGGTAAAGCTTGGATTCCTTCCTATATAGAACTCTTCGCCTTCAGCGCAGCGGGTATTTTCGTTCTTGGGTGACGCAAGTATCAATGATCTCACTGCTTCTTTATCCAATACCTTGGAATCACGTGTTCTTCTAGAATCTTTCGCTCTTCCTCGGTCGAATTCTTTGAGTCTCCTGTTTGTGATCTCAGAATCACGAGCTCTTGTGGAACTCTTCACTCTTCCTCGGCCACATCTTTGACCTGCACGCACTTAGATATTAGTCTTGAGAAGACATTCTCACGAAAAGATTATATTAATAAATCATCATTATGGAAGGACAAAAGTAAAAATAAAATTGAATTTTAAGAGAAATATCCTTATGAAAGGATAAAATTAGAGATTTAAGAAAATCATCCTTATGGAAGGATAAAATTGAGAAATTTAGTTTTAAGAAAAACATCCTTATGAAAGGATCAGATTAAGAAATCTAATTTTAAGCTGAACATCCTTAAGAAAGGATTAGATTAAGAAACTGATTTTAAGGAAAAAAATATCCTTATGAAAGGATAAAATTGAGAAATTTAGTTTTAAGAAAAACATCCTTATGAAAGGATCGGATTAAGAAATCTAAGTTTTAAAAAGAAACATCCTTAAGAAATGATTAGATTAAGAAATCTAAGTTTTAAGAAAATACATCCTTAAGAAAGGATTAGATTAAGAAATCTAAGTTTTAAGAAAAAACATCCTTAAGAAAGGATTAGATTAAGAAATCTAAGTTTTAAGAAAAAAACATCCTTAAGAAAGAATTAGATTAAGAAATCTAAGTTTTAAGAAAAAACATCCTTAAGAAAGGATTAGATTAAGAAATCTAAGTTTTAAGAAAAAAACATCCTTAAGAAAGGATTAGATTAAGAAATCTAAGTTTTAAGAAAAAAAACATCCTTAAGAAATGATTAGATTAAGAAATCTAAGTTTTAAAAAAACATCCTTAAGAAAGGATTAAATTAAGAAATCTAAGTTTTAAGAAAAACATCCTTTAAAATGATGCCTCGATTCTATCCTTAAGAATTTAAAATCTTGATTTGAAATCGTGAGATAAACTCTCTTTTTTCTTTTTATTTTTCATTTTCATTTTCTTCTTTTTTCTTTTTCTTTTTCATTTTCTTCTTTTTTTCTTTTTCTTATCTCTCTTTTTTTCTTCCTTTTCTTTTTCTTTCTTTTCTTTTTTCTTTCTTCTGACACTCAAGTGCCTGTCTTCTTAACAGGTGCAAAGATGCACGAAGTCCTTTGATAAAGATGATGCGTGAGCATATTTTATGATGCAAAGGTGCAAAATTTTCTTTTTCTTCTTCTCTTCTTCTTCTTTCTTTTCTTCGGGGTAGGTAGGCTTCATCTTGTGACTACAACCATTCCTCATTCTTATGCCCTGATAAAATTTGCCTTTAAAACTTTATTGTCCCTTCTCTGTTTGAACCTTCTAGCCAAGTGCCTCGGTCGATATCAACTATTTGCTTAAGATTTTTTTGACTTTTCATTAGTCAAATCCTCTCATCTCTGTGTCACTTCTGGTCTCTTCTAATTTGAACTCCTATACGCATGAGATCTTTGCTATTTTATGGGCAATGATGCCCCACTCGCCTTGGATTCTTGTGAGCAACATATCTTGATTTTTCACGGACAATGATGCCCACTCAATCTTGATTCAACTCATCGTCATCATTTTTTTTGACCCTACATGATGAGTCTTCATCTATCTTATCATTAGGGCTGGCAAAATACCTTCACGCCCTGAATGTATCTTTAATCTTCTTGCAACACCTCGACGAGAACTAACTCTTGGTCCCTATAATAAAAAGGTTAGTATTTTGGAAATAAACTGAGAAATTTAGGAAAAAATGCCAAACATTTTTAAAAATTGATGTTTAGACGAAATGGTAAAGAGGAAAATACCAAACATTTTTGAAAAATGGATGTTTGGAGTAAACGATATGTATTAAACAAATTGAAATTTGAAAACTATCAAACATTTTTTGAAAAACTAATGTTTGGAATAAATAACAAAGATTAAAAGAATCGACAAAAATTTCAATTAATGTTCGATCCTAAAATAATAAATGTACTAGAAAATTTGTCTATTTAAAAAATCTTGCCTATTTTGGCAATATAAGCATATGTATGGTCTCCCCTAGTCCATTTAGGCTTTTGAGAGGAACGTTTCCCATACCTAATTTCTAACCCATTCAATGTGGCTCTCTTGATCTCACCACTCACTATGACCCCTATCCTCTCCTCATTTGGGTGTCGATCAGGCACTTCGAGGTTTGATGTTCCTTGAAGAAAGGTTAACCCTTATAGGTGGAATGTAATATGAAGACAAACTTATCAAACTTAGATATCCACATATGATCTGAATGGTCTTTGTAGGCTTATAATATAGGCTATGGTTCATGGTTATGAAAGAAATGATATATAGGCCCAAAATGAGTATTTAAGGGTGATGAAACCAAGGATCATTTCTTCTGGTTAAAATATCTTCTATGCGTTTGTTGATCAGAATGTGCTCAAACAAAAACTTCTTTGATTTATTTCTTGGATCACTTTAGACTGCCCACTTCTGGATTTTCACTCTGGAGTTTATTTCTTTCTTTGTAGCTTTGGAATCTGTATCTTGCATCTTGAATGAATGTTGATGCGTTTCTTATTCACATGTAATCGAATCTTCTCTTGTTATCGTTTAGTGCACTTTCTGATAGTGCTTTTAATCTTCATTGTTTCAAACTTCTTGTTGGCACACTTTCAATTTGGTTTAGCCAGTCCTTTTGAGTAAAAATTTCTTTTATTGGCTTATTCTGATAATTCTCTTGGTCTTCGCGTTTAGGACATTGATTCTCATTCCTTGCGCTTATTCATGGAGCGCCATCTTTGTAATGCGGTCAAAACTGGGCGATTTGAACAAAATCCTCTTCTTCTTTGCCCCAGTGTGGGGGTGATCCTTGGTTTGGGTTCAAATGAAAAGAAACGAACAGGCTCAAAGGGGGACAACAAATGGATATTTTCTATTATTTGCAAAGGGGATTGAAGGAAGGCCATTCATCATCCCATACATGGATATCAAAATAGTCTTCAGAGGGTAAAAGTTTAGGGTCAACACTCGATTCAAGGATCTTAAACAACAAGTAGATACTTGCATTCGCAATGACCTAATAATGAAAAATTTCCTAAAATGGGAATTGCCCATTATCTACACACTTGTTTTGTTCTTCTATCGGCTTGAATGGACTAGTAGATACTTGCATTCGCAATGACCTAATAATGAAAAATGGTATGTACATGTATGTTTTTTTAAAAATATATGTGTATATGCGTATGGGGAAAAAACTATCCCATAACAATGAACAAAGAATGCGAATATGCTTTCTGAATAAATAAAAATTTCATTACGAAAAAAATAACTTCATTGAAAAAAATATGACTTAGCTTATGGATTTCTTTTGCATTTTTCCCAAATGCACAAGGATCAACGAATTTGAATTGCCTTTACCGGTAGCCGTTTGCTCCGGGCTAGTTGCACTATTCCCCTGAGTACAATCAGTTTGTTGGATTTTTCCAAAGGATTTATTTTCCTTTGACCATTCGATAATGGATTTTTCGTGAAAAATTTAATTTACACTTTGTTTATAGATTTCTTTCGCATTTTCCCCAAATGCACGAGGATCAACAGATTTTGAGTTGCCTTTACCGCTAGCCGCTTTGCTTCGGGCTAGTTGTACTATTCCCCTGAGTACAATCAGTTTATACCAATTATGAAATTGGATTTTTTCCAAAGGATTTGTTTTCCTTTAACCATTCGTAAAAATGGCTTTTCGATGGATACTTGAATTATCCATTGCCTTAAATTTTACCGTGTTTAACCACGTTATGCCAACATTTCTTGCTAGACTTGTTAAATTCTATTGAACTCTTTCCAGTTTTGTGAGCATGAAAACTTAATCAACTTAAAAAAATATTGTTCTTTTTTCATCCTTAAGAAAGGATAAAATTAAGGAATTCTCCTATTTTCGGAAAAAAACAATCCTTGAAAATATAGAATAGAGAAAAACTTCTTAAGAACTATGAAAAACGTTCTTATGACTGGTAGGATTAAAATATCTTTAAAAAAATTTTGAGAGAGAAAAAAACGATCCTTGAGAAAGGACATGATTGAAAAATTTTGTTTTTGAGAAATTATTTTTCCCCCTTTTTGTTTTTTTGGTTCTTTTTTTGTTTTGTTTTGTTTGTTTTGTTTTGTTTTTTTTAGAAAAAAGAAAAATATTAAGAGAGGAAAGAAATGAGAAATCCATTTTTAACAATATCCTTATGAAAAGATTTAATTAAAAAACATTTCCTTTGAAAAATGTCCTTATGAAAGGATTAAATACTCATATTAAAAGATGTCCTTGTGAAAGGATCGAAAAAGAAACTCTTATTATTATTTTTGAAATAATGTCCCTATGAAAGGACTGAACAAGTGTATTAATGAAATGATTAAAAAAATTTTGCTAAAAAATATTTATTCTCGTGGGAGGATGAAAAAAGCTCAAAAGTGTCCTTGTGAAGGGACTGGATCTAAGAACTTGTTAAAACAAATTGAAATGTTCATTTTTTCTTTTTTCTTTAATCGCCATTATGAAAGGGATGTATTTAGAAATTTGGTTGAAAGAATACAAAAGTTCATTCTTAAAAAAATGTCCTCAAAAGGATTTACCTTTTCTTAAAAATTATTTGTGAAAGAATTTTTTGGTATGTGATTTTATGCAAATGAGATGCATGCATGTGCTTACGATGTGATGCAATGTACGAATGTAAAAATCATAACAATAATCAACAAATGGAAGAATGAATGCAAAAAAGCAAAAAGAAAACGAGTCAGTACTGGATAAAAATAATAAATACATAACTAAAAGGACAAATTAAATAAGGTAAACAAACAAAACAACCCTATTTATCCCGCCTAAAACACCTAAGGTTATCCGCATGGCTCTAAAGGGGTGGGTTTTCTATATGTTCTCTACATGCAGTTTTGGTTCTAGGGGTACCCGAATTGTCCTTGCTGTCCTCTACTAAGAGTAGCAAGGCCCCCGATCACCACCCATTATAGACTCCTTTCAACCGGGTTCAATTCAGGGGGACCCATTCACTTATGCCTGCGCGAAGGAACGATATCCTTACGAAAGCATAAGGTACTCGAGCTCAAGGTACTTGCTAGGCCTACACGGAGAACGATATCTCCACGAAAGCATTAGCATTTTCCCCCCATTTAAAAAACGGGTTTATATGCCAAATTTTAAATGCGTTAAAATAAACGCGCAATTACAACCGAATATTAATTTAATAGTTACTTTAATCAGAAACTTATAATATTATTAAAGTGATAATTATTTGAAAAAGCTTGACTCTCTTTATTTTTTTAAAAAACAAAAATGTCCCCAGCGGAGTCGCCATCTGTAGCGATGTCCCTCTTGCTAAATAAAAACCAAGTTTTCGAAGGGTTTTAGAAATACCGTATTTTATTTAAGAAAATGGAGTCGCCACCGGCCACTTAGGTAGGCCGGACACCATAAAAACTAGAGATTCTAAAAACTTTGGGTTCGGGGAGTCGGTTCACGGATGAGGAAGGATTAGCACCCCTCACCGCCCAAAATTGATACTTTAATAATTACCGCTTTATTAATATTAAACCTTCCGGATTAAAGTGACGATCAATTTAAAATTTGGTTATAAGTGCGAGTAGATTTTAAAGGCCCGTTATCTAAGAGTAAACGCCAACCACTATCACTATGCACGATCATCGCACCGCTTACGCTTCGGACAAAAGGACACCGCATTGACAATTTATATATATTTATGCAAACTTTAAAAAACATGGAAAATATAAATAAATACATTACGATAAAAATATAAATAAATACTAACATAATAAAATACTAATATAACATAAATAAAATACTAATCTAAAACATGCCTACATAACTATTAATTTAACACATAAATAAAAACAAATCTAACATAAATAAAATACTAATCTAAAACATACATACATAACTATTAATTTAACACATAAATAAAAACAAGTCTAACATAAATAAAATATTAATATAAAACATAAATTTAAAACATAATAAATACTAATAAACATACAAACTAAAAAACCAATTTTAAATTAACTACTACTTCATTAAATCATAAAAACTACAATACAAATAAAAAGGAAAGAAAATATACCTAACGAGGAGCTCGAATGACGAACCCCGACTGAACCCCACCGAGATCTATCACGACCTCTCCAAAAAATTAACTAGATCGAATCCAAAATAGGACCTCGATCGAACCGGTTAGGACCGGGGATCGCCCTTGGCTCACAGGCTAGCCGAGAGCACGCTTCTCTTTATGGCCAGCCCTTTTGACCGATTCATGCCCTCCAATTGTGTGAATTGCCATGCCTATTTATAGGAGGTTTCAAGGGGTGAGGGAAAATTTTGGGTGACGTAGAGCTTTAGGCTCCACGCAAATTCCTTTTTTTTTTTACTTTTTTTATATATAAATATATATTACCTATATATATTTTTGACTTTTTATTTATTTTATATTAATAATATTACTATCAGAATAATACTAATAACACTAAAACCCGGTCAAAATGAGTGATTACAGTTGCCCCTCTTTGCTTGTTCTTGTGAAACGAGAACAAAGCAAAGATCAAAAGCACTCATTTTTGACTACTTCCCAGTATTTGGAATCACGTGTTCTTCTTGAACTCTCCGCTCTTCCTTAGCTGAATCTTCAGGCTCGTAAGTTCTTCCTATATAGAACTTCTTCACCTTCTGATCTTGGAGCTACGGGCTCTTCCTATATAGAACCCTTCACTCTGAAGCCCCGAGTTATGAGTTCCTCCTATATAGAAATTTTCACTCTGAGACGGTAAAGCTTGGATTCCTTCCTATATAGAACTCTTCGCCTTCAGCGCAGCGGGTATTTTCGTTCTTGGGTGACGCAAGTATCAATGATCTCACTGCTTCTTTATCCAATACCTTGGAATCACGTGTTCTTCTAGAATCTTTCGCTCTTCCTCGGTCGAATTCTTTGAGTCTCCTGTTTGTGATCTCGTAATCACGAGCTCTTGTGGAACTCTTCACTCTTCCTCGGCCACATCTTTGACCTGCACGCACTTAGATATTAGTCTTGAGAAGACATTCTCACGAAAAGATTATATTAATAAATCATCATTATGGAAGGACAAAAGTAAAAATAAAATTGAATTTTAAGAGAAATATCCTTATGAAAGGATAAAATTAGAGATTTAAGAAAATCATCCTTATGGAAGGATAAAATTGAGAAATTTAGTTTTAAGAAAAACATCCTTATGAAAGGATCAGATTAAGAAATCTAATTTTAAAATTTGAACATCCTTAAGAAAGGATTAGATTAAGAAACTGATTTTAAGGAAAAAAATATCCTTATGAAAGGATAAAATTGAGAAATTTAGTTTTAAGAAAAACATCCTTATGAAAGGATCGGATTAAGAAATCTAAGTTTTAAAAAGAAACATCCTTAAGAAATGATTAGATTAAGAAATCTAAGTTTTAAGAAAATACATCCTTAAGAAAGGATTAGATTAAGAAATCTAAGTTTTAAGAAAAAACATCCTTAAGAAAGGATTAGATTAAGAAATCTAAGTTTTAAGAAAAAAACATCCTTAAGAAAGAATTAGATTAAGAAATCTAAGTTTTAAGAAAAAACATCCTTAAGAAAGGATTAGATTAAGAAATCTAAGTTTTAAGAAAAAAACATCCTTAAGAAAGGATTAGATTAAGAAATCTAAGTTTTAAGAAAAAAAACATCCTTAAGAAATGATTAGATTAAGAAATCTAAGTTTTAAAAAAACATCCTTAAGAAAGGATTAAATTAAGAAATCTAAGTTTTAAGAAAAACATCCTTTAAAATGATGCCTCGATTCTATCCTTAAGAATTTAAAATCTTGATTTGAAATCGTGAGATAAACTCTCTTTTTTCTTTTTATTTTTCATTTTCATTTTCTTCTTTTTTCTTTTTCTTTTTCATTTTCTTCTTTTTTTCTTTTTCTTATCTCTCTTTTTTTCTTCCTTTTCTTTTTCTTTCTTTTCTTTTTTCTTTCTTCTGACACTCAAGTGCCTGTCTTCTTAACAGGTGCAAAGATGCACGAAGTCCTTTGATAAAGATGATGCGTGAGCATATTTTATGATGCAAAGGTGCAAAATTTTCTTTTTTCTTCTTCTCTTCTTCTTCTTTCTTTTCTTCGGGGTAGGTAGGCTTCATCTTGTGACTACAACCATTCCTCATTCTTATGCCCCGATAAAATTTGCCTTTAAAACTTTATTGTCCCTTCTCTGTTTGAACCTTCTAGCCAAGTGCCTCGGTCGATATCAACTATTCGCTTAAGATTTTTTTGACTTTTCATTAGTCAAATCCTCTCATCTCTGTGTCACTTCTGGTCTCTTCTAATTTGAACTCCTATACGCATGAGATCTTTGCTATTTTATGGGCAATGATGCCCCACTCGCCTTGGATTCTTGTGAGCAACATATCTTGATTTTTCACGGACAATGATGCCCACTCAATCTTGATTCAACTCATCGTCATCATTTTTTTTGACCCTACATGATGAGTCTTCATCTATCTTATCATTAGGGCTGGCAAAATACCTTCACGCCCTGAATGTATCTTTAATCTTCTTGCAACACCTCGACGAGAACTAACTCTTGGTCCCTATAATAAAAAGGTTAGTATTTTGGAAATAAACTGAGAAATTTAGGAAAAAATGCCAAACATTTTTAAAAATTGATGTTTAGACGAAATGGTAAAGAGGAAAATACCAAACATTTTTGAAAAATGGATGTTTGGAGTAAACGATATGTATTAAACAAATTGAAATTTGAAAACTATCAAACATTTTTTGAAAAACTAATGTTTGGAATAAATAACAAAGATTAAAAGAATCACAAAAATTTCAATTAATGTTCGATCCTAAAATAATAAATGTACTAGAAAATTTGTCTATTTAAAAATCTTGCCTATTTTGGCAATATAAGCATATGTATGGTCTCCCTAGTCCATTTAGGCTTTTGAGAGGAACGTTTCCCATACCTAATTTCTAACCCATTCAATGTGGCTCTCTTGATCTCACCACTCACTATGACCCCTATCCTCTCCTCATTTGGGTGTCGATCAGGCACTTCGAGGTTTGATGTTCCTTGAAGAAAGGTTAACCCTTATAGGTGGAATGTAATATGAAGACAAACTTATCAAACTTAGATATCCACATATGATCTGAATGGTCTTTGTAGGCTTATAATATATGCTATGATTCATGGTTATGAAAGAAATGATATATAGGCCCAAAATGAGTATTTAAGGGTGATGAAACCAAGGATCATTTCTTCTGGTTAAAATATCTTCTATGCGTTTGTTGATCAGAATGTGCTCAAACAAAAACTTCTTTGATTTATTTCTTGGATCACTTTAGACTGCCCACTTCTGGATTTTCACTCTGGAGTTTATTTCTTTCTTTGTAGCTTTGGAATCTGTATCTTGCATCTTGAATGAATGTTGATGCGTTTCTTATTCACATGTAATCGAATCTTCTCTTGTTATCGTTTAGTGCACTTTCTGATAGTGCTTTTAATCTTCATTGTTTCAAACTTCTTGTTGGCACACTTTCAATTTGGTTTAGCCAGTCCTTTTGAGTAAAAATTTCTTTTATTGGCTTATTCTGATAATTCTCTTGGTCTTCGCGTTTAGGACATTGATTCTCATTTCTTGCGCTTATTCATGGAGCGTCATCTTTGTAATGCGGTCAAAACTGGGTGATTTGAACAAAATCCTCTTCTTCTTTGCCCTAGTGTGGGGGTGATCCTTAGTTTGGGTTCAAATGAAAAGAAACGAACAGGCTCAAAGGGGGACAACAAATGGATATTTTCTATTATTTGCAAAGGGGATTGAAGGAAGGCCATTCATCATCCCATACATGGATATCAAAATAGTCTTCAGAGGGTAAAAGTTTAGGGTCAACACTCGATTCAAGGATCTTAAACAACAAGTAGATACTTGCATTCGCAATGACCTAATAATGAAAAATTTCCTAAAATGGGAATTGCCCATTATCTACACACTTGTTTTGTTCTTCTATCGGCCTGAATGGACTAGTAGATACTTGCATTCGCAATGACCTAATAATGAAAAATGGTATGTACATGTATGTTTTTTTAAAAATATATGTGTATATGCGTATGGGGAAAAAACTATCCCATAACAATGAACAAAGAATGCGAATATGCTTTCTGAATAAATAAAAATTTCATTACGAAAAAAATAACTTCATTGAAAAAAATATGACTTAGCTTATGGATTTCTTTTGCATTTTTCCCAAATGCACAAGGATCAACGAATTTGAATTGCCTTTACCGGTAGCCGTTTGCTCCGGGCTAGTTGCACTATTCCCCTGAGTACAATCAGTTTGTTGGATTTTTCCAAAGGATTTATTTTCCTTTGACCATTCGATAATGGATTTTTCGTGAAAAATTTAATTTACAGCTTTGTTTATAGATTTCTTTCGCATTTTCCCCAAATGCACAGGGATCAACAGTTTTGAGTTGCCTTTACCGGTAGCCGTTTGCTTCGGGCTAGTTGTACTATTCCCCTGAGTACAATCAGTTTATACCAATTATGAAATTGGATTTTTTCCAAAGGATTTGTTTTCCTTTAACCATTCGTAAAAATGGCTTTTCGATGGATACTTGAATTATCCATTGCCTTAAATTTTACCGTGTTTAACCACGTTATGCCAACATTTCTTGCTAGACTTGTTAAATTCTATTGAACTCTTTCCAGTTTTGTGAGCATGAAAACTTAATCAACTTAAAAAAATATTGTTCTTTTTTCATCCTTAAGAAAGGATAAAATTAAGGAATTCTCCTATTTTCGGAAAAAAACAATCCTTGAAAATATAGAATAGAGAAAAACTTCTTAAGAACTATGAAAAACGTTCTTATGACTGGTAGGATTAAAATATCTTTAAAAAAATTTTGAGAGAGAAAAAAACGATCCTTGAGAAAGGACATGATTGAAAAATTTTGTTTTTGAGAAATTATTTTTCCCCCTTTTTGTTTTTTTGGTTCTTTTTTTGTTTTGTTTTGTTTGTTTTGTTTTGTTTTTTTTAGAAAAAAGAAAAATATTAAGAGAGGAAAGAAATGAGAAATCCATTTTTAACAATATCCTTATGAAAAGATTTAATTAAAAAACATTTCCTTTGAAAAATGTCCTTATGAAAGGATTAAATACTCATATTAAAAGATGTCCTTGTGAAAGGATCGAAAAAGAAACTCTTATTATTATTTTTGAAATAATGTCCCTATGAAAGGACTGAACAAGTGTATTAATGAAATGATTAAAAAAATTTTGCTAAAAAATATTTATTCTCGTGGGAGGATGAAAAAAGCTCAAAAGTGTCCTTGTGAAGGGACTGGATCTAAGAACTTGTTAAAACAAATTGAAATGTTCATTTTTTCTTTTTTCTTTAATCGCCATTATGAAAGGGATGTATTTAGAAATTTGGTTGAAAGAATACAAAAGTTCATTCTTAAAAAAATGTCCTCAAAAGGATTTACCTTTTCTTAAAAATTATTTGTGAAAGAATTTTTTGGTATGTGATTTTATGCAAATGAGATGCATGCATGTGCTTCCGATGTGATGCAATGTACGAATGTAAAAATCATAACAATAATCAACAAATGGAAGAATGAATGCAAAAAAGCAAAAAGAAAACGAGTCAGTACTGGATAAAAATAATAAATACATAACTAAAAGGACAAATTAAATAAGGTAAACAAACAAAACAACCCTATTTATCCCGCCTAAAACACCTAAGGTTATCCGCATGGCTCTAAAGGGGTGGGTTTCTATATGTTCTCTACATGCAGTTTTGGTTCTAGGGGTACCCGAATTGTCCTTGCTGTCCTCTACTAAGAGTAGCAAGGCCCCCGATCACCACCCATTATAGACTCCTTTCAACCGGGTTCAATTCAGGGGGACCCATTCACTTATGCCTGCGCGAAGGAACGATATCCTTACGAAAGCATAAGGTACTCGAGCTCCGAAGGTACTTGCTAGGCCTACACGGGAGAACGATATCTCCACGAAAGCATTAGCATTTTCCCCCCATTTAAAAAACGGGTTTATATGCCAAATTTTAAATGCGTTAAAATAAACGCGCAATTACAACCGAATATTAATTTAATAGTTACTTTAATCTGAAACTTATAATATTATTAAAGTGATAATTATTTGAAAAAGCTTGACTCTCTTTATTTTTTTAAAAAACAAAAATGTCCCCAGCGGAGTCGCCATCTGTAGCGATGTCCCTCTTGCTAAATAAAAACCAAGTTTTCGAAGGGTTTTAGAAATACCGTATTTTATTTAAGAAAATGGAGTCGCCACCGGCCACTTAGGTAGGCCGGACACCATAAAAACTAGAGATTCTAAAAACTTTGGGTTCAGGAGTCGGTTACGGATGAGGAAGGATTAGCACCCCACACCGCCCAAAATTGGTACTTTAATAATTACCGCTTTATTAATATTAAACCTTCCGGATTAAAGTGACGATCAATTTAAAAATTGGTTATAAGTGCGAGTAGATTTTAAAGGCCCCGTTATCTAAGAGTAAACGCCCAACCACTATCATTACGCCTGATACTGGCCCCGTTTACGCTCGGACAAAAGGACACCGCATTGACAATTTATATATATGTTATGCAAACTTTAAAAAACATGGCAAATATAAATAAATACATTACGATAAAAATATAAATAAATACTAACATAATAAAATACTAATATAACATAAATAAAATACTAATCTAAAACATGCCTACATAACTATTAATTTAACACATAATTAAAACAAATATAACATAAATAAAATACTAATCTAAAACATACATACATAACTATTAATTTAACACATAAATAAAACAAATCTAACATAAATAAAATATTAATATAAAACATAATAAATACTAATAAACATACAAACTAAAAAACACAATTTTAAATTAACTACTACTTCATTAAATCATAAAAATTACAATACAAATAAAAAGGAAAGAAAATATGCCTAACTAGGAGCTCGAATGACGAACCCCGGCTGAACCCCAACGAGATCTACCATGACCTCTCCAAAAAATTAACTAGATCGAATCCAAAATAGGACCTCGATCGAACCGGTTAGGACCGAGGGGACTGCCCCTTGGCCCTGGGCTAGCCGAGAGCACTGCTCTCTTTATGGCCAGCCCTCTTTGACCGATTCATGCCCTCCAATTGTGTGAATTGCCATGCTAATATATATTTTTGACTTTTTATTTATTTTATATTAATAATATTACTATCAAAATAATACTAATAACACTAAAACCCGGTCAAAAATGAGTGATTACACATGCATGTTTAATTTTTCCGTCCCTTTTATTGATATTAATGTTCATGCTTTATGTTGAAGATATTCATGTGTAATGTGGCCTTGATGCATATATGTGTTATGTACATGTTATATATATTATAGAGTTTTAATGTGTATGCATATATCATATTATATAGTTTTAATATATATAATTTATAGTTTTAATATATATTATAATATATAGTTTAAATATATATAATGTATGGCTTTAACATGTATATAATATGTTTTTTATGAATATATATATAATATATATACTTTTAATGTACATTATATGTCTTACAGATTATATATAATATATAGTTTAGAAAGATATATTTATATGTAAATATATATGCATCTTATTATATATAATATAGTTTCCATATAACGCTTTGTTTTAATGTTTGATGTTTGGGTGCTTTTTGTGTTTGTTAGATTAGGTCTTTTAGGATAGTTTAGCTAATTTAATTTAATTAATTTAAATTGTGCGCCCGGCTTATAGGGGCATAAGTTTTAAATTAATTAAATTAGATTTAGGGTTAGGTTTTGGAACCATAGTTAGATTAAGGTTTGAACTAGTATAATTAATTTAAGTTTATCCTTGGCTTATTGGGATAAATGTTAAATTCATTAAATTAGTTCAACACCTCTTAATTACTCCTTAGGATAAAATCGACAAGGCACTTAGATGGACACTTAATTCTAATCGCGATCGATTAACTTAATTCATTTTAAATAGAATCCTTGACTTATTGGGATACTAGTTTAAAATTAATCAAATTAATTATCGTTCAAGATAATTTTTAGACCCTTGGATTTTCTTTTAGGATTAATTAATTTAGGGTTAATATTAGATTAACCTAGCTAATAATTAGATCACTAATTAAACTTTCATAATTTGGGCCTTTTAGGATAGGACTTTTAGTGGGACTTTTGTGTGTTTTTAAGCCCTTATGTGGCATGCATGTTAATTGTCATTCATATGACATGTTTACTTTCAACTAATTAATTTAAACCGTAAAAAAAGAGGTATTTATTAATTTTGATATTTGTGTCGTAACAGTCATGGCTTAATGGATATGACCAAATATTTGAATTAATCCTTAATGTCCCAAAGTAAGTGATAATTAAAAATCGACAAATCATAACATCATATCTTAAATGCTTGCACCATGCATAAAAGTGACTACGAAATTCGAACCATAAATTAACACGACAGTCAGGCTTTTTTGATATCGGTTTAATCTATGGTCTGATGTATCGTCAAACTTATTAATTAAATGTCCAATTAATTTGAACCCATCAATTTGATAAAGCCCATTTCATTAAGGTCAATTTTCAATTTAAGTACACTTAATTAAGATCAATTTAAATTTCAACAATTTCCATCCATTTAAAAGCAACAAATATTTTGGTATTGATTTTCAGGCGTAATGGGGTGCTAATCCTTCACAACACGTAACCAACTCCCGGAACCTTTCAAAATAAATGTCTGGTTTTTATGGTGTCCGACCTACCTTACCCATGTGGCCGATGGCAATTCCAAATATTCATTGTTTTCAACAAAAAATGAATTTTCAAAAGAAATCCCCCTTAAACACAAATTTCAGAAATATAGGGATACCCCCGTAGTTTTGAACTTTAAAAGGAAAAAACGTCGCTACAGTATGGCGACTCCGCTAGGACGTATTTTGTTTTTTAAATAAAAAGAGAGTTAGGCCAAGAAAATATTTGTTGTTTTTAATTATGGAAATCGTTGTAATTTTAATTGACTTTAATGAGGTTGATTATTTCTTGAAAAAATGACTTTAATTGCACGAGATTTGATAATTGGTGGTCTTCAAATTAATTTTTCATTTAATTTCTAAAGAATCATCGACATGTGTTGCACCATGGTCATCAAGCTCTATACCCGAGCTCCGTCCCTTAAGTGGGAGTGAAACGCCACATACCTACGTGATTAGCCCTCCACGGGTCGATAATTCACTTTTAGAATCCACACCTTTGATATGTGAGCAGCCCTCAACGTCACTAGGTTGTGCTTTCCCTCGAACTGAATCCAATTTGCAAGCTTGTAATGGGCCAGAATTGGGGTTTTTGCTGCATTAGTAGGTAATAAGATAGGTTCGGGTACCCTTAATTATAACCGAACCCATGCGTGAGAATCTAGGAACTCACCACATTAGAGCCATGCAGATAACCACAACGAATTAGAATTCATGTGGTTAAAGTTTTTTGCTTATTTGTTCTGTTTGCGTTTATCTTTTCTCATTTCCGAATTTATTGTTTATCCTTTAACTAAGTGACACTCATTTTGTTTTCTGCTCATTTTCTTTCTATCTTTTTATTTTGCATATCTTGTCATATCATGAAGAGCACATTGAGTTAGGAAATAGTCTAAAATTAAAGGCTAGGTCAATGGGATATTTGGTCCTTAGCAGTGACGAGAAGAATTCCAATATGCAAGTATGGTCAGAAGGAGAGCAACTTCATGACGAGGACAATATTTCTGCCGAGTTTAGGTAAACAGTGTTAGCCAAAACTTTAATGAACACATAATTTAATAATGTATCCGAATTGAGGTTAGTATGGAGTGGTTGGTATTCTGAGACAAGAAATGCTTTCAAAGATGAGTATGGCGACATTGCATACTTGTTAGATGTTTTGGTTGACCAATCACTGCTTCAAGCCTTGGCAGGGTTTTGGAATCCAGCTTACAATTGTTTCACAATTGGCAACTTCAATTTAACCCCAAAAATTGAAGAGTATCAAGCCCTCATGAATTGCAAGAAGATCAGTGAGAACCGTGTCTACTCTAAACCGAACAAGAACAAATCTTTTGGGGCAAGCTTGGTAGGTTCTCGGACACTTTGCCATCTTGGTTTGACTATCAAGTTACAACTTGGAACAAGAAATAATACCTCAAGTGGGAAGGAATTCTGGTCTTAGTTTCGGTACATCCTGTCGGTCGAGTTCAGCGGGACCTATTTTCACTTTTGATTTATGGGTTAGTGCTATTTCCTAAAGCATTAGGGCTTATCGACCTGTTAGTTTTGGACTTGTTTGATCACTTGGGTGGCGGACCCAATCCGGTACATGTAATTTTGTCAGAGACTTTCCGGTCCTTGAGGTTTTGTAGAGAGCACGATAGGGGTTGCTTCCGGGGATGCCATAGCTTTTGATTGCCTGGTTTTACAACCATCTTTGGTCTGACGTCTACTTCTCAAGGACTATTTATGACGGCAAGTTCTCGCCATTAGAGGAATTTATGCGAAATGGGGATTGGCCAACGAGAAGACCCGAAGAGGTTTGGCTAGACGTTCTCTGAAATCTAAGGGAGGAAGACTTAGTTTGGAGGGCTCTGTGGCTATCGGCAAGGAATATCCTCTATAGATTCGGGAGCACTCTTGGGTACCTTTACTTGGTCTTTGGGGGCACACAACTTACGCACCCTTTTTGGTTTTGAGATAGTATGGTTTGAAGCAGTTTGTGCTAGCCACAAAATGGTTGAACGAGTTCAACATGGACTACGAGAAAGAGAAGGGTTACAAGGGGGTGGTGTATAATGCTTCTTCAGCTTGGAACAATGCAAGGCGGGTTAAGATTATGAACGCTCCTTACATGGTCAACCCTGAGTATGAAGAGTGGCGATTCAATCGTGTCAATGATAATGTTCCCCAATTAAACCCCGATGGTAGGAGGTCTGTGGATGAGATATTGTCTATGCTTCCCACTGAGGTCGACTTGATGAGGAAGCAGCTCGAAAAGGAACAAATGAGGTATATTCAGCTTGAACAGAAACCCAACCAAGAGAGGTTCAACTTTGAATTGGAAAAAACACAGTTCGAGGGAGTGATTAAGGGTCTACAAAGAAACAAAGATGAAGTGGAAATCGAACTTAAGTTGGAGAATGAGGAAATCCAAAAACTATAGAGATTAAACAGGAGAAAGAGAGTCGTGAAGGATGGACCGAGCGAAGGGTTGGAGCTCTAACTCAAAGAGGAGAAGGCGAGAACTGAGAATTACAAGAGGAAATATTACGAGCACAAGAAACAAGTGCTTGTTTTGACCCAAGAGATGGAGAACCTACGGACTTCTCACTCAAGGCAGTTTGAAAATGAGGGATGCCAAAATGAAGCATTGAAAGATCAAGTAAAAAGGCTTGGAAAAGCCTCTCTTCAAGCACAAGGGTTCAACTAGCAAGTTAAAAGCCAGTAGCTCAGAGAATCAGGATTTGAAGGCTCGTGTTGAAGATTTGGAAGCCGAGGTTCAGCAACTCAAGGACCATATAGCAAGCTTTAGGGGAGCAGTCCAAGTGTATCAGAAGTCGACTTTGGAGCAACTACAGTTCAACGCTTACACTATCTGGAGGCAAGAGCAAGAATTGGCACAATGGAGGGCTCAGATGCAAGAGGTCACCCAGAAGATATCAGTTTCTAACGGAAGATGCTGCCGAGATTCATGACTGCGTAGACGATGAATCCGATGAAGGAGAAAAGATTTTTTGGATCTTGAGGGAGATCATCGACGTGGGCGCTAGCTTAGGATCACATGCGTAGTTGGTTTTCTCTAATTGTTGTAACAAGACAATGCTTCCTTTAATGAAAATTGTTTAACGATGATATTTGCCGAACTCAGTGTTGCTCTTTGCATTCATGCCTAACATATTTGTTTGCATACTTCACTTAATTGCTAAATTTAATTAAAAAGTTTTTATTTCAGAAAAAGATAGCATTTTGGTTCTTTAAATTACAATCATTCCACACCCGTACCACACTCGCTTACGAACAAGGCAAATGGAGTAAAGTTTTGCAAAATTGGAAGCTGATCTAATAGGTTAGATGGAACGAACACAACAAGAATTGAGGACACCATCATCAAGTCCCAACAAGATATGATGAGAGAAATATCTCAGATGCTGCAATCTCGCCCAGGACAATAGCTAAGTAAGAAGGAAACCGTCAAGAATCTTGCCTAAAGCTCGGGAGACCACCCTTATGCCCCAATCTTTAAGGACCCTCTCTTTGTGGACCTTCAATGAACCTTTCATAAAGGGGATCTTCCTCTCATGTTGGCGCATCTACCCAAGCCCAGCCAGGTGTGACTTTCGGGAATGTCGATAATGTTAGTGATAGCATTCCAGATCTTGATGACTTGGAAAGACTGAATCAAATGAAAAAAAATTCTCAAAACAGTTAGAAGATACCCGGAAGGATCTTGAAGAAGAATTTCGAGTAAAGGAAGATGAAGATGGTTCCTATGGGTTAAATGCTAGGGAGCTCAGTTTGGTCCCAAACGTGGAAATCCTGCACAAGTTTAAGACCTCAGAATTTAAGAAGTTTGACGGAACAACCCGCCCCACTGCACATGTGGTCATGTTTTGTCGAAAGATGGTCGGCTTCACTCACAATAAGAAGCTTTTGATTCACTGTTTTCAAGACAGTTTGGTATGATCTACTTTAAGGTGGTACAACCAGCTAATCAGAGCTCAAGTCAAGTCGTGGAAGGATTTGGCCAAAGCCTTCACTGACCAGTACAAGCACATAATAGATATGGTCCCTAATCGAATTCTGTTGCAAGGGATGGAGCAAAGACGCAATGAGAGCCTCCGAGAGTACGCTCAGAGGTGGCGTGATGTGGCGGCCCAAGTTCAGCCACCGCTTTATGAGCATGAGATCTCTCTGATGTTCATAGACACCCTAAAAGGGATACTCTATGATCGTTTGGTCAATAATCCCATTAGTAACTTTGCGGAGATGGTAATGACCAGCGAACGCATTGAGGCTGCCGTCAAAAGTGAGAGAATTGATAGAGGGGATCATTCACGGAAACAACACAAGAAGAAGGACCATGAGGTTAACAATACCAATACTTTTGAGGCTGCTAAGAACTAAACTATCTCCCAACCCCAAGCTACAGCGGGGAAGTCTCGGAACTTCAACAAGATAGAAGATAAGGGACATAAGAAGGAATAGGAGAACAGGTCTTTCACTCCGTTACCATTCTCTTACAAGGAGCTTTACTCACAATTGTATAAAGCAGATTTGGTCCGGCCTTATCATGTCACACCCTTCAACCTGCCTTACCCGGTGTGGTACGACCTCAAAGCACGCTACAAATACCATGCCAACGTCCTAGGGTATTTGATTGAAAACTGTATAGCGTTTAAGAAGTTTGTCAAAAATATGATCCGGACTGGGGTATTACAATTGGGTGAGCCGAACACGGCCAACAACCCCTTACCAAATCATGGAGGTCAAGGCGTGAATGCTATTGAAGGTGAGTATGCCAGAGAAGTTAGGGGGACGTATCCGAAGTCCAATCTCTGTTGAGGTAGGTTTTCCAACAATTGTGCATGGCACGCCTCATCGACCGAAGAATAGTGGTCTTGAAAGAAGGTTGTGGCCTGTATTGTGAACATCATCAATCGGAAGATCATGAGATTCAGAATTGTGAGGAGTTCTATCAGTTGGTACAAACTAGGATAGATAACAAAGAGATGGAGTTTTTTGAAAAGGAGATAGGAAGGTGGGAATTAGAAGTCTATGTGCCGGACGCTCAAGAAACCAAGTATAATGTAAAAAGACCATTTTTCCTCGTTCTCAAGCCAAGTGAAGCAAGTGCACCAAAGGTGGCTCCTGAGATTATAATTGGTACCCCAAAATCCTTTCCTTTCAAGGATACACATATGGTTCCTTAGAATTGCACAGCAAGCATTTCAATACTGGGATCATCCAGTTCACGAGAGGGGGAGAAGGTGGTAATGGAGACAAAGCAGACTCAAGGAGGGCATTTGGAACCAAATACTGGAGAGGTAAACGATGTGGGGCATCTCACGAGGAGTGGTCGGTGCTATGCTCCGAAAAATCTGATGGCACCGGGAGAACAAGAGGAAAAAGATAAAGAAGTCGAGACTGAACCCAAGAAGATGTTTGGAGAAGAGCCACCTCCGAAGATTAAGGAGCCGATTATGAAAACCCAAGCTCAAGAACTTTTAAGATTCTTGGAACATAGTGAGTATAACATCGTAGAACAGCTTCAGAAACAACTAGCTCAGATTTCGGTACTCGATCTCCTGCTAAAATCTGAAAAGTATCGCGACGCGCTGTTGAAGGTTTTGAATCAGACATTTGTCACAAGTGACATCTCGGTTGGGAAATTGGACCGAATTATCGGCCACATCACTGTCGATAATTTCATCACCTTCACTAATGATAAAATACCGGGAAAACGTAGGGGGTCTACTAAGGCCCTAAACATTACCACTTATTGTAAGGGTTGCGTGCTACCGGGAGTGCTACTTGATAATGGCTCCGCTTTGAATGTTATGTCGCTCGCTACTCTACAACGGTTTTTGATTGACAGTTCGCATATGAAACCCTGTCATAACACTGTGCGAGCTTTTTATGGGACTTAACGAGATGTGGTTGGGAAGATAGAAGTAACCCTGCTCATTGGCCCTACTGAATATATAGTTAATTTCGTGGTTATGGACATCCAACCATCCTATAATTGCCTGTTAGGAAAGCCATGGATACATTTGGCCAGTGTTGTCCCGTCTTTGCTTCATCAGAAACTAAAGTTTATTATTGAAGGGAAATTGGTCACAGTGAGTGCTGAGCAAGTTTTCATCGCTTCGCTGACTTCGGATGCACTATATATCTATGCTGATGAAGAGGCAATGGAATGTGCTTTTAGGGCTTTGGAATTTGTTAACCAACCTTTGTCGCTGAGGGGAGCCAATTTCCTTGTCCTAAACTGTCAAACTGCACTGAGATGGTGGTATTTGAGACCCTTGGAAGAGGAACGACGAAGAAAAGAATTTAGGAAGAAGTTTGTAAGAACTTATTCGGCCTATTAGTGTGATCCACAAGGTCGACCATTTTCGACTTGGTTATAGGCCCAATTTCCTAGAAAAAAGACAAGAATGGAGGAAGAGACAAGAGCAAAAGAAGGCCCAGCTTAGAGGGGAGGACATTCCTTGGGCCCCTATAACCTATGTAGATTTTGATGGTATTTTCTTATCTGGTGGGATCTGAAACCCTAAGTTGGAAGTGCAAGCAGAGGGCCGAGAAGGCAAAAGATGCCTTTAGGAAGAATTGATCCGCGAGGCCTTGGAAGAGATGGATGTGAATATGGTTTGTGATGATGGCAAGACTGACCAGCTTTTGGCCAAGATTCGCCCATGCTGCACAGGTGAAAAGCTTGACAATTGGACCTATGTGGACCTGCATGCGGTTTTTAGGACTAAATCAAAGTAATTCCCAAAAAACCCCATTACTTTTTCCCAAAAGTAACGTGCATCTTTTGTAAAAGGGCAATTATGTCACTTTTATCTACTTTCAATAAAATGAACATTTTTTACTTTTCTTTCTCAAATGGCAAATGTATCATTCATTTTATTCATTATTTATTTATTTATTTATCTATTATTCGTTCATATCATAAGATATCCCTTTCCATTCCCAATGCACACTTTCAAAAATTTTTGCAGGCCTCTTAATATAAACTGTATGAATAATGTGAAACCTAATCCCGAAGTAAATTTCGAGCGACCCACGTGCTTGGAAAAAATCAATGAAGAGGATGATGAGGTCTTAGACGAGTTGTTAAGGATATTGGCAAGTGAAGAAAAACAAATCCTTCCATATCAAGAGAAGGTAGAGATGTTGAATTTGGGAACTGACGAGGAGAAGAAAGATGTAAAGATCGATAGTACCCTATCATCAGAAGTTAGGCAAGAGTCGGTAGAACTACTTCTAGAATTTGAAGATGTGTTCGCATAGACATACCAGTGCATGTTGGGTTTAAACATAGATATTGTGATGCACAAGCTACCTATAAGACCATAATGCATGCTCGTCCAACAAAAGCTACGGAGAATGAGGACATGCATGTTGTTAAAGGTCAGAGAAGAAGTAAGGAAACAATTTGAGGTGGGATTCTTGAAAGTTTCTAAGTACCCGGAATGGGTAGCCAACATAGTGCCAGTACCGAAAAAGGATGGGAAGGTGCGCATGTGCATGGATTATAGGGACCTTAATAAGGCGAGCCCCAAATACAACTTCCCTTTGCCCCACATTGATACACTACATGGAAACACTACGGGGCATACTTGGTTATCGTTTATGGATGGCTTTTCGGGGTACAATCATATTAAAATACACCCCGAAGACATGAAAAAACCACTTTTGTGACCATGTGAGGTACATTTTGCTACAAGGTAATGCCTTTCAAGTTGAAGAATTCTAGGGAAACTTATCAAAGAGCCATGGTGACCTTGTTCCATGACATGATACATAAAGAAATCGAGGTGTATGTGGATGACATGATAGCCAAGTCTCGGGATGAGGAGGAGCACATTCAAAATTTACGAAAACTCTTCCGAAGGCTAAGAAAATACTAGTTGAAGCTCAATCCTGCAAAATGCACATTCGCAGTTACATCCAGAAAGCTTTTGGGTTTTGTGGTGAGCCAGAAAGAAATCGAGATTGACCCCAATAAGGTGAAAGCAATCCAAGACCTCCCACCACCTCAAACTCAAAAGGAAGTCCGAAGATTTTTGGGAAGTCTTAATTAAATTTCTCAGTTTATCTCCCAATTGACCGGTAAATATGATCCATTCTTCAGACTACTCCGAAAGAATAATCTGAGAATTTGGGATGAAGATTGTCAATAAGCACTAGAAAAGATCAAAAAGTATTTGACCAAACTTCCGATCCTAGTAGCACCGGTGCCAGATAGGCCGTTGATCCTATAATTGACAGTTTTTGAGAATTCGATGGGATATGTGTTAGGACAACACGGTGAATCTGGCAAGAAAGAAAGAGCGATCTATTACTTAAGTAAGAAGTTCACCAAATGTGAAACACAATACCCATTGATCTAAAGGCTGTGATGTGCCTTGTTATGGTCTAAGAAGCGACTTAGGCAATATATGTTGTATCACACCACTTGCTTATTTTCCTGAATGGATCCACTGTAGTTCCCGATGGAAGTGCCGACGCTTACCGAAAAGATGGCCTGTTGGAAAATTTTATTATTAGAATTCGATATTGTTTATGTGAGCCAGAAAGCGGTGAAAGGAAGTGTGGTAGTAGATCTTTTCGCAAGCCGAATTATTACGAGCCTTTGGATTTCAGTTTTCCAGATGAAGACTTAATCTGTGATTTGATCGAAGGGAGGTCCACTACCGAGAATAACGGATGATGGCTTTATTTTGATGGAGCATCGAATGTCTTAAACCATGGGATTGAGGCAGTATTGATTTCTCCCGAAAATATCTACTATCCCTTCACGAGTAGGTTAGAATTCTTCTGAACCAACAATATAGCCGAATATGAGGCTTGTGCCATGGGACTCCAGGCAGCTATAGAAAAGAAGATCAAAATGCTCCGGGTCTTTGGAGACTCTTCCTTGGTAATCTAGCAGCTTCAAAAAGAGTGGGAGACTAGATATTGGAAGTTAATCAAATAGTACGATTTGATCCAAGATTTGGTCAAGAATTTTGAGTAAATCATCTTTGCCTCAATCTTAACTGAATATTATAGATCATCGACCGCGTGTAAGAGCTCAGGGAACAAAATAAGAAAATCAGTCAAGACATGAAGGACTTACAAAGAATTTATGATAGGTATAAAGAAAAACAAAAAGGGATGAACAAGCAAGATAGTTTAGAACTTGTCAGAGCAATTGGATGATATGACGAAAGAAAGGTATGGTTACAAGAAAATGTATGAGAAAAACCCCGAGAATGGAAAAAATTGAGTAATAAAGCCAAGAAGAAGTTAGACGAAGAGCAAGCTCAGAGTTTTGAACTAACAACTCAAGTATTGCAGTTGGAACAAATGGTCACAAGGTACCACAATGAAGACAAAGTCAAGATGGAGCATGAGAATGAAGTATTGCAGAAAATGGTGTCAAAGTTGGAAAGTGTGATTCAAGGCTTGAAAGAACAGGTTATGAGGGAGCACTGCACTAGGGAGATAAAACACTGAAAGGCAAGCTTGACGCAGTTGAGTTCACAATCTAGAAATAGAGCCATGGTATGATTAGCTTCAAGAACCAAGTATAAGGGATCGCCTAGTATGTGTGGATCTTAAAGTTGTAAGATTACTACAATTTTCGGACGCCAGCGTTAACACTGAGTTGGGACAAGCACTGATCAGGATGCTGAATGGAGTGATCAACTTAAAATCTAGGGCTAGTTGTTTTCTATAGGAGATTATCTTTTCTTTATATTTGGACCTTTTGGCTGATGAATGTTTCCTAAAGACTAGTTCCTGAACTCAATACCTTTTGTATTTTTGCATTATGCATTCCAACATATTTCATATTTCATTTTCATCATACATGTTGTTGATGGAGAAGAATTTGCATCCTTGAAGGAAGAAGTTAGTTCAAATCCAAGAAAATGATTTCTCGTCAGTATAGCTTTAGAAATATGAATGATTTTGTGCCTAGAGTGGACAAGCTTGAAGAATTCCAAGAACAACTGTAACATACTCTAACCACCCTCGTAGGATTAGGTAAATTACTATAATTACAATCAATGATTCATTCAATTAAAGATAGAGAATTCAATTTGTTTTAAGCCTTTCTTGGACATCAAGATACAATTAGAATAGATGAGGACCCATAATGCAATTGTTGTCATAATCAATACCATTTAGGACTTACTTATTCTTCAAGTAACTATTCAAACTAGATGAGAAGCCTATTAGATAATTTCAACATTCAATGTAACTATAAAAAATTCCAATAAGTGATTTACATGATCTACTTATGTGACCTTAATCAGACATATGTGCTTACAATGTTTATACACCATTCGGCTAGTCCTATATGTGACTAAAGCTGTTCAAGTCAAAACATGTGGTTTACTACATTTACATGATGTTAACTAGCCATTTTGAAAAGATCTATTTAACCATTTCATGCATAATTCAACCATGGAAACCTAACATTCGACTAACAAGCTAATAAGTTCAATAAAGTGCATACATGCTCATATATATTCATACCATACTCTTATAGATCATAGATGGGCTTAATTTATACAAACCATAACTAATTGATCATGAATATACATGCCTTAGGTGCCATCATCCTAGGAGAACTATAACAAAATGGAAACATACTCTTTTAAGCAAAATGTGACTTGTACGAGCTTAGACTTCAAGATAGTATCCAATATCAACTTGTATCGTAGAAATGAGACTTGAATAAGCAAAGCTTAGTGAGCGAGTTAAAGTTATAAGGCAATCAATACAATAAGTCTCAACTACGAACCATCAAATGGATGGTATGGTTCCCCTATCAATAGGGAACCATTCGAACTAGGCAAACAATATTAGGTGCATTACTTAATTTTCAATCCAATATCAATACAAGGTTTGAAGATTAGACATGCTTAATCATCCAATTCGATTTCTTTAGGCATAACATATCATTTGAACGCAATCAACGTTTCAATACACAAGCAATCTCATAAGCAATGTTCAATAGTTCATGGCATTTGATGTTTTCTTCACAATCAAGCAATCTCATAAGCAATGTTCAATCAATGTTTCAATATCAATAGTTCATGGCATTCAATTTTTCCTTTACTATCAATCAATGCAATTCAATGTAGCAATAGGTTCAACGTACATGAGTTATTAGTTCATTTTAGGTATAACCTTGAGAATCGATTACTCAGTCTAGATCTCGAGTCTCCAACCAAACTGTCACCAATAACAATAGTCAATATGGTACCAAGTACCTGGTCAAATCCCTCCTACTGTCGCCAATGTCCAATAACAATACTTCCCTCCCACTGTTTCCAATTAAGGACCAATGTCCCGGACCGTAGTCCACCCCGACAATGAGCTCTATAGACTCTATGGCATGCCAACTATATCTAAGACCGACTCTAGAATAAGGCTTACAATAGTTATCATTTTCAATCAATTAGAAGCATGATTCAATTCAATGTGCACATTTTGTGCCAATATCCCTCTTTCATTCGAATAGGGCTCAAGCCAATACCAATATCAATGTTTCAATATTCAATTAAGGTGTGTCAACAATATGTCTTTAAACAATGAATTGAATTACTTCTATCTATAACATCATGCTTCATTTCAAGATAGTTCAATTAGGCAATAAGCATATCATGTCAATCAATAGCAATTCAAGCATCAGAAATGTATATTTGAAGAAATGTGTATAATAATATATAATAATAGCTAATAACAGTCAGAAGCACACACATGCACTTATAGAATTCTATTCTTAGAATGATATTTTTGCACTCTACTGGTTAAACAAGTCCAGAAAGCTTGAACACATTTATGAATGGAAAAAGAATGAAGAGAATAAAAAAAGAGTTGTTTTTGACTGGATCGAGCAATGCGGTAATTATAGGGTATGAACCGAGTGATTTGGAAGAAATTTCATAACTTCAGACATCACCACAATATTAATGAGTTATGCTACCCATATGAGGGTTGAATCTAAGACGCTCTTGCAATTGATATCCAGGGCATCCTATTCTATTTTTCTTTCTTTATATTAAGACCTTGATTTTTTCGGGTCTTGTAAGGTATCTTTAATTGAGATGCTAATCAACAAACTGACATTTTTTTCAAAACAAAAAGATTTCCTTGTATTGATTTAGAGATAAAATTCAGAATACAAGATCAAGGATGCAAATGACAATCTGACATGGTAAAGATATGGCTGAGTATGAAAAGCTCATCTATACAGCATTTTTCTGGTCTGGAAGAGGAATTACCTATCAAGGGTCATGGTAAGGGCAATGGCAAGAATGCATATATTAGATATTTCAAGGAACTAAAGTAAGTTTTTATCATGCAGTTTTGGTTGGATTTGAAGTTAAAGAATGAACTTGATAAAAGTTCAGGGACTTGAGGCATTTGTTTGCCCTAAAAGATGAAAGAGGGGAAAATTCTACATAATGAGGGCAAAAAGCAAAGAGATTGGTGGGGCATCATTGTGCATAAGAGTTCAAATCGGAATAGACAAGAAGGGATACAGAACCTGAAAGAGTTCGACCTTAAAATCTGCTCAAATAGAAAATGAGCTTAAGAACATAATCTTGGGGCAAATTTTGTCGGAGCATGAAGATAGTAAGAGCTTAAGACAAATTTCAATAAGATCAAGCTGAACAAGATCTAATAAGAACAATCTAAAGAGATAATAAGAAGGAAAAGGGTTCAACAATAGAATTATTGAGCAAATTTTTCGAAGCGTGAAGATAGGAAGAGCTTAAGGCAAATCTCAAGAAGATCAAGTTAAGCAAGATCTGGTAAGAACAATCTCAAGAGACGAGGTGCCATTGCAACAGAAGCAAAAAACTCCACGGAGAAGCAAAGAAGATTAGAGACTATCCAAGTGGACCTCATTTGACGAAATTCATGCATCATGTATATAGTTAGGCATTCATAAGATAGGAGCATACTAATTCATACATTAAAAGCATTTTGTATATTTTTGCAGGAATTTACAAGAATTAGCAAAGAACAGACAAATATTTCAATCTACAACTTCAGATTGGAGAAGTAGAACCAACAAAGACTAGCAAAGATTTCAATCCGTTTGAAGAGACAGGTCTCAGCAAAGATACCAATTCTTTTGCAGAGGTGGATCTTAGCAAAGATTTCTTGATTGTTTGCTCAAGACAGAAAGTGCAGTGCAATCCTAAAGCCTTAAGGTCATCAGTAAGTCCTTCGGGCATGATGTTAAATCCTTCAGGCCATCGCCTTCGGGAGTGATGTTTGATTGTTTGCACAGGAAAAGAAGTGCATTACAATTCTAAATCCTTCGGGTCATCAGTAAGTTCTTCGGGCATGATGTTAAAGTCCTTCGGGCCATCGCTTTTGGGAGTCATGTTTGATTGTTTGCATAGGAAATGAAGTGCATTACAATTCTAAACCCTTCAGGTCATCAGTAAGTCCTTCGGGCATGATGTTAAGTCCTTCGGGCCATCGCCTTCGGGAGTGATGTGGTTGTTTGCACATGAAAGGAAGTGAATTACAATTCTAAATCCTTCGAGTCATCAGTAAATCCTTCGGGACATCGCCTTCGGGAGTGATGTGGTTGTTTGTATAGAAAAGGAAGTACATTACAATTCTAAATCCTTCGAGTCATCAATAAGTCCTTCAGGCATGATGTTAAGTCCTTCGAGCCGGCACCTTCAGAAATGATGAGAACTTTTCGAATCTCGTCATGGTAAGATAGTGGGGCATGGTATGAAAAAAGATATTAATCATTTGGGACCTTAGTTTCTTAAAAAAGGAAAAGAAGAAAAAAAACAAAAAAAGTTAAGATTACCAACTTGGAAAGCAAGATATATCAACTTCAGGCTCAAATGAAGAATATTCGCAATTCAATTAGCCACATATATGAAAAAGATCGATCAACAAAGGAAGAAAACACAAAAGAGTTGATATGAGCTTCAAATTGAAAGATCAAGATACCCTTGGATAGAAAAGGAGTGACCATAAAGATCTCAGCACTTCAAGCTGAAAGTTGAGGATATTCCATACCACTTCAATTTGAATTCTTATTAATTGATGATATTTCTTTTTTGCAGGTTTGGTTTTTCCCTAGAGGAGGAGGCGAATTGACATTCTTAACAAAGAATACAAAGTTCCTAATAAGAAGAACTCGCCCAAAGCTCCTAATGAGAAGAGTTCACCCCAAAGTTCCTAATGAGAAGAACTCACCTAGAGCTCCTAATGAGAAGAGTTCGTCTCAGAGGTCCTAACGAGAAGAACTCGCCCAGAGCTCCTAATGAGAAGAGTTTACCCCAGAGTTCCTAATGAGAAGAACTCGCCCAGAGCTCCTAATGAGAAGAGTTCACCCCAAAGTTCCTAAAGAGAAAAAATCGCTCAGAATTCCTAATGAGAAGAGTTTTCCCCAAAATCTCATAATGAGAAGAACTCGCTCAGAACTCCTAATGAGAAAAGTTTGCTCCAGATTTTCTAATGAGAAGAACTCGCCCAATGAATAAGGAAGAACTCCTAATGAGAAGAGTTCGCCATTTTGAAGAAAGAGGAAGTTCCTAATGAAAAGAGCTTGCTTGTTCGACGCCTTTACAGAAAGATGGATCAACAAAAGAGTGAGGAATGAAGAATTTCATAATAAGAAGAACAACTTCAAACCTCATAAAATGGAGATTTTCAAAGAGTAATTTCAAACCTTAGAAGATGAAGAATTTCATAATGAGAAGAACAACTTCAGACTCTACAGTTTGGCAGCAAGATTGAAGAATTTCATAATGAGAAGAACATCTTCAACCTTTGATGGTCAGATGGTTCGGGTAAAATTCGTGTCTTTGCAGTCTTTGCCCTATTCTTATTCCACAGTAATGAGCAAAGAGGGGCAGTTGTAATACCCTAGTTTTACCCGAGTATGGGCATATATATTATATTTTCTCTATAAACAAAACTAAAATAAAAATAAATGATAAAGCCTAATATTAAATAAATAAAACAGTCCAAAAATCTCAAAATCTATTATAAAGTGTCCATTTACATAAAATATTCCCTCAAAAGCCCATAAAATAAAACCAGTCGCAATTTACATGAGTTTCCTGCCCAAATCTACCTAAAATCAGGCAAAAGGCCCAAAAGAAACACATTTGTGTTTCTTCAGCTCGCCAAAAAGGTCACGTGGTAGTCATCCCTTTGCCCATTCAAGCATCACAGAGATTGAATATCTCCCTGACGTCATCTTCATCAGCCTATAAAAGCAAGAGAGAGTGTGTGTGTCAGCAATGAATGATCAATGAAAAAATAATAATAATTAAGGTAATAATTAAAGAGGGAGAAAAAAGCTTACCTCGGGAGTTGAAGGGACTATCAGAAGTTGCTGACCTAATCGGAGAAGACAATCAGTCGTTGAAGTAGCTGCTGGAGAAGACAGAACGATACCGAAAGTCGAAGAGACCTATAGGACTACGAATCGTCGCTAGAGTCTAGAATTGACCCATCGTTTCACGACTGAAAAGATATATCCTCCTTTATTTTTAATTTCCTGCAAAGATCAAAAGTCAAAAACATTAGATTAAGGAAAATATGTAAAAAAAAAGAAATGAAATAAAGTAACGGAGGGGATCGAAGACTCATCTTTGTGGTGGTCGTTGTTAGGACAAAGGTGGAGTTGAAGAGGGTTTGGTTCGGGTAGAGTAGATCTAAGTGGGGAAGTTGGGAATCCTAATAGATTAAGGTTAAATTTTAGGTTTTAGGGTTTGAAAATTAGATTTAGAGAGATTTCTCAGGTTCGAACGGCGATCGAAAATCACCCCGTGGTGGCTGGAAATCTCACCACGATGGCCAAAGAGAGGTTAGGGATGATCGGGGTTCGTAGGTGGTGGCCGGCGAACGGTTAAAGGTCACTAGAGGGTGGTGGTTGAGGATTTTGGCGGCGGACGTAGCGGCAGCCTAAGGCGGTGTTCATTGTGTTTTTTACATTTGTGAAGAACACGTGATGAACACCCATGAAAATGGGTGTTTTGATCCATTTTCAAGGGAAATTTGGGTTTGGAGTTGTTTGTGATCAGAGAGAACAGAGAGTGAGAGATGGGTAGAAAGAGAGAAATTCTAAAAATGAAGGAAAAAGAAAATGGTGAAGCTGATGGGGGTTTATATATGGGTGCTTAAATGCACCGTTTTGGTGCAGACGGGTCCTAGGGTCCACGTGTTTTCATTCGGGTCGGAACTAGGACCTGCGCCCTTATTTTTTTATGCATTGGGCTGGAAGTTCTCAGTTCTTTAAATTCGGTCACTTCCTAATTGTAATTTGTCACTCATGTTTCAATATTAATTCAATTTAGCCCTTTTCTTTAGTTGCTTAGTTTAATTTAATTGTCTAATTTATTTGTATGTTGGATGATTTTAAGATAAAGCATATAGTATAATTGTTTAGATAATTTAATCTCTTAAGTTTAATAATTGCTAGAGCCTTAGTTTTAGGTTCTTTAATTAATTTAAATAATTGAAATAGGGAGAAAATTTTATAAAATAAATGATTATTAAATGGAAACTTTAAATTCCTAAGTTGATTAGTGTCTCATTGTAACGAGATGTTAATCAAGGGGGCTTTTTAGTAGAATATTTAATATTTCATTTGAATTTAGAACATGAAATTACACATAGCTAGTTAAATTAAAGTTTAATTAGGGAATATGTAGGTTTAATTAATTAGAATCATTAAATGAATAGGAATATTGTTAAATTAGGGTTTAATATGGATAGTACCCAAGCAATTGGGTGTTATCACATAAACACCCTGAGTCTAACAATATTCATAGTTTCTTAATCAATTCAATTAATTAGATCCTTATCAAGTTAGAACTTAAAATCGATAAGGAAATAAACGGACATGCATTGAAAACCTTTTGTGTTGGGATACATTTTTGAATATAAATCGAAGTATCATAAAGTAACTGGATGTTTCCAAACTCATATTCATTTTGAAATGTATTTCCTTATAAAAGGATACTTCCATTTGGAACGAAAATTCTTTTAATGATTAAGGATTGAATTAAATTTAAATTACTGTTCGAAATGCCAAAATGCTACTTGAAATTAATAAGGTACCAATAACGGGCGTTTGTGGGGGTGCTAATCCTTCCCCACACGTAACCGACTCCCAAACCCAAATTTAAGAAAAAGAATCTCTAGTTGTTTTTTTATGGTGTCCGGTCTACCAAAGTGACCGGTGGCGACTCCAAAAGTATTTTTTTTAATAAAAGGAAAACCAATTTTATGGTTAATTAAGTGAAAACCTTGATTTAACATAAAACCCCCAATTTTCAAAGATAATTGAATTAAAATGAAGAAAACTCTAATTTCAAATAACCAATCGTCAGGCTATTTTCCTTGCCTCGGTTCAAAAATGGTCGCTATAGCTTGGCGACTCCACTGGAGATTTAAAATTGAGAGTCGTGCCTAATTAATTAATTTCATGTGGCATTTTGACGTTTCGAACAACAATTTGAATTTAATTTCTCTAATACTTGTTGGATGGATATTCAAGAAGAATGGAGGTAGCTTTTGTGTTTGATATATCTTTCATTCATGCATAAGCCTTCTACTCAGGTTTTTCACCATTAAGTGGGAGTGAGACATGATCTGACGTGAGGCTTTCCACCTCCGTGTTTGAAATTTTGTCTTTCTTCCAGTATACCAACCTGATGTAATGTGAGGTTTACGCCTACAGAGGAAGGGGCCGTGTACTCCCGAATCAATGTCTTGCTGTCGTGGTAGACGGTAACGACAGTTCAGATACCCAGAGTCTAGAACAAAACTCACATTATGCAATCTAGAAGCCCACCCCACTAGAGCCAGATAGGGACCTAAGACAGGTGCTGCCGGTTTAAATATATTTCTCTGGTTATTTTCTTCACTAAATATTATATGCTTTGTTGTATTAATAATTTGCATATTTGCTTTCCATATTAATTCACAATACTGACATAAGTTTTTTGATTGTTCTTTTTGTTGTTTAATTTTGTTATTTTAAATGAACCATGTCATGTTGCATTATTTTGGTATCAGTTAGGGAATTAGTCAATTAGGAAGTATTCGATATGGCTGAAGGGTCTAAGAAACTAGGAGAAGACAACACCGCAATTTGGACATGGTCAGAGCAAACTCAGCATGTGAAGGGAGACACTCTTTGTAAGGGTGACATACCACAGATGAATAGTTATGCCAAGTTAAACACCAACCCAAATGTTTGCTTACTGGAGGTCAGAGCTATATGGGATCAATGGGGAAATGATATGAAAGAATCCTTCCAAAAAGAATTTGGGACATAGCTTCATTGTTGAGAGTTCAGATAGATCAAGAGATGCTTAAAGCAATGGTTCAATTTTGGAACCCGGCGTATAACTGTTTTACCTTTGGGCAAGTGGATATGACACCTACGCTCGAAGAGTATGAGGCTTTGACGCACTATCCCAGAATTCAGTGTGATAAGATCTACACCAGGCCTAACAATAATTCAAGATTCAAAAAGAAATTGGCGTTTATAATCACTAATTTTGTCCGGGGGTGACCCATTTTACTTTTTTTAATAATAAAAGGCTTTCTATTTTATTGATGCCCAAAAGAACAAAAAACTACTATTAGTAGTTTAATTAAATAAGGGCCCATATAATCAGCCCCTTAGTTATATACAATTATCATCAAAGTTTCAAAAAATAGTATAGGTATTATTTTGTTATTTCCTTTACCATTATCATTTATTTATCCCTATAAGCATGCCTCGACAACCGGCGATAAGGATGCCTCGGCAACTTGTGATAAGCATACCTCGGCAACCCCAGTTGATAATGCCTCGGCAACTCCAGTTGTCCCGGCAATGCCGTCAATCAGGTTCCAAACCAATGAAAGGATCGAAGATATCTGACTTCCACCACCATTCCTACAAAGGTTGAAGTGACAAAAGCAAGAATATCAATTCAAGAAGTTTCTTGATATCCTAAAGCAAGTCCACATCAACTTACCATTGGTGGAAGCAATTGAACAAATGCCGAACTATGCCAAGTTTCTTAAAGACATTGTGTCCAAGAGAACAAGGCTAGGAGAGTTTGAAACATTTGCCGCAACAGAGGGATGCATGGCCATGTTGCACAATTGTATACCACCCAAGTTGAAGGATCCTGGAAGTTTCACAATACCTTGTTCCATTGGAAACCACTATGTCGAGAAAGCATTATGCGACCTTGGGGCTAGCATAAACTTGATGCCTAAATTGGTTTTCCAGAAACTAGGAATCGGGAATGCAAGTCCTACAACAGTTATGCTACAGCTAGCCGTCAGATCTTATGTGCATCCAGAGGGAAAAATCGAAGACATACTGGTAAAAGTTGATAAATTTATTTTTCCCGTTGACTTTATTATTTTGGATTGTGAAGCAGATGAGCATGCACCTATCATTCTCGGGAGACCATTCCTAGCAACAGGGAGAACCTTGATCGATGTTGAAAAGGGAGAACTCACAATGAGGGTGAATGACCAGCAAGTTAAACTAAATGTGTTCCAAACACTAAGGCATGCCGATGATCCAGAAGAATGCCAACTTCTTCATGCCAGGACAGAGTTTAACTTCGACGAGGAATTTAGTTGCCTCGGCAACTACATTGCCGATCAAGAGGAACCTGAGGAGTATGAAGAACTGGTCGATGAGGAAAAATAAGAAGAGGCAAATTGGCTAGTCAATCGACCAGGTACATACTTTGAACCACTGGATTACTCAGGTAAGGAAGGTAAGCTCGAAAAGCCCTCTATTGAACAACCACCGATTCTTGAGTTGAAACAGTTGCCAGAGCAACTAAAATATGCATACTTAGGAACCGATAATACATTGCCTATAATTATTTCCTGTAAGTTACAACAGGAGCAGGAAAAGAAGCTGATCAAAATGTTGATACTACACAAAAAGGCAATAGGGTGGACAATTGCCGACTTAAAGGGAATTAGCCCGGCAGTGTGCATGCATAAGATTTTGTTGGAAGATGATCACAAACCTTCAATTGAGGCCCAGAGGAGACTAAATCATGCCATGAAAGGGGTTGCAATAAAAGAAATCATCAAGTGGCTAGACGCCGACATTATATACCCTATCTCTGATAGTACATGGGTAAGTGCGGTACAATGTGTAACAAAAAAGGGAGGTATAACGGTGGTAAGTAATGAAAACAATGAACTCATTCCAACCAGGACTGTGACCGGTTGGAGGGTTTGTATGGATTATCGAAAGCTAAACAAGACCACTAGGAAAGATCACTTCTCATTACCCTTTATTGATCAAATGCTTGACCGTCTTGCAGGTAAACCCTTTTATTATTTTCTTGATGGTTATTCAGGTTACAATCAAATTGCCATAACACCAGAAGATCAAGAAAAGACAACCTTCACATGCCCATACAATACTTATGCTTTTCGAAGGATGCCGTTCGGATTATGTAACGTCCCGACAACCTTCCAAAGATGCATGATGGCACTCTTTTCAGACATGGTCGAAGACTTCCTTGAGATCTTCATGGATGATTTTTCTATTTTTGGTAATGACTTCGACAGTTGCCTCGGCAATTTAGATAAGGTGTTGGCAAGATGTGAAGAAACTGATTTAGTCCTCAACTGGGAGAAGTTCCATTTTATGGTAGATGAAGGAATAGTTCTCGGCCACAAGATTTCATCCAAGGGAATTGAAGTAGACAAAGCCAAGGTGGATGTGATCGAGAGATTACCCCCACCAAGTTCGGTTAAAGGAATTTGAAGCTTTCTTGGACATGCAGGTTTTTACAGGAGGTTCATTCATAATTTTTCTAAAATCACTAAACCCTTGTGCAATTTGCTTGAACAGGATAAAGTCTTCGATTTTGATGATTCTTGCACCCAAGCATTTGAAACCATAAAGGAAAAGCTTGCCTCGGCACCCATTGTCGTTCCACTAGATTGGACGCTACCTTTTGAGCTCATGTGTGATGAAAGTGATTTTGTGGTAGGAGCAGTCCTAGGCCAATGCACAGGTAAGACCTTCCATGTGATATACTACGCTAGTAAAACTCTTAATAGTGCTCAAGTGAATTACACCACAACGGAGAAAGAGTTACTAGCTGTAGTTTTCGCATTTGACAAGTTCCGATCCTATTTGATTGGTACAAAGGTAATTGTTCATACGGACCATTCGGCAATCAAATATCTATTTGCTAAAAAGGATGCCAAACCTCGTTTGATTCGTTGGATATTACTTTTACAAGAATTTGATATTGAAATTAAGGACTAGAAAGGAACAGAAAATCAAGTGGCCGATCACTTATCACGTTTAGAACGCAATATGGAGGAGGACGCGGATCTAGAGATATGCGATGCATTCCCGGATGAGCAACTTTTAGTTGCCTCGATAACCATGGATGCGTACGCCTCAGCAACCCTTGACGCGCATGTTTCGGCAACCCTCGACGCCTCGGCAACCATGGACGCGCACGCCTCGGCAACTCTGGACGCCGCAGCAGCCCTTGACGCGCAATTTTAGGAGCAGTCGCCACGACAACACATGCCTCAACAATACCCTGGTACGCAGATTTAGTTAATTTCCTTTTTGTGGTATTTTACTTTATGGTCTTACTCACCAAGGGAAGAAGCGGTTCCACCATGATGCGAAGCATTACTTTTGGGACGAGCCTCTTTTGTTTAAACAATGTGCAGATCAGGTTATACGCTGATGTGTCCCTGAAGAGGAGCAACAGAATGTACTCCGACAATGCCATTCTTCTCCCTATGGAGGACATTTTGGAGGAACTCGTACCGCAGCCAAAATTTTGCAATCCAGTTTGTATTGGCCAACATTGTACAAAGATGCCCAAGACTTTTATAAGCAATGTGATCATTGCCAGATGACGAGAAATATCTCTAGACGACATGAGATGCCGCTCCAAAACATCATCGAGGTGGAATTGTTCGATGTGTGGGGGATCGATTTTATGGGACCTTTCCCATCTTCATTCGAAAACCTCTACATTCTACTTGCCGTTGACTACGTGTCTAAATGGGTTGAGGCAGCTGCAGTTCCCAACAACGATTCCAAGACCGTGCGACGATTCTTGCAGAAAAACATATTTACACGGTTTGGGATGTCGAGAGCAATTATCAGTGATGAAGGCAAGCATTTTGACAACAGACTTATTGCCAAGATGTTGCAACGCTTCGGCGTATCACACAAGATTGCCACGGCATATCACCCACAAACTAACGGGCAAGCAGAAATTTCCAACCGGGAATTGAAGGGTATACTCAAGAAAGTTGTAAATCCCTCTAGAAAGGATTGGTCATTAAGACTAGATAATGCACTTTGGGCATATCGCACTGCATTCAAAACACCCTTAGGTATGTCCCCCTTCCGACTTGTCTATGGCAAAACATGCCATCTACCGGTGGAAATCGAACACAAGGCATATTGAGCAATCAAGACCGTGAATATGGATTGGGAAAGTGCCGGAAAAAAGTGTTTGTTAGACCTCAACGAGATAGAAGAATTCCATGCACTCGCCTATAACAATGCACGAATCTACAAGGAGAAAACAAAGCAATGGCATGTCAAGAAACTATTGCCGCGACAATTCACGCCAGGGCAACTAATTCTCTCATTCAATTCTCGGCTAAAACTTTTCACAAGAAAGCTGAAATCAAGATGGTAGGGACCATTCGAAGTTGTCAAACCATTCTCCCATGGTGTCGTGATAATCAAGTCCATCACTGACAAACATGAATTCAAAGTTAATGGACAAAGATTAAAGCACTGCAATGGTGCCCATGTGGAACGTAAAAAAGAAGTGGTCACCTTAGGAGACGCATAAGCATGCTCTCCCTTCGATATTTTATTTTTATTTTTATTATTTTCGATTACCTTTTTTCTATTTTAGTTTTTAGTTTTTTTCAAACTATTTTTTTTATTTCCGATTATTATTATATTTTTAGGATATATTTATTTTCTTTTTTTATCTTTTTAAGTTTAAGAATCCCTTTATACATCTTTTTTTATTTTCTTAGTTTATCTTTAATTTTAATCCTTATTTGATTTGTCTTTGAATTGTAGGAAAAGAGTTCAAGATAAAGAGGAATTTTGATCCAAGAAGGAAAACATCTTCAACAAGGAAATTAATGGGCTGAATCTAAGGCTTATATAAAGCCTCCAACTTACCCTAATTAAACCCCCTTTCCATCACCCTTCCCCTAAACCGAAACCCCCTTTATTTTCTATCCAAAATTAATCTCACCCACCATATTTACTACCTATCTTTTCTATATAACCCATCACCCTTAACTTCCAAGAAACCTATTCCTACTTTTCATCTTGCAACTCTTTAGTTTCTTTTATTTTCTTTTCTTTGTTTTTACAAAACTCACAACCAAGATCATCCATGGCATCCAAAATTAAATTTTTCGTTCATCCAAGTTCCTCCAAAGAACCAAGATACAAGAAGTTTGCCACACCGGTGGTTCAAGAAAAATTTTACTCCAAGTTTGAAAGCCGGACGATTTACGAAGAACAAGGATTTGAATACTCCAACTCTCATCAAGATTTTGGCCTTGAACCATTCATCTTCGAGAGGATTGCACATCAAAAGTGGCAAATCTTTTGCCATCAATCGGAACCGGGTAACATCTCATGGGTAAGAGAATTCTATGCTCACTCACCTAACCCGGATAATCCTTATGTTTTTGTTCGTGACAAGGCCATACTCATAAGCCCCGAAAACATCAACACCTTTTACGGGCTCTACATTGAGAAGGACGAGCATCAAGCATTTGTTGATCAAATCACGCCCAAGCAACTCGACAAGGTGCTTCAAGAACTCACCCTACCGGGAACTCATTGGAACGATGGTAAATACAAGGGCACGGTAAATCGCCTCCGGCTTAAACTTGAGGCAAAACTATGGAATAAGTTTGTTAAAACCTCTTTAATGCCCACCACACACAATACTACCGTTGATATACCACGTCTTTTGCTCATACATTCTATCTTGCATAATCGCATCATTAACATTGGAAAAATTATTTGTGATGAGATTTTTGTATATAGCTCAAAGGACAAGGGTTATCTTTTCTTCCCTTGCTTAATTTCCAATCTTTGCAAGGAGATGCATGTCCCAAGTGAGTCCACCGATGAAAAGGCCCTACCAAAGTCCGGTTAGAATCAAGCACAAATTTGAAAGCTAATGGGAGAGGCAAAATCCTTAAGGCCTCCAATTGTCGCGGCAACCCCTGCCGCCTCGGAAACCCCTAATGCCCAAGCACCTAATGCCCGGGCAACTCGGCCATCAACCCCGAGACACTTTGAAGCACTCTTACAACCATTGATGAGCCAGCTTAGGCAAATTGAAGACCGACAACTAATGTTCATGCGGTACATGAAGGAGCACAACAATGCAATCCCCAAGTTAGCCTAGAAAAGTACTCGGACAGCTGCGTGCCGTTCCCAATCTTTCCGGCCGAGATCCTTGCCACGATAACCAATGAAGCAGTCGCCACGACAACCGCAATAGATGATGCCGCTACAACCTACATCGTGCCTGCCTAAGCAGATGCCACGGCAACCAAAGCTAAAGATATCCCGGCAACCACTGCAAAAGCCAAAGGTAAAGCACCTATGCCCGAATCAACTTGTACGGAATCATTTTCTGATTTTTCAGATTCGGACGAGTCCACCATTGCACCAACAAAGACCGCACCAATTGAATCCTCCAAGCGAAAAACCAATGGCATTGATGAAGAGGACGATGAGGATAACCCCGTACGAGGATCGATTCCACCATCGGCAACAAGGAAACAACCATCGCGTTCAAGCAAGAGAATCAAGACACCGACCAAAAGGAAACTAATCATCCACGACGACGAAATCTCAGAGTAAGCCCTCGTTTGTATTCTATTTTTCATTATTTTTATTTTTCTTTAATGCATGCATTGAGGACAATGCCTCACTCGAGTTTGGGGGGATTGTTATTAGTAGTTACCATGTTTAGTTGCATTCATCTTAAGTATTGCATTTAGGATACATAAATTGCTTGCCATGCCTTTAGTTGGAACATGAATTGCCTAGATTTGATGAATATCCGATGATGACATTGCCAATGCACTTAATTGATAGAATTTTTATTCTAGGATAACAATGGAAAAACTTAGAATTTTACTATGATACTAAATTTGATGAAACACTGTTGTGGTTTGATTGATTTAAGGAACTCTAGTGAACTTAGGTTGATAATTAAACAAATTGGGGGATTAGAATAAAAATTGGATAAATGCTAGAGGTGCCCGAAATTGGCTCTAGCATGTGCTAAAAAAATGGATCGCTAGAGGTGCCCAAAACCGGCTCTAGTCGAATAAATTAATTAACTTAAGGAAACTAAAAACAAAACACCAGAGGTGCCTGAAACCGGCTCTAGTTAAAACATGTTAAAAAGAACCCAATGAAGTAATTTGAAAACCTCTTGTTAGCATAGAATCCGAAAAATCAAATTGAACACAACTCCGCTCACACTCACAAGCATTATAGTTTGATTCCGAGTAACTCCTAAGTTTTTCAAAAAATGAAAAGCCAATCATACTTTGTGCCCCGGTTCTGAGAATTGCAATCAAGTTCAAAGATAAGTTTGTGAAAATTAAAGTCTTGGCAGGTAATTAGTAGTTTGCATTGCTTGAGGACAAGCAATAGTTCGAGTTTGGGGGTGTGATAAGTGTTCAAAAGTACTATTTTTCTTACCCTTTTTATTCATATTATTGTTAGACTTAGGCTCATATTAGTTACATAATTAGTTATTCATGCATTAATCCATGTTTCCTTCCATCGTTGAGCTTGATTGCATAACTTGGTTGTTTTTGTGGGAAAAGATGCTGCTTTGGTGTGTTTTGTGTGTATGTTCAGGATCACTTGCCAAAACAAGGCTAGAGCTAGTTTCCAGGGCAATGCATGAAAGAGATGCCTAGCTAGTTGCCAGGGCAATGCATGAAGGAGATGTCGAGCCAGTTGTCAGGGTAATTGTTGACAAAGAATAAGGTGATATGGTAGTCGAAATTGATGACTAGACAAGCCCAAGATGACGTGGAGCAAAGCTAAATCCCAAAGGAGTTTGATTTCCATGAAGAGGTTAAAGAAGAATTAAATTCCAAGAAGATGTGAGAAGTTCTAGAAGGAATATAATTATAATAAAGAATTATATTCTTTAAAGATAATTTAATTCCAACTTAACTTCCTCCTCAAAGAAGGACTTTGACCTAGCCCTATAAATTATAGGCCATGCCATCAACTCCAAGGGGAGAGAGAGGAGAGAATTTTCGACAAGCATCAAGGGCAAGGAGATTTCGACAAGCTTTATCCATCCTTCATCTTTTTCTTTCTTGTTCAATTAGGTTCATGCTAGGGATTCTTTATCTTGTGTTTCTTTGGAACCTAGCCATGAACTAAATCTATTTGGCTAAGGTTATTGTGTCTTGTGGTTGTGAGAAACTATTGGATTTTGTTTAAGTAATAAGAGTTTGCACTTTCTATTCAAGGTTTAATCATTCTTGGTTCTTATTCTTGTTTGCGAGTGAATTGAGAGAGGATCTCGTAACTTCATATATTTATCTAATATCGGGAGAGTTAGATTCAAGAAACGAATGAATATGATCTTTATTCAATATATTGATGGTGAAGATTAATCCGGCTTAAGAATAAGTTAAGGATTTCAACGGCTAAGAGGAGCGCAAGATTGGTTGTTGTTCAGCCTTGATTCACGCAGGGATGTATTATCAAGGCATGCACAAGTAGCTAGAGTTTCAACTTAGGGATAAGAAGAAACCATTGAAGAACGCTCTGCTGAACCTTGAAGTTGCTGCTCAGATGCCCAAGTAGTTTCCTAGGCAACCATTGATTAGTTGCCAAGGCAACCCCGTTGTGCAAGTTGCCACGGCAACTGAGTTGCCCTTGCACTCTTTTATCAAGACGATCCAATCGGCTATCACACCTCAACTCACGATAACCTGGCCTATCTCTCTCATTTAATTACATCATTTTTTTACTTATTTGCTTTCTAGATTAGTTATTAGTTAAAACTCCTATAACCTTCTATTTGTGTTTTTACTCTTTATAGTGCAAGAGATTAGATTCTTGAAGTGGCACCAATCCCTGTGGAGACAATATCTTTTATAATATAACTTGTGACGTGTACACTTGCACAATTGCGGAGCACTTATTACGCGCAACACTTATCTTGTTATTATTCTCATTATTATGGTTATAGTTATTATTTATTTTAAATTATAAACTATGTTAATTAATGGCCCATCTATATATGATATAATCATCCACATACACTTTATATAAATTAAACCATACATTATCAGCCCATATATATGTGTGTGTGTGTATACACACCAGCCCATGCATTTCATATAAATAAAAGCCCAAGTTTCTTTTATATATACAAAGTCCATTTACAAAAAAATATGTTACATAGGGCTCGTTTGGCCCAAACCTTAGGAGCCCTAATCTGATAACCCTCTCTTTCATATTTGTACAACCAAATCTAGAATGTCAGATTTGGCCACAGATTGAACGATCCAGATCACGCTAAGTGAGAAAACCCTAGGGCTTCATCCTTTATTCTATTGCATCAGGATCGTCATCAACGGCTAGGATCAAAGGGAAGTAAGGTTCCAGACCTGCACGCACCACATGCGCGTCACCCTAGCTACACCACTCGCGCGTGAGCAGCACCGCCTGACTCTTCATCTCCCCAGTGCCACCTTCGCCTCCATGTTGGCAGGGAGAGCCACTGACCAGGCACCACATCAGTACTGCATTGAAAACCTTTTATGTTGGGATACATTTTTAATAATGAATCGAAGTATCCTAAAGTAAATGGATATTTCCAAACTCATATTCATTTTAAAATGTATTTCCTTATAAAAGGATACTTCCACTTGGAACTAACATTCATTTAATGATCAAGGATTGAATTAAATTTAATTTACTATTCGAAATGCCAAAATGTTACTTGAAATTAATAAGGCACTGATAACGAGCGTTTGTGGGGGGTGCTAATCCTTCCCCACACGTAACTGACCCCCGAACACAAAATTTAAGAAAAAGAATCTCTGGTTATTTTTTTATGTTGTCCGGTCTACCAAAGTGACCGGTGTTGACTCCAAAAGTATTTTTTTAAGATTAAATAAAAGGAAAATCAATTTTATAGTTAATTAAGTGAAAAACTTGATTTAACATAAAAAAACCCCAATTTTCAAAAATAAATGAATTAAAATGACAAAAACCCTAATTTCAAATAACCAATCATCATGTTATTTTCCACGCCTCGGTTCAAAAATGGTCACTACAGGACCCAAAATGATTTTGGTACCAAAAATCAAGACTTAATCTTTGTTTGTTGGGGGAGCATTGCTAAAAGGCCAAAGTTACGTGTCCAAATTCATGGTACCTTGATAGTGGATGCTCAAGACATATGTAACACCCTAAAATGGGCCTAGTAGAATTAAGCAAATGGAATCAAATTACATTTCAATGTCCTATATACATAACATCTATCATTAATTAAGTGACTAAATTAGAATGATTTGAGAAGGAAGTGGCTGAAACACTAAACACCAATTATAAATGTTGTTAAAACATTGGTTATGCATGTAAAATGGAAAGTCAATGAGGGATATTACACACATCATAATGAGAAAGATGGAGAGCCATGAACCGGCCATTTAGAAAAAGAGATAATTCCATTGAATCATCTTCACCATAGGCACCCGAAAAAAGGGTGAGAAAGAGAGTTTAGGAGAGTTTGATGTTTGCTAAAGGGAAATTGGCTGAATTTGGAGGCTTTGCTAACTCACCCTTGCGTGTAGATTGTAATTAAGGAAAGGGGTAAGTTTTCTTGTTGTATTTTAATTAATGGCATGGAATGACATTAGTGTACAAAAATCCTGTTAGCAAACTCTTTGTGTTTTGATGTTCTGTATGTATGAATTTCCTATGATGGGTAGTCGAGTGATGCATGCTTGGGTAAGATCTTGGTTGAATGTGAAATTGTTGGTTGGGTGTTTCTTGAATCGAATCAAATTTGGCCTTTGGAATGTATGATTGGCAATTTTAATTTAGGATCATTTCGGAACTAGCATGGAACCATATGAATGTTCTGAGTATAACTTTGTGTAGTAGACTGCTTTGTCATAGGAATTGGCTGAATTTATTATGGATAAAGTGAGTACATTGAGATGATAATTTAATCCCAAAGAGGTGAATCGATCTTGCTAAATTGTTGTATAAAAACTGTAAAGAGATAGGATGTATAAGATTAACTATAACCAGTTTTTGGGTTGTTTGTGTTCTAGAGTAAAGTATGGTATGGTTAAGAAATAGTTAGGCTGATTGATATGGTTAATTAAAAGTTATTGTTGTGATTGTTGTAATTTGAAATCAAGAAAGAGGGTTACACAGAATAAGGGGACTGAGTTGAATGCTGGAAATGTAATAAATGAATTTAACATGGTTGAACAAGTTAAGGATTTCCACATGAAAATGGTATTATATATTTATGAACCAAAGAGAAACCGACTGGACATGTTTAAATTATATGAGTAAGAATAGTATAATGAAAGTGGTATAATCAGTAGGCAGTTAGATATATATATATACATTTGATTATGAATTTGCAAATGAATGTCTTGAGTAAAACAAAACTTATGAAGCTGTGTGTGATCAATGGATGGGCAAATAGTCGATATTAAATAAATTCTAATGTATAACTATATTGTATTATTAATAGATAAAAAGGGAGTCGATCAAGTCGACGAAAGATTGAAGGGAATCGTGATAAGAGATTCAGAACAACGAAATTAACCTGTGAGTGTAGTTAAGGGTACGGGAAAGGCTACCAACCTCCCTAAGCCACTTTTGTGTAATTCTATGCCTAATGATAGATTTAATTTCGAATTTGCTTCTGTGCTAGCTTGGATGCCAGGTAAGTCCATGGTAGACATTATACATAAGCTTGATTGTGAGTTTGAAACTTGTTTATGATTGGTGCTTATGCTATGAAACAATTCGAATGGATATGAGTTAGGTTGATCGATTAATGGTTGTAAATAAGTCTTCTTCATGAAGTTCGAGTGAAACATGAAATGTAACATGTTAAAAATCTCTATGCTGATTTCTATGAAGAATAATGCATGAACCTTGAGATATAAATGAAAGAATGTATGATTGAGAATACAAGTGAAATTTGGGTTATTGAGCCATTCGAATAAACCTTTATGAATTTGAAAATGTACCAAGATGAATATGTGGCCCTGATTCGAATAGAAGGGTAATGATTTTTTATATGAATTAAATGTGATGAGAATAAGTAATATGTTTAATAATTTGGTACAACCTTGGTCTCGAATCGGTCTTAGGTATAATTGGCATGCCATAAAGTCCAGAGCTCAGTGTTTAGGGTGGACTACGGTCCGGGATAGTGGTCCCTATTTGGCGACAGTAGGAGGGAAGTATTTGTGGTCACTTGGAGATAGTATGAGGGATTGAACGGTACTATATGTGCCATATTTTATATAAGGGCGACAGTTGGTTGGGGATTCGCGTACCTAGACTAGGATTGGAAACTCAAGGCTAAATAAAATACTGTAATAATGGGAGGTTGCTATATATATTAAGTAAGTTAAATGTATGAAAATGACTAAGATATATATATGTTATGACTCTATTGGATATATTGTTATGTTGTGTGCTATGTGGTATAAGAAAAATGATTGAGTTAATAGGATGAAAATTAGATACAAGTGATGACCTTAATTCTCTTGACTATTTCGATTTCATTTTGGATCCCATTGAAACTATAGAGAGTGTGTAATAGATGCCATAAATATACACATATAATTAGACTACAATTTATAGATTAATGGAATTGGTGGGAGAACTAAGTATCTACAATCTATAGTTTCGGCAATACACAAACTAGGAATTTCTTTTAAAAGTTGATTAGTTGTTTGATATTATGTCTTATAGCTTAGATGTTCAGTAATATAATTACCTCACTAAGCTTAAAGCTTATTTGTTGATCTCTAATTCCTTTCAGGTTGATTTCTGAAGCCTTAGTCTTTGAAGCTTAAGGTGGATCACAAGGGTTGCTAAGAGTATGTTTTGTTTATTCTAAGTATAAACTCCTAGGAAATGTGGCACTTGATATTTTGTTACACTTTAGTTATGATATTTTGGGCATGTAAAACTTAAACTTAAGTTATGGCTATAAATATTAAACCATGATTGTGTGATGGATGTGAATGGTGTTTAGATGAATGCTTGATGGATGCCATATGCATAGGTTCTAGTAGTTTAGAAACATAACCTTACTTGGGTTGGAATGTAAAATACTTACTTTCTTTTGAAATCAAAATGATCTTAGATGGATTTAGCACTCGGATCTCTCATGATTATATTAATAGAGAGGATTGGAATGGAATAAAGATGTTATAATAGGTTAAATTAAAATTTGACTAAGTTGCTATTGAAATTTATTGGTTAAGTTAATGGAGCTAAGAACTTGTGAATCCTTGATATACATGTATAATTTCACGATTAGGAAATCCATGATATGCTTAGGTAGATGTTCGGATACCATCTTGGTTAACATGATGGTTGTTTAGTTTGACTTTTGCTATCTTCACTCGACCAAATTTTTAAATCGAGTGTAGGATGTTTCAACATATGACCGGTGACGAGTCAATTCTTGGAGCTAAAACCAAAGAGTGGAGGAGTAGTGACTTTTGGTGACAACTCCAAAGGTCACATTGAAGGAATTGGTTCCATTGGTAATCACTCTTTTATTCTTATAGATAATGTTTTGTATGTCAACGATCTAAAACATAATCTTTTGAGCATTAGTCAATTATGTGATAAAGGTTTCAATGTTCTTTTTTGATTTAAATGGTTGCAAAATTTTGAACATTGAAACAAAAAAAATAGTGCTCATTGGCCATCGCATAGGAAACATTTACATGGTGCATTTAGATGACATTCACATTTCAAATGCATGTTTTGTTGCAAAAGATGAACATGACTCATGGATATGACATAGAAAACTAGGGCATGCAAGAATGAGTGCTTTAGAAAAATTGGTTCCAAAAGATCTAGTAAGAGGTTTGCCGAAAATAAAGTTATCTCTTGATAAAAATTGTGATGCTTATGCAAAAGGCAAACACAAAAGAGTTTCTTTTAAACCTATTAATGACGTTTCTACTGGTAGAGTTTTACAATTGATCCACATGGATCTTTTTGGCCCAATTAGAACTATGAGCTTGGGTGGAAAATCATATGCATTTGTTTTAGTAGATGATTACTCTAGATATCCTTGGGTTCTATTCTTAAGTACCAAGGATGAGGCTTTAGAAAAATTCATCACATTTTCAAAAATTACTCAAAATGATATTGGTCAATCTATTTCTCATATTAGAAGTGACCATGGTACCAAATTTTAAAATTTAGGTTTTGAGGATTTTTGTAACTCAAATGGTATAAGCCACAATTTTTTTGCTCCTCACACTCCTCAACAAAATGGGGTTGTTGAGAGGAAAAATCAAACTTTATAAGAAATGGCTAGACCATGCTTTGTGAAAACAATTTGCCAAAGTATTTTTGGGCGGAAGCCACTAATACGGCTTTCTATATTGTTAACCGAGTAATGATTAGGCCAATTTTAAAGAAAAATCCTTATGAGATTTTAAAATCCAAAAGGCCTAACATTAGATATTTTCATCCTTTTGGGTGTAAATGTTTTGTTGTAAATAATGGAAAAGACAATTTAGGCAAATTTGATGCAAAAAATGATGAAGCTATTTTCTTAGGGTATTCTTTAAACTCTAAAGCCTATCGTGCATTTAATAAGAGAACATTGGTTGTTGAAGAGTCTATACATATGGTTTTCTATGATAACCTCCTTCCGAGGAAGGATTCTTGTGATGATGATGAGGTAGGAATCTTTGAAGCCAATAATGGTGGGCAATCATCAGAGGTGGATGAAGTTCCAACCAAAGAAGAAGAAGCATAAAATCCTCCCCTGGAGTCCTTGAAGGACATGAATATAGAGGAAAAAGATGTGAGCTACCTAAGGGAGTTCAACTATGTCAAAGGTGGTGAGATTTTGGGTGATCCATCCAAAGGGGTAACCACTAGACTCTATCTCAAAAATGCTTGTAATGTTGCTTTTATCCCATTCATTGAGCCTAAAAGTATCAAAGAAGCATTAAAAGATGATTATTGGATATTGGCTATGCAAGAGGAATTAAATTAATTTGAGAGAAGTCAAGTTTAGACATTAGTTGATAGGCCTAGTAATAAGTCTACCATAGGAACTAAATGGGATTTTAGAAACAAACTAGATGAGAGTGGTAACATAGTGAGAAAAAAGGCTAGACTTGTTGCTCAAGGTTACACTGAAGAAGAATGAATCAATTTTGATGAAACCTATGCACCTGTAGCTAGAATGTAACCTATTATGATGCTTTTTGCATTTGCATGTTATCATGAATTCAGCTTTTTCAAATGAATGTCAAAAGTTCTTTTCTAAATGGTTTTATTAATGAAGAGGCGTATGTACAACAACCACCCTATTTTGAAGATCCAAAATACCCAAACCATGGTTTTAAACTTTCAAAAACTTTATATGGTTTGAAACAAGCTCCTAGAGCTTGGTATGAAAGATTATCAAGTTTTCTAATTGAAAACGGTTTTAAAAAAGGAGAGGTGGATACTACACTCTTTATTAAAAGAAATGGCAAAGACATTTTAGTAGTTCAAATCTATGTTGATGATATAATTTTTGGTTCTACTAATGAGTTTTTTTGCCAAGATTTTGCTAAGTTAATGCAAGGTGAGTTCAAAATGAGAATGATATGGGAGCTCTCATTCTTTTTGGGACTCCAAATCAAACAAAGGAAGGATGACATCTTCATCAATCAAGCTAAGTACATCAAGAACATGCTCAAGAAGTTTGGCTTGGAGAATGTGAAACCTCAAGCCACACCAATGATGTAACACCCCAAATCCTAGCTTAGAAGTATTGGAATCAAATTGCATAAGTTGACAGCTTAATTGAATCTAGAATTAAGCAAAATTGAATAGTCAAGGGTCTAATCGAAAGAATGTATGAAATAAGTGATCAAATTACAAAGGACCAATTTGATTTAAGTAAGAAAGATGAGGATTGCATGATAAATTTCATGTTTCTCTTATTTTCCCTTGACTAATTATAGGATTAATAACTAATTAAGGATGGTTTAGTAACTTCACAAATCCACTAATGTGGATAACCACATTGTCATCATCTCTTTCATTTCACTTGGCCGAAATAGAGAGAGGAAAATTGAGAGAAAAAGAGCTTGAAAATCAGCCATTGAAGAGGAAAATTAAGCGTGCATGTGTAGTGATTTTTCATTGAAATTAAATCTAGAAGCAAAGTAAGTATGATTCTACTTGTGTTCAATTGAATAGGCAACTATATTGTTGAATTGGACTGTTTTGATGATGTTAGATGAAATTAGCTATTGAATATGTGATTAGATGATTAAATGGTTGTAGAATCATGAAAAATTGAAGAATGAAAACTAGGTACAATGCTGGAAATCATGTGTTTGAGATAGTGTAACAAAGCTAGGTTGTTGGAAAATTGAAATGTGATGTTGAAGTGAGAATTGAATGATTAGAACTTAAAATTGAGCTATAGAATTAATGAATTGATTATGATCATGATTAGATATTGTAAAGAAGGTGTTAAACAGATTGAATTGTTAGCAAACAATGCTGGAAATGAAGGATAAAAGTATGAACATAGTCTTGTAACCTAGAAACTATTTTGTTGAATTGAAATTGAGTAAACATGCACAATTAGGCATTGTAACCAACTTGCCCTATTTTGGCTGCCTTGAATAATGAATGAAAAATGACTAAACATGTTTAGGATATCATATTAAATGAATTATAGAGCCAAGACATTGGTTAAAATGAATTTAAGGAATTAAAATATGAATAGGTAAAATCTGCCTAGAATTGCTCTGTTCTGGGAAGTCACTTTGAAAATTCACCAAACATTGTATAGATCAAATTCAGGGCTGAAATTTTAATGGCATGATCCTTAGAATTTCTAATTTCATTAGGTGAAAACATAATTGAAAACTGGGTCCTATGCTGGAAACTATAAATAGGAATTTCTGGACAGTGCAAACTGTCCAGGCAGTGTAAATGCCCTGTCTTTGAATAATAAAATGTATTAATTGGCTAAGAACTAAAATGCAAGTCTATTATGGTATTATAGAAAATTTTGTTATCTTTTCAACGGTGTATAGAAATCAAAATTTCGACGTACGAATTAAAAGATATGGCCTTTTAAAGGGACAATGTGCAAACTGCCAGGCAGCAGTGTCCTGGGCAGTTTGAGACAGTTTTTGCACCTAGCAGTAAACTGTTTCCAAAACAGTTATGGAACATTGTAACCTGTCCAATTATGCTTTAAAATGAAGTAATAACAATATGAAAATGAACTAGTAAGAAATGCTTAAAAGGAATCATAAAAACAGTAGCTAAATGTTAGGTACAAATATGGTAACATTGCTACTATGATTGTGTGATATTATGTGTTTGTTTTGATGATATGTATATGTGTTATGCTTGCTAGACCAAGAGCAGCAAGTTGGGGAAGAAGAAGATAGGATTGGACATCCCAAAGCTAGAGGCAAAGGGATTTGGATTCAAGACAATTGAATTGCTAGTAGTATGTGAGTGTAACTATCCTTAGGGTTAGGACTTAGGTCCTAACCAACTTTGCTATTGTTAATTCAATGAAATTGCCATCTAAAATGACCTAATGCATATTTGGCTAATTAAGGGAAGAATAACATGTATGATAACTTGTTTGATGCCATGATCTATGTGTTACTTGGGTGATAAGCAAATGTAATGAAATGTGTCATGTTGCATTGCTTATGCCTAAGGTAAAAAATAGCATGCTTGCTTGGAGAATAAGCTACGCACATTGCATACATATGCATGTGTTTGTGATTGATATACATGGCTGGTTGAAATGAAATGAACAATGGTACCACTTTGTATTCATGCCATTCGAATGGCATGGATGGTTTTGTATTGGGAGTTAAGACTCCATAAGCCTAAAGGCTTGTCCTTTGAATGGCATAATGTTGTGTTGGATCATGAAATGTATAAAGCTTAAATGAAATGGATAATCAACAACCATGGTAGATAGTTTGATACATAGGAGGGCATGCCTTATAATTTTGAGCTCATATTGGCACTACGGTGCATATTGGTACGACGGTACGTATTGGCACTACGGTGCATATTGGCACTTCGGTGCATATTAGCACTACGGTGCATATTGGCACTTCGGTGCATATTGTTAAGATTTGATTATCTAGTAAGCTACTTACCAAGGATGTTGTAAAAGGACTTAATAATTCAAATGAACATTGCTTGTATTGTGAGAAACTTGTATGAACTTCCTTGCTGCGAAAGAAATGTATAGATGATAGCTTTGTGCATGAATGCCTACTTGATAATTTGAGTGTTTGGTTGCTTTTCCTCTAAGCATGATGTTCGAATAGCCTATGAGAATCATGATGAATGTTGTTATGTTGATTGTATGATATGTAAAGATTGCCTAAGTTACCCATGCAATTCGAATAAGCATGTATCATGTATTGATGGTCTTGATTCTTTGAAATATATGAAAACTTGGACTTATATGCTTTGAAATTGGTTAGACTTAGTGTTACCTCATTAAGTACATAACTTGTTGATAAGTGTTCAAAAGTACTATTTTTCTTACTCTTTTTACTCATATTATTGTTAGACTTAGGCTCATATTAGTTACATAATAAGTCATTCATGCATTAATCCATGTTTCCTTCCATCGTTGAGCTTGATTGCATAACTTGGTTGTTTTTGTGGGAAAAGATGCTGATTTGGTGTCTTTTGTGTGTATGTGCAGGACCACTTGCCTAAGCAAGGCTAGAGCTAGTTGCCAGGGCAATGCATGAAGGAGACGCCGAGCCAGTTGCCAGGGCAATTGTCGACAAAGAATAAGGTGATATGGTAGTCAAAATTGATGACTAAACAAGCCCAAGATGACGTGGAGCAAAGCTAAATCCCAAAGGAGTTTGATTTCTATGAAGAGGTTAAAGAAGAATTAAATTCCAAGAAGATAGGAGAAGTTCTAGAAGGAATATAATTATAGTAAAGAAATATATTCTTTAAAGATAATTTAATTCCAACTTAACGTCCTCCTCAAAGAAGGACTTTGACCTAGCCCTATAAATTAGAGGTCATGCCGTCAACTCCAAGGGGAGAGAGAATTTTCAAAAAGCATCAAGGGCAAGGAGATTTCGGCAAGCTTCATCCATCCTTCATCTTTTTCTTTCTTGTTCAATTAGGTTCATGCTAGGGATTCTTTATCTTGTGTTTCTTTGGAACCTAGCCATGAACTAAATCTATTTGGCTAAGGTTAATGTGTCTTGTGGTTGTGATAAACTATTGGATTTTGTTTAGGTAATAAGAGTTTGCACTTTCTATTCAAGGTTTGTTCATTCTTGGTTCTTATTATTGTTTGTGAGTGAATTGGGAGAGGATCTCGTAACTTCATCTATTTATCTAATATCGGGAGAGTTAGATTCAAGAAACGAATGAATATGATCTTTATTCAATCTATTGATGGTGAAGATTAATCCGGCTTAGGAATAAGTTAAGGATTTCAACGGCTAAGAGGAGCTTAAGATTGGTTGTTGTTCACCCTTGATTCACGCAAGGATATATTATCAAGGCATGCACAAGTAGCTAGAGTTTCGACTTAGGGATAAGAAGAAACCATTGAAGAACGCTCTACCGAACCTTGAAGTTGCTGCCCAGACGCCCAACTAGTTGCCCAGGCAACCATCGATTAGTTTCCAAGGCAACCCCGTTGTGCAAGTTGCGACGGCAACTGAGTTGCCCTTGAACTCTTTTACCAAGACGATCCAATCGGCTATCACACCTCAACTCACGATAACCTGGCCTATCTCTCTCATTTAATTACATTGTTTTTTTTACTTATTTGCTTTATAGATTAGTTATTAGTTAAAACTCCTATAATCTTCTATTTGTGTTTTTACTCTTTATAGTGCAAGAGATTAGATTCTTGAAGTGGCACCATTCCCTGTGGAGACGATATCTTTTATACTATAACTTGCGACGTGTACACTTGCACAATTGCGGAGCACTTATTACGCGCAACACTTATCTTGTTATTATTCTCATTATTATGGTTATAGTTATTATCTATTTTAAATTATAAACTATGTTAATTAAAGGCCCATCTATATTTGATATAATCATCCTCATACACTTTATATAAATTAAACCATACATTATCAGCCTATATATATGTGTGTGTTTGTGTGTGTGTGTGTGTGTATACACGCACCAGCCCATGTATTTCATATAAATAAAAGCCCAAGTTTCTTTTATATATACAAAGTCCATTTACAAAAAAAATATGTTACATAGGGCTCGTTTGGCACAAACCTTAGGAGCCCTAATCTGATAACCCTCTCTTTCATATTTGTACAACCAAATCTAGACTGTCAGATTTGGCCACAGATTGAACGGTCCAGATCACGCTAAGTGAGAAAACCCTAGGGCTTCATCTTTCATTCTAGTACCGCATCCATCGTGACTATTGCATCAGGATCATCATCAACGGCTAGGATCAAAGGGAAGTAAGGTTCCAGACCTGCACGCACCACACGCGCGTCACCCTAGCTACACCACTCGCGCGTGAGCAGCACCGCCCGACTCCTCATCTCCCCAGTTGCCAGGGCAATGAATGAAGAAGACGCCGAGCCAGTTGCCAGGGAAATTGTCGACAAAGAATAAGGTGATATGGTAGTAGAAATTGATGATTAGACAAGCCCAAGATGACGTGGAGCAAAGCTAAATCCCAAAGGAGTTTGATTTCCATGAAGAGGTTAAAGAAGAATTAAATTCCAAGAAGATAGAAGAAGTTCTAGAAGGAATATATTATAATAAAGAATTATATTCTTTAAAGATAATTTAATTCCAACTTAGCTTCCTCCTCAAATAAGGAATTTGACCTAGCCATATAAATTAGAGGCCATGTCATCAACTCCAAGGGGGAGAGAGGAGAAAATTTTCGACAAGCATCAAGGGCAAGGAGGATTTCGACAAGCTTCATCCTTCATTTTTTTATTTCTTGTTCAATTAGGTTCATGCTAGGGATTCTTTGTCTTGCGTTTCTTTGGAACCTAGCCATGAACTAAATCTATTTGGCTAAGGTTATTGTGTCTTGTGGTTGTGAGAAACTATTGGATTTTGTTTAGGTAATAAGAGTTTGCACTTTTCTATTCAAGGTTTATTCATTCTTGGTTCTTATTCTTGTTTGCGAGTGAATTGGGAGAGGATCTCGTAACTTCATCTATTTATCTAATATCAGGGAGTTAGATTCAAGAAACGAATGAATATGATCTTTATTCAATCTATTGATGGTGAAGATTAATCCGGCTTAGGAATAAGTTAAGGATTTCAACGGCTAAGATGAGCGCAATATTGGTTGTTGTTCACCCTTAATTCACGCATGAATGTATTATCAAGGCATGCACAAGTAACTAGAGTTTCGACTTAGGGATAAGAAGAAACCATTGAAGAACGCTCTACCGAACCTTGAAGGTTGTTGCCCAGACGCCCAAGTAGTTGCCCAACTAGTTGCCCAGGCAACCATCGATTAGTTGCCAAGGCAATCCCGTTGTGCAAGTTGCCACGGCAACTGAGTTGCCCTTGCACTCTTTTACCAAGACGATCCAATCGGCTATCACACCTCAACTCACGATAACCTGGCCTATCTCTCTCATTTAATTACATCGCCTTTTACTTATTTTCTTTCTAGATTAGTTATTAGTTAAAACTCCTATAATCTTCTACTTGTGTTTTCTTTTACTTTTTATAGTGCAAGAGACTAGATTCTCGAAGTGGCACCAATCCCTGTGGAGACGATATCTTTTATACTATAACTTGCAACGTGTATACTTGCACAATTGCGTAGCACTTATTACGCGCAACAAGTTTTTGGCGCCGTTGCCGGGGATTGACAATAGCGACTTTTTTTATTTTCTTGCACTTTTTTTTTCTTTTCTTGTTTAAGATTCAAAGGGCTAACAAACTTTGGTTTTGCATTGGTATATGACCAGGGCGAGACCGATTACACCAGAATATCCCTTTGATCCAGAAATCGAACGAACCTTACAAAGACTTAGACGAAGGTTAAGAGTAGCAATGGCTAATCAAGACGGCAATATGAATCAAGATGTTCCAGCAGGAGGAGGAGTGATTCTTGCACGAAACAGAACTATTCGAGACTATCTTGAAGAAGATCTTGATGGACTTAATCCAGGAGTTGTCGCACCTGAAATTGAAGACGACCACTTTGAGTTGAAACCGGTAATGTTTAATGTGATCAACACAATTGGTCAATTTGGCGGCTCAACAACTGAAGATGCACGACAACATCTTAAATATTTCCTTGAGATTTGCAACTCGTTCAAAATACACGGAGTCACCCCCGATGTTTTACGATTAAGATTATTCCCCTATTCACTGAGGGATAGGGCGAAAGCATGGTTGAATAGCATTCCTGCCGGATCAATAGGATCTTGGACTGATCTTTGTCGTGATTTCCTTGCTCGGTTTAATCCTACAAATTTGACTGATAAGCTTCGTAACGACATTACTTCTTTTCGGAAGGCAGATGATGAATCCATGTACGAGGTTTGAGAGCGATATAGAGAACTTCTACACAAATGCCCCCTACACGGATTCCCGGTGTGGACACAAGTAACAATGTTTTACAACGCCGTGAATACACCAACAATGATGATGCTAGATGCCTCGGCAAACGACATACTCCTAGATAAGTCGCCGGAGCAAGCAATGCAAATTCTAAACAGGCTGGCCAAGAATGATTATCAATTCCCCTCTACTAGAAGAGGAGGAGTTAGATGCCAAGCCACAATACATGAACTAGGATCATCAAACTCAATTTCGGCACAATTGGCCACTTTAACCAAGATGGTCCAGAACATGCAAAAACCAAACAATACACATGAGGTCAAGGTAATGGATTCTTTTTGTGAGTTATGAGGTGATAACCATGATTCTTCTGAATGTATGCAGAATCCGGAATCCAGCTTCTATGTGGCGAATTACAATCGGAACAACAATGTAATGTCCAATACATACAATCCAGCTTGGAAGAAGCACCCGAATTTTTCATGGAGTAATCCCAACAATGCTCTAAACTAGAACAATCAGAATGCACAAGCATCGGGATTCCAGCAGAATATGCCACGGCAACAGTTGCCGTAGCAACAACCGACAACATCTAGTTCTTTGGAAAATTCTCTAAATGCTTATATGATGAAAACTGAATCTTATATGGCTGAGAATAGTAACTTCATAAAAAGAACTGATGCTTTTATTAACATGACCGAGATGAGATTGCAAAACCAAGAGGTGGCAATCAAATCATTGGAAAATCAAGTCAGACAGTTTGCTCAAAACCTGAACACTAGACCGCAAGGAGGTTTACCTAGCGATACTGAAGTCGCAAGAGGAACTGGCCATGAGCAATGTAAGGCGATCACCACTAGAAGTGGCCAACAACTTAAAAGGCTCAAGCCCGTTCATCAAACAAAACTACACAAAAAGATCACGACGAACCTAGCGGCAAAGCCTCAGATGCTGAACCAGGAATTGCCGCGGCAACCGGCAATAAGCATGCCTCGACAACCGACGATAAGCATGCCTCGGCAACCGACGATAAGGATGCCTCGGCAACTTGCGATAAGAATGCCTCGACAACCCCAGTTGATAATGCCTCCGCAACTCCAGTTGTCCCGGCAATGTCGTTAATCAGGTTCCAAACCAATGAAAAGATCGAAGATATCCGACTTCCACCACTATTCCCACAAAGGTTGAAGCGACAAAAGCAAGAATATCAATTCAAGAAGTTTCTTGATATCCTAAAGCAAGTCCACATCAACTTGCCATTGGTGGAAGCAATTGAACAAATGTCGAACTATGCGAAGTTTCTTAAAGACATTGTGTCCAAGAGAACAAGGCTAGGAGAGCTTGAAATAGTTGCCGCAAAAGAGGGATGCATGGCCATGTTGCACAATCGTATGCCACCTAAGTTGAAGGATCCTGGAAGTTTCACAATACCCTGTCCCATTGGAAACCACTATGTCGGGAAAGCATTATGCGACCTAGGGGCTAGCATAAACTTGATGCCTAAATCAGTTTTCCAGAAACTAGGAATCGGGAAGGCAAGACCTACAATAGTTATGCTACAACTAGCCGACAGATCCTATGTGCATCCAAAGGGAAAAATCGATGACATACTGGTAAAAGTTGACAAATTTATTTTTCCTGCTGACTTTATTGTTTTGGATTGTGAAGCAGATGAGCATGCACCTATCATTATCGGGAGACCATTCCTAGCAACAGGGAGAACCTTGATCGATGTTGAAAAGGTAGAGCTCACAATAAGGGTGAATGACCAGCAAGTTAAACTAAATGTGTTCCAAACACTAAGGCATGTCGATGATCCAGAAGAATGCCAACTTCTTCATGCCACGATAGAGTTTAACTTCGACGAGGAACAAAAAGAAGAGGCAAATTGGCTAGTCAATCGACCAGGTACATACTTTGAACCACTGGATTACTCAGGTAAGGAAGGTAAGCTCGAAAAGCCCTCTATTGAACAACCACCGATTCTTGAGTTGAAACAGTTGCCAAAGCAATTAAAATATAGATTCTTAGGAACCGATAATACATTGCTTGTAATTATTTCTTCTAAGTTACAGCCTGAGCAGGAAAAGAAGCTGATCAAAATGTTGAAGCTACACAAGAAGGCAATAGGGTGGACAATTGCCGACTTGAAGGGAATTAGCCCGGCAGTGTGCATGCACAAGATTTTGTTGGAAGATGATCACAAACCTTCAATTGAGGGCCAGAGGAGACTGAATCATGCTATGAAAGGGGTTGTAATGAAAGAAATCATCAAGTGGCTTGACGCCGGCATTATATACCCTATCTCTGATAGTACATAGGTAAGTCTGGTACAATGTATACCAAAAAAGAGAGGTATAACGGTGGTAAGTAATGAAAACAATGAACTCATTCCAACCAGGACTGTGACCGTTTGGAGGGTTTGTATGGATTATCGAAAGCTAAACAAAGCCACTAGGAAAGATCACTTCCCATTACCCTTTATTGATCAAATGCTTGACCGTCTTGCAGGTAAACCATTTTATTGTTTTTTTGATGGTTATTCAGGTTACAATCAAATTGCCATAGCACTAGAAGATCAAGAAAAGACAGCCTTCACATGCCCATACGATACTTATGCTTTTCGAAGGATGCCGTTCGGATTGTGTAACGCCCCGGCAACCTTCCAAAGATGTATGATGGCACTCTTTTCAGACATGGTCGAAGACTTCCTTGAGATCTTCATGGATGATTTTTCTGTTTTTGGTAATGACTTCGACAGCTGCCTCGACAATTTAGATTTTTATTTTTATTTTTATTTTTATTTTTATTTTTATTTTTATTTTTGTCGAACTATTTAATTTTTATTTTTTTGTTTTTTTATTACTTTGATTATTTGCTCTTTTAGGATAGATTTATTTTCTTTTTTTTTTTTTTAAGAATCCTTTTACACATATTTATTTATTTTCTGTTATTAGTTTATCTTTAATTTTAATCCTTATTTGATTTGTCTTTGAATTGTAGGAAAAGAGTTCAAGATAAAGAGGAATTTTGATCCAAGAAGGAAAACATCTTCAACAAGGAAATTAATGGGCTGAATCTAAGGCTTATATAAAGCCTCCAACTTACCCTAATTAAACCCCCTTGCCGTCACCCTTCCCCTAAACTGAAACCTTTTTTTTCTCCTTTCCAAAATTAATCTCACCCACCATATTTACTACCTATCTTTTCTATATAACCCATCACCCTTAACTTCCAAGAAACCTATTCCTACTTTTCATCTTGCAACTCTTTAGTTTCTTTTATTTTATTTTCTTTGTTTTTTTACAAAACTCACAACCAAAATCATCCATAGCATCCAAAATTAAATTTTTGGTTCATCCAAGTTCCTCCAAAGAACCAAGATACAAGAAGTTTGCTACACCGGTGGTTCAAGAAAGATTTCACTCCAAGTTTGAAAGCCAGAAGATTTATGAAGAACAAGGCTTTGAATACTCCAACTCTCATCAAGATTTCGGCCTTGAACCATTCATCTTCGAAAGGATTTCACATCAAAAGTGGCAAATCTTTTTCCATCAATCGGAACCGGGTAACATCTCATGGGTAAGAGAATTCTATGCTCACTCACCTAACCCGAATAATCCTTATGTTTTTGTTCGTGACAAGGCCATACTCATAAACCCCGAAAACATCAACACCTTTTACGGGCTCTACATTGAGAAGGACGAGCATCAAGCCTTTGTTGATCAAATCACGCCCAAGCAACTCGACAAGGTGCTTCAAGAACTCACTCTATCGGGAACTCATTGGAACGACGGTAAATACAAGGGCACGGTAAATCGCCTCCGGCTTAAACCTGAGGCAAAACTATGGAATAAGTTTGTTAAAACCTCTTTAATGCCCACCACACACAATACTACCGTTGATAAACCACGTCTTTTGCTCATACATTCTATTTTGCATAATCGCATCATTAACATTGGAAAAATTATTTGTGATGAGATTTTTGTATGTAGCTCAAAAGATAAGGGTTCTCTTTTCTTCCCTTGCTTAATTTCTAATCTTTGCAAGGAGATGCATGTCCCAAGTGAGTCCACCGATGAAAAGGCCCTACCAAACTCAGGATGGAATCAAGCACAAATCCGAAAGCTAATGGGAGAGGCACCGGAAAATCCTCAAGGCCTCCAATTGCCGCAGTAACTCCTGCCGCCCCGGCAATCCCTAATGCCCAAGCACCCAATGCCCGGGCAACTCAGCCATCAACCCTGGGACACTTTGAAGCACTCTTGCAACCATTGGCGAGCCACCTTAGGCAAATTGAAGACCGACAACTAATGTTCATGCGATACATGAAGGAGCACAACAATGCAATCACTCAAGTCATCCTAGAAAAGTACCGGACAGCCGCGTGTTGTTCCCAATCTTTCTGACTGAAATCCTTGCCATGGCAACCAATGAAGCAGTCGCCACGGCAGCCGCAACAGATGATGCCGCGGCAACCTACACGGCAACCAACCCTGAAGATGCCACGGCAACCAAAGCTAAAGACATCCCGACAACCACTGCAAAAGCCAAAGGTAAAGCACCTATGCCCAAATCAACTCGTACGGAATCATTGTCTGATTTTTTAGATTCGGACGAGTCCTCCATTGCACCAACAAAGACCGCACCAATTGAATCCTCCAAGCGAAAAGCCAATGACATTGATGAAGAGAACGATGAGGACAACCCCGTACGAGGATCGATTCCACCATCGGCAACAAGGAAACAACCATCGCGTTCAAGCAAGAGAATCAACACACCGACCAAAAGGAAACTAATCATCCATGACGACGAACTCTCAGAGTAAGTCCTCCTTTGCATTTTATTTTTTGTTATTTTTATTTTTCTTTAATACATGCATTGAGGACAATGCCTCACTCGAGTTTGGGGGGATTGTTATTAGTAGTTACCATGTTTAGTTGCATTCATCTTAAGTATTACATTTAGGATACATAAATTGCTTGACATGCCTTTAATTGGAACAAGAATTGCCTAGATTTGATGAATATCCGATGATGACTTTGCCAATGCACTTAATTGATAGAATTTTTATTCTAGGATAACCATGGAAAAACTTAGAATTTTACTATGATGCTAAATTTGAGGAAACACTGTTGTGGTTTGATTGATTTAAGGAATTCTAGTGAACTTAGGTTGATAATTAAACAAATTGGGGGATTAGAATAAAAATTGGATGAATGCTAGAGGTGCCCAAAATTGGCTCTAGCATGTGCTAAAAATTGATCACTAGAGGTGCCCTAAACCGGCTCTAGTATGTGCTAAAAAACTTGATCGCTAGAGGTGCCCGGAACTGGCTCTAATCGAATAAATTAATTAACTTAAGAAAACTAAAAACAAAACACTAGAGGTGCCCAAAACTGGCTCTAGTTAAAACATGTTAAAAGAACCCAATTAAGTAATTTGAAAACCTCTTGTTTGCATAGAATCCAAAAAATCAACTTGCACACAACTCTGCACACACTCACAAGCATTATAGTTTGATTCTGAGTAACTCCTAAGTTTTCCAAAAAATGAAAAGCCAATCATACTTTGTGCCCCGGTTCTGAGAATTGAAATCAAGTTCAAAGCTAAGTTTGTGAAAATTGAAGTCTTGGCAGGTAATTATTAGTTTGCATTGCTTGAGGACAAGCAATAGTTCGAGTTTGGGGGTGTGATAAGTGTTCAAAAGTACTATTTTTCTTACCCTTTTTACTCATATTATTGTTAGACTTAGGCTCATATTAGTTACATAATTAGTCATTCATGCATTAATCCATGTTTCCTTCCATCGTTGAGCTTGATTGCATAACTTGGTTGTTTTTGTGGGAAAAGATGATGCTTTGGTGTGTTTTGTGTGTATGTGCAGGATCACTTGCCTAAGCAAGGCTAGAGCTAGTTGCCAGGGCAATGCATGAAGGAGACGCAGAGCCAGTTGCCAGGGAAATTGTCGACAAAGAATAAGGTGATATGGTAGTCGAAATTGATGACTAGACAAGCCCAAAATGACATGGAGCAAAGCTAAATCCCAAAGGAGTTTGATTTCCATGAAGAGGTTAAAGAAGAATTAAATTCCAAGAAGATAGGAGAAGTTCTAGAAGGAATATAATTATAATAAAGAATTATATTCTTTAAAGATAATTTAATTCCAACTTAACTTCCTCCTCAAAGAAGGACTTTGACCTAGCCCTATAAATTAGAGGTCATACCGTCAACTCCAAGGGGGAGAGAGGAGAGAATTTTCGACAAGCATCAAGGGCAAGGAGGATTTCGACAAGCTTCATCCTTCATCTTTTTCTTTCTTGTTCAATTAGGTTCATGCTAGGGATTCTTTATCTTGTGTTTCTTTGGAACCTAGCCATGAACTAAATCTATTTGGCTAAGGTTATTGTGTCTTGTGGTTGTGAGAAACTATTGGATTTTGTTTAGGTAATAAGAGTTTGCACTTTTCTATTCAAGGTTTATTCATTCTTGGTTCTTATTCTTGTTTGCGAGTGAATTGGGAGAGGATCTCGTAACTTCATCTATTTATCTAATATCGGGAGAGTTAGATTCAAGAAACGAATGAATATGATCTTTATTCAATCTATTGATGGTGAAGATTAATCCGGCTTAGGAATAAGTTAAGGATTTCAACGGCTAAGAGGAGTGCAAGATTGGTTGTTGTTCACCCTTGATTCACACAGGGATGTATTATCAAGGCATGCACAAGTAACTAGAGTTTCGACTTAGGGATAAGAAGAAACCATTGAAGAACGCTCTGCCGAACCTTGAAGTTGCTGTCCAAACGCCCAAGTAGTTGCCCAACTAGTTGCCCAGGCAACCATCGATTAGTTGCCAAGGCAACCCCGTTGTGCAAGTTGCCCTTGCACTCTTTTACCAAGATGATCCAATTGGCTATCACACCTCAACTCACGATAACCTGGCCTATCCCTCTCATTTAATTACATCGCCTTTTACTTATTTGCTTTCTAGATTAGTTATTAGTTAAAACTCCTATAATCTTCTACTTGTGTTTTCTTTTACTTTTTACAGTGCAAGAGACTAGATTCTTGAAGTGGCACCAATCCCTGTGGAGACAATATCTTTTATACTATTACTTGCAACGTGTATACTTGCACAATTGCATAGCACTTATTACGCGCAACGCTTGTACTTACCACTCTACTTTTCATTCTTCCCATAACAGATTAAAGATACTTCAAGAGGATATATTGGGTTTGAAGCAACACTCGAGGCAAGCTTGAAAGTATGATTTCATACTCTTTGTATACTCCTAGTTTGGTGGCACTAGATCTTGTAATAGGTAGCCTTGATCATGCATTTGAATATGTGTTTAATACTTGTATGTGTAATGTTTTGGATGGGCCTATTATGTAACCTATTTGGATGACTTAAACTATGTATATGAGCCATGATGATATGTATATATGAAGTAGATGCTGCATAAATTATGATGCAAATCCAATGTTCGTTGAATCTTGTTTAATTTGAATGTTAAACCAATGTTGTATGATCATGCATTTGTTCTTATGTCTATTAGCATGATTCGGCAATGACAAGATTGAGGCTAAAGTATGTTTAAGCATGCATTGACAATGAACTATCTAAATATGCCATGAAATTATATGACTTGATTGTAAAATATCAAATGAAATGTAATTAGGGATCATCGTGTTGTTCGAAAAGATGTATGAAGATGTAATAAGATGTAAGTTAGATGCTTTGTATTGAACTAGTTCATTGGTTGATAAGTAGTTTCTTAAGATGCAAGTAAGCTAGTTAAAGCATGTTTAGTGATCACCTAGTGTTATTCGAATAAGGTGCATGGAATTGTAATAAGGATAAAAGTTGCATCATGTTTAATAGTAACTTAATGTGAAGTATGCCACACTTGATTGTTATTGAATGTTGCATGTGAATTGAATGGATTGGTAACATGATATTAGTATCTTAGGTTATAAGTATGAAATGAAACAAAATGGTACCTAAATTAGTATGCTATGTATGTTGGTTTTTGCTTAATGTGGATTGCTTGAATGTATTGTATGACTTGATAGGTTTAGCTTGGGTTACTTGTGCCGCAAGTCAAGTGTGACGAGGTTATTTGTTCGACAAGTAACCTCTCTATTGCTTTGTTTTCGCTTTGTTAATGCTCCGAAGATGGGTTACGGCTAACCCGGGGATGGGGTGTTACATTTATTGGTATCAGAGCTTTTTGGTTGATTCTATAAGCTCACTTGCATCATATAGGATATTGTGCCACCTAGGAGATTTGATATAAGCTTGTGTTGTTGCATAAATGTGTAAATGTGATAACTAAGACTATTTGTTCTGATTGAACTAGAATGTCAGAAACAAGATTGGGTTGGGATAATGAAAGTCCCTTAGGCTCCTTGAACGAAGGAGACAGTGTGAGGATCGAATAGAATCCTCCTCAACAGCAAGCTCAACATCGAGCTCAAGCTCCTGCTCAACAGGAAGCTCCTACTATCAATCCTGTGCAGCAAGAATGTCTTACGGGTATGAAAGAGATGTTCAATCATCTCGTAACTGCCCTAAAACAAGATCACCCTATTGCTCCTACTGTTACTGTGCCAAACCGAGCCCCTATTGACAAGCTGGCTCAGCATTGGGCATATACCTTCACTGGCACCGATGAGGCTAATCCTGATGTAGCCGAGTATTGGTTAGAAGCCACTACTTGCATTCTGACTAAACAATTGCTATGTCCTGACGAGCCTAAACTCGAGTGTGTCATCGAGCTGTTGGCAGACGAAGCACTAAGCTGGTGGGAAACCGCTACTCTGACTGCTCATGCAGAGTCTATTACTTGGAAGTTCTTCCTTGATGAGTTCAGGAAGAAGTATATCAGCGAACAATATCTGGCCGAGCGCCGAAAATGATTCTTGTATCTTAAACAAGTTGGTCGACCTATCGAGCAATACGTGAGCGACTTTTGCAAGTATTGCAAGTATGGGTCTTAATATATCAAAACTGAGGCCGACAAGTGCCGAATGTTCATCGACAGGTTAAATGATGAATTAAGCCCGATATTTACTGCCTTGGGTATTATCGACTTCCAAAATTTGGTAAATTGAGCCATTGCTACTAAAGCAAAGATGAAAGCCTCGGAAAGACGCAAGAGCGGACATTCCTGGAAAGACAAACGACCCAGTAACGATGATAAGCCACACTGGCAAACAAAAAAGTCCAAACATTCCAAGGGACACTCTTCGAACTATACCCCTAATCAGAAGAGTAGTTACATTTCGAAACCCCAAACGGTTATAAAGACTTCAGCCCCTGTTGTTTCTGTTGATAGCACGGGGAATCAGGCTAAAGCTACTCAATACCCTCTTTGCAAGTTCTATCAGAAACATCATACTGGCCAGTGTAGAGTTCAATAGAATTTATACTTTTCATGTGGAGCCTCTGATCATTATATTCGGGATTGTCCTCAGAATCCCAACAAGGCTTCGAATCGAGCTTCTACAATTGCTAGCTCAGCTCCTTCTAACCGAAACAAAACCACAGACAAGCTCAATCCGGGAATCAGGAGAAACAGAAGGGCCCCTATTCGAATGCTCCAACTCATCAGGATTCTTGAGCCCCTGCTCGAATGTATCACATTCATGGTAAAGATAATGAAGAAGCTCCCGATGTTATCGCAGGTACCGTTGAGTTAAATTCCAATCCTGCATATGCTTTAATTGATTTGGGGTCTACCCATTCATTTGTTTGTTTTGCCTTGATCAACAAGTTAAAATTGAAACCCAAAATTATTGAATCAAATCTTGTAGTTTCGAATCTATTAGGGGGAAAGACACCTTTTAACTTGCGCCACAAGCAAGCTCCCTTGACTATTCGAAATATTCCCTTTCCCATTGATCTTTATGTCTTACCATTTTGTGAATTTGACTTGATTTTAGGGTTAGATTGGTTAAGTAAACACAAGGCTTGGGTAGATTGCCAAAATAGGAGATTGTATCTCCGGGGTTTAGGGAAAGAATCCATTCTCTTAATAGACAAGAAACCAACTTCAATCTTTGCTAAGATGATTCTCCAAGATGAAATTGAATTTGGTTTGCCTAGCATGCCTATTGTTTTTTAATTCACTGATGTTTTTCCCGAGGAACTCCCTTGTGTTCCTCTAACCTGAGAAATAGAGTTCAGGATTGAAGTTCAGCCTGGAACAACTCCGTTGTCCATTACACCCTATAGAATGGCACATGTCGAGTTGAAAGAATTAAAGAATCAACTTCAAGAGTTGCAAGATAAAGGTTTCATACGGCCTAGCACTTCTCCTTGGGTGCATCGGTTTTGTTTGTAAAAAATAAAAATAGAACTATGCGGCTTTGTATTGACTATCGCCAGTTAAACAAGTTCACTATCAAGAATCGGTATCCCTTTCCCAGAATTGAAGATCTTTTTGATCAACTTAGGGATTCTACTGTATTCTCTAAGATCGGCCTTCGATCGGGGTACTATCAAATGAAAGTGAAAGAACAAGACGTGCCCAAGACAGCTTTTGTACTCAATATAGCCACTTTGAATTCCTCGTAATGACATTCGGGTTAACGAATGCTCCGACTGCTTTCATGGATCTCATGAATCGGGTATTCAAGCCATATCTTGATAAATTCGTAGTTGTCTTCATCGATGGCATTTTGGTGTACTCTCGGAATAAGGAAGAACATGCTAAACACCTCCAAATTGTCTTGCAAACACTCCGAGAACATCAATTGTATGCCAAATTCTCCAAATGTGAATTCTGGTTACCAAAAGTTTCTTTCCTCGGCCACGTTATCTCGGCTGAAGGAATCAAAGTCGATCCAAGCAAGATTTAGTCTATTCTAAATTGAAGACCGCCGAAGAATGTAAGCGAGGTCCGAAGCTTTCTCGGTTTAGCCGGGTATTACAGAAGATTTGTTAAAGGCTTTTCCTCTATTGCCACAAGTCTTACTAAGCTTACTTGCAAAGATACGCCTTTCGTTTGGTCAGAGAGCCAACAACGAAGCTTCGATCTACTTAAGCAAGCTCTGACTTATGCCCCGGTACTCATCCAACCAGAATCAGGCAAGGAATTCACTGTTTACAGTGATGTTTCTCTTCTAGGACTCGGTTGTGTCCTAATACAAAATGGGAAAGTAATTGCTTACGCTTGAAGGCAACTGAAGCCACACGAGTCTAATTATCCAACACATGATCTGGAACTAGCAGCTATCGTATTTGCTCTCAAGATATGGAGACACTATCTATACAGAGAGAAATGCAATCTATTTACCGATCACAAAAGTCTCAAATACCTCCTAACACGGAAGGACTTGAATCTGAGGCAAAGGAGATGGCTTGAATTACTTAAGGACTACGATTTGGTTATCGACTACCATCCGGGGAAAGCAAACGTAGTTGCTGATGCCCTTAGTCGCAGACCATACTCAGATAATTCCTAAATCTAGAATTCTGATTAAATTCATTTGAATCGTGCCTTTTATTGTTTTGCAAACAATGAATTTAGAGTTTTCGTAAGCTACAAGTTACTATTCGAACATTCCTTGAAATACAAGTAACCCATTCGAATAAGAATTTGTGTCTAAAATACTTGTAACCATTGAAATTGAGTCTTTCTTAGCTTGTAAGAAAGAATTCAAACAATACCTTGTGAAACAAGAAACAATTCGAACAGTGCCTTGCATTGAAAGAAACCTATTGAAATCATTCTAAAGACTTTGCTAATTCTTTCGTAGCTAATATGGCTATCAATGCTCATTTTTTACTATCCAAAAGCCATAAATTTTTGTCTGAACTTCAAGTTCAATCCGATTTCATATCGAGAATTAAAGAACTTCAATAAGTTGATCCAGATCTTCAGAAAATGATATCTAAGCCTGCTTCTGAGAGTAGCTCTGACTTCTCCCTCAAGTCAAATGGACTCATCTATTTCAAAGATAGAGTTTGTGTTCCTAACAATGAGGAATTAAGACAAGAAATGTTAAAAGAAGAATGTCAAAGTTCTTTCTCGATCCACCCTGGATCGGTTAAGATGTATAAGGACCTAAAGCCACTATACTGGTGGCCAGGCATGAAATCCGCAATCACGGACTTCGTATCCAAGTGCTTAACATGTCAAAGAGTCAAAACTGAGCATCAAGTCCCTACTGGATTGCTTCAACCTATTGAACTTCCCCAGTGGAAGTGGGATCGAATTACTATGGACTTTGTCACCGGTCTTCCTTCTACACCAAGAAAGAATGATGTTGTATGGGTGATTGTGGATAGATTCACTAAATCTACTCACTTCATCCATGTTCGTATGAACATGAGCTTGGAAACCCTTGCCAAGGTGTACATTCGTGAAGTGATTCGATTATACGGTGTACCTACAACAATTATCTCTGATCGTTACCCCCGATTCGCTTCTCGATTCTGGAATTCTCTGCAAAAAGCTCTAAGAGCTAAAGTACATCTTAGTACGGCCTTTCATCCTCAATCGGATGGCCAATCTGAGAGAATTATTCAAGTGCTAGAAGATATGCTACGAGCTTCTACTATTGACTTCAGGAAGAATTGGGAGAAATCCCTACCTCTTGTAGAGTTTGCCTACAAAAATAGCTATCAATCTTCTATTCAAATGGCACCATTTGAAGCTCTATATGGTAGAAGATGTACAAATCCCTTATGCTGGTCTGAATTGGGAGAAAACAAAGTATTGGGACCTCAATTGCATCGAGAAACCGAAGAACAAATCAAGATCATTCACGATCGATTAAAGGTAGCTTTCGATAGACAGAAAGCGTATGCTGACTTGAAAAGAAGAGATATTCAGTATGCTATTGGAGACAAAGTATTCCTAAAAGTCTTACCTTGGAAGAAAGTGCTCAGATTTGGAAGAAAAGGGAAGCTCAGTCCCTGATACATCAGACCATTTGAAGTTATTGAAAGAATTGGTCCAGTGGCCTATCGACTAGCTCTTCCTAGAGAATTCGATAGAATACACAATGTCTTCCATGTCTCAATGCTCATAAGGTACCGATCTGACCCTTCACATATTCTCGAACCCGAAGAAGTAGAATTGAATCTTGATTTGTCCTACGAAGAATAACCTATTCAGATTCTTGACCGGGAAGTAAGAAAGCTTCGAAACAAGATTGTTCCCCTTGTTAAGATCTTATGGAGAAATCATAAGGTGGAAGAAGCTACCTGGGAATCTGAAGAAGTCATGAGGAAGCAGTATCCTCACCTATTCGATTCAGGTAAATTCAAGGACAAATTTAATTTAAGGGGGGAGAATTGTAACACCCCAAATCCTATCTTAGAAGTATTGTAATCAAATTGCATAAGTTGATAGCTTAATTGAATCTAGAATTAAGCTAAATTGAATAGTCAATGGTCTAATTGAAAGAATGTATGAAATAAGTGATCAAATTACAAAGGACCAATTTGATTTAAGCAAGAAAGATGAGGCTTGCATGATAAATTTCATGATTCTCTTATTTGCCCTTGACTAATTATAGGATTAATAACTAATTAAGGATAGTTTAGTGACTTCACAAATCCACTAATGTGGATAACCACATTGTCATCATCTCTTTCATTTCACTTGGCCGAAATAGAGAGAGGAAAATTGAGAGAAATAGAGCTTGAAAATCAGCCATTGAAGAGGAAAATTAAGCTTGCATGTGTAGTGATTTTTCATTGAAATTAAAGCTAGAAGCAAAGTAAGTATGATTCTACTTGTGTTCAATTGAATAGGCAACTATATTGTTGAATTGGACTGTTTTGATGACGTTAGATGAAATTAGCTATTGAATATGTGATTAGATGATTAAATGGTTGTAGAATCTTGCAAAATTGAAGAATGAAAACTAGGTACAATGCTGGAAATCATGTGTTTGAGATAGTGTAACAAAGCTAGGTTGCTGGAAAATTGAAATGTGATGTTGAAGTGAGAATTGAATGATTAGAACTTAAAATTGAGCTATGGAATTAATGAATTGATTATGATCATGATTAGATATTGTAAAGAAGGTGTTAAACAGATTGAATTGTTAGCAAACAATGCTGGAAATGAAGGATAAAAGTATGAACATAGTCTTGTAACCTAGAAACTGTTTTGTTGAATTGAAATTGAGTAAACATGCAAAATTAGGCATTGTATCCAACTTGCCCTGTTTTGGCTGCCTTGAATAATGAATGAACAATGACTAAAAATGTTTAGGATATCATATGAAATGAATTATAGGGACAAGACATTGGTTAAAATGAATTTCGGGAATTAAAATGTGAATAGGTACAATCTGCCCAAAATTGCTCTATTCTGGGCAGTAACTTTGAAAATTCACCAAAAATTGTATAGATCAAATTCAGGGCTGAAATTTTAATGACATGATCCTTAGAATGTATAATCCCATTAGGTGAAAACAGAATTGAAAACTGGGTCCTATGCTGGAAACTGTAAATAGGAATTTCTGGACAGTGCAAACTGTCCAGGCAGTGTAAATGCCATGTCTTTGAACAATAAACTGTATTAATTGGATAAGAAATAAAATGCAAGTCTATTATGGTATTATATAAAATTTTGTCAACGGTGTATAGAAATCGAAATTCCGAAGTACGGATTAAAAGATATGGCCTGTTAAAGGGACAGTGTGCAAACTGCCAGATAGCAGTGTCATGGGCAGTTTGGGACTGTTTTTGCACCTAGTAGTAAGCTGTTTCCAAAACAGTTTTGGGACATTGTAACCTGTCCAATTATGCTTTAAAATGAATTAATAACAATATGGAAATGAACTAGTAAGCAATGCTTAAAATGAAGCATAAAAATAGTAGCTAAATGTTAGGTACAAATATGGTAACATTGCTACTATGATTGTGTGATATTATGTGTTTGTTTTGATGATATGTATATGTGTTATGCTTGTTAGACCAAGGGCAGAAAGTTGGGGAAGAATAAGATATGAGTGGACATCCCAAAGCTAGAGGCAAAGGGATTTGGATTCAAGACAATTGAATTGCTAGGAGCATTGTGAGTGTAACTATCCTTAGGGTTAGGACTTAGGTCCTAACCAACTTTGCTATTGTTAATTCAATGAAATTGCCATGTAAAATGACCTAATGCATATTTGGCTAATTAAGGGAAGAATGACATGTATGATAACTTGTTTGATGCCATGATCTATGTGTTACTTGGATAATAAGCAAATGTAATGAAATGTGTGTCATGTTGCATTGCTTATGCCTAAGGTAAGAAATGGCATGCTTGCTTGGAGAATAAGGCATGCACATTGCATACATATGCATGTGTTTGTGATTGATATACATGGTTGGTTGAAATGAAATGAACAATGGTACCACTTTGTATTCATGCCATTCGAATGGCATGGATGGTTTTGTATTGGGAGTTAAGACTCCATAAGCCTAAAGGCTTGGCCTTTGAATGGCATAATGTTGTATTGGATCATGAAATGTATAAAGCTTAAATGAAATGGATAATCAACAACATTGGTTGCTAGTTTGATAGATAGGAGGGCATGCCTTAGAATCTTGAGCTCATATTAGCACTACGGTGCATATTGGCACTACGGTGCATATTGGCATGACAGTGCATATTGGCACTTCGGTGCATATTGTTAAGATTTGATTATCTAGTAAGCTACTTACCAAGGATGTTGTGAAAGGACTTAATAATTCAAATGAACATTGCTTGTATTGTGAGAAACTTGTATGAACTTCCTTGCTATGAAAGAAATGTATAGATGATGGCTTTGTGTATGAATGCCTACTTGATAATTTGAGTGTTTGGTTGCTTGTCATCTAAGCATGATGTTCGAATAGCCTATGAGAATCATGATGGATGTTGTTATGTTGATTGTATGATATGTAAAGATTGCCTAAGTTACCCTATGCAATTCGAATAAGCATGTATCTTGTATTGATGGTCTTGATTCTTTGAAATATATGAAAACTTGGACTTATATGCTTTGAAATTGGTTAGACTTAGTGTTACCTCACAAAGTACATAACTTGTACTTACCACTCTACTTTTCATTCTTCCCATAACAGATTAAAGATACTTCAAGAGGATATCTTAGGTTTGAAGCAACACTTGAGGCAAGCTTGAAAGTATGATTTAATACTCTTTGTATACTCCTAGTTTGGTGGCACTAGATCTTGTAATAGGTAGCCTTGATCATGCATTTGAATATGTGTTTAATACTTGTATGTGTAATGTTTTGGATGGGCCTATTATGTAACCTATTTGGATGACTTAAACTATGTATATGAACCATGATGATATGTATATATGAAGTAGATGCTGCGCAAATTATGATGGAAATCCAATGTTTGTTGAATCTTGTTTAATTTGAATGTTAAACCAATGTTGTATGATCATGCATTTGTTCCTATGTCTATTAGCATGATTCGGCAATGACAAGATTGAGGCTAAGGTATGTTTAAGCATGCATTGACAATGAACTAACTAAGTATGCCATGAAATTATATGACTTGATTGTAAAGAATCAAATGAAATGTAATTAGGGATCTTCATGTTATTCGAACAGATGTATGAAGATGTAATAAGATGTAAGCTAGATGCTTTGTATTGAACTAGTTCATTGGTTGATAAGTAGTTTCTTAAGATGCAAGTAAGCTAGTTAAAGCATGTTTAGTGATCACCTAGTGTTATTCGAATAAGGTGCATGCAATTGTAATAAGGATGAAAGTTGTATCATGTTTAATAGTAACTTAATGTGAAGTATGCCACACTTGATTGTTGTTGAATGTTGCATGTGAATTGAATTGATTGGTAACATGATATTAGTATCTTAGGTTATAAGTATGAAATGAAACAAAATGGTACCTAAATTAGTATGCTATGTATGTTGGTTTTTGTTTAATGTGGATTGCTTGAATGTATTGTATGACTTGATAGGTTTAGCTTGGGTTACTTGCGCCGCAAGTCAAGTGTTTCGAGGTTACTTGTTCGATAAGTAACCTATCAATTACTTTGTTTTCGCTTTGGTATCGCTCCAGAACCGGGTTACGGCTAACTTGGGGATGGGGTGTTACAAATTAGCTCTTCTACAAAGCTTGACAAAGATGAAGGAGGTAAGCATGTTGATTTAAAGCTTTATCGCTCTATGATTGGATCTTTGCTTTATCTTACTGCAAGTAGATCGGATATCATGTTTATTGTTTTCTTGTGTGCTATATTTCAAGCTAGTCCTAGAGAATCACACCTTATAGCCGTTAAGAGAATCTTTAAATACCTTAGAGACACACCTTATTTAGTCTTTTGGTATCCTAGAGATCCTTCATTTGATTTGTATACTTATTCGGATGCAGATTATGGAGGTTGTAAGATAGATAGAAGAATTACCTCTGGTACTTGTCAATTCTTTGGTAGTATGCTCATATCTTGGTTCTTTAAGAAACAAAATAGTATAGCTTTATCTACCACCGAAGCAGAATACATATCGGCCGGAAGTTGTTGTGCTCAAGTCCTTTGGATGAAGCAACAACTTTTAGATTATGGAATTGATGTAGGTATCACCCCTCTTAAGTGTGACAACACTAGTGCCATATGTCTCACTACTAATCACATCCATCATTCTAGAACCAAGTACATAGAGATAAGACATCATTTCATTAGAGATCATGTCTTGAAAAATGATGATGTTCTAAAATATGTAGACACCTTGAATCAATTAGCGGATATCTTTACCAAACCTTTAGACAAAGAGCATTTTTGGTCTCTTAGGAGAGAGTTGGGTTTAACTAGCCTTTCTTGAGCCTTAGAGCCTTTTAGGTCTTAAACTTTTGCTTGAATTTGGTTGATCTTATTGCTTATGTGTTCTTGCTCTTATATGAATCTATTCTTGCTGCTAGGGAGAGTATGCATCTATTTTTTATCACACATGATATTCATATATCATTTGTATGCATTTCGATTCGAGTAAAATTAAATTTTTGAGCACCTTGCTGCCAAAATTGACATTTCTAGCGCATATATGTTGATACAGCTCACTGTGTATTGATACGAGCTCATGAACACGCTACGGTACAGGTTGACCTGCACCCGGTACGGGGTCAAGTTTTAGTATAGATTAAAAACTGTATTGGTACGCGGTTTCGATACGCCATGTGGCGTATCAGTACGCGTTGCCGCTGAAAGTTTAAATGGGCATTAAAAAGCTGTTTCACTTTAATTTAAACACCCAAAACCCTAGATACGAATTTTTCCTATAAAATCATCTCAAACCCTCTTATTTTATTGACACAAATCTTAAAATCTTTTGAGGGCTTTTGGATTTCTCATCAAACCCTAACAAAATCATCAAGTTTGGTGCATCATCATCTTCTCATTCATCCATAATCCCATATTCAAGGTATAAACTTACTTTCTTTTCATTTTGTTCATATTTATATACTGTTTGTAATTCAAAATTGTATATTTAGTATGAATATAACTTTGTTTTCAAAGATTTTGTGAAAGATTTTTCAAAACTGAAAAGATTTGGTTCGAATATAAATTTATACCGTATATTTTTCAACACAATTTTTCAAATTTTATTTTACCATAAATTCTTTTTATACTTGTATATGTTTTTTAAACTATATTATATAGATTTTTAACAATACCTTGATCATTGGATTGCTTGTTGGATAGAATGTGTTGATTTATGCATACATCCTTTTTTTGGTTTGATTTTGATTTCAGTATTTTACCATGGCACCTAAGAAACGAGCAAGAAAAGATATGGTCTCTAGTTCCAATCTTCCTAATCAAAATCCCGAAAATATTGGTAATCGACCCAACCTTACTCGTACTTTACAAAATTGTTTTAATGAGCCAAGATATCCAAATGCTATGGATCGATTTAAACATTACCAAGGTTTTAAAATCCGCCGTGAGCACACTATTTCGATCCCGTTTTTATCTTCTGAAGGATTTAAATTTTGATATCTTGAGTTGATGCAACAATGGAAGTTTATGCAACTTTTAGCCTTACCTAGGATTTTATACAGAAACCTTGTTTTGATTTTTTAATCAAATGCCTGGTGTGTTTATAATGAAGATAAATTTGAAGTTGTTGTTATCGAATCTTATCTTATGGGTAAAAAGTTTCAAATTGATTCGTCGGTTTAGCAAACTTTTTGGGTTTTGAGGATGTGGGAATTGATATTGAGGATTCCTTGGGACATGTTTTTGGTGGCTCCGTGACCATGCTCGATGCTCAATATCACATCCTTCACCTCATGATCACTTGGTGGTTTTGCCCATCTTGTGGAAAGTTCCCAACGATCCGTCAAGTTGATGACTTTTGGATCCGATGCTTTCGTGAAGGTAAGTGACCGAACCTTGCTAAAATAATGTTTGCGGAGATTGTCTTTCTTGTGCAAAGCCTCTATACAACTCTTATTTCATCCTTCACATATGGTACCGCTATGAGTTATCTATTTCACAAGATTGGAATTGATTCCTATTATGATGTTGTCGAACCTCTCACCGAGACGATTGATGAACGTTCTCTCCACCGAGCCAAGTTCACATTTATTAGTGGAGAATAGATTCGACTTGTCGATCTACCTCAAGGCATTCAACCAGATCTGGTGGTGGCTTCTCAAGCGGTTCCGGTTCCTCAAGCTCCGGTAGTCCAACATTCTCTTGATGCTCTCATGGCCTATCTCAATGAGCAATTTACATCTTTGGGCACGAACATTGCATCTTTGGACACTACCATGACTTTTGGGTTTTCCGCCATTGACACTCGTTTTACATCCGTGGAGGAAAGAGTGAATTCCATTGAGAATCGCCAAAATTTGATGGATATCTCTTTTACCGTGTTTCATGGCGAATGGCATCAATCTCTTGGAACCCATGCCAATATTGAAGATGAAGATGAAAATGATGAAGATGATTCTTGAACATCTTGCATATCATCTCATATCATTTTAGGATTAGTTTTATGCACCTATGTCTTTATTGTTAGAGTATGCCCAAAGACCAATCATAAGATGATTGTAAATAACATTTGTTTTACCTTGTTTATTCATAAAAAGGCATTGTCATTATTATTTTCAGTTACAATTCTACATGCATAAATAAACTGAATTATAATAAAGTCCTTAGAATAATATGGTTATTCTTAAATGTCCTTAGTCGAGTATTATTGTGGGAATAGACAACAATAATGCATTAAGACTAATATGTAGTTGATTGATGACAAAGTGTTGTCATTGACATGGAGATGTCAAAAACAATATATATGTATGTGTTAGAGAATGACATACTAGACTTACCTGCTATGAGCATGTTTCTTATATTATAATGTGACAGTCACAACATTGCTCATAGTGATAACTACATGTATGATCCTCAGACTTGAGATCATCATTATTTCAATATTGTGAATGGCATATTTTGATACAGTCAAACGTGTGTCGTAACTGACTACACTATTGTCGCAACCCATTTTCGGGGCCCGACTTCTTTTAGAAACACAAAAACAACGGAGTCACCACCAATTTTTTTAAAAGGTGTGATTGGATCACCAAAATGAGTCATTTTAATAAAATATTTTATTTTATTAAAACAACGGTTTTGGTCTGCGAAAACAAAAAAAACGAGTTCGGAAGTCGATTACATGTGGGGAAGAGTTAGCATCCCCACAACGCCCAAAATCGGTACCTTGTCGATTAAAAAAAGTTTTAAAGTCAGAAATTGCAAGTTCGCGTGAAATTTAAATTATCGCCCATTTATGAATTTGATTTCTTTTTAACGGTCCTAATATCCGAAAAGTAAACTATAATCACCGCCTACACTTCTGGCGCTAACCCGTCACTTTTCTTCTATAGGACACCGCATTGGTTAGGTTTCACTTTTTTAAGCATAAAAGCAAAGAAATTAATGGTGAGTTAAAGCTTTTAATTATTCTAAGTTAAGAATTATTATCCTAAAAATATTATCTAGGTAAATTTCACCTATTATGGTTAAAATATAATTAAGTGTATTTTATTAATATTAAATGTGACAATAATTTATCTATCATATTTATAAGGCTTTAACTAAGGTAATTTAGAACTTAACACTAATGGCTTTGTTTAAATTAATTACTTGTTACAACAACAATTTTTACAACCTAGGGTAATTAATAAAGATCTAATTAAAACAAAGAATTAAAAATTAAACACGCACACACACACACACATATATATATATATACAAAGCTTAAAGCAAATTAAAAAAGAATTGCAAATAAATTACCAAAGAACATAAAACAAAGAAAATCTACATAAACTTTCATGTATCAAAAATAATTTACAAAATTTAAATAGTTGATATCACTTTCAAGATTAATTGGTAAAAAAGAAAAAAAATCTTAGAAAAACTTTTTTATGTGCAAATTAGAATTTAATTATGAAGAACTTTTGTGAAGTTAAAAAGATGAAATTAAATCATGATCGGGAAAAGAAAAAAAATTAAGAAAAAAAATTAGAAAAGGTTTAACAATGTGTAATGGAAAATTATAGTGACGGAGAATTAGATTTAAAAAAACAAATTGAAAGAAAAACTTTTACAAAAATTCTTTAAAATATAAAAAAATAAATCAAACGTAAAAATAAACAAACGAAAAGAAAAAAAATATTGGAAAGTTCAATATGCACAATTAAATCAAGAAAAATAAATTAAATAACAAAATAAAATACCTTGAAAAATACTTCGATGCTTTTATTCCAACTTCGAATCTCAAAATACAAAAACCCGAGGACAAACTTTCAAAACTCTCTCAACTTTCTCAAGACTTTCAGAGTAAAATTGTATAAGAAACTGTGTGTGAAATATAATGATTTGAACCCCTTTATATAGGCTTTCTTTGACCTAGAAAAGCCTATTTTCGGAATAATTTAAAGGCCTATTTTGGGTATTTTCTACTTTACATATTTAATGCAGATTCAAACTCTTCCTTGAAGTAGATTTGATCAGGATTTTTTTTAAAATCTGAACCAATCTTTTATTTTTTATCTAATAAAAATTCAAAATTAAAATTTAAAATACTAAATTTTAATTTTAATTTGAATCTAATCTGGTCATTCATATTTGAATAAAAAAATACCCAAATTGACCTTGACTCTAACCCTAACCCTAGCTCATCCCATTTTCTACTAGGGTTTCAGATATGAGGTGACGGCGGTGGCGTTGGGTTCGGTTGGTTGAGGTGAGTCGGTTGATACCCACCTTGGCGATCGTCGCCGACTGCAGCGTGATGGGGAAAGCTGCGACAGAAGTGCTATCGAAGAAATGGATGGGGTTGGGGGAGATGATCTCGCGCGCGTGTAGTACACACGCTGGCGCGTGGCGGCGCGGGGTCTTCCCCACTTTTCCCTTTTTTTGATTCGATCCACACCCTTGATTTTTCAACCCTAAACCCGATGGTCTCGATTAAACCTAAAAAAAAGAGATTAAATAGGTTAGTTTGGGCCCTTTTAATTTAAAATGGGTTAAATTTATTATTTTTTAGGAATTAGCTCTTCAAAATGGACCTTTTTTAATTTTATGGTGGATTTAAAAAAATGGGTTTATTTTTATTTAGAGGTAGGTTTTATTTAAATGGGTATTTATTTTTTTTTTTTTTCTTTAGAAAGAGTGAGTTATATTTTATTTTTATTTTTTAAGAAGGTAAAAATTAGTGAAAACAACTGCCCCTTTTTTGCTTATTCTAGTGAAACAGGGATATAACAAAGAACACGAGACACTAATTTTGACCAAACACTAATTAATTGCTCGACTTTGTTCCCCCGATGCCCGAACGATTGGGTGGGTTCTATTCTCCTGATGCATGAATAGATAGGCATGCTCCATCCTTTTTATGCCTAAAATAATAGGCTGTTATATTCTCCTGATGCCTGAACAGATAGGCGGGTTCCATTCTCCTCACGCCTAAAAGTGATATGCGACTTCCGTCTCCTTACGCCCGAAAGGATAGACGGGTTCCATTCTCCTTATGCCTAAATGGATAGATGGGTTCCATTCTCTTTACGCCTGAAAAGGAAATAGGCGGGTCCCATTCTCCTTATGCCTAAATAGATAGACGTGTTCCATTCTTCTTATGCCCGAACGGAATAGGTAGGTTTCCATTCTCCTTACGTCCAAATGGATGGACGAATTCTATTCTCCGAATGCTCGAATAGATGAACGGGTTCTAATCTCTTTACTCTTGAAAGGATATGCGGGCTTCATTTTCCTTATGCCTGAATGGATAGGCATGTTTTTTTGCTGAAGAGTTTTTGTATACCTGCAAAAACCGATATATGATGTAATTATAATGGGCATGCCCCTAAGGATGTCTAAAACATGAATGCATGCCAAGTTTTATAGTCTTTTTATAACTCATTTTAACCCAGATAAACGACCATCTTCGTTGTCTTTGCTTTGCAATCCATATTATTTGTATCTTTTGGTTTCATTAAATGGTCATCTTTTGCTTCACCATTCTCATTCCTTGTGCCATTTTGCTTCGTGGAAAAACATTTGATCTTTGTAGGCAAATGTTTCATGATCTACTATCATTGTAGTTGATACATCAATATTGGATGATAGTTCTTTCAAACGATCTCATTTTCAATCAGGCTCCTTTGAGGATTTCCATTTTGAATGATATCGATGCCTTCTTCCCGCGTTTATTATTATCTAGATCGGGTATCAATTGCCCCAATTGTAACACGCCAAAAATTTAAAGCTAAACAATAAATTGTGTCATAGTCTTTGTATTCTCATACTACTTCTAGAGTAATGCACAAAAATATCTTGTTTATTTTAATGATGTTTAACCAAACGATTCTTATTTCAACGTAAGATGTTCATGCAAAGAAAAAGGATATACAAGGAAAAAATGAAATTTATTAATGTTGTGACAAACATAAAAGAAAAGTTACAAAAGACAAATATCTAGATATCAAAGGCCCAAACTTTCTTGAAACGTCTTTGAGTGGTGCCTTTGTCAAGAAAATTTCATCCACTATAACGATGGATGAAAATATGAAATTCCTTCCAAATGGCCAAGCCTCTAAAGAGATCTTTTGTTTCCTGTTTAACTGCAATAATTCAGCTCCCCTTTGCGGGTTTTCAACTTGAATCCTCCTTTGGTTCCAAGACACCCTTTGTTGGTTTTCACCTTGAACCCTCATTTTCACTTTCTTCTTTTTTTTTTTTTTTTTTTTCTTTTTTTTTTTTTTTTTTTTGTTTTTTTGTTCCGTTTCTTTCTTTTTTTCTTTCTTTTTTTTGAGCGCCATTTGCGGGTTTTCGCTTTAGATTCTTCTTCTTCCTTCATTTTTTTTCATGTATAATATTTCTTGACTGAATTGGAATTCTCCAGATTCTTGAGCACGTCTCCATTTATTTTAGCTAGAATTAATGCCCCTCCGTTGAAGGCCTTTGATACAACCTAGGGCCCTTCCCAGTTAGGCGCCCATTTTCCCCGTGAATCCCTTTGGATTGGCAACATTTTCTTTAGCACCAAATTTCCCTCTCAAAATTTCCACGAGTGAACCTTCTTGTCATATGATCGTATCATTCTCTTCTAGTACATCTAACCATGGCAGATTGCTTTTAGCCTTTTTCATCGAAGAAATTTAATTGGTCGTATCTCGCTTGAACCCATTTGGCCTCCTCTAGTTCCACCTCCATCAAAACACAGAGGGAAGGGATTTCAACTTCAATTGGCAGCACAGCCTCCATCCCATATACTAAAGAAAATGGTGTTACCCCAGTAGAAGTTTGCACGACAGTTGTATAAGCATATAATGCTAAGGGTAACCTCTCATGCCAATCGGTGTAAGTGACAACCATCTTGGTGACTATCTTTTTAATGTTTTTATTTACAACCTCTATAGCTCCATTCATTTTTAGGCGATAAGCCACCAAATTGTGATGTTTGATCCGAAATTGCTCACAAACTTCGTCTATCATCTTGTTGTTTAGATTGGATGCATTGTCGGTGATGATTCTCTCTGGTAAACCATAACGACAAATGATCTCCTTTTTCCAAGAATTTTCAAATAATCAATCTGGTGACATTTGCGTATGAGGCCGCTTCCACCCACTTGGTGAAGTAGTCAATAGCTACTAGGATGAACCTATGTCCATTTGAAGCTTTAGGGTAGATCTATCCAATTACATCCATGCCCCACATTGAGAAAGGCTATGGTGTTGTCATAACATGGAGTGGTAGATGAGGCACATGAATCTTGTCAGCATAAACCTAACACTTGTTACATTTTCGAGAATAGTTAATGCAATCGGTCTCCATAGTGGACCAATAATATCCAAAACGCATAATTTGCCTAGCCATGGTAAAACCGCTAGGGTGAGTTCCACATACTCCTTCATGAACCTCTTCTAGGATCGTTTGGGCTTCTTTAGCACCGACACACCTTAATAATACTTGGTCTCGACTCTTTTGTTATAGTACTTCACCATCGAAGATGTATCCTGCAGCCAACTTCCTTATTATTTTCCTATCATTGTCAATTTCCTGTGGGGGATACTCTTGGGCTTTGATATATCGAAAGATGTCATGATACCATGGAAGACCATCTGCCTCTTTTTCTATATCACAATAGTAGACCGGAGAGTCAAATAATTCAATCTTAATTGGCATCATCTCAATACCTTCATTTGTCTTGAACATGGCAGCTAGAGTAGCGAGGGCATCATCCATTTGGTTATCCTCTCTCGGAAGGTATTTAAAGGTGATTTTATAGAATTCTTTGATTAGTTCTAGGACCAGTTTATGATATTTCACCAATTTTGCGTGCCACTCTCCTCAAATCTAATAAATAACTAGCGCTGAATCCCCAAAGACTCTTAAGTTCTTGATTTTCTTTTCGATGGCCACTTGTAGACCAAGTATGCAAGCCTTGTATTCATCCATATTGTTGGTGTAGAAGAATTCTAATCGGCTAGTGAAAGGATAATGATTCCCTTCTGGTGAGACTAAGATTGCCCCAATGTCTCGTCCTAAGGCGTTAGCGGCACCATCAAAGTTCATTACCCAAGTCTCCTCCAAGTTTTCACTTTCCTCTGTCGAGATACACATCAAGTCTTCATCCGGAAAGTTAAAATTCAAGGCTTCATAGTCCTCGCAAGCGCAACTGGCCAGAAAGTCTGCTATAGCACTCCCCTTTATAGATTTATGGCTTACGTATTGAATGTTAAATTTTGATAATAACATTTTCCAGCGGGCCAATTTTCTTGACAAGACCGGTGCTTCTATCATGAACTTTAGAGGATCCAACTTCGATATCAGCCACGTGGTATGGTATAACATGTACTGCCTTAGCATCTTAGCTGTCTATACTAAAGCACAACACAACTTCTCGATCGAGGAATATCTAGTTTCACAATCAGTGAATTTATTACACAACAAGTAAATTACTTTCTCTTTTCTCCCAGTTTCTTCATGTTGTCCTAGAACACATCCCATTAAGTTTTCATGGACGGTTAAGTATAGGATTAAGGGTTTCCAAACAAGCGGTACCAGAATAGGAGGATTTGTCACCTACTTCTTGATTTCTTCTAGAGTTGTTTGACATTCTTCATTACATGTTCCCGAGTTATTCTTTTGAAGTAACCTAAATACAAATAAAGCGGGAAATAAAGCAATATAATTTAACCTTCCGAGGAAGCCTTAGACCTCTTTTTGTGTTCGAGGTGTATGAAGTTCTTGGATGGCCTTAACTTTTTCTGGGTCGACTTCAATTCCTCTTTCACTTACAAAGAACCCTAACAACTTTCTCGATCATACTCCAAAAGTCCATTTAGATGAATTGAGTCTTAATTGGAATATTTTCAATCTTTTGAAGAGTTTTCCCAAGTTCTCAAAATGTTCTTCTTCTGAGCGAGATTTAGCAATCATGTCGTCCACATATACTTCTATTTCTTTGTGCATCATATCATGGAATATGGTTACCATGGCTCGTTGGTAGGTTGCCCCTGCATTCTTCAGATCGAAAGGCATGACTTTGTAACAAAAGGTTCCCTACCATGTTACGAATGTGGTTTTGTTCATATCCTCAGGGCACATTTTGATCTGGTTGTACCTTGAGAATCCGTCCATGAAAGAAAAAAGAGAATATCCTGTGTGTTATCCACTAGTGTATCAATGTGTGGCAATGGGAAGTTATCTTTAGGGCTTGCCTTATTAAGGTCTCGATAGTCAACGCACATATGCACTTTTCCATCTTTTTTTTCAAATTGGGACGATATTAGCTACCCATTCGGAGTACTTTACTACTCCAAGGAATCCAGCGTCATACTAATTTTTCACTTCATTCCTGATTTTTAGGAGCATTTCAGACATCATCCTCCTTAGCTTTTGTTGCACAAGTTTGCATTCGGGCCTGATGGGAAGTTGGTGCACAACAATGTCGGTGTCTAAGCCAGACATGTCTTGATACAACTAGGTAAATATATCATTGTATTCTTGCAAGATTTTGACCAAATCTTGTCGAGTCTCGACGGTGATAGAAGTTCTAATCTTTACCTCACGCTTTTCTTCTTCATTCCCAAGATTCAGAATTTCTATTTTTCCTTGTGAGGCAGAATCTGCTTCTCTTCATTCTCTAACAACCTGAGTATTTCGTTAGGGAGGTCATATTCTTCCTTCTTTTGCAGTCTTCAACCTCTTCTAAACATATGGGAAGTTCGAAGTTAATTTCTAGACCACATTTGGAATTATTTGTACTGTTGATATTTGGACACCTGAAAAAAAGGATTGAATATATATACAACAAAAGTGGGAAAATAAACAAATGAATGGAATGATTTTTTTATTCCAAATTTTGTGTTCATTTTTTTCTTTTTTGTTTTTTTGCTTTGGGTTTTTAGTGTTTAATTATTTGCGAAAGAACGTTTTCCACGCAAGGTTTATTTGGAAAACATCATTTTATTGATAATAAGAACAATAATGGTTTAAACATGGGCCCTTAACAAGATATCCCTAATTGCCTTCGGGCCAAAGGCAAAAGGGTTGGTTTTGAGCATTACTCTGTGGATGTTCTAAAGGTCACAAGGATTTCTTCCACAGTCCATTTGTTTAGCTCTGAGTAAGGGTGAATCATGGAGAGGTACTCGTTCCCTCATCCTCCTCCGATACGACATTAATATTTTGCTCTTCAAAAACCTTCTCAAGATCATTTCTTCCTTTTTCCTCCACATCATTTGAAATATCATGATTTATGATGCCTCTTGATCTAAAATTGTGGCTCAGTGGTGGGAATGTCATCAACTCCCACTTTATTTCTTCTCCATTCAGTCTCTCTTTCCTTCTTTTTTGCCTTTCTATTATTGTCGCTCTTCTCTACATAGTATTAGGCTTGTAAGCTAGCCCGAACTAATCTCTCTTATCGGGGATCATCAATGGGTATGGCCTCTCCTGAAGTTTCTTGCCGATGCCCTTTCCAGCTTTTGCCTCTTTTCCCAGGGTTTGCTTGACTTGCATCTTTGCATTATTTGATAATTTTGGCTTAGGGACCTTATCTCCTTCAACGATGAAGGTAGCATTAACTAGCTCAAGCGTCCTGAAGTGACATTCAAGCGCGCCTTCATCAACCTGAATGTAAGGGGAATCTGCTGATACTGAAGCTATAATTTCTTCTTCAGCTCCAACGACCACCAGCTCTCCATCGACTATGAACTTCAATTTCTGATGTAGAGTGGAGGGGACAACCCTTGCAGTGTGAATCCAGGGGCGCCCCAACAGACATGTGTAGGTAGGCTTGATGTCCATCACTATAAAATCAACTTCAAAAGTCAATGGTCCAATTTGTAGGGGTACTTCTATTTTGCCCAGAACGTCCTTCCGGGTTTCCATCAAATTCTCTCACAGTGTTTTAGTAAGTAGTCATATGAGAGCTATTAACCGATAACTTTTTCAGGGTAGTAGGGGCAGCACATTCAAAGCTGATCCATCATCGATAAGAACTCTTGGCAACATATGCCCTTTGCACCGATCGAGATATATAGGGCTTTGTATGATCCCCTCCCTGTTGCTGGAATCTCTTCATCACTGAACGTGATGAAGTTGTTCACTGCAATATTGCCGACCAACTTGTCCATCTTGTCGATCGTTATCTCTTTTGGTACAAAAGTTTGATTAAAAATTTTTAAGAGGGCATCACGGTGGCCCTCTAAACTTAGCAAAAAAGATAGCATTGAAATTCTTGCTGGGAGCTTATGAAGTTGCTCCACTACACTGTACTCACTGTGTTTGAGTATCTTCAAGAATTCCCGAGCTTTTAAATCATTCACTGGCTCATGACATGTCTTGGGTTTTTCAAAAATAAATCTCTTTCTCCTTCTGTTTCTTCGGCCACTACCTTCCTCTGGGTGGTGTCTTTGTCTTCAACTTTCACCGCAATGAGTAACATCTTCCACTTCTTGTGAAGTTGCCCACCTGATTAACTGGTTCTTCTTTTAGTTCCTCTCCACTGATGTACTACCCGGATTGTCACTATGCATGTGTAATTCCAGGGCACTTGCTTGTTGTCCTTATAAGGAAAAGAGGTAGGTGTTTTTATGATTATTCGAGGGGTTGTGCTCCTCTAGGGTTCAGTGACTTTTGCCTTGGTTTTGATTAACAAAGGCTTTAGTCCTGTGTGATTCCCTCTAATGGGGGTTTCATCTGAAGTGCATACATCCATCGTATGGCTTTCCTCTTTCTTCTCAAAAAATTCTAGCTCTTTGTTGTCCATTTTATCTTGGACCAACCTCCTAAATTCAAATAGTATTGAATTTCATGTCCTCCTACCTGATGATATTCACATAGAAGAGCTCATCATCCTCTTTCAACTTGCATGTTTCCTTTCTTAGCAATCCGGCCTCAACCATTTTGGCCCATACCCATGCCATGGGTGCCCCAACTCTTTTGACATATTTCTTGATCGTTTGTCCTCCTCCTCTATCACCGCATTCACTCCCGTCTTCTAGTGGTTAGGCAGTGGGTTATCCTTGTCATCAAACATATCAAAAGATAACATGCCCAATTTTTGCAAATCATCTACTACCCTCTTGAAGGCAGTACATTTCTCAATGGTATGCCCCCTATTTCCAGCATGGTATTCACACTGTGCCTTCTCATCATACCATGGTGGGTATGGAGGATAGAATGGAGGAACATGTCACGGTAACACCATCCGTGCTTCAACAAACTCGGAGAACAATTTGGCGTACGTCATGGGAATGGGGGGAAAGTAGGGCTTCTTGTTCCCTTGGTATTTTTGTTCATCCTTCAATGGGTTTGAAACCACCTGATTAGTATTTTGGGCAGCAAGCATATTCAAGACTACCCCTTTTGAGTGATTGGGGTTGTAAACACTCGCCATACTGATTTCGGCATCCTTTTTCTTATACAGTTTTTTGGTATCTCCTCCATTAAGCTTTCTGCTCTTGACGGCAGCCAGAATCAATGATAAGTGTTCAAAAGTACTATTTTTCTTACCCTTTTTACTCATATTATTGTTAGACTTAGGCTCATATTAGTTGCATAGTTAGCCATTCATGCATTAATCCATGTTTCCTTCCATCGTTGAGCTTGATTACATAACTTGGTAGTTTTTGTGGAAATAGATGTTGCTTTGGTGTGTTTTTGTGTATGTATGTACAGGATCACTTGCCAAAACAATGCCGAGCTATTTGCCAGGGCAATGCATGAAGGATATGCCGAGCTAGTTGCCATGGCATTTGTCGACAAAGACAAAATACAATAGGGATGTCAAATTCATGATTTTACAAGCCCAAGATGACATGGAGCAAGGCCCAAGCCCAAAGGAATTTGATTGCCATGCAGAGATTAAAGAAGAATTAAATTCCAAGAGGATAGGAGAAGTTCTAATAGGAATAAAATTATAATAAAGAATTATATTCTTTAAAGATAATTTAATTCCAACTCAAACTCCTCCTCAAAGAAGGACTTTGGCCTAGCCCTATAAATATCAAGGAGATTTCGACAATTCCATGAGGAGAGCAAGAGTTAATTTCGACAACTCCAAGAGAGGAGAGCAAGAGTTAATTTCGACAACTCCAAGAGAGGAAGCAAGGGGAATTTTCGGCAAGCATCTAGGGCAAGGGATTTTCGACAAGCTTCATCTTTTCTTCCTTGTCGATTGGGTTCATGCTAGGGATTGCTTATCTTGTGTTTCTTTGGAACCTAGCCATGAACTAAATTTACTTGGCTATGGTTATTGTGTTTTGTGGTTGTGAGAAACTATTGGTTTTTGTTTAGGTAATAAGAGTTTGCACTTTTCTATTTCAAGGTTTATTCATTCTTGGTTCTTATTATTGTTTGCGAGTGAATTGGGAGAGGATCTCGTGATTTCATCCATTTATCTAATATCGGGAGAGTTAGATTCAAGAAACGAATGAATATGATCTTTATTCAATCCAATGATGGTGAAGATTAATCCGGCTTAGGAATAAGTTAAGGATTTCAACGGCTAAGAGGAGCGCAAGATTGGTTGTTGTTCACCCTTGATTCACGCAGGGATGTATTATCAAGGCATGCACAAGTAGCTAGAGTTTCGACTTAGGGATAAGAAGAAACCATTGAAGAACGCTCCGCCAACCTTGAAGTTGCTGCCCAGACGCCCAAGTAAGTTGCCCAACTAGTCGCCCAAGCAACTATTAATTAGTTGCCAAGGCAACCCCGTTGTGCAAGTCGCCACGGCAACTGAGTTGCCCGTGCACTTTTTACCAAGACAATCCAATCAGCTATCACACCTCAACTCACGATAACCTGCCTATTCTCTCTCAATTGAATTCATCTTTTCTTTTACTTATTTGCTTTCTAGATTAGTTAAAACTTCTATAATCTTTTATTTGTGTTTTTACTTTTTACAATTACAAGAGACTAGATTCTTGAAGTGGCACCAATCCTCGTGGAGACGATATCTTTTATACTATAACTTGCGACGTGTATACTTGCACAATTGCGTAGCACTTATTACGCGCAACAAGTTTTTGGCGCCGTTGTTGCGGGGATTGGCAATAGCGACTTTGTTTTTACTTTCTTGCACTTTCTTTTTATTTTTCTTTTTAAAATTCAAAGGGCTAACAAACTTTGGTTTTGCATTGGTATATGACCAGGGAGACCGACTTCACCGTAATATCCCTTTGATCCGTAAATCGAACGAACCTTACAAAGACTTAGACGAAGGATAAGAGAAGCAATGGCAAATCAAGACGGCAATATGAATCAAGATGTTCGAGCGGGAGGAGGAGTGATTCTTGCACGAAACAAACTATTCGAGACTATCTTGAAGAAGATCTTGATGGACTTAACCCGGAGTTGTCGCACCTGAAATTGAAGCCGACCACTTTGAGTTGAAACCGGTAATGTTTAATATGATCAACACCATTGGTCAATTTGGCGGCTCAAAGAATCAAGATGCACGGCAACATTTGAAATCTTTCCTCGAGATTTGCAACTCGCTCAAGATACACGGAGTCACCCCCGATGTCCTGCGATTAAGATTATTCCTCTATTCACTGAGGGATAGGGCGAAAGCATGGCTAAATAGCATTCCTGCCGGATCCATAGCATCTTGGACTGATCTTTGTCGTGATTTCCTTGCTAGATTTAATCCTACAAATTTAACTGATAAGCTTCGTAACGACATTACTTCTTTTCGGCAGCGGATGATGATGAATCCATGTACGAGGCTTGGGAGCGATATAGAGAACTTCTACACAAATGCCCTTTACACGGATTCCCGGTGTGGACTCAAGTAACAATGTTTTACAACACCGTGAATACACCAACAACGATGATGCTAGATGCCTCGGCAAACGGCATACTCCTAGATAAGTCGCCGGAAGAAGCAATGCAAATTTTAAACAGGCTGGCCAAGAATGATTATCAATTCCCATCTACTAGAAGAGGAGGAGTTAGACGCCAAGCCACAATACATGAACTGGGATCATCAGATTCAATTTCGGCACAATTGGCCGCTTTAACCAAGATGGTCCGAACATGCAAAAACCAAACAACACACATGAAGTCAAGGTAATGGATTCTTTTTGTGAGTTATGTGGCGATAACCATAATTCTTCTGAATGTATGCAGAATTCGGAATCTAGCTTCTATGTGAGGAATTACAATCGGAGCAACAACATGATGTCAAATACATACAATCCAGCTTGGAAGAAGCACCCGAATTTTTCATGGAGTAATCCCAACAATGCTCTAAACCAGAACAATCAGAATGCACAAGCATCGGGATTCCAGGCGAAATATGCCACGGCAATGATGCCGCGAAGAACAACCGACAACATCTAGTTCTTTGGAAAATTCTCTAAATGCTTTTATGATGAAAAACTGAATCTTATATGGCTGAGAATAGTAATTTCAAAAAGAACTGATGCTTTTATTAACAGGACCGAGATGAGATTGCAAAACCAAGAGGCGGCAATCAAATCATTAGAAAATCAAGTCGACAGTTTGCTCAAAATCAACACCGCACCACAAGGAGGTTTACCTAGCGATACTGAAGTCACAAGAGGAACTGGCCATGAGCAATGTAAGGCAATCACCACCAGAAGTGGCCAACAACTTAGAGAGATTCAAACCCGCTCGTCAAACAAAACTCCACAAAAAGATCAAGACGAACCTAGCGGCAAAGCCTCGGATGCTGAACCGAGAATTGCTGCGGCACCGCAATAAACATGCCTCGGAAACCGATGACGCCACGGCATCTTGTGATAAGCATGTCTCGGCAACCCCAGTTGATAACGCATCGGCAACTCCAGATGTCCCGGTAATGCCATCAATTAGGTTTCAAACCAATGAAAAGATCGAAGATATCCGACTTCCACCACCATTCCCACAAAGGTTGAAGCAACAAAAGCAAGAATACCAATTCAAGAAGTTTCTTGATATCCTAAAGCAAGTCCACGTCAACTTGCCATTGGTGGAAGCAATTGAACAAATGCCAAACTATGCCAAGTTCCTTAAAGACATTGTGTCCAAAAGAACAAGGCTAAGAGAGTTTGAAACAGTTGCCGCAACAGAGGGATGCATGGCAATGTTGCACAATCGTATGCCACCAAAGTTGAAGGATCCCGGAAGTTTCACAATACCCTGTTCTATTGGAAATCACTATGTCGGGAAAGCACTATGTGACCTAGGGGCTAGCATAAACTTGATGCCTAAATCGGTTTTTCAGAAACTAGGAATCGGGAAGGCAAGACCTACAACAGTTATGCTCAGACTAGCCGACAGATCCTATGTGCATCCGAGGGAAAAATCGAGGACATACTTGGTAAAAGTTGATAAATTCATTTTTCCGCTGACTTTATTATTTTGGATTGTGAAGCGGATGAGCATGCACCTATCATTCTCGGGAGACCATTCCTAGCGGCGAGGAGGAGAACCTTGATTGATGTTGAAAAGGAGAACTCACAATAAGGGTGAATGACCAGCGGTAAAACTAAATGTGTTCCAAACACTAAGGCATGCCGATGATCCGAAGAATGCCAACTACTTCATGCCACGGCAGAGTTTAACTTTGATGAGGAATTTAGTTGCCTCGGCAACTACATTGCCGATCAAGAGGAACCCGAGGAGTATGAAGAACCGGTCGATGAGGAACAACCAGAAGAGGCAAATTGGCTAGTCAATCGACCAGGTACATACTTTGAACCACTGGACTACTCGGGTAAGGAAGGTAAGATCGAAAAACCCTCTATCGAAAATCCACCAATTCTTGAGTTGAAACAATTGCGAACAATCAAATATGTATACTTAGGGATCGATAATACATTGCCTGTAATTATTTCTTCTAAGTTACAGCCTGAGCAGAAAAAGAAGCTGATCAACATGTTGAAGCTACATAAAAAGGCAATAGGGTGGACAATTGCCGACTTGAAGGGAATTAGCCCGTGTGCATGCACAAGATCTTGTTGGAAGATGATCACAAACCTTCAATTGAGGCCCGAGGAGACTGAATCATGCCATGAAAGGGGTTGTAATGAAAGAAATCATCAAATGGCTTGACGCCGGCATTATATACCCTATCTCCGATAGTACGTGGGTAAGTCCGTACACAATGTGTACCGAAAAAGGGAGGTATAACAAAGGTAAGCAATGAAAATAATGAACTTATCCCAACCAGATCAGACCGGTTGGAGGGTTTGTATGGACTATCGAAAGCTAAACAAAGCCACTAGGAAAGATCACTTCCCATTACCCTTTATTGATCAAATGCTTGACCGTCTTGCGGGTAAACCCTTTTATTGTTTTCTTGATGGTTATTCAGGTTACAATCAGATTTCCATAGCACCGTAAGATCAAGAAAAGACAACCTTCATATGCCCATACGGTACTTATGCCTTCCGAAGGATGCCGTTCGGATTGTGTAACGCCCGGCAACCTTCCAAAGATGCATGATGGCGCTCTTTTTTCGGACATGGTCGAAGACTTCCTTGAGATCTTCATGGATGATTTTTCGGTTTTTGGTAATGACTTCTGCTGTCTTGTCAATTTAGAGAGGGTGTTGGCAAGATGCGAAGAAACGGATTTAGTCCTCAATTGGGAGAAATGCCACTTTATGGTAGATGAAGGAATAGTGCTCGGCCACAAGATTTCATCCAAGGGAATTGAAGTAGACAAAGCCAAGGTGGACGTAATCGAGAGATTACCCCACCAAATTCGGTTAAAGGAATTCAAGTTTTCTCGGACATGCGTGTTTTTACAGAGGTTCATTCATAATTTTTCTAAAATCACTAAACCTTTGTGTAATCTGCTTGAACAGGATAAAGTCTTCGATTTTGATGATTCTTACACTCAAGCATTCGAAACCCTAAAGAAAAAGCTTGCCTCGGCACCCATTGTCGTTCCACCCAGTTGACGCTACCTTTTGAGCTCATGTGTGATGCAAGTGATTTCGCGGTAGGAGCAGTCCTTGGTCAACGCACAGGTAAGACCTTCCATGTGATATACTACGCTAGTAAAACTCTTAATGATGCTCAAGTGAATTACACAACAACGGAGAAAGAGTTACTAGCCATAGTTTTCGCATTTGACAAGTTCCGATCCTATTTAATTGGTACAAAGGTAATTGTTCATACGGACCATTCGGCAATCAAATACTTATTTGCTAAAAAGGATGCTAAACCTCGTTTGATTCGTTGGATATTACTTTTACAAGAATTTGATATTGAAATTAAGGACAGGAAAGGAACAGAAAATCAAGTGGCCGATCACTTATCACGTTTGGAACGCAATAGGGAGGAGGACGCGGATCTAGAGATATGCGATGCATTCCCGGATGAACAAATTCTAATTGCATCGGCAACCCTTGACGCCTCAGCAACCCTCAACGCCTCGGCAACCTATGACGTCTCGGCAACCATGGATGCACACACTTCGGCAACTCTCGACGCCGCAGTAGTCTTTGACGCACACGCCTCGGTAATTTTGGGAGCAGACACTACGGCAAAGACATGCCCTCGGCAATACCCCGCACGCAGATTTAGTTAACTTCCTTGTTTGTGGTATTTTTCCGTATGGCATTACTCACCAAGGGAAGAAGCGGTTCCGCCATGATGCTAAGCATTACTTTTGGGACGAGCCTCTTTTGTTTAAACAATGTGCAGATCAGGTTATACGCCGATGTGTCCTCAAGAAGAGCAACAGAATGTACTCGGCAATGCCATTCTTCACCCTATGGAGGACATTTTGGAGGAACTCGTCTGCGGCCAAAGTCTTGCAATCCGGTTTGTATTGGCCAACATTGTACAAAGATGCCCGGACTTTTACAAGCAATGTGATCGTTGCGGAGGACGGGCAATATCTCTAGACGACATGAGATGCCACTCCGAACATCATCGAGGTGGAACTGCTCGATGTATGGGGATCGATTTTATGGGACCTTTCCCATCTTCATTCGGCAACCTCTACATCTTACTCGTAAATCGACTATGTGTCTAAATGGGTAGAGGCAGCTGCGCTTCCCCAACGACGATTCCAAGACCGTGCAACGATTCCTGCGAAAAAACATATTTACACGGTTTGGGATGCCGAGAGCAATTATCAGCGACGGGGCAAGCATTTTGACAACAGACTAATTGCCAAGATGTTGCAACGCTTGGCATATCACACAAGATCGCCACGGCATATCACCCACAAACCAACGGGCAAGCAGAAATTTCCAACCGGGAGTTGAAGGGAATACTCGAGAAAGTTGTAAATCCCTCAAGGAAGGATTGGTCATTAAGACTAGATGACGACTTTGGGCATATCGCACTGCATTCAAAACATCATTAGGTATGTCCCCTTCCGGCTTGTCTATGGTAAAACATGTCATCTACCGGTGGAAATCGAGCACAAGGCGTCTTGGGCAATCAAGACCGTGAATATGGATTGGGAAGTGCGGACAAAAGCGCTTGATGGATCTCAATGAGATAGAATAATTTCGTGCACTCGCCTATAACAATGCACGAATCTACAAGGAGAAAACAAAGCGATGGCATGACAAGAAACTATTGCCACGGCAATTCACGCCAGGGGCAACTAGTTCTCCTATTCAATTCTCGGCTAAAACTTTTCCCGAAAGCTGAAATCAAGATGGTCGGGACCATTTGAAGTCGTCAAACCATTCTCCCATGGCGCCGTGATAATCAAGTCCATCTCTGACAACCATGAATTCAAAGTTAATGGACAAAGATTGAAGCACTACAATGGTGCCCATGTGGAACGTAACAAGGAAGTGGTCAACTTAGGAGATGCATGAGCATGCTCTCCTTTCAGTTATTTTCTTTTTCTTTTCTTTTTTTTTCATTTTTATTTTTAGGAGATATTTTATTTTTCTTCATATTCTTTAGTTTTCAGGTTTTCTTTGTTTTCTTTTTCACAACAAGACTCACAACTACTATGCTAAGGAAATTTATCACAAGATCCTTGCCCCGCAATCAATGAAGAAGATGCCGCGGCAACCTACATCGTGCCTGCACAAGCTGATGCCACGGCAACCAACCATGAAGATGCCACGGCAACCAAAGCTAAAGACATCCCGGCAACAAGAAAACAACCATCGCGTTCAAGCAAGAAAATCAAGACGCCAACTAGAAGGAAACTAATCATCTACGATGACGAACTCTCGGAGTAAGTCCTCGTATGCATTTTTATTTTTATTTTTCGTTATTTTTATGCATGCATTGAGGACAATGCCTCACTCGAGTTTGGGGGGGATTGTTATTAGTAATTACCATGTTTAGTTACATTAATCTTAAGCATTACATTTAGGATACATAAATTGCTTGCCATGCCTTTAATTGGAACAAGAATTGCTTAGATTTGATCAATATTCAATGATGACTTTGCCAATGCACGTAATTGATATAATTTTTATTCTAGGATAACCATGGGAAAACTTAGAATTTTACTATGATGCTAAATTTGATGAAACACTGTTGTGGTTTGATTGATTTAAGGAGTTCTAGTAAACTTAGGTGGATAATTAACTAATTGGGGGATTAGAATAAAAATTGGATGAATGCTAGAGGTGCCCGAAATTGGCTCTAGCATATGCTAAAAAATTGATCACTAGAGGTGCCCGAAACTGGCTCTAGGAGGCGTTAAAAAAAATTTTTAACTAGAGGTGCCCGAAACCGGCTCTAGTCGATTAAATTAACTTAAGAAAACTAAAAATAAAACACTAGAGGTGCCCGAAATTGGCTCTAGTTAAAACATGTTAAAAAGAACCCAATGAAGTAATTTGAAAACCTATTGTTTGCATAGAATCCGAAAAATCAACTTGCACACAACTCCGCACACACTCACAAGCATTATAGTTTGATTTTTAGTAACTCCTCGGTTTCAAAAAATAAAAAGCCAATCATACTTTGTGCCCTGGTTCGTAGAATTGAAATCAAGTTCAAAGCTAAGTTTGTGAAAATTTGAAGTCTTGGCAGGTAATTATGAGTTTGCATTGCTTGAGGACAAGCAATAGTTCGAGTTTGGGGGTGTGATAAGTGTTCAAAAGTACTATTTTTCTTACCCTTTTTACTCATATTATTGTTAGACTTAGGCTCATATTAGTTGCATAGTTAGCCATTCATGCATTAATCCATGTTTTCTTCCATCGTTGAGCTTGATTACATAACTTGGTAGTTTTTGTGGAAATAGATGCTGCTTTGGTGTGTTTTTGTGTGTGTTTGTGATCACTTGCCAAAGCAATGCCGATTAATGCATATGCTTGAGCTAGTTGCCATGGCATTTGTCGACAAAGACAAAATACAATAGGGATGTCGAAATTCATGATTTTACAAGCCCAAGATGACATGGAGCAAGGCCCAAGCCCAAAGGAATTTGATTGCCATGCAGAGATTAAAGAAGAATTAAATTCCAAGAGGATAGGAGAAGTTCTAATAGGAATAAAATTATAATAAAGAATTATATTCTTTAAAGATAATTTAATTCCAACTCAAACTCCTCCTCAAAGAAGGACTTTGGCCTAGCCCTATAAATATCAAGGAGATTTCGACAATTCCATGAGGAGAGCAAGAGTTAATTTCGACAACTCCAAGAGAGGAGAGCAAGAGTTAATTTCGACAACTCCAAGAGAGGAAGCAAGGGGAATTTTCGGCAAGCATCTAGGGCAAGGGATTTTCGACAAGCTTCATCTTTTCTTCCTTGTCAATTGGGTTCATGCTAGGGATTGCTTATCTTGTGTTTCTTTGGAACCTAGCCATGAACTAAATTTACTTGGCTATGGTTATTGTGTTTTGTGGTTGTGAGAAACTATTGGTTTTTGTTTAGGTAATAAGAGTTTGCACTTTTCTATTTCAAGGTTTATTCATTCTTGGTTCTTATTATTGTTTGCGAGTGAATTGGGAGAGGATCTCGTGATTTCATCCATTTATCTAATATCGGGAGAGTTAGATTCAAGAAACGAATGAATATGATCTTTATTCAATCCAATGATGGTGAAGATTAATCCGGCTTAGGAATAAGTTAAGGATTTCAACGGCTAAGAGGAGCGCAAGATTGGTTGTTGTTCACCCTTGATTCACGCAGGGATGTATTATCAAGGCATGCACAAGTAGCTAGAGTTTCGACTTAGGGATAAGAAGAAACCATTGAAGAACGCTCCGCCGAACCTTGAAGTTGCTGCCCAGACGCCCAAGTAAGTTGCCCAACTAGTCGCCCAAGCAACTATTAATTAGTTGCCAAGGCAACCCCGTTGTGCAAGTCGCCACGGCAACTGAGTTGCCCGTGCACTCTTTTACCAAGACAATCCAATCAGCTATCACACCTCAACTCACGATAACCTGGCCTATTCTCTCTCAATTGAATTCATCTTTTCTTTTACTTATTTGCTTTCTAGATTAGTTAAAACTTCTATAATCTTTTATTTGTGTTTTTACTTTTTACAGTGAAGAGACTAGATTCTTGAAGTGGCACCAATCCCTGTGGAGACGATATCTTTTATACTATAACTTGCGACGTGTATACTTGCACAATTGCGTAGCACTTATTACGCGCAACAATCAACTCTCCATTTATTAGCATGTCTGTGAAGCTCTTAGTAGCGTGATTGGTCATACGATCATAGAAGGCGCCTTTGAAGGTTTCCAAAAACATCAGGGTAATCTCATTCTCAAACAACGGTGGCTGGACCTGAACAGCCACGTCTCGCCTCCTTTGGGCATATTGGCAGAAACTTTTTTATGCTTCTGTTCCATCCCCTGTAAGACAAGCCTATTTGGGACCATGTCAGTGACGTGTTTGTACTGCTTATTGAATGCTCTTGATAAATCTTTCCATGTTCAGATGTTTTCTCGGCTCAATTGGGTGTACCAACGAGATGCAAACCCTGTCAAGCTATCCTGAAAGCAATGAATCATGAGCTTTTCGTTGCCTAAATACATCGACATTCTCCGGCAATACATAGTTAGGTGAGCCGTAGGACACGTGGTTCTATTATATTTTTAAAATCAAGGGTCTTGAATTTTGGAGGGATTGTCAAATTAGTCACCAAACTGAGGTCTCTGGCATCCGTACCACCATGGATGTTCCCCTCCCGGAAGGTTCTCATCATTTCCTCCAACCTATCACAATGATCTTCTAACTTTTTGTTTATATTGACCTTGTCAGCTATTTCGCCAAGGTTCGGGACCTCGTAATTCTGAGCTTCCGCCTAGTTGATCCCTTGCTCAATTGGTACCCGAGTAGAAGATTCTGCAAAATGACATGGAAACCCGGTTTTGGATGAGGTGGCCCCTTTCTGAATTCTAGGATGGGCATAAGCAATCCCTGGAACATGTGGCAGGGCATCTATATCTTCACTTCCATCTGGGTTCTTGAACCCTATCATTACCGCAATCTGATTGGCCGTTTTCCTGTGCATTAACTCCATTTCCTGTTTCAAGTCATTCTGGATCTTGTCCAGCTTGTCATGTGTACTCTTGTGACTTATTTCGAGGGATTTCATGCGATCCTCCGAAGTCATAGCTTTGGTTTTAGACCGATTACCTTACTTGTGAGTTGGTTTTGCTATTTTGGATTTCTGTTAAGCAAATTGTTTCAATTAGATTCTTATGTATGTACATGTATGCAATGATATGAATTAAACTAATATAACACAAATGAAAATTCGTGAAAAGAAAAATGCATGAATGAAACGAAGAGCCATTGATTCTATAAATAACTGCTCATAGAACTAGCTTTTTATTGAATAAGAATATCCTTATTACAAAAGTTTGGACGCATCTACGAATATTTCTCTGCCCGAACACCCAGCTCCTTTACTTCCTCTATCAACCATATGAGCCTTGGCCCCACCTCCCCAACTGGCTTGATGTACTGGCGTAGGGCTATAGCTTCTGTAGCTAGCATCATCACATGTTTGGCTACGTCTTGCACTTGGGCCATAACGGTTTTATCAAATTCATCTCGTTCCTGGAACCTTCTAGCATTGTCCCTAAGCCTGGTGAACCAATAATCATCGCCCCCATCAATGGCATCTTCAAGGACCAAAATCTTCATTCTATACTCATGGATGGTGTTTTCCATAGCTTCCACTTGCCCTTTCAGAGTTTCATTTTCTGCTTGACTAGCCTGAAGCTCGGTATACGTGTGATGGTTCTAAAGTGCATGCAAAGAATGGCTTAATTCTGCCACTCTGGCCTGTAATTCAGAAACAATGGAATATCTCTATTTCAACCTTTCATGGGTCACATCACATTGCGATTGCAACTCACACACGCAGATTTTGTTGTCATGGGATTTCCTCTTCCATACAGCCACGTTTTTTCCTTCTTTCTCGAGGGTTCTTTTACCTTTCTCATTTTCGACTGCTTGCTTACTTTTCTTTCTCTCCTCAGCAAGGGCCCACTTGTATTTCTCAATCTCTCATTTGCGCGTTCTTTTCCTTTTCCCATGGCTTCTGCTATTTCTTGCCTTCACTATTCTGGAGTCTTTCTCAAAGCTGCGTTTCGGACCGTGGCTTGAAAATTGAGAAAATCCACTTTTTGTATCTCAAACTTTCCTTCTAGGTCCTTGTACATCTTCCTATCCAATATGTCTCTCCCTTGTATTTTCCACCTCTAAGCTTGCCTCGTATAGGTCTCTCGCATGTTGCTCTTCTAGAGATTCCATCTTGGCCTTGGTTCTTTTGAGTTCAGCCCTTAAAACATCAGCTTCAGATGGGATCACCTTCAGATGCGCTTATATAGGCTTGGGTTGACCAGTAAGTGGTAGAATCTTTTCATTCACCCTCGCACGCCTCTACTCATCGTAATCGGGAGTAAACTTGTTGTTGTGCTCTACCTTCATAAGGTAGCAATGCTTCATGCGTCATTGATAGCTTGAACTTTCTCTCTGCATTCTCCTTGAAACTCGAATTCTATTGAATCAAGGCCCATGGTGAAAGGTACAAATTGCCGGGAGTTGTACTGACGAGAGACCAACAAATGAGCAAAACCAATTCCACCCTATAAGCCTAGCAGCATGAGATGGTTATAATCACCACACTTATACAAAACCTTAGTGTGGCCCAACCTTGGAGCTCTTTAGACGATGTCTTGTTCAGGACGATCCCGGAAGATATATGTCCACTTTTTTCATTTCATCACTGGCCACTCCTCTTTCTGGAATTCCTGGAGTGAAGAGAAATTTGGGGAGAATATGTTGGGCAAAGTCAAGGTTGTGCACTTCCAAAAGTGGCTAAGGGCCCAAACCTGAAGCAACTGGCACATCCTTTGAAACGTACTCCTTCCATCTTTCGGCAAGTATTCAAAGAGATGCAGGTTTCGGCAAGCTGGCACCGGATTAGTCTCTCTTTTCAATTGCTCAAAAATATCTAACATGGCCACATCAATGTCGCCTAACACTCTTGGGAAGATAACCATGCCATAAATTGCTATTACCAGCAAATCTACCCTTTTCTCTTTATCAGGATGAGTGGGAATTATATTTCGAATACTCCACCAGGGGAATGAGAAATTGCCCCTCTCTTCTGTATTAGACCTTTAACCCATCTGTTTCCCATACCGGAAAAAATTCTGAGCCTCAAGTGGGCATTCTTGTTCTTAGGTGGCTTAGCATAGACTCGATCCCTCTTCACTTTGCGTAAGTTAAAAAGTGAAGAATATTCTTCAATTATGGGCATCATATCCTCACCATTGAATGTGAAACAACAATACCCGAGGTTCTAGAACTGGATTAGTGCTTTGAAGAGCGGTTCATCTACCTCCACATGCAACATATATGCTATGTCGCCATAGGTGTCAAGGAAAAGTTGCTTAGTTAAGTAGTCAAAGCCTTCCCAGATTTCACGTAGCTCTTGAACATTATTTTGTTTGACACTAATGTGGGCATACTCTGAAGTTTCTATCACATGGCCACTTGTCATGCTGTTTTCCTACTGAGCAAGTGTCTCCAGAATCAACCCCTTCTAAGTATGAAGTGATGCATGCAAAACAAAACAAGACAAGAAAGAGCAAAGATAAAGGATTAGTAAACCAAACATAAAAAAGATAAAACTTACAAGGTCCAAAATATTTTTAGTGTAATAAATATTACTGGGCAATGCATTCCAACACTTTTGGACATGTCTCTACAGATTATTCTTACGAAATAATTTTGACCCACTTCTAGGTCCTAAGGTTTTTTACATGGCTCTAATGGGGTGAGCTCTAAATTCACACACATGGTTGGGTTCTAAAAGGCTCCCAAATTGTCCTCGTTGTCCCCTACTAAGGGTAGCAAGGCCCCTGATTCTCGCCCATTATAGGCTGCAAGCGAATCAGGTTCAACTCAGGGGGGAGTCACTCTTATGCCCATATGGAGGATCAGTATCCACACGAAGACATAGAGCATGGGCCCCGGAGGTACTTACTAAGCCCATACGGGGAATCAGTATTCCCACGAGATCAATAGCGTTTTCCCCCAACTTAATCCAACAGGACGAAGCTCGGGTATAGAGCTTTATTAAGCCTTAAATGCGTAAAAATGAATCATGTTGATAAACGAGCAATTAGTTTTAACTTCATACAAACTTCCAATTTCCGATATTAAAACTAGATTGTAATCGACTTGTGGCCTGACTCTCTTTTTTTGTAAAAAAACAAAAAATTTCCCCAGCGGAGTCGCCAAGCTGTCGCAACCCATTTTCGGGTTCGACTTTTTTAGAAATGCAAAAACAATTGAGTCGCCACCAATCTTTTTTAAAAGGTGTGATTGGATCACCAAAAGACGAGTCATTTTAATAAAACATTTTATTTATTAAAACAACGGTTTTTGTCTACGAAAATAAAAAAATAGGTTCGGGAGTCGATTATGTGTGGGGAAGGGTTAGCACCCCCCCCCCACAACGCCCAAAATCGGTACCTTGTCGATTAAAAAAAGGTTTTAAAGTCGGAAATTGCAAGTTCGTGTGAAATTTAAATTATCTCCCATTTATGAATTTGATTTCTTTTTAACGGCCCTAATATCTGAAAAGTGAACTACAATCACCGCCAACACTTCTGGCGCTAACCCGTCACTTTTCTTCAATAGGAACTGAATTGGTTAGGTTTCACTTTTTTAAGCATACAAGCAAAGAAATTAATGGTGAGTTAAAGCTTTTAATTATTCTAAGTTAAGAATTATTATCCTAAAAATATTATCTAGGTAAATTTTACCTATTATGGTTAAAATATAATTAAGTGTATTTTATTAATATTAAATGTGAGAAGAATTTTACATTTTATAAATAGTTAAGATTAATTGGAAAAAAATAAGAAAATCTTAGAAAAACATTTTTATGTGCAAATTAGAATTTAACTATGAAGAACTTTCGTGAAGTTAAAAAGATGAAATTAAATCATAATCGGGAAAAGAAAAAAAATTAAATTAAGAAAAGAATTTTAGAAAAAAGTTTAACAATGTGTAATGAAAAATTATAGTGACGGCGAATTAGATTTAAAAAAAACAAATTGAAAGAAAAACTTTTACAAGAATTCTTTAAAATATAAAAAAATCAAACGTAAAAATAAACAAACGAAAAGAAAAAAACAATATTGGAAAGTTTCATACACATAATTAAATAAGGAAAAATAAAATAAATAACAAAATAAAATACTTCGAAAAATACTTCGATGCTTTTATTCCAACTTTGAATCCCAAAATGCAAAAGCCCGAGCACAAACTCTCAAAACTCTATCAACTTTCTCAAGACTTTCAGAGTAAGATTGCATAAGAAACTGTGTGTGAAATACAATGGTTTGAACCCCTTTATATAGGCTTTTTTGACCTAGAAAAACCTATTTTTGGAATAATTTAAAGGCCTATTTTGGGTATTTTCTACTTTACGCATTTAATGCAGATTCGAACTCTTCCTTGGAGTAGATTTGATCAGGATTTTTTTAAAATATGAACCGATCTTTTTCCTTTTTAATTTTAATTTGAATCTGATCTGGTCCTTCATATCAAAATCAGAAAATACCCAAATTGACCTTGACTCTAACCCTAACCCTAGCTCATCCCCTTTTCTACTAGGGTTTCGGATGGGAGGTGATGGCGGCGATGGAGAACGGCGGTGGCGTTGGGTTTAATCGGTCGATGCGAGTCGGCTAGTACCCACCTCGGCGGTCGCCGACGACTGTAGCGCGGCGGGGAAAGTTGCGACAGCAGCTGCTGTCGAAGAAAGGGAAGAGGTTGGGGGAGATGATCCCACGCGCGTGCAGCACAGGCGCTGGCGTGTGGCGGTGCGGGGTCCTCCCCACTCTTCCCCTTTTTTATTCGATCCACACCCTTGATTTTTCAACCCTAAATCCGACGGTCTCGATTAAACATGAAAAAAGGAGATTAAATGGGTTAGTTTGGGCCTTTTAATTTAAAATGGGTTAAATTTATTATTTTTTTAGGAATGGGCTCTTCAAAATGGACCTTTTTTTAATTTTATGGTGGATTTAAAAAAATGGGTTTATTTTTATTTAGAGGTAGGTTTTATTTAAATGGGTATTTATTTTTTTATTTTTTCTTCAGAAATAGTGAGTTACATTTTATTTTTTATTTTTTAAAAAGGTAAAAATTAGTGATAACAACTATAAAGACTGATATTGGATATGTCACAATCTATGTAATGGGATATGGTTGATCAAGATAGGATTTGTCCCTCCTACATAATATGAGTAATATCATAGGTCACTTGATTGAGTGAAACTAGAAATGCATGTTCATGCTCGAATAAGTGATATGAGATATCATAGTTATTTGTTTATAATAGTCTACTCAAGATATCAAGAAATATTAGATGGACTATACAAGTGTGACTATTCCATGACTTGTGTCCAATCTAGATATAAAGGACAAAAGGATGTAATACATGAAAGAGTTAATCACGAAAAAGGTTATGTTGAATCATGATTCCTTCTAACGTAGGTGACAATGACATATTGCTAGATGTCACTCATTGTTTGTAATATTAGAAATGTTATAATATTTACTACTAACGTTACATGAACCTACAGGGTTGCACTCACGGTTGAAATGAGTATATATTAAACGAATTATATATGTACAAATTTGTTGTACAGGATTTAGTTAAATTAATATAGATTTGATATATATAATTTAACTATTGGGTAAATATTAAAAGAAAAATAATTATTGTAATTATGACTCTTTTAATATATAAATAATATAATTCGATTTAAATCAATATATATATTGAAATCCTAACTAAGTTGAATTGGGATTATATATATTTAATATATATATATTGAGATCCTAATTAAGTTGAATTGAGATTATACATATATTTAATATATATTAAAATCCTAATTAAAGTTAAATTGGGATTATATATATTTAATATATATATTGAAATCCTAATCAGAGTTGAATTAGGATTACAAAGGCTATATAAAGGCATGAGAGATCTAGCAGTCATTTATGCTTCTGGGAAAAACCTTCTAAATAGTTTAGAGGGTTTTTATATGCTCATTCCCTTCTAAATAGTTTAGAGAGTTTTATATGCTCATTTCAACTGGGTGAACTACGTAGAGGTTGGAGCGTTATTGTTGCGGCTTAGGAATCGACATTGTGGAATCGCGGTTGGATTTTTTTATCTTCTCCAAATTTAGAATTCCAGATTTTAAACAGGTAATTCTTCACCCTTATTCACCTCGATTCGTTCCTCGTACCCTCTGGTGGTAATCACTGGATAATTTTTTCGCTGCGCTATGGGGTGTAGCGGCGTGAACCAACAGTGGTATCATAGCCACTTGTACGATACGGATTCAGGTTTTAATTACTTGGGTGATGTAATTGCATGAGATACATGTTATTTTTTATTTATTTAGCGAATATATGATATTTGTACGAGAAAATCTATTCATTCACGATTAATCTATTAATCCAGTTAAAAGATGTTCCTAAGATCGATGATTAAGAGTTAATCATCAGGATCTTTGTCGATAGCGTTTGAAATATTATATGTTAATTGTTAAAATATTCAATATTGAGTTTTAGGGTTTTAGATGTTAAGTGTTAACATACACGGATTAAAGATATATATTAGACTAATGGTTAGTCTATAGATTTCGTGCGGGAAATTAACAAGAGTTGTTTCAGTAAAAAAACTCATGGATTTTAAAATCATAAAAACACAATAATGTTGATAAAAGTTATCAAATCGTGAGGTTTTTACATAACAATTAAGATGCTAATATTTAAAATTTTCTCCACCGCTAACCAAGCAGCAGCAAACCCGCCAACAGCTATGGGGCCTCCAGAACCCCGCAAGGGGCTCCGCCCTTTAGACCCCCGCAAGGGGCTTGACAACTGCGTAGGAACAATCTGGTAAGACTTTAATAACAAATCGCGTCTTTATTATGTTTAATATGCATGGTGTTTGGAATGCATGGTTATAGCCCAATAGCCCATTTAGTTAAATTTATAAGGTTTTATAAATACGGCCTGCATGTCGTGCCTTTCTATACTTCTATTGTAATTCTCTTCTTATCTTACTCCCCGTATGTAAAACGAGTTTCTGAAATTGTAACATATACGAAGAATCATGGACCAGAGGAATAGAAGTGTGGGCCTACAGAAAAAATACTTGAGACATGTTTTTTATCCTTAGAATAATTTGGTTCTCCCGTTGGCTTGGGACGTGCCACCTTAGGATATGGGCTATAACCATTGCATTCATATTTACTGTTTTTCATATATGTGATGAAATGAATGTATGAGATGCATGTTAGTTAATTGATAAGATCAAATGTTAAATGGTGAGATAATATTCATGAAACCCCTCAATAAAATATTAAGTCTTTTATTGATTCCCAATGTTAACCCTTGTTTAAGTCTAGATCGATACAATGTAGGTTCTGCTAAAGTGAGGTAATTGTATCTATCTTGGCCAAACGCGAAGAATAAGCAAGTGATATTCGTTGGTTGTAACATTGGTTAAAGACTTAACTAGGTTACTCTAATAGGATTAGAAACCTAAAGGTTAGTTATTTGGATAATCATAAGATGGTTATGAACAAGAGTTGTTCACCAAATGAAGGAGTTACATGAGATGTAATTAGCAAGTGTTGTTTACCTAAACAAACCCTTGCCCACTAGAAAAACCTTAAAGAAAGTATTTTCAACATTAATTTTGAGGGTTATTAATTTTAATAAAAAATAGTGGGAGTATCAAATCCTTTTATAAGCAAACATGGTAAATGTACTCAAAATTCATATTTATTGTTGTAGACATATTATACAAATTTGTTATCATTGCGATCGGTCCTTGAGAATGACATGTTGAACAGCGTAAACTACCTTGACTGGTCACTAGAAGGAAAATATTTCTATTTGTAATAAGACATGTCATTGTAAAAGGAACTGCCTCATTTATCTTGAAAAGTCAAGAAGGTAAATGAAAGCATAATGTCTGCCTCGAGTATTTATGTTATTGATATTAATTTATCAACACCTACTTCTTGGGTATAAGATATCAATTATGGTTCTCATATTTGTACATTTGTATAATGACTATAAAAGAGTAGAAATCTGGGAAAAGGAGATATGGACCTACGGGTTGGTAATGGAGCAAGAGTTGCTACATTAACTATAGGAACGTATACTTTATCGTTGCCTAGTGGACTTAATTTATGTTTAAAGGATTGCTATTTTGTTTCTAGTTTGACTAAAAACATCATTTCAATTTCTTGTTTAGACAATATTAGTTTTGAGATAATTATTAAAAATAATTGTTGTTCTTTTATCTCGATAATGTTTTCTATAGTGTGACACAATTAATAAATGGCATCTATATTTTGGATCAAGAGAATTCCATTTACAACATAAATATGAAAAGATCAAAACAAATGACTCTAATCAAACTCATCTTTGGCATTGTCACTTGGGTCACATAAATTAAAAACACATTTCAAAACTTCATAAAGATAGATATTTTGGATTCATTTGTTTCCGAACAACTTGATGTATGCGAGCCTTGCTTATTGGGAAAGATGATCAAAGCTCTTTTTAATGGTAAAAGTAAGCAAGCAAGTGATTTATTGGGATTAATACATAATGATGTATTTGGACCAACGAATACACAAGCCAGAATAAGGTTTTCAATACTTCATTACTTCACAAATGACTTCAGTAGATATGGGTACATTTACCTAATGCATCATAAATCTGAAGCCCTTGAAAAGTTCAAGGAATTTAAAAATGCAGTAGAAACCAACTAGAAAAAACATTAAGGCTCTCCGATCAGATCGATGAGGAGAATACTTAAGCTTAGAGTTTGGTGACCTTCTTAAGGAATATGGGATTGTGTCACACCTCCTGGTACTCCACAATGGAATGAAGTTTCTGAAAAGAAGAAATCAAATATTGTTATACATGGTTCGATCAATGATAAGTCATGCTGATATTCCAGTTTCTTTTTGGGGACATGCGCTAAAAATAGCTGCTTTCACACTAAATCGTGTTCCATCTAAATCAGTTCAAAAGACACCATATGAGATATGGACTGAGAAACATCCTAGTATGTCTTTTATGAAAATTTGGGGATATGAAGCTTATGTTAAACATAAGATGTCTACAAAGCTCGAACCTAAATCTCATAAATGTAATTTTGTGGGTTATCCTAACGAAACTAAAGGATATTATTTCTTCAATTCTACCGAGAACAAAGTGTTTGTTGCTCAACATGAATCTTCCTAGAAAGATAATTTGTTTTCTGAAAAGGAAGTGGGAGAAATATTGAACTCAATAAAATTTGAGATCAACCACATATCATTGAACAAGAGATTGAACAACAACAAGCTCCACAAGTTGTTGAGGAACATTCAACAATTTTAGAAACACAACCACTACGAAGATCTTTGAGAGAATACAATACGCTTGAGAAATATGGATTTCTTGACACATTGCATGGTGATGTTCTCTTCATAGATCAAGATGAGCCTATGACTTATCAAGAAGCAGTGATGAGCCCAGACTCTAAGAAATGGCTAGAGGCCTTGAAATTCGAGATGGATTCCATGTCAGAAAACCAAGTTTGGACCTTGGTTGACCTACCTCTAGGGGTTAAGCCCATAGGGTGTAAATGGGCTTTCAAAAAGAAAACCGACATGGATGGTAATGTACAAACATACAAAGTATGATTAGTCACTAAGGGTTTTGGTCAAACTCGTGGTATAGACTATGATGAAACCTTTTCACATGTTGCTATGTTTAAATTCATCCGAATCTTACTTGAGATAGCTGCATTTTATGATTATGAGATATGGCAAATGGATGTTAAAACCACTTTCCTTAATGGAAAACTAGATGAGGATGTGTACATAACACAACCTGAAGGTTTTGTCGATCCAAAAGATGCCAAAAATATGCAAGCTACAAAGGTCCATTTATGGATTGAAGCAATCTTCTCGAAGTTGGAATCTTTGTTTTAACGATGCAATCAAAGAGTTTTGATTTTATCAAAAATGAAGATGAGTCATGTGTTTTCAAGAAAATTAGTGGGAGAACTTTCATATTCTTGGTACTGTATGTGGATGACATACTGATAATAGAAAATGACATATCTAGCTTACAGTCTATGAAAACTTGGTTAGGAAAATGTTTTTCCATGAAAGACTTGGGTGAGGTAACATATATATTAGGAGTTAAGATATATAGAGATAGATCAAGACGACTCCTAGGACTGATTCAAAATACATACATAGAAGAAGTACTGAAAAGATTCAGTATGGAAGAATCCAAAAGGGATTCTTACCTATGAGACATGGAATTATCACTCTCGGAGGAAATGTGTCATTCAACACCATAAGAAAGAGAGTGAATGAGTAAGATTCCATATGCTTCAACAATTGGATCTATCATGTATGTCATGTTATGTACTAATCCAAATATATATTACGCTTTAAGTATGACAAGTCGATACTCGGTAGATCCCGGTGAAGGTCACTGGGTTGCAGTTAAAAACATCCTTAAGTACTTAAGAAGAACTAAGGATACATTCCTTATATATGGAGGTGATGAAGAGCTAAGTATAAAAGGTTATACTAATGTCAGCTTTCAAACCAATAAGGATGATTCATGATCGCAATCGGGTTTTGTGTTCTGTCTTAATAGAAGCGCGTGAGCTGGAAAGGTTCAAAGCAAGATACAGTAGTTGATTCTACAACACAAGCCGAGTATATTGTATTATGTGATGCTGCAAAAGAGGGTGTTATGATCAAGAAGTTCATATATGAACTAGGGGTTGTGCCGAGCATTTTGAATGCTACAGATCTATGTTGTGATAATAACGGAGCCATCGCACAAGCAAAAGAACCTAGAACTCACCAATGATCCAAACACATACTTAGGCGTTACCATCTCATTCAAGAAATCATAGATCAAGGAGATGTGGAAATATGTAGAGTACCAACAGATGATAACATTGTCGATTCACTGACAAAGCCTCTGATGCAGCAGAAGCATGATCGTCACACTAAGTCACTTGGTATTAGATACATGAGTGATTGGTTTTAGTGCTAGTAGGAGATTGTTAGAGAATGCCTAAAGACCAATCATAAGATGATTGTAAATAACATTTTTTTTACCTTGTTTATTCAAAAAGAGGCATTGCCATTATTATTTTCAGTTACAATTCTACGTGCATAAATAAACTGAATTATAATAAAGTCCTTAGAATAATATGGTTATTCTTAAACGTCCTTAGTCGAGTATTATTGTGGGAATGGACAACAATAATACATTAAAACTAATATGTAGCTGATTGATGATAAAGTGTTGTCATTGACATGGAGATGTCAAAATCAATACATAAGTATGTGTTAGAGAACGACATACTGGACTGACCCGCTATGAGCATGTTTCTTGGATTATTATGTGACAGTCACAACATTGCTCATAGTGATAACTACATGTATGATCCTCAAACTTGAGATCATCATTATTTCAACATCGTGAGTGGCATATTTTGATATAGTCAAACGTGTGTCGTAACTAACTACACTATAAAGATTGATATTGGATATGTCACAATCTATGTAGTGGGATATGGTTGATCAAGATAGGATTTGTCCCTCCTACATAATAGGAGTAATATCGTAGGCCACTTGATTGAGTGAGACTAGAAATGCATGGCCATGCTCGAATAAGTTGATATGAGATATCATAGTTATTCGCTTATAATAGTTTACTCAATATATCAAGAAATATTAGATGGACTATACAAGTTTGACAGTTTCATGACTTGTGTCTAATATAGATATAAAGGAAAAAAGGATGTAATACATGAAAAAGAGTTAATCACGAAAAAGGTTATGTCGAATCATGATTTCTTGTAACTTAGGTGACAATGACATATTGCTGGATGTCACTCATTGTTTGAAATATTAGAAATGTTCAAATATTTACTACTAATGTTACATGAACCTATAGGGTCACACCCACGGTTGAAATGAGCATATATTAAACGAATTATATATGTACAAATTTGTTATACACGAATTTAGTTAAATTAATATATATTTGATATATACAATTTAACTATTGGGTAAATATTAAAAGAAAAATAATTATTGTAATTATGACTCTTTTAATATATAAATAATATAATTCGATTTAAATCAATATATATATCCTAACTAAGTTGAATTGAAATTATATATATTTAATATATATATATATATATTGAAATGCTAATTAAGTTGAATTGGGATTATATATTTAAAATATATATATATTAAAATCCTAATTAAGTTGAATTGTGATTATACATATATTTAATATATATTAAAATCCTAATTAAAGTTAAATTGGAATTATATATATTTAATATATATTGAAATCCTAATCTGAGTTGAATTAGGATTACAAATGCTATATAAAGGCATGAGAGATCTAGTAGTCATTTATGCTTTTGGAAAAAAGTCTTCTAAATAGTTTAGAGGGTTTTTATATGCTCATTCTCTTCTAAATAGTTGAGTTTTATATGCTCATTTCAACTGGGTGAACTACGTAAAGGTCGGAGCGTTATTGTTGCAGCTTAAGAATCGACATTGTGAAATCGTGATTGGATTTTTTATCTTTTCCAAATTTAAAATTCTAGATTTTAAACAAGTAATTCTTCACCCTTATTCACCTTGATTTGTTCCTCGTATATTGATCTCTGGTGGTAATCACCGGATAATTTTTTAGCTGCGCCATGGGGTGTACCGATGTGACCCAACATTTTTTGAACTCATATGCTTTGGTTTATGTTTTTAGGAATTAAGTTAGATTTGATTATGTTGCTTTGAATTATGCTTTGAATTTTAATGAATATTTTGTTTTCTTTAAGTGCTTGGAGTTTCTTTATTGCTTATATTCATTACTTTAATTTTATATCCTATTAATTTTAATCTAACAAAAAAGGGAAAAGTAATTGAGCTAAAAGTTTTCGAAGTTAAGTATGTTAGTAATGGGGAGTACTTTTCAAAGTTACTTAAAAATTTACTTAAAAATTTACTTTGGTTTTGTTATATCAAAAAGGGAAGATTGTAAAACCTAAATTTAATTTTTATATAATAAACTGTTTAAAGACCAAATTGCAAAAGTAAATAAATTTTTAAGTACTCAAAAGTCCCACAAAACGACAAGAATTTGAGCCTAAAATAATTTCTAAGTTAAAAACTTAAAACCCCAAAAGTTTCTAAGTATTTTGATTCTCAAATTAACCATATACGCCCTTGCGTATCGATACGGATTTTCACTACTAGAATTTATAAGCAGTCTATATACATTTCATAAACAAAAGCCCAAACAAAATATTAATACACCATTTGACCCAACTAAGCCCTAATCTGATATCCTCTTGTCCTCTGTGCAGCTCACCCGTGACCCCTTGGCTTCTCAAGGCCAGTTGCCGCCCCCATGGTCCCAACCGGTAGCCCCTCACCTCTCGTACATCATACACAAACAACCAACAACAAGAAGGAAATATCAGACAATGGCATATTTGGACATGAATACAGACAAGAACAGGGAGGGGTTTCAGAGACATTTTAGCAAAAAGGATAGCCAATTAGAAGTGTTCTTTTCTTTTTTATATGCAAAATTTCAATGTAATTCTGGCTATAAGAGCCGCAACCTAAACAAATGTAAAGGGCAGTATATTCAAGCATCAATAGAAAGAAAAGCATTTCAGAACTTCCTCCTTTTTTCTTTCCGATTCAAACAACAAAACAAGTGAAATTTTTTACAATCAATAGAGAGAGTAGAGAAATTACTAGGATTTTCGTGTTCCTTTATTTTTTTGTTCGAATCAAAAAAGGAAAAGGAAAGAAAGGGAAACGTTTACCTCCGATCTTCAATAGTCGGCGGCGATCGGAACTCCATCTCGGCAATCCCAACGGTGGAGATGGTCATCCCAGCGATGAGGTTAACATATCTCAGAATCGCCTCGATCCGACGGCGGGGCATGTAGATCTATGGTGAAGAGCCGAAGTATTTAAAGGGTTACTCTTTCGGCTTTTGGTGTTTTTCGACGATTCGAGACTCCCACGGCGAATCCCAATGGTGGAAAGGTGACGCGACTAGTGGTGAGCAACATATCCCAGTTTTGTGATGATCCAACGGTGAACAGAGGAGATCCGACGAAAACGCACTCCCCGAACCCAGTCTTATTTCAGGGTGTTTGGCTCGTTTTTTTGGAGAATTTGATCCGGTGAAGAGGAAGTGGACGACGAAAAGAGTCCGTTCGTGGCGACGGCGGACGATTCTGAGCACCGAGGCGGCGGCAGCAAGTGGCGGCCGTGAAACTCGGCTATAGGGTTTCTTGAGCTCTCCCTTTCTGTTTCAAGGAAGAAGAGACAGATAAAGGGTTTAACCCTTTATCTAATGACCCGCGCGGGTCATACCCATATTTGGATCCGGACGGGTATCCGCCCCAACAGCTGTACACAGCCCAATTTTATTGGGCTTGGTGTTCTCTTAACTTTGGGTTATTTTGTGTATATATTATTGATTATGGTACTTATTTGTATGCATATATATTATACATAGTGCTATGTTCTATTTGGGTACATATATATATTGATTTATTCATGCTTATACGATATAGTATTTATATATATATCATGTATATTATCATCATAAATTTAGTATAACATATATTACATGTTTCTTTAAACATATGTTTTTGTCTTACATATAATACACATACAATATATAGTTTTAATATATATACGTATATATATATATATATTATCATGTATGGTTTTAAATACAAGATATACGGTCTTCATATAATATAACATTTTATTTTTGTACATAATATATAGTTTACTCAAAAAATATGTAATATAATTTTTTTTACAAAAGGTTTATTGTATATAATTTTATAAATATATAATATATGATTTTAAGAGATATAATATATAGTCTTATAAAGTATATAATATATATTGTTTTTAAGTGTTTTAAAATATATAATATTTTTTGAAAAGAATGTAATATATACATATATATTTATGATATGTGATATTTGTGATATATGAGCTTGGCTAAGCTTTTTAGTGTAAGTTTAGTTAATAGTTTTGGGCTTTTAGTTCTTAGGCCTAGTGTTAGTAGTTTGGGCCTTTGGTTTTGGGCTTATAGTTTTTAAGCCTAGTTTTAGTGGGTTTGGGCTTTAGATTAATTAAGTTAGCTTTATATTAGAATTAGGCAAAGTTAACCTAATTAATTTAGAATCGTATTCTCGCCTTATTGGGGCACGATCTTTAAATTAATTAGATTAATTTAGGACTAGTTTTTAAGAGCCGAGGTTAGACCTAGGATTCGGGTAATTTAATGAATTTAATTTTGTCTTTGCCTCATTGAGATAAATGTTAAATTCCTTAAACTAATCGAACATTCCTTAATTCCCTTTTAGGTTAAAATTAATTTCAAGGTTTAGATTGACATTAAATTCCAGATTAATTATCATAATTTGTTAGGGTTTCTAGTCTTTTAGGGCTAATTAACTTAGGGTTAATCATTAGAATTACTTAGCCAATAATTAATTGGGCTTTTCATAACTTGGTTTTTTTAGGGTAGGACTCCGGGTGGGCCTTTGTGTGTTTATCCTTGTGCCTTTGATCGTCACTCCTTAATTGTCATTCATGTGGCTTTTAATTGCATGTTAATTAACTTAAATCATAAAAGGGGAAGTATTCATTAATTCCGATATTCGTATCGTAACAGTCCGAGCTTAAAGGATGTTGACCAAATATTTGAATTAATACTTACCGACTCAAGGTAGAATTAAAACTTGACAAAGTCATTTCATCATTCCTTAACTGCTTGCACCATGCATAAAGGTGACGTGCGAGATTCGAGCCATAAACTAACACGACAGCCGGGCTTATTCGATGTCGGTTTAGTCTATGGTCCGATGTATCGTCAACCGTATTAATTGAATGTCTGATTAATTTAAACCCACCAATTTGATAAAGCCCGTTCAATTAAGGTTAATTTTCAATTAAGGTCACCGAATTAAATTCTTTTCAAATTCCGACAATTTTCTTCGATTAAAAGCAACAAATATTTTTGGTACCGATTTTCGGGCATGGTGGAGGTGCTAATCCTTCCTCACACGTAACCAATTCTCGGGCCCCTTTCAAAATGAATCTATGGTTTTATGGTGTCCGACCTACCTTATCCAAGTGGCCGGCGGCGACTCCCAAGTTTTTATCGATTTGCAAAATAAAAGAGATTTTTTTCAAGGAATTGATTTTGGGGTAACCCGTAGCACCGAACATATAATTTTTCAAAGGTTTTTTTTCTTCAGAAAACGTCGTTACAGTGTCGAGCTACTTGATACTCAACTCGAAAAGTTCGCGAACTACTCGAGTCCGATTCGGTCAAAGCTTGACCAACACTTGACTTGAGCTCGAACTCAACTCGAGTTCTTAACGAGGCGAGGTGAGCTACTTGATACCCGACTCGAAAAGTTCGCGATGTACTCGAAAATATAATATACTACTATTTTTTAATTTTTAAAACTAAAGTGAACTAAAATGTAGGTTGGGTGGTTTTAGTTGTTATGTTAGTTTAATGTTCTGTATAATTTCATGTGTAATATTTTTCTCTGACTAAAATTATGAGGCTTTTTAATGAGGCATATAAAAATATTTTGTGACACTCCGATCCCGATCCGAATCCAAAGTACTACGTTCGAGTCACCCAAAAATTCGACCTAAAAAGTTTCATTTAAAAACCATAGATTTAGCTTTTACTCAAAATATTGTATCATCCAATACTTCATACAATTAAATAATCGACATAAATCAATTTACAAAATAAGAGCTCTAAGTTTATACATCGTATGTCAAATTAATATTTCAAAATAATGTTATAGACTCGGCCACGTAAGGTCATATGAATACTCAGCCCTCTAAATACAAGTGTTGTACTCTAAAACATACCACATACTGAAATCGCGAACTTATAGTGCTTCTCAAAGCTCGCGACCAAAATTGCACAGAAACAACAAATCTGCACACTGAGCTTACAAAGCTCAGTGGTACATATCTACTCTACTATACTTCATGCAAATTATAAATATAAGCATGCAAGCTAGTACGAGTAATCAGGCAAAAACTTTAAGTGGCGATACTACTAACCACCTAAACTCAGTTATATTACTAGAAATCAAAAAGTCATAATCAATAACAATCAATATGAGTAATACTTACACACAATACCTGGGATCACATAGCATCAGATACTCCGCGACTGTACTCGAGATCACATAGCATCAGATACTCCGCGACTGTACTCGGGATCACATAACATCAAGTACAACGTGACCATACTTGGGATCACACAACATTCAGTATTTCGTACAACCGTATTCGGGATCACAAAGCATTAAATACAAAACCATAACATTGTAACCGAGATCACATAGCATCAAGTACATCACATCCGTACTCAGAATCACACAACATCAAGTACACATCATTTTATTATATTGCAGTATCAAGAATAAGGTATCTTGATCCCCAACAACCATAATGACTCAACGAGTTAAATGCCTACCCTGGGTACAAGCAACATGATCCCAAGAATCTTCTTATTGTTGTTAATCGCTCACACATCATTAATCGTACATTACCAAGTTGTGTATGCATTAAGGGGGAGTACATAATTATTCTTGTTAATTATCTCCATTAATCTGTGTTGTCTCATAAATTAAGGCATTAATCAATTCATTAATTTTCCATGTCGATTTCCATATTTAACTAGCATTATAGATTATTCAACTTAGTGAGTACCTGTACCCGAATACGAGTATCAGTACACTACCCTTGGATACTGATACTCACACGTGTACCGATACTAACATTGCTTATTGGAAATCTTAAATTTCCTAAGCACCGGTACAGGTGGACCCATACCGATACAACTCTCAATCGTGTATCGGTACGGCTAAAGCCCGTACCGATACTCGACTCATGAGTTCGTACTATTTTTGCGAATTTCGACCTTACAACGCTTTATTAGGTCCTTAAAGCTTATAGAAGTCAGTAGGGTTTGTTTACTAACACATTTATTCAATTAATATTAATTACTAGCTTCATAATTATTTAATCGAGTAATTTCTTATAATTAACCCTTAAGCACAAATACCATCAAACACACCCATTTCCACATCACGGGCACTCAAGCAACACGACATATAAACCAATCAGCCAAATAATCATACAAATATTCAGACGACTCTACACAGTCTCTAAAACCTCTACGAGCCTCAACATATTCACAACATCATCATGCATCTCATAAATCTTAGTCTCATAAATTCAATCTCTAAATATGCTTATTTCTCGTCTAACTATTTTGCAGACACTAACGTGCAAAACAATTACACTTATGGTGCTCATGAAGCATTCAGAGTTCGAAGTTTACTAATCTTAGGCCAAAGTAATAAATCACCATCCAAGCTCCTCCAATTATCTCTTTAAATCCAATATTCGAGTCCACGAAACCTTCAGATCAAACAAATACGACTAGATAAGCAAAATTGCATTATCGGACTACTTTAGGGAATAAAATGCGTAATAATAGTTTACTGTGCTGGAATTTGGCGAAACAAACTGCGCCATTGGACTCAGAACGTCGAAACCCTCGGGTAGGGTCCTTGAAAAAAGTCAACGCCGGTTAGCGGTCAACGCAAGGCGGTGGTCAACGGTGGCTAGGCTCAAGGTCAATGGGACTCGATTGTCCACGCGGCTCGGCTCAGTGGACCAGTCTTGGTTCAGCTTGGCCCAAAGCTGGCTAGCTCCCCAACCGTTGTTGGAGCACGCCCATGCGTAGGCGACGCGTGCGACGTCAAGAATCGACCAGCTAGCTCTAAATCTTCATTTTCGACGATAGACAATCCGTTGGTGCAACTGGTTTGCGACGGAGGGCGACGATTCCTCACGAGCAAGCTTATCCGCGCCTACTTTTTCCTCACACCGAGGAGTGGCAAAGACGATGGTAATGAGACGACCACAGCTAAATACGTCTCGGCGAGACAAAACTGATGACGATGATAGTATCATCAACAGACAAATGGATGACAACCGATCTTAATACAACCACTTCCTCTCTCTAAAAACCCATTTCTCTCGCCCATACCCTTTTCTCTCCCCTCTTTGAATTTTCAGATCCCCTTTTCCCAACACGCCATCTTTCACACAATATATTGAGAAATAAAGAAAGATGGGCTAATTACTAACATGGCCCTTCAAGAATTCAAACTTTTACTTTAAAACCCAAAACTTTAGCCCATTTACAAAATGGTCACTTATTCTTCTTAACTAAACTTCCAACCTTGAATTCTTTAAATTGAATCGCCAAAATAAAAAAAAAACAAACAACCCAGATTCGAGACCCGATTTACTAACCCAAAAGTTGGATCGTTACATATTTCTTTTGTATAATTCTATCTATAATGAAATCATGCAATTTGATCAATAATAATAATAATAATAATAATAATAATAATAATAATAATAAGGGTTGTAAATGAAACAAGACAGATCGTGAGTTGTTCGACTTGGTCAAAGCTCGGCCAACACTAGGCTCGACTCGAGTTCTTAACGAGCCGTGTCAAGCTCAACGCACTCAGGCTCGAATCAAGCTCGAACTCGACTCGAATTCTTAATAGGCCGAGTCGAGCTCAGCACTACTCGAGCATGACTCGGCTCATTTAGACCCCTATTTTTCAGTTCTTGTGATTGCATATTTTAAATTTAGTCTTTTTATTGTTTTTGGAATTCTTAATATAGCCTCATTGTAGTATTTCTCTAGTTTTAAACCCCTAATAAGAACTCACGCAAACTTTAAAGATAAAATTATTCAAACTTAAATTTTTTAGTTAAATCAACATTTTTTTCATTAAGGCCATTCGTTGGATCTAAGAATACAAATTTAATTCTTTTACTTTTCTGATTTAACAATTGATAAGAGAATGAATGAAATGGCTTGTATTAAATTGAATTATGTGGTATTTAAAAAAACTGCTCGCGTTGCCGATATATAACACGTTGAAGGTTCAATAAACAAATAAAAAATTAAATTTTGGGTTGTAAGGTTCTTCAACACATATACTAATGAAGTTGAGCGAAAGATACATATTTACATAATTTCAACGTGGCATTAAATTAGTCACACGAGTAATATTTTTAAAATATCACATAATTTAATTATTAAATCAAAATAGTTAAAAAATAGTTTTATGGAATTAAAGTAAACTAAGGATTAAATTTTAAATGTGCAACGAGTATAAGGACTAAGAGACAAATATTTCTTGGCTTTTTCCCCAAAGACAAAGTTAGGATTTGGTTTTGAGGGCAAAACGTAAATGTGTGACAGTGGAGGGCAAATTCAAAAATAAATTATTTTTTAAAAAAATTTATATAAAGAGACAAAAGTAAAAAAAAATTCTTGGGGTGGAGACAATTGCCCCTCCCCACTCACATGTAGCTTTGCCCCTGCTCTTGCCTTAGATAGGGTTCAATCAGTTCATTTCGATCAAGTTTTCTAGATTTTCTAAACCATCAATTTAAGTTCTCAGTTTTTCATATTAATTTTGAGTTTTATTTTTTACTTTATTATGATAAAATGATTTTTTTAATTTTTTGACATATTTCCATTATATTTCTTCATAAATATTTTAAAATATTTATTTTTGCAGTAAATAAAAATAATTAAGAATTCTTATTAGTATTTTAAGATATTTCTCTATTTGGGATATAAAATGCATATCTTTATATTATAAAAATAAATATATATATAAACATAGAAATATAATACATATTTACATAATTTCAACGTGGCATTAAATTAGTCACACGAGTAATATTTTTAAAATATCACATAATTTAATTATTAAATCAAAATAGTTAAAAAAATAGTTTTATGGAATTAAAGTAAACTAAGGATTAAATTTTAAATGTGCAACGAGTATAAGGACTAAGAGACAAATATTTCTTGGCTTTTTCCCCAAAGACAAAGTTAGGATTTGGTTTTGAGGGCAAAACGTAAATGTGTGACAGTGGAGGGCAAATTCAAAAATAAATTATTTTTTAAAAAAATTTATATAAAGAGACAAAAGTAAAAAAAAATTCTTGGGGTGGAGGCAATTGCCCCTCCCCACTCACATGTAGCTTTGCCCCTGCTCTTGCCTTAGATAGGGTTCAATCAGTTCATTTCGATCAAGTTTCTTAGATTTTCTAAACCATCAATTTAAGTTCTCAGTTTTTCATATTAATTTTGAGTTTTATTTTTTACTTTATTATGATAAAATGATTTTTTTTTTAATTTTTTGACATATTTCCATTATATTTCTTCATAAATATTTTAAAATATTTATTTTTGCAGTAAATAAAAATAATTAAGAATTCTTATTAGTATTTTAAGATATTTCTCTATTTGGGATATAAAATGCATATCTTTATATTATAAAAATAAATATATATATATATATATAACATAGAAATATAATTCAAATAAAATCGAATAATCATAATTTTTAAACTTATAATTTATTAATATTTTAAATACTATGATTCGATATGATTCTCATTTTTCTTGCCCAGCTCTCGAGCCATCTTCCTTTCATACTCAATAGGCCTTGATTACTTATTAATTGGGTTAAGTTAAAGAAATTGAAAAAGTAGCCATGCCATTGCACAGTATAGCTCAATGACAATATGGGCCGTGCTGTAAATTCTGCTGGACTGCCTCAGCTGCGTACTGATCTTTTTCGACCCAAAACTTGTACACAGCCCAGATGAAGTAAATCTATTCGAAGCTGGAACAAAATAGAAATCCTTAGCCCCTTTAGGTGCATCTATATACAGTTTACGTAAAAAAAAAATCATGTTTAGGGTTTATGGTTAAAATTTAATGTTAGAATTGAAAATTAATGTTCAGATAATTAGATATAACCCGTATTTTTAAAGTTTAAAATTTAAAATTAATAATTAAAATTTAATTTTTAATATAAGACAACAGAAAAAATCACTAAAAAAAAGTGGCATAAGATTTTTGGTAAAAGCAACATAAACGACGAGATCTCTGATGAACCTTGTTGTCACGGCAGAACCTAAAATGCTAGCTAGGGTGGCTAATACTCTAAAAACAACATTAATATCTTCGAACTCTCAAAATCATTCATGTCAAACAAGAAGCTACATTAATATTCTCTATGTACCCTAGCATGTAGCTACAGTTGTGCTCATTTTTTAGTCTTTTCTGTAGTTTTGTTTGGTCGATACAGATCCTGAAAACTAAAACCACCAGTCATTTGACCGGCAGCTCATAACTTCCTCTATTGTTTTTGGGTATGTTTAGTATTGCATTTCATCATCGTATCTTTCTGTATTTTGTCTGTGTTCGTAGCAAGTATAGTACAAAATTCGACACGATTATGGTCGTATATGAGACGAGACAGATTGTGAGTTACTTGAGTTCAACTCGGTTAAAGTTCAACTCGATTAGACTCGACTTGAGTTTTTAGAAAGCCGAGCTAAACTACTACACACCAAGACTCGAAAAAGCTCACGAGCTAATTGAAAATATAATATATTATTTTTTAGTTTTATAAAATATAATATGCTAAAATGTAGGTTGTATAATAATAATAATTTTTAAAATTAAAGTCAACAATTATTATTATTATTATTATTATTATTATTATTATTATGGGGATGCAAATGAGATGAGATAGATTGCGAGCTACTTGAATCCGACTAGGTCAATACTCGACTCTATTGACTTGATTAGAGCTAGAACTCGGCTCGAATTCTTAATGAGTCGAGTCGAGCTCAGCACAACTCGGACTCAACTCAGCTCGTTTACACCCTCAAACATGGCTCGAAAAAATTGAATTATTTGACTAGACTTGATGCAAAAATATTCTACTTGTTTTTAATAAACTCAGCTCGAATCGAAAAAATTTTAAATGAAATTTGAATTGTAAAATGAAAATTTATATAACTCGAAATTTTAAGTAATTAGTGGATCGTTTTTTAAGTTCGAATTGAGTCTCTCAATTCTCTTATATATATCATATATGAAAAAGGATAAAAACTTATGTCCCTTTTCGGTGCCCCTTTCTATGCCCCAACACTAAAAAATTAAATTCTAAGCCTTAACCCTAATTTCTAATTTCTAAATCCTAAACCCTACACCTTATACCCTAAAAAATACACCCTACCCCAAATTCCCTAAACCCCCTAAACTTAAATCTTAAACCCTAAACATAATTTTTAGTGTGGGAGCATAAATAGGGGCACCGAAAAGGGGGAGAGGATTTCTATTCTATGAAAAAATATGAAGAAATATATATGTGTATTGTATATATGCTTATAGAAAGCCATTTCAATTGGAACTAATTAGTACCATAACATTATAAATGTTTACAATTAAATTTAAATAGAAACTCGACTCTTCTTGACTTGACTCGAATTTTTTTATAAATAAAGCTCGAGTTATAAAACATGGCTTTTTAACATGGCTAAACCACTTTTTATTCGACTCGATCAAATGATGAGCTCTAATAATAAGCACAAGGCAGCTTAGTATGTAACACCCCCTTCCCGACCTGGTAGGAAACTAGGTCGAAAAGTGTTATCATAAATAGAATTCGGAGATTGAAAGCTTAATCGGAGTTCAGAATCTTATTCAGAATGTCTTATTAATCTCTTTTAAGACCTAACGAACTTACTTATTAATAGCTTACTCAATTTGGGGGCAACTTTAAACTTTTTCAAACTTAGGGACTAGATTGTGAGTTTTACAAATTACAGTTTTTTATCATAATTTCTTTTTACTAATCTTCAATTGAACTCACCCATTATTAGTCTGTGAAATATCGTTACTAACGGAGGTCATTTATCCACCTGATTAGATCATTTAAAGCTTAGTGACTAATTTGTAAACTATTTAAAACTGTGGTTTAAGTCTTTTAACAGAACTAACTACCCCGTATCCATACACTTGGAGTCGTATCGATACGAAAACACATGAGTCGCATCTTTATTCGACATTACCCAATCCTGTATCGATACGCCATCACCCGTATCAGTATAAGTTGACCAAGGTTGACCTATTTCGATACACCCTAAGGTCGTATCGGTGCAATTTATTTCCCAGGCCTTACTGCCAAGATCCGTATCGATACACTCCCTTTTGAGTATCGATACACCCTATTTTTCCAAGTCTAAATATGCAAGGCCGTATCAATATAGCTTAACCCATATCGATACGTCTGACCCATATCGATACGCCTGTCCTGTAATGACAAATTTTATCTAGTTTTTATTCGAATTAACCTATTGAACGATGTCCAAATGCCATAAAATTTTACTAGCACGTTATTGATCCATATTTCTAATAGCATACCCAATTTTAGAGTATTTTGAATCTGTTTACTAAGCTTTTACCATTTAGTGTCCCTAGGCTCAATTTAACTAGTTTTACTATTTTGCAAACACACCATATTCCACATTTAACACTTAGACACTTCAGGGCCTTTATACACACATATCAAAATAGATCATTGTAACTTGTCTAAGCCCTATGCAACCTTGCTAGGAGTTTAAACAAAATGTAAGCATACAACACGATCGAGGCTTGGATTGCTTCAAGGTCCTGAAATGCATGAGACACACGAGTGTTAGGGTTACATATCCTAGCGAGGTAGTTATAAAAAATGAAAACGAGTTCTTTAATGATATGTAAATATGTAAGCATGCTTGAATGACATATACACAACATTAACATATACAATTCATGCATGACATCAACACATAGTAATTTCATATATCAAATGCAAAACACATATTTTTCATTTTCCCATTGGACATAGCAGCCAATGGATACGCGGATTCCCCTGTACGGCATACATATCAGAAATAGGCCTTAGCTTTGAGCCGTAGCTCCGGAGTCCCTTACACAATCCAACATTTTCTCCCCACGTATAGGCCGTAGCCTGGACCGTAGTCCAATCCATTACTTAGTGAGCTCAATTAGCCCTATGGCATGCCAATTGTATCCAAATTCCACAAGTGTCCAAGGTTACATATTTCATCATAAAACTTACCTTTGTGCCCGTAAGCCATATCATGTTGGATTGCGAATTGAGCCTTGGCTCCAACTAGCATATCATGTCATTTATGCATCATATCAATTTCTATGTATATCAATATTGACATTAAGCCTTTTCACATGTAACATACAACGATTGAATCATATGGCATGGAAATGTATCAAAGCAATTGGATGACCTTACCATACTTACCATATGAAGTTCGTACTTGTAAGATCTACTTGAGCTATCCAAACGAAGACATAACATAGACACAAGTCAAATGCAACCGGGATGGCACCTCGCCAATCCCATGACACAACTACACTCACCTAGTACTCAGAGACTTAAAGGTTCTTGGATGGCGATCCCTTTGCCGTTGGAAGAGTTCAAAATAGTCGATGGTGAATATAGATTGTCTTCCACCACTTGAGCTAATTCAAAAATTAGGGAATTCCATTAGCATCGAAACTAATGATTCAAAAACGTTTTTCAAGCTTACCAAAGCTCGTAGATAACATTGAAATAAGGAAATTGGCTTTCTAACACATGGGCTTAGCTTGAACATTCAAGACTTAAATCTTGAAATTAAACTATAAGGATTGATGGAATCATTAAATTGATATAGGGGTTTTACTTACCTAATTACAAGCTTTCAATTGGTGTATTGAAATCACACAAAGGTCAAAGATTGGATCGAGGTGCTTGCTTGATCTTAAGCTTGAAGATGACAATAGAGGTGTGTGCTTAACCTTCTTCAAACAAATGATGAATTGTTTACAGTGAAATCAAAATAAGAGATGGAGCTTTTCCTTATTTCCTTATTAAGGAAACTATCATCCTAATCATTCCTCACCTTACCAAGGACCAATAGGAAGTTTTCCCTTGGCAAATGGTAAGCTTATTTTATTAATTCCATCAATTCATCCCTTTTCTCACATTTTAGGAAACTGATAGCTATTCATCATCCTTTTTGAGCCATCTCATGTGAAGGGGTGGCAAGCAAGTAAGTGAGCCATCCCCTACTTCCAATCTTTACAAATTGGTCACAAAAATAATTTTTGACAAGGAACCGTATCGATACACCTTATGGTCGTATTGATACAGCTAGATTGAATTGGATAAGTTAGTTAGAAACAGTTAGGTCATACCGATACAGGCCCTACCGTATCGATATACCTTACCAAGATTCAACATTTTTAATGAAACCCCTAATTTCCATTTCTTACAAAAAGGCCCAACAACTTCAATTAAGCCCAAATAACTTTTATTACTTCACAACAATTACATCATTCAGGCATAACCGGTACAAATTTTCTGATCACCGAAACCTAATTCCGACTAGACCAATTTTGGGGTGTGACAACTCTCTCTCTTTATGAAAAAATCGTCCTCGAATTTTTACTCTAACCGAAAAGATGAGGATACTGCTTCGGCATTGTTTCCTTTGGTTCCCACGTTGCTTCTTCAACTGAGTGACTTCTCCAAAGGACTTTTACTAGTGGCACGGACTTGTTTCGAAGTCTTTTGACTTCTTGTGCGAGGATCTGCACTAGTTCTTCCTCGTATGTCATATTGGACTGAACTTTTACAGATTCTAGCTCGATCCTATAGGACGGATCAGACCGGTACTTCCATAGCATAGACACGTGGAAGACATTGTGTATACGACTTAACTCTTTAAGAAGAGCCAGTTGGAAAGCAACAGGCCCAACTCTCTCAATCACCTCGAATGGGCTGATAAAACGAGGACTTAGCTTCCATTTTCTTGCCAAAACGAAGGATCTTCTTCAACGGAGATACCTTAAGAAATGCCTTATCACCAATGTCATACTGAATATCCCTTCTTTTTAAATCGGTATAAGTTTTTTTCGATCAAACGCAGCCTTGAGCCGGTCACGAATGATGGTTACCCTTTCATCTAGTTCCCGAAGTAGGTTAGGGCCTAACATCTTGCCTTCACACAGCTCGGTCCAACAGAGAGGGGTTCTACATCTTCTCTTGTAAAGAGCTTTATAAGGAGTTGTAATCACTCATTTTTATCCGGTGTATAAGTATTGTGTTAATCTACTTTAGTTTATTAATTAATATATTATCATTGCATGTATACATATTATATTATATGTTCATTACTATACGTGTGATTAACGTGTACGTAAACCATGTGTATGAGTATATATGCATGTATGTTTGTATATTATATTAATGTGTTACATATATTAATGTTTGCATGTGTATATTAATTAATATGTGTGTACGTATGCAGTATTATTATTATTTTTATTATTATTATTATCAGTTATATATAAACGAATCTGGGAGAAAAAACCCACTATTAAATTAAATGATTCCAGTTTGGTCCTCACAAGTTGATTCCAGTTTACAATTTGATCCTTAAATGTGCCTTTTGTTCTTTTAATTTTTGCCATCTATTTTTCTTGTTAATGCAATTCGGTCCTCTTTCATGTTTAGATATTTATGTCCTTTTTATCATGTTTTAACATGTTCATGTCATTCATTTGGTGCTTGTATGTGTTTTATAGCATGATTAATTTATGTCTTTGTAACATGTGTATTAAAGTATGGTATATCTTGTTTCCATGGCTTATTTTATCTATTCATGTTGTATATACGTTCGTCTCGTGCTATGTTTCGGTTTAATTAGTACGTATGTTTGTGCGTACCTATTTTTATCTCTTTTGTCTTTAGGTTATATGTTAGTTTTTTTCACAATGTATGGTTTTATTGTATTGTGATGTGTGCAAAAAATGCCATATGTATGTTTTAATTGTATTATCATGACATCGATGTTTCATTAATTTAGCATCATGTTATTTATATCATGCACATGTTTTAGTTGTGGATCATATTTATGTAGCTAGGCATGTTAGATTTAATTAATTAATTTTGGAAAGCATGTTTTTCTTTTTATGTTTATGTGCATACTTAGTTTTACTATGGTGATATATTATGTTCATGCATTTAATTATTTTGTTTAAATTTTGTAATATTCATATTTTTATGTCTCTTAAATTGTCATGTTAATGTGATTTGTTTGTTTTATATTTTGCTTCCAAAGATTGCATCTCGAGATATATTAATTGTTAATGCGGTGCCCTTTTATCCGAGCGTAAACGGGGCCAGTATCAGGCGTAGTGATGGTGGTTAGGCGTTTACTCTCGGATAACGGGGCCCTTAAAATTTACTCGCACTTATAACCAAATTTTAATTTAATCGTCACTTTAATCCGGAAAGTTTAATTTTAATAAAGCGGTAATTACTAAAGTACCAATTTTGGACGGTGTAGGGGTGCTAATCCTTCCCCAACCGTAACCGACTCCCGAACCCAACAATTTTTAAATCTCTGGTTTTATAGTGTCTGGCCTACCTAAGTGGCCGGTGGCGACTCTATTTTTAATAAAATACGGTTTTTTCTAAAACCCCACGGATGATTTTTAAAATACCCAAAATACCACAAACACCTCAAAACACTTCGAAAACTCATTTTTTTAGCGTAAAAGGATATCGCTACAGGTGGCGACTTTGTTGGGGAACGAATTATTTGTTTTTCAAAAAAAAAATAGAGAGTCAAGCTTTTTCCAATAATTACCGCTTTAATAATATTAAACTTACCGGATTAAAATGACAATTAAATTAAAATTTGGTTATAAGTGCGATTTTATTTTGACGCATTTAAAATATGGCATATAAACCCATTTTTTAAGTGGGGGAAAACGCTAATGCTTTCGTGGAGATATCGTTCTCCCGTGTAGGCCTAGCAAGTACCTTCGGGGCTCGAGTACCTTATGCTTTCGTAAGGATATCGTTCCTTCGTGCAGACATAAGTGAATGGGTCTCCCTGAATTGAACCCGATTGAAAGGAGCCTATAATGGGTGATGATCGAGGGCCTTGCTACTCTTAGTAGAGGACAACAAGGACAATTCGGGTACCTCCTAGCACCAACAATGCATGTAGAGAACACATACAAACCCACCCCTTTAGAGCCATACGGATAACCTAGGTGTTTTAGACGGGATGTAAAAAGGGTTGTTTTGTGTGTTTATCCTATTTAATTCGTCCTTTTATTTATACATTTATTGATTTTATCCGGCACTGACTCGTTTTCTTTTTGTTTTTGCTTTTTTTTGCACACATTATTGCATTTGCATTACATAAAGGTACTGGATCAAGTGGTTTACCCGATCAGAAAGTCTTTTTAAAATACCCGAAATACCACAAACACCTCAAAACACTTCGAAAACTCGTTTTTTAGCGTAAAAGGATATCGCTATAGGAGCCATTTGGATCGAGGCTTGATAACTGTTGTTGTACACGAACTCTACCAATGGTAGGGACTTTTCCCATGTAGTCCCGAAATCAATAACACGGGCTCGTAGCATATCTTCCATAATCTACAAGGAAGAATTGGGATTGGTACAAAACATTTATACATATGGATAGAAGATATATAAAGTTACATGAATAACCCTTTTAGATTGGCCATCGGTTTGAGGGTGGAAAGTAGTGCTTAGGTGCACTCGAGTTCCTAAAGCCTCCTATAAGGTTCTCCAAAACATGGATGCAAAATGCGGATCGCAGTTAGAGATAATTGATACAGGAACTCCGTGCAAACGGATGATCTCACGAATGTATAACTCAGTAAGTCTAAGTAAGCTAAAATCCATTCTCACCGGGAGGAAATGAGTGGATTTGGTGAATCGGTGTTACAATAACCCAAATAGCATCATTTTTCTTCGGTGTCATTGGTAGACCACTTACGAAATCCATCATAATATGTTCTCATTTCCATTGTAGAAGCTCAATAGGTTGCAAGAGACCAGTAGGAACCTTGTGCTCGGCTTTAACTCGTTGGCAGGTCAAACACCTAGCCACAAAGTTCGTGATCTCACCTTTCATACCAGACCACCAATACAGCTCTTTGAAGTCTTTATACATTTTGATAGTTCCAAGATGAACAAAGAAAGGAATCGAATGAGCTTTACTCAGAATTTGATTCCGAAGATCATCATCATCAAGGACACAGATACAATTTCAGAAACACAAAAAGCCCTCAAAATTCATAGTGAAATCAAGATCTGGCTTATCCTTGATCTTAGCAATAAGAGTTTGCAAATCCTCATCAGACTCCTAGAGTGCTTTGATTCGGTAATAACCGTAAATGGACTAGAGCAATTGGGGAATATTCACGTCCTTCAAAGAACCAGCTATATTAGAGTAATTGTGTTGGAGTTGATTCGTATAGGACACGATGGTTGACTGAACTCTCAATTCAGCTAACAACTTGCCATGCTTTTTAAGTTGAAAATGAGCTTTCAAACATCTCGGGGAGGGAGTGGGCTTCTGACTGAGAGCGTCAACCACAACAATGGCCTTACCGGAATGGTAATCAATGACCAAGTCGTAGTCCTTCAAAAGCTTCATCCACGGATGTCGACGGAGATTCAACTCTTTCTGAGTCAGAAGATACTTTAGGCTCTTGTGATCGGTGTAAAAGTAACACTTCTCACCGTAAAGATAATACCTCTAAATCTTTAAGGCAAATACAACAACAGCTAGCTCCAAATCATACGTCGGATAATTCAGCTCTTGTGGTTTAAGCTGACGTGAGGCATAAGCAATAACTTTTCCTTCTTGCATAAGTACACAGCCTAATCACAGGTGGACGCATCACTGTATACGGTGAAGTCTTTGCCTGACTTAGGTTGCACCAAAACAGGGACGTGTGTCAATACTTGCTTAAGTTGATCAAAACTCCTTTGTTGCTCCACTGTCCACATAAAGAGAGTTTCCTTACGGAGAAGCTTCGTCAAGGGTGAAACAATCATCAAGAACCCTTTAACGAATCTACGGTAGTAACCTATAAGGCCCAGAAAACTATGAATTTCTCCAACATTCTTTGGAGTGATCCAATCAAGAACTGCTTGAACCTTCTTTGGGTCAACTTGAATTCCCGTAGAAGAAATCACATGTCTAAGAAAGGATACTTCAGATAGCCAAAATTCATATTTACTGAACTTAGCATATAGTTGTTTCTCCCGGAGAGTCTATAGCACAATCTAGAGATGTTTTTCATGAGTGACAATATCCTTGGAATAGATCAAGATTTCATCTATAAACACCACCACGAATCTATCTAGATAGGTTTGGAACACACGGTTCATTAGGTCTATGAAGGATGCAAGTGCATTGGTAAGCCCAAAAGGCATCACCAAGAACTCATAATGGCCGTATCTAGTTCGAAAGGCAGACTTTGGAATGTCAGACTCCTTCACTAGCATTTGATAGTATCCAGATCATATGTCTATCTTAAAAAAGACAGAAGCATCTTTCAACTGATTAAAAAAGTCATCGATCCTCGGTAACATATGCTTATTCTTAATTGTTACCCTATTCAGCTAGCGATAATCAATGCATAATCGCATCAATCCATCTTTCTTCTTGACAAACAAAACCGATGCTCCACAAGGTGAGGAACTTAGTCGGATAAATCCCTTGTCCAAAAGATATTGGATTTAAGCCTTCATCTCTTTCAATTCGACCGGAGCCATCATGTATGGAGCAATGGAGACCGATGTAGTGCCCGGTTGCACTTCGATTCTGAATTCCACTTCTCGGGTTGGAGGGAGTCTTAGAAGTTTATCGAGAAACTCATCAGGGAATTCCTTTACCACTAGTACATCTTCGAGCTTTGTATCTTCTTTAGATTTTATAGCACACACGATGGAGTTAATAGACTAGGGTTTAGTTTTTATCAGAGTTATGCTCTCATTGCCGAGTCCACGGAGGTATAGCGTTTTCTTCAACAATCTACCCAGGCTTGATGTTCAGCTAACCAATCAAGGCCTAGGATAAGATCAAACTCATATAAGGGCAAGACCATCAAATTGGCCGGAAATGGGATCCCTTGGATCTTCAGAGGACAAGCTTTACAGATCAACCGTATAACCACACTATATACTAGAGGGTTAAAGACAACTATTTCAGAAGTAATTGGTTCAGGTTCTAAGGCATACTTCTCAATTAGTGGTTCACTAATAAAGGAATGCGTAGAATCGGGATCCACCAAAGCATAAACAAGATCAGAATATAATTCTACCATACATACAATCACGTCAAGGTCATCTTCTTGATCCAGACCTCAAACATGATACATCTAAGCTGAGGTCTGAGGGTCACATCCAACTGAATGAGGATTTGAGTTATGAGGTTTCCCTGTTGATCCAGTCTGCATTTGTTTCGCTCCTCTTTCTTTATTAGAATTGTTCTGAGAAGCCACAGAGATATAAGCATTAAGATTCTGTGAGCATTGTCTGATAAAGTGACCAGCTTCACCGTAGAGGTAACAAGATCCGATCTGTCTGCGACACTGGGCATGATGCCTTTTTTGACAAAAATTACACAGAGGAATCTGAGAACCTCTCCCAAAACCACATGTACTATCAACTGAAGTCATATGAGCAACATATGTTGCCGACGATTGGGATTGTGGCACATATCCCGCTTTTGGCAGCTGATGAAAGGTGGCAGACTTCTGGTCCCACTGTCTATTCCTCTTCTGGGGCATGAGAGGTCTGGAATCATCTCAGAATCTCTTGTTGGATCTGGTTTGGTTCTCTTTCCTTTTTTCATAAGCCTTCTATGAGGCTTCAATAACAATCGCCCGGTTGACCAGGCTTTGAAAGTCCTCTAACTCCAAAGCAGTGAAGAGAGGACGTAATTCATCACAAAGGCCATCGATAAACATTTTACATTTCTTATTTTCAGTGCGTATAATCTCAGCACCATACCTCAAGTATTTGTAGAAGTCATGGATATACTACTCTACGAGTCGTTCTCACTGTCTCAGATGGAGAAACTTCTTGCGTCTTTCAGCAATATAATGTTCACTAATGTACTTCATGTGGAACTCTTGAAGGAAGAAGTCCCATGTAACTCTACGCTCAGGTACGGTGAGTGTTACGGTGTCCTACCAGTTCTGAGCCTCTTCAGAGATCAATACCATAGCACACTCCAACTTATGTTCATCGGGACACTTCATTTGCTTATCCAGGACTTTTAGAGTGTTCTCTAGCCAATACTCTACTATTTCAAGGTTATTCTATTCTTGGCCGGTAAAGGTGTAAACCGGATACTGTCTGAGCTTATCAATAAGGGCTATCGAGACATGTGGAAGTGCTTCAGCAGACTGAGGTGGTCGCTCTTCCCTGAGTGACACAACGACCTGTTTGATCATCTCAGCCATGGACATCAAATATTCCTACTGAGCGGGAGGCATCAGAGAGAGATTAGGTGGGTCGTTCTATCCCACTTGTTCAGGTCAAACTTTGGCTCCGAGATTGTCCCTCTATTTCAAGGAGAAGCCGGGATACGGTTCTATTTCGACGCGTCTGTCATTAGGTGTAAACATTTTTAAATCTAGTCAAACAGAAAAGGTTAGATCATGTCAGTTGCAAGTCTCAGATAACATATACAAATAAACTCTTAGGTGGCATATGCACATGCAGACTCATAATAAGCCTCAATTTAGTCCTAGAATCGACTAAACTCTAGCTCTGATACTACAAATGTAACACCCTCTTCCCGGCCTGGTAGGAAATCGAGTTAGAAAGTGTTACCGAAAACAGATTCAGAGATTGAAAGCTTAATCAGAGTTCAAAATCTTATTCAGAATGTCTTATTAACCTCTTTTAAGACCCAACGAACTAACTTATTAATAGCTTACTCAATTTGGGGCCAACTTTAAACTTTTTCGAACATAGGGACTAGATTGTGAGTTTTACAAATTAAGGGTTTTTATCATAATTTCTTTTTACTAATCTTCAATTAAACTCATCATTATTAGTCTGTGAAATTTTGTTACTAACGGAGGTCATTTATGCACCTGATTAGATCATTTAAAGCTTAGTGACTAATTTGTAAACTATTTAAAACTGTGGTTTAAGTCTTTTAACAGAATTAACTACCCCCGTATCGATACACTTAGATTCGTATCGATACGGAAACACATGAGTCACATCTTCATTTGACTTTACCCAAATCTTGTATCAATACACCAACACCCGTATTGGTACAAGTTGACCAAGGTTGACCCATTTCGATACACCCTGAGGTCATATCGGTGCAATTTATTTCCCAGACCTTACTACCAAGATCCATACCGATACACTCCCTTTTGAGTATCGATACACCCTATTTTGACAATTCCAAATATGCAAGGTCGTATCTATACAGCTTGACCCATATCGATACGCATGTCCTGTAATGGCAAATTTTATCTAGTTTTTATTCGAATTAACCTGTTGAACGATGTCCAAACGCCACAAAATTTTACCAGCACGTTATTGATCCATATTTCTAATAGCATACCCAATTTTAGAGCATTTTGAATCTATTTACTAAGTTTTTACCGTTTAGTGTCCCTAGGCTCAATTTAACTAGTTTTACTATTTTGCAAACACACCATATTCCACATTTAACACTTAGACACTTTAGGGCCTTTATACACACATATCAAAATTGACCATTGTAACTTGTCTAAGCCCTATGCCACCTTGCTAGGAGTTCAAAAAAATGTAATCATACATGGAGATTAGTGGGAGTGACTTGCAACTGTAGCAACACGATCGAGGCTCGGATTGCTTTTAAGGTCCTGAAATGCATGAGACACACGAGTGTTAGGCTTACATAGCCTAGTGAGGTAATTATAACATATGCAAACGAGTTCTTTAATGATATCTAAACATGTAAGCATGCTTGAATGACATATACACAACGTTAACATATACAATTCATACATGACATCAACATATAGTAATTTCATATATCAAATGCAAAACACATATTCTTTATTTTCCCCCTGGACATAACAACCAATGGATACGCGAATTCCACTGTACGCCACACATATCGAAAATAGGCCTTAGCCTTGAGCCGTAGCTCCAGAGTCCCTTACACAATCCAACCTTTTCTCCCCACGTATAGGTCGTAGCCTAGACCGTAGTCCAATCCCTTACCTAGTGAGCTCAATTAACCCTATAGCATGCCAATTTTATCCAAAGTCCACAAGTGTCCAATGTTACATATTTCATCATAAAACTTACCTTTGTGCCTGTAGGCCATATCATGTCGAATTAAGCCTTGGCTCCAACTAGCATATCATGTCATTTATGCATTATATCAATTTTCGTGTATATCAATATTGACATTAAGCCTTTTTCACATGTAACATACAACGATTGAATCATATGACATGGAATGTATCAAAGCAATTGGATGACCTTACCATACTTACCACATGAAGTTCGTACTTGTAAGATCTACTAGAGCTATCCAAACGAAGGCATAACATAGACACAAGTCAAATGCAACAGGGATGGCACCTAGCCAATCCCATGACACAACTACACTCACCTAGTACTCGGAGACTTCAAGGTTCTTGGATGGTGATCCCCTTTGTCGCAACCCTTTTTCAAGGTGTTTCGACGTTTTGAAAACACAAAATCAACGGAGTCGTCACCAATCCTTAAAAAGGCGTGATTGGATCACCTAAAATAGGTTATTTTAATAAAATCATTTTATTTTATTAAAACAACATTTTCGATCTGGGAAAACAAAAAAACGGTTTCGGGAGTCGGTTATGCGTGGGGAAGGGTTAGCACTCCCATGACGCCCAAAAACCGGTACCTTGTCGATTACAAAAAAGTTTTAAAAGTTGGATTTTGTGAATTCACATTGATCTTAAAATTATTTTCCGTTTATAAATTTAATTCCATTTTAACGACCTTACTATTCGAAAAATAATCTCCAATCACCGCCAACACTTCTGGCACTAACCCGCCATTCTCGTTTAGTAAGACACCGCATTAATTAAATTTCACTTTCTTTAGCAAACAAACAAAGAAACATTTAGTTTGTTGAAATTTTTTATTAATTCTAAATTAATATTTAGTAGCCTAAATATTCTAAATATTTTACCTTTTTGAGTTAAAGTTTAATTAAGTGTGCTTTATGATTTTTACTGTGAATAAAGTTTTATTCAAACAGAAAGTCTCTAACTAGGGTTTTAAGACCCTATTCCTAAGGTTACTTAGACTAAAAGGCATAATATGAACAAGGTAAATATATATAAACAAAGGTAATTAAATTAGAAAATTAGATATGTACAAAAATTGAATTAATTTAATGATAAAAATTAAGACATGAATTTAATTTACAAAATTAACACTTAGTTTTAAAGTTTCGGTTTTTATTACACTTTTCTTTTTTAAGGAAAACGAATTAAAGTTTGACTTTTTAGGAGTTAGATTTTAAAAAATGTTTTTATATTTTTCTAAAAAAAAGAATTGATGAAATTGAAGGAAAATAAAGTTTATAGCTAAATTTGGGAGAAAACAGTGACTAATTTTAAAAAATTTAAAGTTTGGTGACCGTAGGGTAAAGACGAGTGGGAGGGGGATTTTAATGAGTGAAATTAACCCGTTTTGTTTTGGGTATAAAGCCTATATAAAACATTTTTCATTTTAGACTTTTAACCAAATTGGATCAAACTCATCATTTTTTAAGTTCTTTCAAAAGTTCTTGGTATCCTTCAAGAATGAAGTACACCGGGAACCAACCACCGCCCCGGCCGCCTTCCACTAGCGTCGGCCGCCGTTTGACGGTGGTGAAATTTAAAAAAAAAATCAAAAAACAATAAAAATGAGAGAAAAAATGCCTTTGATTCGAATAGAAAAAAAATCGATTCCAACAATATCTTCCAAGCAAAATCAAGGTTAGTACTTTATTATCTACTTAAGAAATTTGAAATAAAAACAAAAAGTAAAAAAGGAAGAACACCGTACCAAAAGAAAAATAAGAACTTGCTTGATATTCCAACAAATTCAACTATACAAGCTGCAAATTTGAATGCTTATTCTTGTAATTTTCAGTATGCTTCTTTTTTGTGTGTGTATATTACAATAAGGATGGGGTGTTTATATTGGGTTTCAAAACCTAGAATACATGGAATTTGGGAAGATAATCCCTAAATTCTGGCAGATCATGCCATCAATGGGAAGCTGGGTGTTGACATTCCTCAAATACATATTTCATTCGAATTTGACTCGAATCTAAAAAAATTTGGGTGATTTTCTTCCCATATTCGAAATAGGGTTTTAACCTTTTTTTCTCCTTCATTTGCAAGTGACCGAACGTTGGTGGGGGAAGGTGACAGCGTTGGCGGCTTCGGTGAGGGCTAGTCGGCCTCCCAGCATTATCGGTGTTGGCCACCGCAGCGTAGATGGTGGGGAGAAAGGGCAGCAGCGGCTGCCGTTCAAACAAGGGGTTTGGGGTGCTAAACCCGAGCGCGTGGAGGCGCGGGTGGCTCTCCTCACCCTTTTTTATTCGATCCAGTCCCTTGGATCCTTTTGCCCTAGATCCAACGACTCCTATTAAACCTGGACATAAGATGATAAAAAAGGGTTAATTGGGTTTGTTGGGCCAAAAATGGGTTTCTATTATATCATATATTTAAAATAAGTGGGCTCATTATTAATGGACACCTTATTTAAATCAAATGGACCTTTTTATATTTTATTATTTTTGTTTTTTTTTGTATTTTTTTGTTTTAGTTATAAAAAGTATATAAAATATATATACATGCTAATAATAATATAATTATATAAAAAGGGTAAAAACCATGAAAAAGTGAAAATTCAGTGACAAACATTATTTTAAATTTAAATGGTCCTTTTATTATTTTTTTTAAATTATCATTTTTTGATTTTCAAAACTAATACTACAAATATTATAAAAACATCAGAACATCAGCTTCGTGCGCCTCCATTCATCATAGTCGGGAGCATACTCCTACTGTCGTGTTCCACTTTTATACGGTAGCAATGCTTCCATGAATCGTTAAAAGCTTGAATTTTTTCTCTGAATTCTCCTTGAAACTCGAATTCCGTTTAGTCAAGGCCCGCGGTAAAAGGAACAAACTGACGGGAGCTATATTGTTGTGATACCAACAAGAGAGCACAACCAATTCCACCCCATAAGCCTAGCAGCATTAGATGATTATAATCCCCACATTTATACAAAACCTTGGTGTAACCTAACCATAGAGCCCTCCAAACGATGTCTTGATCACGGCGGTTCCAGAAAATATCTGTCCATTTTTTCCTGTTCATTACCGGCCATTTTTCTTTTTGAAATCCTGGAGTGGAGAAAATTTTAGGGAGAATATGTTGGGTAAAGTCAAGGTTGGGCATTCCCAAAAGTGGCTAAGGGCCCAAACCTAGAGCAATTGGGCATATCCTCCGAAACGCAGGCCTTCCAGCTTCCGGCACACATTCAAAGAAATAAAGGTCTCAGCAAGCACTGCTAGCATCGAGTTGGTCCCTTTCTTCAACTGTTCAAAAAGATCTAACATGGCCACATCGATGTTACCTAACACTCTTGGAAAGATAACTCTGCCATAAATTACTATTGCTAGTAGATCTACCATTTTCTCTTTATCAGGATGAGTGGGAATTATGTTTCGAATACTCTACCATGGAAAGGAAAAACTGCCCCCTATTTTATTTATTATACCTTTAACCCATATGTCTCCCATACCAGCAAAGTTTCTGAGCCTCAAGTAGGCGTTCTTGTTCTTAGGTGGCTTAGCATAGACTCGGTCCCTCTTCACTTCACGCAAGTTAAAAAGCAAAGAATATTCTTCAAGTGTGGGCATCATATCCTCACCATTGAATATGAAACAACAATACCCGAGGTTTCAGAACTAGATTAGAGCTTTGAGGAACGATTTATCTACCTCCACATGCAACAGATATGCTATGTCACCATAGGTTCAAGGAACAATTGCTTAGTTGAGTAGTCAAAACGTTCCCAGATTTCACGTAGCTCCTGAACATTATTTTGTTTGACACTGATGTGGGCATACTCTGAAGTTTCAGTCACATGGTCACTTGTCAAATTGTCCCCATACGCCTATTGATTGACCTTGGACTAGTGATATACATCCGCATTGTCCTATTCTTTCTAAAGGAGTCTTCCATCCATGATCAAAAGCTTTTCTTAACTGGGCAAGTGTCTTAAAAATCAACCCCTTCTAAGTATGAATGATGATGAATCGGAAAAATATGCAAAACAAGCAAGCAAGAGTGGGACAAAGGAGTAGTACACTTAATAGAACGGAGATAAAACATAAAAGGTCCAAAATAATTTCTTTATATGAATAGTAACTGGGCAGCACATTCTAACATTTCTAGACATGTCTTCACGGACTATCTATACGAAAAGATTTTGACCGAACTCCAAAACCTAGGCTTTTCTGTATGGCTTTAATGGGGTGGGCTTCTAGGTTCTCACACAAGTTCGGTTCTAAAAGGGTTCCTAAATTGTCTCCTCGCTGTCCCCTACTAAGGGTAGCAAGGCCCCTGATTCTCGCCCATTGTAGGCTTCAAACGAATCAGGTTCAACTCAAGGGGACCCACTCCTATGCCCACAGAGGATCAGTATCCACACGAAGACATAGAGCGTAAGTCCTAGAGGTACTTGCTAGGCCCATACGGAGAATCAGTATTCCCACGAGAGCAATAGCGTTTCCCTTCCCCACTTAAACGAACAGGACGAAGCTCGGGTTTAGAGCTTGGAATTAAGTCTTACATGCATAAAATAGAATCAAATTTATAAACGGACAATTAAGTATAGCTTTACGTGAATTCGTAAATTCCAACATTAAAACAAGGTGTGATCGACTTGTGGTTTGACTCTTTTTTTGTAAAAACAAAAAGTTGTCCCTAGCGGAGTTGCCAAGCTGTCGCAACCCTTTTTCAAGGTGTTTCAATGTTTTGAAAATACAAAGTCAATGGAGTCGCCATCAATCTTTTAAAAGGTGTGATTGGATCACCTAAAATGAGTTATTTTAATAAAATCATTTTATTTTATTAAAACAACATTTTCGGCCTGCGAAAACACAAAAAATGGGTTCGGGAGTCGGTTACGCGTGGGGAAGGGTTAGCACCCCCACGAAGCCCAAAAACTAGTACCTTGTCGCTTACAAAAAGTTTTAAAAATTGGATTTTGCGAATTCACATAGAGCTTAAAACTATTGTCTGTTTATAAATTTAATTCCATTTTAACGACCTTACTATTCGGAAAATGAACTCCAATCACCGCCAACACTTCTGGCGCTAACCCTTCATTCCCGTTTAGTAAGACACCGCATTAATTAAATTTCACTTTCTTTAGCAAACAAACAAAGAAACATTTAGTTTTTTGAAAATTTTTATTAATTATAAATTAATGTTTATTAGCCTAAATATTCTAAATATTTTACCTATTTGGGTTAAAGTTTAATTAAGTATGCTTTATGGTTTTTATTGTGAAGAAAGTTTTATTCAAACAGAAAGTCTCTAACTAGGGTTTTAAGACCCTATTCCTAAGGTTACTTAGACTAAAAGGCATAATATGAACAAGGTAAATATATATACAAAGGTAATTAAATTAGAAAATTAGTACAAAAATTGAATTAATTTAATGAATTTAATGATAAAATTAAGACATGAATTTAATTTACAAAATTAACACTTAGTTTTAAAGTTTTAGTTTTTATTACAATTTTCTTTTTTAAGGAAAACAAATTAAAGTTTGACTTTTTTAGGAGTTAGATTTAAAAAATGTTTTTATATTTTTTTAAAAAAAGAATTGATCAAATTAAAGGAAAATAAAGTTTATAGCCAAATTTGGGAGAAAACAATGACTAATTTTAAAAAATTGAAAGTTTGATGACCGTAGGGTAAAAATGAGTGGGAGGGGGATTTTAATGAGTGAAATTGAACCATTTTATTTTGGGTATAAAGCCCATCTAAAACATTTTTTATTTTAGACTTTTAACCAAATTAGATCAAACTCATCCTTTTTTAAGTTCTTTCAAAAGTTCTTGGTATCCTTCAAGAATGAAGAACATCGGGAACGAGCCACCACGCCGGCTGCCGTTTGACGGCGGTGGCATTTTTTTAAAAAAATGAAAAAAACAATAAAAAGGAGAGGAAAAAACTCCTTTAATTCGAATAGAGAGAAAAAAACAATTCCAACAATATCTTCCAAGCAAAATCATAGCTAGTACTTTATTATCTACTTATGAAATTTAAAATAAAAAGAAAAAGAAAAAAAAAGAAAAAGAAAAACACCATACCAAAAGAAAAATGAGAACTTGCTTGATAATCCAACAAATTCGAGTATACAAGCTGCAAATTCAAATCTTTCTTCTTGTAATTTTCAGTATGTTTCTTTTTGTGTGTGTATATTACAATGGGGATGAGGGTTTATATAGGGTTTCAAAACCCTAGAATACATGGAATTTGGGAATCTAATCACTAAAATTCGGCCAGATCATGCCATCAATGGGAAGCTGGGTGTTGACATTCCTCAAATACATATTTCATTCAGATTCAAATTTGGGTGATTTTCTTCCCATATTCGAACTAGGTTTTTAACCCTTTTTTCTCCTTCATTTGCAGGTGACCGGACGGCGGCGGAGAAAGGTGACGGCGTTGGCGGCTCCACAGGGGCTGGTCGACCTCCCAACATCATCAACTTCAGCCACCACGGCGTAGGCGGCGGGGAGAAAGGGCAACAGCGGCTACCATTCAAACAGTTGGCCCGCGCGCGTGCAGCGCACGCTCCAGGCGCGGGTGGCTCTCATTACCCTTTTTTTTTATTCGATTTGGTCCCTTAGATCCTTTTGCCCTAGATCCAACAGCTCTTATTAAACTTGCACATAAGAGAATAAAAAAAGGGTTAATTGGGTTTGTTGGGCCAAAAATGGGTTTTTATTGTATCATATATTTAAAATAAGTGGGCTCATTATTAATGGACACCTTAATTAAATCAAATAGACCTTTTTATATTTTATTATTTTTTTTTTTTTTTGTATTTTTGAGTTTTAGTTCTAACAATTATATAAAATATATATACATAATAATAATATAATTATATAAAAAAGGTAAAAACCATAAAAAAGTGAAATTCAATGACAAACATTAAAATTTAAATGGTCATTTTATTATTATTTTTAAAATTATCATTTTTTGGTTTTCAAAACTAATAGTACAAATATTATAAAAATAATATATACATGTATACAAGAGAAAGAAAAGGAAAAAATAAAAGGATCGAGTGAAAAAATCAGTGACAACACCCTTGCCGTTGGAATAGTTCGAAACAGCCGATGGTGAATATAGCTTTTCTTCCACCACTTGAGCTAATTCAAAAATTAGGAAATTCCATTAGCATCGAAACTAATGATTCAAAAACGATTCACACTTACCGAAGCTCGTAGATAACATTGAAATAAGGAAATTGGCTTTCTAACACATGGGCTTAGCTTGAATATTCAACACTTAAATCTTGAAATTAAACTCTAAGCATTGATGGAATCATTAAATTGACATATAGGTTTTACTTACCCAATTATAAGCTTTCAATTGGTGTATTGAAATCACACAAAGGTCAAAGATTGGATCGAGGTGCTTGCTTGAGCTTAAGCTTAAAGATGATAATGGAAGTGTGTGCTTAACCTTCTTCAAACAAAGGATGAATTGGTTACGGTGAACTCAGAACAAGAGAATGAGCTTTTCCTTATTTCCTTATTAAGGAAACTATCATCCTAATCATTCCTCACCTTACCAAGGGCTAATAGGAAGTTTTCCCTTGGCAAAGGGTAAGCTTATTTTATTAATTCCATCAATTCATCCATTTTCTTACATTTTAGGCAATAGATGGCTATTCATCATCTTTTCTGAGTCATCTCACGTGAAGGGGTGGCAAGCAAGTAGGTGAGTCATCCCTTACTTCCAATCTTTACAAATTGGTCACAAAAATAATTTTTGACAGGGAACCGTATTGATACACCTTATGGTCGTATCAGTACAGCTAGACTGAATTGGATAAGTTAGTTAGAAACAGTTAGGCCGTAACGATATAGGTGATAAGTGTTCAAAAGTACTATTTTTATTACCTTTTTACTCATATTATTGTTAGACTTAAGCTCATATTAGTTGCATAATTAGTCATTCATGCATTAATCCATGTTTCCTTCCATCGTTAAGCTTGATTACATAACTTGGTAGTTTTTGTGGGAAAAGATGCTGCTTTGGTGTGTTTTGTGTGTATGTGCAGGATCATTTGCCAAAGGAGATGCCGAGCTAGTTGCCAGGGTAATGCATGAAGGAGACGCCGAGCTAGTTGCCAGGGCAATGCATGAAGGAGACGCCGAGCCAGTTGCCATGGCAATTGTCGACAAGAGCAAAGGTGATATGGTAGTCGAAATTGATGACTATACAAGCCCAAGATGACGCGGAGAAAAGCCCAAACACAAAGAAATTTGATTTCCATGCAGAGATTAAAGAAGAATTAAATTCCAAGAAGATATGAGAAGTTCTAGTAGGAATACAATTATAATAAAAAATTATATTCTTTAAAGATAATTTAATTCCAACTTAAACTCATCCTCAAAGAAGGACTTTGGCCTAGCCCTATAAATAAGAAGGAGATTTCGACAATTCCATAGGGAGAGCAATAGGGAATTTCGACAAGTCCAAGGAGGGCAAGAGGAGAGAATTTTCGACAAGCATCTAGGGCAAGGAGGATTTCGACAAGCCTCCTCCTTCATCCTTTTCTTTCTTGTTCGATTGGGTTCATGCTATGTATTGTTTATCTTGTGTTTCTTTGGAACCTAACCATGAACTAAATCTACTTGGCTATGGTTATTGTGTTTTGTTGTTGTGAGAAACAATTGGATTTTGTTTAGGTAATAAGAGTTTGCACTTTTCTATCCAAGGTTTACTCATTCTTGGCTTTTATTCTTGTTTGAGAGTGAATTGGGAGAGGATCTCGTAAATTCATCTATTTATCTAATATTGGGAGAGTTAGATTCAAGAAACGAATGAGTATGGTCTTTGTTCAATCTATTGATGGTGAAGATTAATCCGGCTTAGGAATAAGTTAAGGATTTTAACGGCTAAGAGGAGCGCAAGATTGGTTGTTGTTCACCCTTGATTCACGCAGGGATGTATTATCAAGGCATGCACAAGTAGCTAGAGTTTCGACTTAGGGATAAGAAGAAACCATTGAAGAACTCTCTGTCGAACCTTGAAGTTGCTGCCCAGACGCCCAAGTAGTTGCCCAGCTAGTCGCCCAGGCAACCATCGATTAGTTGCCAAGGCAACCATCGATTAGTTGCCAAGGCAACCCCACGGCAACTGAGTTGCCCTTGCACTCTTTTACCAAGACGATTCAATCGGCTATCACACCTCAACTCACGATAACCTGGCCTATTCTCTCTTTTTCTTTCATCTATTCTTTTAGTTTATTGCTTTTACTTTTCTCGTTAATTAAAACCTCTATTATCAATTGTGTTTTTTATTTTCACAGTGCAGTAACTTAAGCAAAGTGGCCCAAACCAATCCATGTGGAGACGATACTCGATACTCATATCACTTTATTACTTGCGACGTGTATACTTGCACAATTGCGTAGCACTTATTACACGCAACAAGTTTTTGGCGCCGTTGCCGGGGATTGGCAATTGGTGTTAGTTGTTTTTGTTATTGCATTTTTTTTCTCTTAGTTTTACTAACTTTTCTTTTTGTTTGTTTATCAAAAAAAATTAGGTGCGCTACAAGTTAAGGGACATCAACATGTCGGGAAATAAAAGCCGATCTATTCGAGAGATGATGTTGGAAGATATGAGTCAATCCAATCAAGAGTTTCTTGCACCCTTTGATGATTACCTATACCAACCGAGAAAAGCCCAAAGAACTTATACCGTGGAAAAATCTTGTGCTATGTGCGGAGAACATCATGTGTTTGAAAATTGCCTTAACATTTTCGGTGCATATAACTACATGGAGGACCATAGAAGGAACCAGCAGCAAAATTCTTCATGGTATGGTCAAAAAGCTCAAAAAAAATTTACCATAACAATTTTGCCGCAGCAACAGATATGCCATGGCAATGTAGTCCTTTTCAAGAGCATTCCAATTTCTTGGAGGAAACGTTACTAGCTTTCTTGGCTAGACTTGACGGATCAATTGAAGAGATTCGAGAGCTATCAAAATCTATGGATACGAGGATAGCTCAGTGGGATGCAACCTTAGGGGATTCAGAAAATCAATTGGGGAGATCCACATATGTCATGGATAACATGCACCAACAATTCATTCCTAGGGATACTGACGTCCCAAGGCAAGAGGATAAGGAGCAATACAAAGAAATCTCTCCGATGTGTGAGGAACAACTAGAACTTCAAAGTCAAGAGGATGCCAATGAGAGAGACTGCCCAAGACATGATGAGCTTGAACAACAAATTACCTCGGCAATGATTGAGGAGCCTGAACAGAGCAATGCCGCGACAACACTCGGTGAAGCTGAGAACAACAATACTACAACAAATTCTGAGGAACCTATGCCCAGAAAGTTACAACGTTGATGTTGAAGTAGGAATGTGTAGATTGCTCTCATCTACAATTGACACGGCAATTACACGACCACATGCAAGATCAACGAGATGACTATACTTTGCCAATGGAATATGAGCAGGTAATAGTTGAACCTTTTGAATTCTTTAAAAGCTCACCTCGTCCATTGCAGGTATGTCTTGAGGAACCGAGGTTGGTGGATTTGAAGCCATCGAAATCTCTACTGATGGAGATGTTTGAGAGGCCAAAAGAAAAAGGTGTTTGGATTCATAAAGCTCTTCAGAAAATTGATTATTCCCTTGACTTAAAGCAAAATTTGACAACTGATTGCCACGGCAATTGGCTTGAGTAGCAATTGCCACGACAACAAAGGCTACATCCAACCATGATAGAAGTCGACAAGAATGAGGTAATTGAATTGTTGAGAATGGATATAATTTTTCCTATTAATATATTTGTGCCTTCATGAATAGTAGCAAGGTGGAGAGTTTACATGGACTACAAGCGAACAAAGAAGAAAGACACCTCCACCATGATAACGCAAAAAGGAGTAGTGGCAAGCTCATTGGCCAAACTCTTTTTGGGCAATATTGTCACCCGATGGAGGGTGCGGATGGACTATAAGAAGTATCGAAAACGACCATCCTCAAGTTTTCTCAGATATGCACTAACATTAGAAGATGCATGATGGCACTCTTTTCAGACATGGTCGAAGACTTCCTTGAGATCTTCATGGACGATTTTTCCGTTTTTGGTAGTGACTTCAACAGTTGCCTCGACAATTTAGAGAATGTGTTGGCAAGATATGAAGAAACCGATTTAGTCCTTAATTGGGAGAAGTGCCATCTTATGGTAGATGAAAGAATAGTGCTCAGCCACAAGATTTCATCCAAGGGAATTGAAGTAGACAAAGCCAAGGTGGACGTGATCGAGAGATTACCCCCACCAAGATAAAGTCTTCCATTTTGATGATTCTTGCACCCAAGCATTCAAAACCCTAAAGGAAAAGCTTGCCTCGGCAACCCTTGACGCCTCGGCAACCATGGATGCGCATGCCTCGTCAACCCTCGATGGCGTAGCAGCTATTGATGCGTACGCCTCGGCAACTCTAGACGCGCACGCCTCGGTAACCACTGATACGCACGCCTCGGCAACCATGGACGCATATGCCTCGACAACTCTAGACGCACACGCCTTGGCAACCTTGGGAGTAGTCGCCACGGTAGCACATGCCTCGGCAATACCCTGGTACGCGGATTTAGTTAATTTCCTTGTTTGTGGTATTTTACCTTATGGCCTTACTCACCAAGGGAAGAAGCAGTTCCGCCATGATGCTAAGCATTACTTTTGGGACGAGCCTCTTTTGTTTAAATAATGTGCAGATCAGGTTATACGCCGATGTGTCCCTGAAGAGGAGCAACAGAATGTACTCTGACAATGCCATTCTTCACCCTATAGAGGACATTCTGGAGGAACTTGTACCGCGGCCAAAGTTTTTCAATCTAGTTTGTATTGGCCAACACTGTACAAAGATGCCCAAGAGTTTTACAAGCAATCTGATCGTTGCCAGAGGACGGGCAATATCACCTACAAACCAATGGGCAATCAAGACCGTGAATATGGATTGGGAAAGTGCTGGACAAAAGCGTTTGTTGTACCTCAACGAGATAGAAGAATTTCGTGCACTCGCCTATAACAATGCACAAATCTACAAGGAGAAAACAAAGCAATGGCACGACAAGAAACTATTGCCGCGACAATTCATGCCAGGGCAACTAGTTCTCTTATTCAATTCTCGGCTAATACTTTTCATGGAAAAGCTAAAATCAAGACGATCGAGACCATTCAAAGTTGTCAAACCATTCTCCCATAGTGCCGTGATAATCAAGTCCATTACCGACGAACATGAATTCAAAGTTAACGGACAGAGATTGAAGCACTACAACGGTGCCCATGTAGAACGTAACAAAGAAGTTGACACCTTAGGAGATGCATGAGCATGCTCTCATTTTGATATTTTATTTTTCTTTTTCTTTTTCTTTTTTTATTTTTCGAACTATTTTGTTCTATTATTTTCGGTTATTTTTTTCTCTTTATTTTTTAGGATATATTTTATTTTTCTTCATTATCTTTAGTTTCCAGGTTTTCTTTTCCACAACAAGACTCACAACCACCATGCTAAGGAAATTTATCACGACTACTTGCCACAAAGAACCACAATGTAAATCAGCGATGCCCAGGCAACAACAATGGCTTCGGTAACTACTGATGCCCATGCAAGTGAACCTGCATCGGCAAACATGGATCAAATCAAAGCAATGTTATTCACGCGGTACCAGCATTCAACCACCGATTGAAAAATGAATCAAGCAAACGACACGAAGGAAACTTATCACTCGAGGTGACGACCTCTCCGACTAACTCATTTCATTTAGTTTCTTTTAAATTTTGTTTCACTCTTGCATGCATTGAGGATAATGCTTCTCTCGAGTTTGGGGGGGTGTTGGTTTCTAGTTAGTTTCATGTTTAGTTGCATTCATCGTTAGCAATCACATATAGGTTGCATATGTTACTTGCCATGCCTTTAATTGGATTTAATTGCTTAAGACTTGTTGAATATCCAATGATGAATTTTTGCCACTGCACTTAATTGAAAGAACCTTTAATTTTAGGATTACATGAAAAGAACTTAGAATTTTACTATGATGCTGAATTTTATTTTTACACGGTTGTGGCTTGTTGATTGAAAGAAACTTAGTGAACTTAGGTTGCTTAAAATTAGGGTAAATTTGAAATTGAAAATTAAAAGTTAATTTCATGCTAGAGGTGCCCAAAACTGGCTCTAGTAGTAATTGCACTTTCTTGCTAGAGGTGCCCAAAACTGGCTCTAGTAGTTAATGCACATTAAAGAATCGCTAGAGGTGCCCGAAATTGGCTCTAGTCGACTAAAATAAAATGAGAAATTGCTTACTTTGCTAGAGGTGCCTGAAATTGGCTCTAGTGAAAATAAAAATAAATGCCCCGATAATCAAATTGATAAAAGCCTATTGTTCACATAGAATCTTGAAAATCAACTTGTACACAACTACGCACACACATTGTCACGAGCATTATAGTTTTGTTCCGGGTAATTTTTGGGCTATCCGAAAAATTAAAAGGTGATCATACTTTGTGCCACAGTTCCGAGGTTTGAATTCAAGTTTGAAGCATGTCTTTAATGATTAAAGTCTTGGCAGGTAATTGTTAGTTTGCATTGCTTGAGGACAAGCAATAGTTCGAGTTTGGGGGCGTGATAAGTGTTCAAAAGTACTATTTTTATTACCCTTTTTACTCATATTATTGTTAGACTTAAGCTCATATTAGTTGCATAATTAGTCATTCATGCATTAATCCATGTTTCCTTCCATCGTTAAGCTTGATTACATAACTTGGTAGTTTTTGTGGGAAAAGATGTTGCTTTGGTGTGTTTTGTGTGTATGTGCAGGATCATTTGCCAAAGGAGATGCCGAGCTAGTTGCCAGGGCAATGCATGAAGGAGACGCCGAGCTAGTTGCCAGGGCAATGCATGAAGGAGACGCCGAGCCAGTTGCCATGGAAATTGTCGACAAGAGCAAAGGTGATATGGTAGTCGAAATTGATGACTATACAAGCCCAAGATGACGTGGAGCAAAGCCCAAACCCAAAGGAATTTGATTTCCATGCAGAGATTAAAGAAGAATTAAATTCCAAGAAGATAGGAGAAGTTCTAGTAGGAATACAATTATAATAAAGAATTATATTCTTTAAAGATAATTTAATTCCAACTTAAACTCCTCCTCAAAGAAGGACTTTGGCCTAGCCCTATAAATAAGAAGGAGATTTCGACAATTCCATAGGGAGAGCAATAGGGAATTTCGACAAGTCCAAGGAGGGCAAGAGGAGAGAATTTTCGACACGCATCTAGGGCAAGGAGGATTTCGACAAGCCTCCTCCTTCATCCTTTTCTTTCTTGTTCGATTGGGTTCATGCTAGGGATTGTTTATCTTGTGTTTCTTTGGAACCTAGCCATGAACTAAATCTACTTGGCTATGGTTATTGTGTTTTGTTATTGTGAGAAACAATTGGATTTTGTTTATGTAATAAGAGTTTGCACTTTTCTATTCAAGGTTTACTCATTCTTGGCTTTTATTCTTGTTTGCGAGTGAATTGGGAGAGGATCTCGTAACTTCATCTATTTATCTAATATCGGGAGAGTTAGATTCAAGAAACGAATGAGTATGGTCTTTATTCAATCTATTGATGGTGAAGATTAATCCGGCTTAGGAATAAGTTAAGGATTTCAACGGCTAAGAGGAGCGCAAGATTGGTTGTTGTTCACCCTTGATTCACGCAGGGATGTATTATCAAGGCATGCACAAGTAGCTAGAGTTTCGACTTAGGGATAAGAAGAAACCATTGAAGAACGCTCTGCCGAACCTTGAAGTTGCTGCCCAGACGCCCAAGTAGTTGCCCAGTTAGTCGCCCAGGCAACCATCGATTAGTTGCCAAGGCAACCCCACGGCAACTGAGTTGCCCTTGCACTCTTTTACCAAGACGATTCAATCGGCTATCACACCTCAACTCACGATAACCTGGCCTATTCTCTCTTTTTCTTTCATCTATTCTTTTAGTTTATTGCTTTTACTTTTCTCGTTAATTAAAACCTCTATTATCAATTGTGTTTTTATTTTCACAGTGCAGTAACTTAAGCAAAGTGGCCCAAACCAATCCGTGTGGAGACGATACTCGATACTCATATCACTTTATTACTTGCGACGTGTATACTTGCACAATTGTGTAGCACTTATTACACGCAACAATAGGCCCTACCATATCGATACGCCTTGCCCAGATTCAGCATTTTCAACGAAACCCTTAACTTCCATTTCTTACAAAAATGTCCAACAACTTCAATTAAGCTCAAATAACTTCCATTACTTCAAAATTGGGTACAAGATTCAACAATTACGTCATTCGGGCATAACCGGTACAAAATTTCCGATCACCGGAACCTAATTCCAGCTAGACCGATTTTCGAGGTGTAACATAGTACTAAATTGAATCCCAACACTTAAACTAGGGATGACAAAATTACCCGTCCCCGACCCGGTGTGCACCGACCCGACCCGGTCGGGTTTTTTCTTATGATTTTCGGGGATCGGGGCGTGTATTTAAAAATGTAAAGTCGGGGCGGGGCGGGTTCGGGTATAATATGAAAATTCCCCGCCCCGCCCCGGTATTTTTTATTATTTTTATTATATTTTTATTATATTTATAAAAATACCACTATATATAAATACTTCTAGGGGTTTCAAGCTATTTTTTTAGTTCGTGTTTATCGTAAATTTTTGTTAGATATTGTTCGAATTTTAACATATCTGATTCTAAAAGTCAATGGTTAGAGTTTATTTTTTAAAATATGTATTATTTTCTTCATATGAGTAATTTAATTGGTTGTATTTTATTTTTTATATAGTTTAAAGTCTGTGAAATTTATATTTTGTAAATATAATGGTCGTTCGATCGAATCTAACATTTATCATCGACGAAATTTAATATATTTTTTACCTTTTCGGATCAGGTCGGGTCGAGGTCGGGTTTAAAGTTTATAAATCGGGGCGGAACAGATAAATTATTATTTTATTCTCGAGACGGGACGGGGTCAGATTTTAAGATTAATATATCGGGGCGGATTCGGGGCGATCAAAAACCCGCCCCGCCCCGTTTTCATCCCTAACTTAAACTAGATCTCCCAACAAAGAGGTTTAAGGAAAAGTAGCACTGTCAACTACATTATGTCCTGTCATAATCAAATTCACGCGTTATCAGCCCCCTAGCCTCAAGATGCCTGTGTAGCCCCTGTTGTTTCGATCAGAATTCACTTAATGAAAACCAACATTTGTAGTTACAAAACATAACACTTTTCACGCCCCTTTCCCGATATGGATTCCTCCCTTTTTTTCCCCTTCCTCTTCTTCTTCATCATCCTTAGCCTTTTTCTTTATCTTCATCATCATCTTCTTCTCCTCTTCCTGTGTTGAACTTGTAAGACAGCCTATTTGTACTGCTGAGTTCTACGTGTTCTGAGCTCCGTAATGCGCTTTCTTTTCAGGTTGGAAAAGAAAAATGGGTCGTGGGAAGATCGAGATCAAGAAGATTGAAAACGCTACCAACAGGCAAGTGACCTATTCGAAGCGAAGGAATGGTATTTTCAAGAAAGCAAAAGAGCTCACTGTTCTCTGCGATGCTAAGGTTTCACTCATCATGTTTTCCAGCACTGAAAAATTACATGGATATCTCAGCCCTAATATCTCGTACGTGCCCGAATCCCATCTTTCTCTTTTTCTCTCTACGTGGAAGAAATTATATGTTTTTTTTTGTTGATGTAAATTAGGACAAAGGAGTTTTTTGATCTGTATCAAACGACTACAGGCACTGATCTCTGGAGCTCCCACTATGAGGTTATTATTAGTCTCTCTCTCTCTTGAATGTCTGTCAGCTCTTTGAGATTTTAGTCCTATGTTGTTTGTTTTGCCAGAAAATGCAAGAAAACTACAGAAGGCTGAAGGAGATCAACGAGATGCTAAGAAGAGAAATAAGGTAAAGGACATATATTAATATACCAAGGCTAGGGTTCTTTTGACATTAGAAGTTTATTTTTCTGATCTTCAAGGTTTTATGAAGTGAAAAAAAAATGATTGGCAAATGGTTTTAGCAGGCAGAGGATGGGTGGAGATCTGGATGATCTTAACATTAAGGAACTGCAAGCTCTTGAGGCTAATATGGATTCTTCTTTGGTGGAAATACGTGAAAGAAAGGTTTGGAATTATTAGTCTTTTTGTTAAAAAAAAGGTGACATCTTGGTTTTTGGTTTCTCTAATTGCAAAAGAGAAGTTAGGGTTCTATATATTATAAATTAGTTTAGTGGAACCACCCACGATGAACTTATATAATATCCGATTCAAATTAGTTGACTAATGAATCAAATACTTATACTGAAAAAAAGTTGGGGTTCTAACTGTAAAGATCAATCCTTTGGCTGAAGTTAAGTTTTAATTAAGTTCTGAAAAAAAGTACGGATTTTTAGAATCACACTGATCCCCTAGGTTCCTCCGTTTCAGAAAGTTTTAACTTTTATGTATTTTGGTAAACCCCTCCCCCACCCCTAGTCTCCCCAAAATACTGGTTTTATGAGTATGTCTAATCATATATGGATTTGAATCTCAAATTCGATAAATGTTATCTGTTAAAAACCATTGAATAACCAGAATAACAGAAAAAGGGTTCTTCGCGTGTTTCTATAAATCTAAAATGATGAAACTAATAACATCAGTTGATTTCCACAGTACCTTGTCATTAAAAGGCAAACCGACACACACAAGAAGAAGTTGAGGAACTTGGAGGAAAGACATGCAAATCTTGTCTTCAATTTGGTATGAAACTTGGATTGAACTTGATAGCAATTTCAAGACTTCCATTTGCTATACAACAGTTGAAAGAATTGTAAGATCTTAACAGTGAGTGTCTTTTTTTTTTCCTCAATGTTTTTACCGGTGATTAAGGAGACAAAGCTGGAACATCATGATGGAATAATCGAAGGTGAAGGGTATTACAATGAACCAGCACATGTAGCCTCCGGCCTATATCCTCTTAGGCTGTACCAAAACCACCATCCTGATCTTGTTCTTCACTGTGGGGGAAGACTTGGCTCCGATGATCTTCGCCTTGCTTGATTAATTATTGGTGATTTTGGAGGACACGCTGCCTCCCATGTCCGACGGTTATTCTCTTTATTATATTTGCTATCTAATATATATGCAGAATAATATCAAAGTCCTCCAACATCAATGGGATGAAAGTAGTAGCCTGTTTCTCCTAGGATAACTAAGTTCTTGTCTGTTCCCTTTTGATGTAATATATGAACATGTTGGTTGTATTGAACTTTTATATTTAAATGGGTTTCATTTGAGAATTTTAGATGGATATGGAGGTGGAGTAGCAATATATATCTTTACTTCAGAAAAGCTGATTGTGGAAGAGAATGCTGATGATAGAATGAGTTTGTGGAAGTTTTAGACAATTAATCTTCTTTTGATTCAGATAAAGAGTCGCATACTTGAGAAAAATGTGACCGTGGAAGAAAATGTTGACGATAAGAATCAGTTAGTGGTAGTTTTAAAACCGCTTCTTTTGATTTGGATAAAAAGTCGCATATAATAGTGATGATTGGGAGAGGAAGGAGAAATTTGGGAAATTTTAAAAAAATACCCGCTATAAAGAGGCTAAAAAAAGGCGGGTACACAAATCTTTACAAATACTTATAAGGATTTATGCATATATACCGAAATTCTTACAAAAACAGTAAAAAATTCGGTATATACATAAATATTTACCACTTTTGTAAGGATTTATGCATATGTACCGAAATTCTTACAAAAACAGTAAGAAATTTAGTATATACACAAATGCTTATTACTTTTGTAAAAATTTTGGTATGTACATAAAAGTGGTAAGCATTTATGTATATACCGATTTTTTTACTGTTTTTGTAAGAATTTCGATACATATGCATAAATCTTTACAAGTATTTGTAAGGATTTGTGTACCCGCCTTTTTTAGCCTCTTTTTAGCGTGTTTCTTTTTAAAATTTTTCAATTTGGAAAATTGAAAAGAAGAGAGAAATGTTAAATTATATTCATAAACTTTAAATTCAAAAACCCTTCAAGAGAAATACAAACTCTAAACTAAGCTCTTAACCTTAAAATAAACTTGCTTGTATAAACTAAAGTTTATACTCGTACGAGTGCATTAACTATTTTTTATTATTAAATTAAATATATAAATCAATTGATTTTAAGAAAAAGGTTACAAAGTTTTGTTAAACGAACTTATTATGGGTTTAAAACCCCAATCCAAATACAGGGATAGTTCATTGAGCTGAAGTAGGCGGGCTTGAGATTGATCATAATCTGGATCAAACTGTTGCCCAAATAAATTTTGATTTGGGCCTAAGTTTGCAGAAAATTTTCTCAAGGTGCGAAAAACATGATATTTGGTAAAAATAATAGGCTTAAATAAAAAATAGGTGCTCAAAGTATTTTTTTTTAATTTTAAGTGTTTAAAGTATTTTTTTGCAAAAATAGGTGCTTAAAGTTTCAAAAGTTATAATTTTAGGTGACTGGCCGTTAACGGGTGTTAAGAAAATATTTTAACCAATCAACGCTTGACATGTGGCACTAATTTAATTTTTTAAAAAAAAAACACCCAAAATTTTCAGTTTTTTATAAAATTTGAAAATTTTACAAACCGGTCCTCAAATCCCTAAAATTACCCAAACATCCAAATCGTCGCCTCTTCTGTCGTCGATCGTCACCCCTGAGTATACCCCTTTGGTCGTCGGGCCAAGGTAGTCATTTCCTCCAACAAAGTGTTGTCGAAAACGATGACGTTCGGCTGCACGCCGTTCGCTGTTTCCGACAACGCCATGTTGGGAGAAATGGCCGCCTTGGTCTAACGACCAAAGGGGTGTGCTCAGGGGTGGCGATTGGCGGCGGAAGAGACGGGGATTTGGGGGTTTGGGTTTTGGTAATTTTAGGGATTTAAGGATTGTTTTATAAAAATTGTAAAATTTTGGGATTTTATGAAAAATTGAAAGTTTTTTTTTAATTTTAAAAAATTAATTTAAATATATCACATGTCATTGGTTAACGATTTTTTAACATCCTTTAACGGTCAGAACCTAAATTTATAACGGTTAAAACTTAATTTGGACACCTATTTTTACAAAAAAAAACTTTAAGCTCCTAAAGCTCAAAAAATGTATACTTTGGACACCTATTTTTCATTTAAGCCAAAATAATATTAGTCTTTAAGACAGATTAGCATTAGGTATATTGTCATTATAAAAAAAATAAACATTTTTTAAATATACTGGTGTGATTACATGTAATATATGTTTATATTATTTTTTAACCTTTGACAACGTACATACACCTTGCACGAACAGATGTTTGAACCCAGATCTCTTAGGATGAATATCATCATCCTTTTCAAAAACAATTTTAAAATAATGACAAGTATTATATTTTAATCTTTAGATTATCCTTCGTAAATAAGAAAGATAATAATCACGACGCAATTTTTCGTGTTATTTTACTCTTTCAGTTCTTTAAATATATTAGCATACTGTCAAAATCTAGAAATCTTTCTGAATATCTTTGTTTCTATCCAAACGAGGCGCATTTCGAGATAAAAAAGGAGTGGTGAGCGAGCCAAACCATATGACAGATTGTTTCACTACCTTGGACTGATTACATCGACAAACAACTATCAACCGAGTATGAAACTATTTTTCTATAACCACCGACAGAATCATAATCAAAAACTAATGTTGTGGAGTTCTTTATGCGAGTATCAAACAACCAGTAAAATATGCTACAATGAAACGAAACCACAAAAAGTATAAAATTGACAGATTAAATTTGTTATTGTGTCTTATAAAAATAAATATCTTTTAATAAATTATCAAAATAAATATCGAACACAATTTTACAGAAATATAAAGTTTAACGCACTAAATTTACGATGCACTGTCATTACATTACATATTTTCTCATTTATGATTATAGGTGACATATAAAATGTCAAACTAAATATTTAATAAGGATCAATTTAAATCAAAAGACAAAAATGCAATCTAAGCTATAATCTAGGGACACCTGAGTGACTTTTACCCTCAAAGCTGCCCCAAACGTCACAGTTTGTAATCATTCGAGATGAAGGAAGCTTGAAATATCATTTTCTACCTCGTTTTCTTCCCTCTTGTCCAAATCATTCAAACCGTTCAAATTTAAATACGGGCATTACAGAACAGAACGGAACACTCTGACAATTGCCCGTGATTCCACTCACAAAAAGTTACTCTGTTTTTCTCCCACAAACGTAGTACTCCAATTCCAATCTTTCTCTTCTCTCCTTTACTTTTCCCATTAAATCATACTAGCAATACAACGGCCCTGATTAACTGGGTTTCTCAAGCTCTTTATCTCGGCATTTTTATGAAAAAAAAACTATTTTCAATAGGTATTTAAAAAAAATATTCCCAACCAAAGTCATTTAGAAAAATAATCCGTAAATCGTTCAAGTAAGGCGACTTTGCGCTCTACAAAATGCGAGCACTAAACTCACTTTTTGCGTATAGCGAGTTTCGTCCTACGTGGATACACTTTTTAGATAACTCAATTTAAAATTAACGAATAAAAAAATGCAAGGTCCAGAGAAATTTGTTGAGATAATCAATCGGTTGTGGAAGACCAAGATGATGGTGAATTGACAAATAAAAATTTGAAGAGGAGCAATTGGAAAATAAAAAAATTGAAGACACAAGGATTTATAGTGGTTCAAGTTTCTAACAAGCTCTACATCCACTACTTTAGCTCCCCACTAATGATTTCAAACAATTCACTAAGAATTCTTTCACTTTTTCTAGGCTAAGGAGGCAACCGTTACAATCGATCAAAGCTTTCTATCCAAAGCTTGCTCAAGTTCACTCACTTTTACAAGAAAGAATGACAAATGTAGAAACACCTCTCAAATGTGAATAATTTGCCCAATTACAAGTAATCTCAACCTAAAGCTTGAATAAAATGAATACAGTTGAAGAACACTCAAGTGGATTACAATATTTGACTCTAATAGCTCAAAGATGGTTGGATTTGTGCTTAAATGCTTTAGACTTGTTGACTTCATGTTGTTGAAGCTTTAGAGACTTAATTTTATATCCCCACCTTGATTTCTAATTGTTTGGGTGGTTGGGACCATCAATAGAGCCGTTGTGTTGCTTTATTCCCGCAATAGATGTTGTCTGATAACCTACCGTATCGGTACACGAGAACTCGTATCGGTACCTACCATAAGAAGAAATAGCCATTGTAAAAAGGGGTATCGATACGCTTGAGGGGCGTATCGAAACGAGTATAGTATAAAAAACATATCCGTATTGAAACGGCTAGGCCGTATCGGTACGATTTTAGCTCATCGGAATTTGAGGAAAAAGTCTTAACGAAAATTGCATCGGTACGCCTATGGGGTGTATCGATACGGTGTAACCAATTTTCAAAGTTTGTTGATTCCAATAACTGACAAGTAACGGTCATAAAATTTATTGCAAAGATTTTAAAAATCTTATCACCCCGTATCGGTACGAGTAAGACTGTATCAATATAGATAACCAAGAACACAAATCCAGATGAATGTCGTATCGAAACGGGATCAACCGTATCGATACGATTTTGTAATTAAAATTCTAGTAGTCAAAAGTCGTATCGAAATACCTAAAGGCATATCGATATGCCTGACCGATTTTGGTTATTTGAGTTTCAAAACACTTAGAAAATATTTTGGGGTTTAAGTTTTTGACTTAGAAACACTTTAAGTTCGAATCCTTTTCATTTTGTGAGACTTTTTTGAATACATAAAAATTTATCCAATTTTATAAATTGGTCCTTAAACACTTTGTTATATCAAAATCAAATATAGACTTTACAATCTCATCCTTTTTGATATGACAAAACCATAATAAATTTTTAAGTAAGTTTGAAAAATACTTGTTGCGCGTAATAAGTGCTACGCAATTGTGCAAGTATACACGTTGCAAGTTATAGTATAAAAGATATCGTCTCCACATGGATTGGTGCCACTTCAAGAATCTAGTCTCTTGCACTGTGAAAAGTAAAAACACAAATAAATGATTATAGGAGTTTAACTAATAACTAAACTAGAAAGCAATAAAGTAAAAGAAAAGATGAGATCAAATGAGAGAGAGATAGGCCAGGTTATCGTGAGTTGAGGTGTGATAGCCGATTGGATCGTCTTGGTAAAAGAGTGCACGGGCAATTCAGTTGCCGTGGCAATTTGCACAACGGGGTTGCCTTGGAACCTAATCGATGGTTGCCTGGGAAACTTTTTGGGCAACTACTTGGGCGTCCGGGCAGCAACCTTCAAGGTTCGGCAGAGCGTTCTTCAATGGTTTCTTCTTATCCCTAAGTCGAAACTCTAACTACTTGTGCATGCCTTGATAATACATCCCTGCGTGAATCAAGGGTGAACAACAACCAATCTTGCGCTCCTCTTAGCCGTTGAAATCCTTAACTTATTCCTAAGCCGGATTAATCTTCACCATCAATAGATTGAATAAAGATCATATTCATTCGTTTCTTGAATCTAACTCTTCCGATATTAGATAAATAGATGGAATCACGAGATCCTCTCCCAATTCACTCGCAAACAAGAATAAGAACCAAGAATGAATAAACCTTGAATAGAAAAGTGCAAACTCTTATTACCTAAACAAAAACCAATAGTTTCTCACAACCACAAAACACAATAACCATAGCCAAATAGATGTAGAGGTTGCCGAATGAAGATGGTAAAGGTCCCATAAAATCGATCCCCCATACATCGAACAATTCCACCTCGATGATGTTCTGGAGTGGCATCTTATGTCGTCTAGAGATATTGCCCGTCCTCTGCCAACGATCACATTGCTTGTAAAAGTCTTGGGCATCTTTGTACAATGTTGGCCAATACAAACCGGATTGCAGAACCTTGGCCGCGGTACGAGTTCCTCCAAAATGTCCTTCATAGGGTGAAGAATGGCATTACCAGAGTACATTTTGTTGCTCTTCTTCAGGGACACATCGGCGTATAACCTGATCTGCACATTGTTTAAACAAAAGAGGCTCGTCCCAAAAGTAATGCTTAGCATCATGGCGGAACTGCTTCTTCCCTTGGTGAGTAATGCCATAAGGTAAAATACCACAAACAAGGAAATTAACTAAATCCGCGTACCAGGGTATTGCCGAGGCATGTGTTGTCGTGGTGACTGCTCCCAAAATTTCTGAGGCGTGCCCGTCAAGGACTGTTGTAGCGTCGATAGTTGCCGAGGCATGCGCATCCATGGTTGCCGAGGCATGCGCGTCCGTGGTTGCCGAGGTAACTAAAAGTTGTTCATCCGGGAATGCATCGCATATCTCTAGATCCGTGTCCTCCTCCCTATTGCCTTCTTGTGTAGCATCAACATTTTGATCAGCTTCTTTTCCTGGTCGATTGACTAGCCAATTTGCTTTTTCTTGTTGTTCCTCCTTGACCGGTTCTTCATACTCCTCAGGTTCCTCTTGCTCGATACTGTAGTTGCCGAGGCAACTAAATTCCGCGTCGAAGTTAAACTCTTTCGTGGCATGAAGAAGTTGGCATTCTTCTGGATCATCGGCATGCCTTAGTGTTTGGAACACATTTAGTTTAACTTGCTGGTCATTCACCCTCATTGTGAGTTCTCCCTTTTCAAAATCGATCAAGGTTCTCCCTAATGCTAGGAATGGTCTCCCGAGAATGATGGGTGCATGCTCATCTGCTTCACAATCCAAGACAATAAAGTCAGCGGGAAAAATAAACTTATCAACTTTTACCAGTATGTCCTCGATTTTTCCCTCTAGATGCACATAGGATCTGTCGGCTAGCTGTAGCATAACTGTTGTAGGTCTTGCCTTCACGATTCCTAGTTTCTGGAAAACCGATTTAGGCATCAAGTTTATGCTAGCCCCAAGGTCGCATAATGCTTTCCCGACATAGTGGTTTCCAATGGAACATGGTATTGTGAAACTTTCGGGATCCTTCAACTTAGGTGGCATACGATTGTGCAACATTGCCATGCATCCCTCTGTTGCGGCAACTGTTTCAAACTCTCATAGCCTTGTTCTCTTGGACACAATGTCTTTAAGAAACTTGGCATAGTTTGGCATTTGTTCAATTGCTTCCACCAATGGCAAGTTGATGTGGACTTGCTTTAGGATATCAATAAACTTCTTGAATTGGTATTCTTGCTTTTGTCGCTTCAACCTTTGTGGGAATGGTGGTGGAAGTCGGATATCTTCGATCCTTTCATTGGTTTAAAACCTGATTGACGGCATTGCCGGGATAACTAGAGTTGCCGAGGCGTTATCAACTGGGGTTGTCGATGCATGCTTATCGTAAGTTACCGAGGCGTCTTTATTGTCGGTTGCCGAGGCATGCTTATTGCCGGTTGCCGAGGCAATTCCTGGTTCAACATCTAAGGCTTTGCCGCTAGGTTCGCCTTGATCTTTTTGTGGAGTTTTGTTTGATGAGCGGGTTTGAGCCTCTCTAAGTTGTTGGCCACTTCTAGTGGTGATCGCCTTACATTGCTCATGGCCAGTTCCTCTTGCGACTTCAGTATCTCTAGGTAAACCTCCTTGCAGTCTAGTGTTCAGATTTTGAGCAAACTATCCGACTTGATTTTCCAATGATTTGATTGCCGCCTCTTGGTTTTGCAATCTCTTCTCGGTCCTGTTAATAAAAGAATCAGTTCTTTTTATGAAATTACTATTCTCAGCCATATAAGATTCAGTTTTCATCATAAAAGCATTTAGAGAATTTTCCAAAGAACTAGATGTTGTCGGTTGTTGCTGTGGCAACTGTTGCCGTGGCATATTCTGCTGGAATCCCGATGCTTGTGCATTCTGATTGTTCTGGTTTAGAGCATTGTTGGGATTACTCCATGAAAAATTCGGGTGCTTCTTCCAAGCTGGATTGTATGTATTGGACATCACGTTGTTGTTTCGATTGTAATTCCCCATATAGAAGCTGGATTCCGGATTCTACATACATTCAGAAGAATTATGGTTATCACTACATAACTCACAAAAAGAATCCATTACCTTGACTTCATGTGTGTTGTTTGATTTTTGCATGTTCTGGACCATCTTGGTTAGAGTGGCCAATTGTGCCGAAATTGAATCTGATGATCCTAGTTCATGTATTGTGGCTTGGCGTCTAACTCCTCCTCTTCTAGTAGATGGGAATTGATAATCATTCTTGGCCAGCCTGTTTAAAATTTGCATTGCTTCTTCCGGCGACTTATCTAGGAGTATGCCGTTTGCCGAGGCATCTAGCATCATCCTTGTTGGTGTATTCACGGCGTTGTAAAACATTGTTACTTGAGTCCACACCGAGAATCCGTGTAAGGGGCATTTGTGTAGAAGTTCTCTATATCGCTCCCAAGCCTCGTACATGGATTCATCATCTGCCTGCCGAAAAGAAGTAATGTCGTTACAAAGCTTATCAGTCAAATTTGTAGGATTAAACCGAGCAAGGAAATCATGACAAAGATTGGTCCAAGATGCTATTGATCCGGCAGGAATGCTATTCAACCATGCTTTCACCCTATCCCTCAGTGAATAGGGGAATAATCTTAATCGTAAGACATCGGGGGTGACTCCGTGTATTTTGAACGAGTTGCAAATCTCGAGGAAAGATTTTAGATGTTGTCGTGCATCTTCAGTTGCTGAGCCGCCAAATTGACCAATTGTGTTGATCATATTAAACATTACCAGTTTTAACTCAAAGTGGTCGGCTTCAATTTCAGGTGCGATAACTCCTGGATTAAGTCCATCAAGATCTTCTTCAAGATAGTCTTGAATAGTTATGTTTCGTGCAAGAATCACTCCTCCTCCTGCTAGAACATCTTGATTCATATTGTCGTCTTGATTAGCCATTGCTACTCTTATCCTGCGTCTAAGTCTTTGTAAGGTTCGTTCGATTTCTGGATCAAAGGGATATTCTGGTGAAGTCGGTCTCGCCCTGGTCATGTACCAATGCAAAACCAAAGTTTGTTAGCCCTTTGAATCTTAAACAAGAAAAGTAAAAAGAAAGTGCAAGAAAATAAAAACAAAGTCGCTATTGCCAATCCCCGGCAACGGCGCCAAAAACTTGTTGCGCGTAATAAGTGCTACGCAATTGTGCAAGTATACACGTTGCAAGTTATAGTATAAAAGATATCGTCTCCACATGGATTGGTGCCACTTCAAGAATCTAGTCTCTTGCACTGTGAAAAGTAAAAACACAAATAAAGGATTATAGGAGTTTAACTAATAACTAAACTAGAAAGCAATAAAGTAAAAGAAAAGATGAGATCAAATGAGAGAGAGATAGGCCAGGTTATCGTGAGTTGAGGTGTGATAGCCGATTGGATCGTCTTGGTAAAAGAGAGCACGGGCAACTCAGTTGCCGTGGCAATTTGCACAACGGGGTTGCCTTGGCAACTAATCGATGGTTGCCTGGGCAACTTTTTGGGCAACTACTTGGGCATCTGGGCAGCAACCTTCAAGGTTCGGCAGAGCGTTCTTCAATGGTTTCTTCTTATCCCTAAGTCGAAACTCTAGCTACTTGTGCATGCCTTGATAATACATCCCTGCGTGAATCAAGGGTGAACAACAACAATCTTGCGCTCCTCTTAGCCGTTGAAATCCTTAACTTATTCCTAATCCGGATTAATCTTCACCATCAATAGATTGAATAAAGATCATATTCATTCGTTTATTGAATCTAACTCTCCCGATATTAGATAAATAGATGGAATCACGAGATCCTCTCCCAATACACTCGCAAACAAGAATAAGAACCAAGAATGAATAAACCTTGAATAGAAAAGTGCAAACTCTTATTACCTAAACAAAAACCAATAGTTTCTCACAACCACAAAACACAATAACCATAGCCAAATAGATTTAGTTCATGGCTAGGTTCCAAAGAAACACAAGATAAATAATCCCTAGCATGAACCCAATCGAACAAGAAAGAAAAGGATGAAGAAGGAGGCTTGTCGAAATCCTCCTTGCCCTAGATGCTTGTCGAAAATTCTCTCCTCTTGCCCTCCTTGGACTTGTCGAAATTCCCCTCTCTTGCTCTCTCTATGGATTGTCGAAATCTCCATCTTATTTATAGGGCTAGGTCAAAGTCCTTCTTTGAGGAGGAAGTTAAGTTGGAATTAAATTATCTTTAAAGAATATAATTCTTTATTGTAATTATATTCCTACTAGAACTTCTCCTATCTTCTTGGAATTTAATTCTTCTTTAATCTCTGCATGGAAATCAAATTCCTTTGGGTTTGGGCTTTGCTCTACGTCATCTTGGGCTTGTCTAGTCATCAATTTCGACTACCATATCACATTTGCTCTTGTCGAGAATTGCCATGGCAACTGGCTCGGCGTCTCCTTCATGTATTGCCCTGGCAACTAGCTCGGCATATCCTTCATGTATTGCCCTGACAACTAGCTCTAGCCTTGCTTTGGCAAGTGATCCTGCACATACACACAAAACATACCAAAGCAGCATCTTTTCCCCCAAAAGCTACCAAGTTATGTAATCAAGCTCAACGATGGAAGGAAACATGGATTAATGCATGAATGGCTAATTATGCAACTAACATGGGCCTAAGTCTAACAATAATATGAGTAAAAAGGGTAAGAAAAATAGTACTTTTGAACACTTATCAATACTCTACTTTTCTTTAAGGCGAAAAGATTTGATTTTGAAAAACTTTGAAATTTTTGTAGCTCCTTTTACTTCTCCCCTTTTTGTTAGATCAAAATTAATAAGATATAAATAAAACAAGATATGAACATTAAAGGCACTCAAAGCATAAAGAAACAACATAAATATCATTAAAATTCAAAGCAAAATTAAAATCCAACTTAATTCCTAAAAACATAAACCAAAACAAATAGAACAAAGCATAGGAGTTCATAAAACAAAGATATAGGTGCATAAAACATAAAACCTAATATGATATGATATTTCATGAGATGCAAGCTGCCTAAGAGTCGTCTTCATCTTCATCCATAGTATTGGTTCCAAGAGATTGTCGCCACTCTCCATGAAAAAAGGTGAGAGATATGTCCATAGAAGCTTGGCGATTCTCGATCGAGGTAACTCTCTCCTCTAAGGATGCCATACGAGTGTCAAGAGAAGTCATGTGAGTATCAAGAGTAGTGAACCCTGAGTTCATACTAGTATCCAAAGAGGCAAACTTCCTATCAAAATAAGCCATAAGCGTATCAAGGGAAGGTTGAGCAACCGGAGCTTGAGGATCCGCTTGAGGAGCCGCCACCGGATCGGATTGAACACCATAGGGAAGATATTTCAGATCCATTCTCTATTATAGTATGAGAACTTTGAGTGATGGAAAGAAGGCTCATAAATAGGATCGGTGAGAGGTTCGGCAAGATCATGAGAGCAATCTATACTAATCTTGTGAAACAAGTAGCTCAAAGCGGTGCCATAAGTGAAAGATGAGATAAGTGTGGTATGACGATTTTGCACGGTGAAGACAACCTCGGTAAACATAATTTAAGCAAGGTTAGGACGCTTACTCTCACGAAAGCAACGAATCCAAAAGTCATCGACTTGGCGAATTATTAAGAATATTCCATCGGATGGGTGAAACCACCATGTGAGCATCAAGCACAGTCACGGAGCGACCAAGAACATGTCCCAATGAGTTCTTATTATCAATTCTCACATCCTCAAAACCCAAAAAATTTGCTAAAACTAAAGAATCGATTTGAAATTTCTTTCCCATAAGATAAGATCCGATAGCAACAACTTCGGATCTATCTTGATTATAAATACACCGGGCATTTGAATAAAAAATAAAGAAAAGGTTTCGGTATAAAATTTCAGCTATACTTAAAAAAGCCATGAACTTCCATTGATTCATTAAATCAAGATATCGAAATTAGAATCTTTCGGAAGACAAGAAAGGGATAGAAACAACACGCTCACGAAGGATTTTGTAACCTTGGTAATATTTAAAACGATCACTGGCATTTGGAAAATGAGGTTCATTAAAATAATTTTGAAAAGTATGAGTGAGGTTGGGTTTTGTACCATCGTTTTCAGGATTAGAATTCGAGGATTGTCCTAATTCTCTTCTTGCTCTTTTCTTAGGTGCCATAACCAAATCTGAAATCAAAATCAAACCACAAAAATAATGTATGCATAAACATCACATTCAATCCAATAATTAATCCAATGATCAAGGTATTGTAAAAACCTATATCGTATAGTTTAAAATAATATACAAGTATAAGAAAAAAATTTGGTAATCAAAAACTAAAAATAATATTGAAAATATACGGTATAATTTTATATTCCAACAAAAATATCAGTTTTAAAAGATTTTTAGTAAGATCTTTGAAAACTATATTATATACATGCTAAATATATAATTTTGAAACAAAAACAATATATAAATACGAATGAAATCGAAGAATAAAGGAAGTAGGGTTTATACCTTGAATATAGGATTATGGATGAATGAAATGAGGAGATGGTGATGCACCAAACTTGATGATTTTGCTAGGGTTTGATGAGAAAACCAAAAGCCCTCAAAATATTTTAATGATTTGGGTGAAAATCGAAAGGTTTTAATGGGTTTATATAAGGGATTTTCGACCTAGGGCTTTTAGGAAAAGTTAGTGTTTGATTTAAAGTTAGAAACCCTCTTTTAATGCCCATTTAACTCTCTAGAAGCTACGCGTATCAATACACCACCCGTGTATATTGAAACAGCGTACCGAAATAGTTTTTAACCGTTTCGATACACGACCCCGTACCGATATCAGTTAACCTGTACTAAAATTGTCTTAAGATACCCGTACCGATATATGTTATACTGTATCAGTACCCATGAGCCAAAAATGTCATTTTTGACTGCAAGGTGCTCAAAAATTCGATTTTACTCAAATCGAAATGCACACAAATAATACGTGAACATCATGTATGATCTAAAACAGATGCATACTTTCCCTAGCAACAAGCATAGATGCATACATGAGCAAAAACACATAAGCAAAGCAATCAACCAAATTCAAGCAAGATTTTAACACCAAAAGGCTCTAAGGCTCAAGAAAGGGTAGTTAAACCTAACTCTCTCCTAAGAGACCAAAAACGCTCTTTGTCTAAAAGTTTGGTTAAGATATCCGCTAATTGGTTCAAGGTGTCTACATATTCTAGAACTACATCATTTTTTAAGACTTGATCTCTAATGAAACGATGTCTTTTCTATATGTGCTTCGTTCTAAAATGTTGGATGAGATTCTTAGTGAAACATATGGCACTAGCGTTGTCACACTTAAGAGGGATGGTACCTACAACAATTTCATAATATAAAAGTTGTTGCTTCATCCAAAGGACTTGAGCACAACAACTTCTGGCCGATATGTATTTCACTTCGGTTGTAGATAGTGCTATACTATTTTGTTTCTTTAAAAACTATGATATGAGCATACTACCTAGGAATTGACAAGTACTGAAGGTACTTTTTCTATCAATATTACAAACTCCATAATTCCTATCCGAATAATCATGTAAATTAAAGAATGAATCTCTAGGATACCAAAGACCTAAATAAGGGGTGTCTCTAAGGTATCTAAAGATTCTCTTAACAACTATAAGGTGTGATTCTCTAGGACTAGCTTGAAATCTAGCACACAAGCAAACACTAAATATTATATTCGGTCTGCTTGCGGTAAGATAAAGCAAAGATTCTATCATAGAACGATAAAGCTTTAAGTCAACACACTTACCTCCTTCATCTTTGTCAAGCTTTGTAGAAGAGCTAATTGGTTTGGCTTGAGGTTTCACATTCTCTAAGCCAAACTTCTTGAGCATATACTTGATGTACTTAGCTTGATTGATGAAGATGCCATCCTTCCTTTGTTTGATTTGGAGTCCCAAAAAGAATGAGAGCTCCCCCATCATGCTCATCTCAAATTCACCTTGCATCAACTTAGCAAATTCTTGGCAAAGCAACTCATTAGTAGAACCAAATATAATATCATCAACAAAAATTTGAACTGCTAAAATGTCTTTGCCTTTTCTTTTAATGAAGAGTGTAGTGTCCACATTTCCTTTTTCAAAATCCTTTTTAATTAAAAAACTTAATAATATTTCATACCAAGCTCTAGGAGCTTGTTTCAAACCATATAAAGCTTTTGGAAGTTTAAAAATATGGTTTGGGTATTTTGGATCTTTAAAACCATGTGGATGTTCTACATACACTTCTTCATTAATAAAACCATTTAGAAAAATACTTTTTATATATATTTGAAAAAGCTTGAATTCGTGATAACATGCAAATGCAAGAATCATCCTAATAGCTTCTATTCTAGCTACAAGTGCATAGGTTTCATCAAAATTGATTCATTCTTCTCGAGTGTAACCTTGAGCAACAAGTCTAGCCTTGTTTCCCACTATGTTACCACTCTCATCTAATTTGTTTCTAAAAACTCATTTAGTTTATATGGTAGACTTATTACTAGGTCTATCAACTAATGTCCATACTTGAATTCTCTCAAATTGATTTAACTCTTCTTGCATAGCCAATATCTAATAATCATCATTTAATGATTCTTTGATATTTTAGGCTCTATGCATGAGATAAATACAACATTACAAATATTTCTAGGGGAGATCTAGTGGTTACCCCTTTGGATGGATCACCCAAAATCTCACCATTTTTGACATAGTTAACTTCTTTGGGTAGCTCACTTCCTTCTCCTCTAGAGTTATGTCTTTCAATGCTTTTAGAGGTTGATCTTGTACTTCTTCTTTGGATGGAACTTCATCTACCTTTGATGATTGCCCACCATCATTGGCCTCAAAAATTTCTACATCATCATCATCACAAGAATCATTCCTCGGAAGGAGGTTATCATCAAAAACTACATGAATAGACTCTTCAACTACCAAAGTTCTCTTATTAAATACTCAATAGGCTTTAGAGTTTAAACAATAATCTAAGAAAATAACTTCATCACTTTTAGCAACAAATTTGCCCAAATTGTCTTGTCTATTATTTAAAACAAAACATTTACATCTAAAATGATGGAAATAGCTAATGTTAATCTTTTTGGATTTTAAAATCTCATAAAGTATTTTTTGAATAGGCCTAATCATTACTCGGTTGACAATATAGCAAGCTGTATCAGTGGCTTCCGCTAAAAATTACTTTGTCAAATTGTTTTCATAAATCATGATTCTAGTCATTTCTTCTAAAGTAAGATTTTTCTTCTCAACAACCCCATTTTGTTGAGGAGAACGAGGAGTGGAAAATTTATGGCTTATACCATTAGAGTTACAAAAATCCTCAAAACCTAGATTTTGAAATTGGTTCCATGATCACTCCTAATGTGAGAAATAGAGTGACCAATATCATTTTGAGTAATTTTTAAAAACGTGTTGATTTTTTCTAAAGCCTCATCCTTGGTACTTAAAAATAGAACCCAAGTAAATCTACAGTAATCATCAGCTAAAACAAATGCATATGATTTTCCACATAAGCTCATAGTTCTAATGGGGCCAAAAAGATCCATGTGGATCAATTATAAAACTCTACTTGTAGAAACATCATTAATAGGTTTAAAAGAAAGTATTTTGTGTTTACCTTTTGCACAAGCATCACAAATTTTGTCAAAAGAAAATTTTATTTTTGGAAGACCTCTTACAAGATCATTTGAAACCAATTTTTCTAAAACACCTATGCTTGTATGCCTTAGTTTTCTATGTCATGACCATGAGTCATGTTCATCTTTTGCAACAAAACATGCATTTGCAAAATGAATGTCATCTAAATGCACCATGTATATATTTCCTATGTGATGACCAATAAGCACAATTTGTTAGTTTCAATGTTGATAATTTTGTAACCATTTAAATAAAAAAAAACATTGAAACCTTTGTCACAAAGTTGGCTTATGCTTAAAAATTATGTTCTAGACCGTTGACATACAAAACATTATCAATAAGTATGGAAGAGTGATTACCAATGGAACCAATTCTTTCAATGTGGCCTTTGGAGTTGTCACTACTCCTCCACTATTTGGTTTTAACTCCAGGAACAGACTCTTGTCACCGATCATGTGTTTCGAGCATCCACTATTAAGGTACCACAAATTTGCGCATGTAGTTTTGGCCTTGTAGCAATGCTCCCCTACAAACGAAGATTAAGTCTTGATTTTTGGTACCCAAATCATTTTGGGCCTATGAGTATTAGCTCCCAAAATCCTAGTTCCCTTGGTAATCCAAGAAGTAATGGAACTAGTATCATTAGATGTGATGAGTTCTTTTGGAACCCAAACACTTCTAATCCTTTTTCCTCTAGAGGGCTTTGGGAAGCTTCTTTGTTTGTAGCCACTGAAGTTTCTCTTCACATAGTTGGGTTTTGAAGAACTTCCCTTTTCAAAACCTTATCTCCCAACTTTGTTTAGAGAAGCTTTGAGATCACCAACTTCCCTTTGGTGATCATCATGAACTTTGGAAAGAAGGTTGTTTAAATCATGTTTTTTTTCTTTTCAAAATTATTTTATTTTTGTTGTAAATCAAAAACCTTCTTTTCAAGTTCGGAGTTAGTTTTGGATAGGGAATCGTTTTGGTTTTTCAAATCGAAAATCATTTTCTTGTTTTTCCAAATTGATTTCTTATATTTTTCTATCAACTCATCATAAACCTCTTGTAACTCATCGTAAGCTTCTTGAAGCTCATCAAAAGTGAAATCAAATATAGATGAGTTAGATGTTACCTTAGGATCCTCCTCAAGAGCCATGAGGCAAAGGTTGGCCACTTCTTGCTCATCTTCATCAGATGATTCCTCATCACTCCAAGTAGCAATGTTTGCCTTGAGCTTATTCTTTTTCCCAAAGCTCTTCCTTTTGAGTTTGTGGCATTCAGTTCTTATGTGCTCAAAGCAAATAAGTTGATCCTTGTCTTTCTCCTTGTTCTTGTTCTTGAAATCCCCTCTTCGATGGAACTTTCTTCCCCGGTTGGATTTTATGAACCGAGTGAATCGTTTGACTAGCATAGCCATTTCTTCATCTTCCTCCTCACTAGAATTGCTCTCCTCAAATGAAGATTTGAGAGCAATTTCGATCTTCTTCTTCTCTACTTCTTTTTTTTAACCTTCTTCTTTTATCTCTTCTTCTCATTTTCTCTTTCTTTTTTCATGATCTCATGAGTTAAGAGAGACCCCATGAGAGCTTCGAGCTTTAAAGTCTTTAGGTTCTTTGCCTCGATAATAGCGGTTCTTTTTCCATCCCATGACTCGAGGAGGGAGTATACGAGATTCTGAACAAGCTTGTCTTTGGGGATGACTTCTCTGAAGCCCTTGAGACCGTTGATTATGACAGAGAACCGATCAAACATCTTAGTGACGCTCTCATTTGGTTCCATCTTAAAATTCTTGTAGCTCAAATTGAGGAGTCCAATCTTGGTATCATTTATATCGTTGGATTTGGTGAATAGCTTCATTCAATTTTTCTAATAAGGATAGTTATCCCTATTGAAGAAAGGTGGTTTAATGGTCGATTGAGAGTCTTACAAGTTGTTGTCGGAAGTAAATGTCATGACCTCGATTGTAGATTGATGTATCTCATTCGGATAGACTCAAGAGGATGTTAATCCTTCCAATGAGTGTAGCTTTGATACCAATTGTTGAGATAATTAATCGGTTGTGGAAGGCTAAGATGGGGTGAATTGACAAACAAAAATTTGAAGAGAAATAATTGAAAAATAAAAAATTGAAGACACAAGGATTTATAGTGGTTCAAACTTTTAACAAGCTCTACATCCACTACCTTAGCTCCCCACTAAGGATTTCAAACAATTCACTAAGAATTATTTCCCTTTTCTAGGCTAAGGAGGCAACTGTTACAATCGATCAAAGCTTGATCGAGTTCATTCACTTTTACAAGAAAGAATGCCAAATGTAGAAAGACCTCTCAAATGTGAATAATTTGTCAAATTACAAGAACCCAAAGCTTGAATAAAATGAATACAATTAAAGAACACTCAAGTGGGTTACAATATTTGACTCCAATAGTTCTAAGATGGTTAGATTTGTGCTTGAATGCTTTAGACTTGTTGACTTCATGTTGTTGAAGCTTTGGAGACTTGATTTTATATTCCCTCATTAATTTCTAACCGTTTGGATGGTTGGGATCATCAATAGAGCCGTTGGGATGCTTTCTTCCCGCAATAAATGTTATTTGGTAACCTACCATATCGGTACACGAAAAACTGTATCGGTACGTGCCATAAGAAGAAATAGTTGTTGTACTAAGGGGTATCGATACGCTTGAGGGGCATATCGAAACGAGTATAGTATGAAAACATATCCGTATCGAAACAGCTAGGTCGTATCGGTACAGTTTTAGATCACTAGAATCTGAGGAAAAAGTCTAATGAAAATTGCATCGGTATGCCTACGGGGTGTATGATACAGTGTAACCAATTTTTAAAGTTTGGTGATTCCAATAACTGACAAGTAATGGTCATAAAATTTATTGCAAAGATTTTAAAAATCTTGTCACCCGTATCGATACGAGTAAGACCGTATCGATACAGATAACCAAGAGCACAAATCCAGATAAATGTCGTATCAAAACGGGATCAACTGTATCGATACGATTTTTTAATTAAAATTCTAGTAGTCAAAAGTCGTATCGAAACACCTAAGGGCTTAACGATATACTGAGCGATTTTGGTTATTTGAGTATCAAAATACTTAGAAAATATTTTGGGGTTTAAGATTTTCACTTAGAAACACTTTAAGTTCTAATTCTTGTCATTTTGTGAGACTTTTTGAATACTTAAAAATTTATCCAATTTTACAAATTAGTCCTTAAACACTTTGTTATATCAAAATAAAATATAGGCTTTACAAAATTGAAGGGTCGGATGAATTTATCACAGGATTTACTGCAGCGACATCGCGTTTTGCAAATAGCGAGTTCCTTTAACCGTTCAAAAACTATTCCCTAATAAATGAAAGATCCTAATACCCTTAAATCAATCGGTTGTGGAAGGCTAAGAGGGGGTGAATTGACAAATAAAAATTTGAAGAGAAACAATTGGAAAATAAAAAATTGAAGACACAAGGATTTATAGTGGTTCAAACTTTTAACAAGCTCTACATCCACTACCTTAGCTCCCCACTAAGGATTTCAAACAATTCACTAAGAATTATTTCCCTTTTCTAGGCTAAGGAGGCAACTGTTACAATCGATCAAAGCTTGATCGAGTTCATTCACTTTTACAAGAAAGAATGCCAAATGTAGAAAAACCTCTCAAATGTGAATAATTTGCCAAATTACAAGAACCCAAAGCTTGAATAAAATGAATACAATTAAAGAACACTCAAGTGGGTTACAATATTTGACTCTAATAGTTCTAAGATGGTTAGATTTGTGCTTGAATGCTTTAGACTTGTTGACTTCATGTTGTTGAAGCTTTGGAGACTTGATTTTATATTCCCTCATTAATTTCTAACCGTTTGGATGGTTGGGATCATCAATAGAGCCGTTGGGCTGCTTTCTTCCCGCAATAAATGTTATTTGGTAACCTACCATATCGGTACACGAAAAACTATATCGGTACGTGCCATAAAAAGAAATAGCTGTTGTACAAAGGGGTATCGATACGCTTGAGGGGCATACCGGAACGAGTATAGTATGAAAACATATTCGTATCAAAACAGCTAGGTCGTATCGGTACAGTTTTAGATCACTAGAATCTAAGGAAAAAGTCTAATGAAAATTGCATCGGTACGCCTACGGGGTGTATCGATACAGTGTAACCAATTTTTAAAGTTTGGTGATTCCAATAACTGACAAGTAATGGTCATAAAATTTATTGCAAAGATTTTAAAAAACTTATCACCCGTATCGGTACGAGTAAGACCGTATCGATACAGATAACCAAGAGCACAAATCCAGATAAATGTCGTATCAAAACGGGATCAACTGTATCGATACGATTTTTTAATTAAAATTCCAGTAGTCAAAAGTCGTATCGAAACACCTAAGGGCTTATCGATATACTGGGCGATTTTGGTTATTTGAGTATCAAAATACTTAGAAAATATTTTGGGGTTTAAGATTTTCACTTAGAAACACTTTAAGTTCTAATTCTTGTCATTTTGTTAGACTTTTTGAATACTTAAAAATTTATCCAATTTTACAAATTAGTCCTTAAACACTTTGTTATATCAAAATCAAATATAGGCTTTACAAAATTGAAGGGGCGGATGAATTTATCATGTGATTTACTGCAGCGACATTGCGTTTTGCGAATAGCGAGTTCCTTTAACCGTTCAAAAACTATTCCCTAATAAATGAAAGATCCTAATACCCTTAAATACTCTCTAATGTAGATATATTTTCTTTGACCTAATTTTTTAATATGTAATTTAATAAATTATATATTATTTGAATATATAATATAATATAACATAATTATTTGATGTAATTATTTGAAAAATATTTTAAGGATATGGAAAATCCTAATTATTTAAGAAGATCATAATTATTCTAATTTTACATATTTTTTATTCTTGCACAAAAACTAGCATTCAAACCATTTTCAACGCGCTTTTAACACCGTCTGCAATGTCTCATACGTGCCAATATCAGTCTCGAATGAAAGATAATTTCTAATATTACGCCTCTAAGCTGAAAATTTTAAAAAAATTGGACTAATAATACGATAAAACACCTCGAACATGTCTATACTCCCTTGTTTTTCAGCATGGATTACAAAGAACTCGTTATTCGCAAAACGTGAGGTCTCTGCAGTAAATCTCGCGATAAATTCTTCTGCCTCTTCAATTTCTCTGGGACAAAACGTGAGGTTTTATTCCGTAATTTTAAATTGAGTTATCTAAAAAGTGCATTCAGTAGGATAGGACTCGCTATACGCAGAAAGCGAGTTTAGTACTTGCGTTTCGTGGAGTACGAGATTATCTTACGTGGACAATTTAGTGGTGATTTTTTTAAATAACTATTAAAATTGAGTTTTTTTTTCACATTAAAACGCCCTTTTATCTCCTTCACTTGCCCTTTCACTTCCCTTAGTTGGAAAAAGAAATGGGTGTTTTGAAGTTCTTTGTATCTTCACTTCTTCTGTTAGTTGTTGTTAATGGTGTTTTGCCAAGAGCAGAATCCAAGGCGTTCTGGGGAGATATTCAAGTGTTGAAACAGTTCAAAAATGGAATCGAGTCTTACACGGTGAGTCCAGGTTCTTGCTTGAGCTCTTGGGATTTCACGGTAGACCCATGTGACAGCCTATTCGGTGAAAGATTCACCTGTGGTTTCAGGTGCGACGTTGTTGTTTCTGGGTTGAGTCGAGTCACGGAAGTTAGTCTTGACTCGGCTGGTTATGCCGGTTCCCTCTCTTCCACTTCCTGGAACTTTCCTTACTAACAAACCCTTGACCTCTCCAACAATTTCTTCTCCGGCTGGATTCCGGGCTCACTCTCCAACCTGACTCGGTTAACTCGACTCGGTCTTTCAAGGAATGCATTCTCCGGTGAGTTACCTGCCTCGATTGGGTCGTTGTCTAGCCTTGAAGAACTGTACCTCGATAACAACAACCTACAGGGCACTATTCCCACGAGTTTCAACGGTCTGGTTAGCTTGAAAAGACTCGAAATTCAATCTAACAACATATCCGGTGAGTTCCCCGAGTTGGGTTCACTCAAAAACCTGTATTTTCTTGATGCAAGTAACAATGCCATATCTCGGTATCTCCCTACAAAAATACCACCTTCTTTAGTCCAAATTTCCATGAGAAACAACATGATTGAAGGCACAATCCCTCAGAGTCTTAAATACTTGAGCTTTCTGCAAGTGCTAGACCTGAGTCACAACAAACTCGCCGTCTCAGTCCCTTATTTCCTCTTTAATCACCCATCTCTCCAGCAACTCAGTCTCGCATTCAACTCATTTGATTCTTTACAGTCTTCCTCTAGTCTAGGTACACAAAGTGAGCTCATTGCTATTGATTTGAGCAATAACGAGCTCCAAGGCTGGTTACCTCCTTTCTTGCCATTAATGCCAAAGCTGTCAGCTTTGTCCCTTGAAAACAATAAGCTTTCGGGTATGATTCCGGCTCAATACGCATTGAGAGCGATTCTGCCCGGACCCGGAATTGCCCCGTTTGCGAGGCTGTTGCTCGGAGGGAACTACTTGTTCGGACCGATTCCAGGGCCGTTGCTGCTACTGAAACGTGACGCTGGAAATGTCAGCCTTGCCGACAACTGCTTGATCAGGTGTCCGTTGCGTTTCTTTTTTTGCCAGGGTGCTGACCAGAAATCTTTAACGGAATGCAATAGTTTTGGCCCTGTAATCCCTTGAATTACGCAGCAATGGTCTTTTAGTTGAAACACAATATGTTTCTTTCTTGTGTAATATTCTTTCTCCATGTTGTTCTATTTGTTCATAGTTTGGGCCGTTTGTTTTCAGTTTCTTAGTGTGAAAATCCCAGAAAATGTAATCTTTTAAATGTAATCGACTTCGTTAGTAATTAAGGGAAAAGGCTCTAAAACATTACAGTATAGGGTGAAATCACAGAAAATGTACAAGTTTTTCATTTGTCAGTTTATTCAAGTAACTTTTGGGCCTTTGGCTCAATTAAGGACTCGTTGCGCATCATGTGGCTTGGATTGATAAATTTGAGTAGCTGAAGTTTCACCCTATGTTTTGTAAGAAAAATCTACCTTTTGACAAGAAATCAGAGGTGTACTGTGGGCAAACGCTATCTTAATTCTTATCCACTGTGTTCTGTAGGGAAATTAATGACCTAAAATGCTCAGTCCAAAGTACATTTCCAGACGCTTCCCCCATTCTGATGTATTTACAGCTATGAAACAGAGAACGTATGTATATCAGACAATCTGGATATGTTCATGAATGGAACTTTGTCTCCCTCCCTTGGGAATCTGTCATTTCTTCGAGTTCTTGATCTTAGCAATCTCAAAAACTTGAATGGACCGGTACCGCCGGAGCTTGGCAAGTTAAGGCATCTTACTCTTCTTTTTATAGATTCGAACCAGCCTACAGGGTCGATAACGGCAACATTCAAGCGCTTATATTGCTTGGAAAAGCTTTGTATCAGCAACAATCGTATATCTGGTGTTATAACCTTCTGTTATTGGATCCTTAACAAAACTCACCGAATTCTGTTTTCAGGAAACCAATTTGTTGGATCAATTCCAGCAACAACAGGGAAGTCTGTTTGGCTAACCAAGCTTGATCTTCAGTTTTGAATCAGAAATCTGTAAGAAACAAAGCTATATAGAATAACTCTATATTTTATTTTTGTTATGCTTCTTTGTCTTTGTTCTCTTCTTCTCTCTTACCAGCCCTCGAACCAAGGACATGTTGCTCGTGTGCTCTGAACTAAGCACAAAGAAGCCAACAAGCTGGAACAAGAGCCAGTAACTCTAAATTTTACCCGTAAGTTATTGGAAAAATGTGTGGAAAATGATAAATTTGAGCCATATTTCGAATGGGGAAAGGTGGAGATTCGAATAAGAACTTTATTGGGTCTTATTTTACTTCATGAGACATTTACAACGGCACCTCATATGCTCAAAACGGTTGAGTAATGAATGAGAAACTGATGTTCACAACAGTAACTCTTAATTTTGCCCTATCCTTCAGTGAATAGGGAAATAATTTCAGCCTTAGGATATCTTCATGGACTCCTTGTAGCTTGAATGAATTGCAAATCTCCAGGAATGATTTGAGATGTCTGGCATCTTCAGTTGCCGAGCCGCCAAATTGACCAATTGTGTTGAGCATGTTGAACATCACAGGTTTTAATTCAAAGTGGGCGGCTTCTATCTCAAGTGCGACAACTCCTGGATAGAGATCGTTGAGATCTTCCTCTAAGTAGTCTCAGATATGTTTGTTACGAACAGATTGTATGACTTGATCTCTTCCTCCTCTTGCTACGGCATTCAGATTGCCGTTGGCATTCAGATTGTCGATTGGATTAACAGGTTGTTCTGCCATTGATGCTCTTTCTTCTTGTCTTCTTTGATGAAGAACTCGTTCTATCTCAGGTTCAAGTGGGTAGTCTTGTAATGATGGTCTCGCTCTGGTCATACACAGATGCAAAACCAAGAAATGTAAGTCCCCTTGAAACAAATTAAAAATGAAACAAAGGTGCAAGAAATAAAAATCAAAGTCGCTATTGCCAATCCCCGGCAACGGCGCCAAAAACTTGTTGTGCGTATTAAGTGCTTCGCAATTAGTGCAAGTGTACACGTCGCAAGTTATAGTATAGAATAGATATCGTCTCCACAGGGATTGGTTATACTTCTGGATTCTAACTTCTTGCACTGAAAGTAAAAACACAAGTAGGTGATTGTAGGAGTTCTAATTAACAAGAAAAGCAAAAGAGCAATTAAATAAAAGCACAAGTACGTGATTGTAGGAGCTTTTAGAGGAATAAAAATATATTTTATTTCTTTTATTATTATATTTTTATTCATCCAAAAACTCCTCATAAAAATCTTAGAATTTAACCTCCTTTTTGATCTCTGCATGGAACTCCAACTCCTTTGCTTCACGCCATTTATCTCGAACATGTTGGATTTATCCAGTCATCAAATCGGCTGCCACTTCGTCTTATCCTCAATTGCCTCGACAATTTCCCGACTGCTTGGGCAATTAGTTCCTGCGCACAAAAGCACACCAAAGCAGTATCTTTTTCCACAAAAACCACCAACCTATGTAATCAAGCTTAACGGTGAAAAGAAACATGAATTAATATATGAATGACTAATTATGCAACTAATATGAGCCTAAGTCTAACAATAATATGAGTAAAAAGGGTAATAAAATAGTACTTTTGAACACTTAACACACCCCAAACTCAAACTATTACTTTGTCCTCAAGCAATGCAAACTAACAATTACCTGCCAAGACTTTAATTATTAAAGACACGCTTCAAACTTGAATTCAAACCTCGGAACCGTGGCAGAAAGTATGGCCACATTTTAATTTTTTAGATAGCAAAAAAATTACCCATAATCAAACTATAATGCTCATGAGTGTATGCAGAGTTGTGTACAAGTTGATTTTCTGGATCCCATGTGAACAATAGGCTTTCAAATTAATTCCTTGGGTTTTTTTTATTATGTTTTTACTAGAGCCAATTTCGGGCACCTCTAGCAAAGTATTTAATTTCTTATCTTGATTTTTAGTCGACTAGAGCCAGTTTTTAGGCACCTCTAGTGATACTTTTTAAGCACAATACTAGAGCCGGTTTCAGGCACCTCTAGTTTTCAATTTTTCCTTTTTTTATTTATCCAATTTTTAAAATTAACCTAAGTTCACTAAGTCTCTTTCAATCAATTAAGCCATAACTGTGCAGAAAATTTCAGCATCATAGTAAAATTCTAAGTTCTTTTCATGCAATCCTAAAATTAAAGGTTCTTTCAATTAAGTGCAGTGGCAAAAATTCATCATTGGGTATTCAACCAATCTTAAGCAATTAAATCCAATCAAAGGCATGGCAAGTAACATATGCAGCCTATATGTGATTACTAAAGATGAATGGAATTAATCATGAAGCTAACTAGAAACAAACACCCCCCAAACTTGAGAGAAGTACTGTCCTCAATGCATGCAATTACAGAAAATTTAAAAAATGAACTAAAATGTAAATGGGTTAGTTGGAAAAGGTCGTCACCTTGAATGATGAGTTTCTTTCGGTTCGTTTTCTTGATTCTTTTTCTGGAGCGCGGTGGTTGGATACGGGTGGCTGGTGGTGTGGCTGGATCCTTTTCAACTTCATTGCGTGCTTCACTTTCTTCATCGGTTTCTTTAGCATGTGCGGCAGTTGCCGATGCATCTTCGGGTGCAGTGGATTGTTTTGATGTTTTTCACCATGGATGATCTTATGGTTGTGGTTGGAAACAAAAACAAAAATAAAAGAAGCCTAAAATCGAAAATAATAAATAAAAAATTGTCTGAATTAAAAATAAAATAAAAACAGGAAATAATAAAAAAATTACTAAATGAGAGCATATTTATGTATCTCCTAAAGTGACCACTTCTTTGTCGCGCTCAACATGGGTGTCAGTGTAGTGCTTCAATCTTTGTCTATTAACTTTGAACTCATGTCTGTCGATGGTGGACTTGATTATCATGGCACCATAGGAGAAAGGTTTTACGACTTCAAAGGACCCAGACCATCTCGATCTCAATTTTCCCGGGAAGAGTTTTAGCCGAGAGTTGAAGAGGAGTACTAATTGCCCGGGCAAGTATTGCCTCGACAATAGCTTCTTATCATACCAGTGCTTCGTTTACTCCTTGTAGATTCTTGCGTTGTCATAAGCTAAGGCAGGAAATTCCTCTATCTCGTTAAGGTCTAGTAGACGCTTTTGTCCCGCATTCTCCTAGTTCATGTTCACGGTTTTGATAGCCCAATATGCTTTATGCTCGATTTCCACCGATAAGTGGCAAGTTTTGCCATAGACAAGTCGGAAAGGAGACATACCTAGGGGTATTTTGAATGAGGTTCGGTAGGCCCAAAGTGCATCGTCTAACCTCAATGACCAATCCTTTCGAGAGGGATTGACAACCTTCTCAAGGATACCCTTTAATTCCCGGTTGGAGATTTTAGCTTTCCCGTTTGTTTATGGGTGATATGCCGTGGCAATTTTGTGTGACACTCCGAAACGTTGCAAGATTTTGGAAATAAGTTTGTTGTCGAAGTGCTTGCCTTCATCACTAATGATTGCCCTTGGCATTCCAAACCGTGTAAATATATTTTTCTATGAGAATCTATGCACGGTTTTGAAGTTATTTCTGGGAGTTACGACTGCTTCGATCCATTTGGACACATAATCGACGGCTAGAAGGATGTATAGATTTCCACATGAAGAAGGGAAATGTCCCATGAAATTGACCCCCCATACATCGAATAGCTCCACTTCGAGGATGTTTTGAAGTGTCATCTCATGTCGCCTAGAGATATTGCCCATTCTTTGACAACGATCGCACTGCTTATAAAATTCTTGGGCATCTTTGTTGAGTGTGGGCCAGTATAAACCGGATTGCAAGACTTTTTCCACGGTGCGAGTGCCTCCAAAATGGCCTCCATATGGTGAAGCATGGCATTGCCGGAGCACATTTTGCTACTCTTTCTCGAGACACACGTCGTCTTATAACCTGATCTGTATATTGTTTAAATAAAAGAGGCTCGTCCCAATAATAATGCTTAGCATCATGTCCCAATAATAAAGCGACAACCTTCAAAGTTCGCCGAAGCGTTCTTCAATGGTTTCTCGTTATCCCTAATTCGAAACACTGTTAATTGTACATGCATTGATAATACATCCCTACGTGAACCAAGGGTGGACAACAACCTATCTTGCACTCCTTTTAGCCGTTGAAATTTGCAACTTATCCCTAAGTTGAATTAGTCTTCAGCATCGATTGATTGAATAAAGACCATGCTCATTCGTTTCTTGAAACTAACTCTTTCAATATTAGATAAATGGATGAATTCACGAGATCCTCTTCCAATTCACTCACAAAATTTAGAAACCAAGAATGAACAAACTTTGAATTAAAATTACAAACTCAAATACCTAAACAAATCCAATCGTTCTCACAACCACAAAAACACAATAACCCAAGCCAAATAAAATTAGTTCATGGTCGGGTGCAAAATAAACACAAGATAAAAGTTCCTTAGCATGAATCTAATCGAACAAAGAGGAAGAAGATGATGTCGAGCATCCATCTATTTTTCTCTCCCAAATCGCACATGCCCTTGAAGAAGGCGGCTAGGTTTTCTATTTATAGGAGATGGATAGGTCAAAGTCTTTCTTGAGAAGGAAGTTAAGTTGGAATTAAATAGAATAAAAAATAAATTTCTTTTATTATTATATTTTTATTCCTCCAAAAACTCCTCATAAAACTATTAGAATTTAATCTCCTTTTAATCTCTGCATGGAATTCCAACTCTTTTGCTTCACGCCATTTATCTCGAACATGTTGGATTTATCCAGTCATCAAATCGGCTGCCACTTCATCTTATCTTCAATTGCCTCGGCAATTTCCTGACTGCTTGGCAATTAGTTCTTGCGCACAAAAGCACACCAAAGCAGTATCTTTTTCCACAAAAACCACCAAACTATGTAATCAAGCTTAACGGTGAAAAGAAACATGAATTAATGTATGAATGACTAATTATGTAGCTAATATGAGTAAAAAGGGTAATAAAAATAGTACTTTTGAACACTTAACAGAAACATATCTATCCTATGCAGCTATCAATCGTAGAAGCTATCACCATATCGAGTCAAAATGTTTTGATAAAATCATCAAATTTATTCATGTGGGAGATTGTTGGAAAATATAAGGAAAATGGTAACTTTGAGCCATATTTCGAATGGGTAAAGGTGGAGATTCAAATAAGAACTCTATTGGGTCTTATTCTACTCCATGAGACCTTTACAACAGTATTTCATATGCTCAAAATGGATGAGTAATGAATGAGAAATTGATGCTCAAAGGAAGGTAGTTGTGAATTAAATAAGGAAGTGGAAACCCCCTATCCCACATTGATAGGACAAATGGAATGAGAAGTGTTTATATACACTTGCCCACTTTGTGGTCATTGAATGACTTGGATTGAAACTGTGCCTCGCGCGCAAGAGGGTGCGAATCAATCACATTCCGGTTGGGGCGCACCCGCGCGACGTAGCCGACGCGAATGTCCGTACCGGTCGGCCCTTCGTGGACCTGGGGATATTAGACCCACGTTAAATAATTTTTCCTTATAAATGGCATATATTTCTTAATATTTCGAATTAAATAAGATAATTTTTTATTTTTCATTTAAATTCGGATATTAAAAGGTAATGAGTACAATTCACAGGAATATTCCTGTTTAATATGGTATTAACAGATTTTTTTCTGAATTAATTCGGATAGAGATTTAATACCCATATTTTTGAAATATTTTTTCACATTTAACCTACCTCACTCCCCTATAAATTGAATGACATTCCTTGATTTTAACACAACTTAGAAATTTCTTTTCTTCAAAACTGCATTGTGTTTTCAGTGATAGTCAAAGGCAAGTTTCTGTTCGTGATCTCTTCACTAGTGTTGTTGTCGAAGATCATCCGCTGTTGTATCTTGGGAGACTAATAACCTAAAATCTCAAGTACCGAGGAGTGGTCGAATCTGTCTTAAGGAAATTGCGTTTCTGCAGGCCTCGACAAACTATTTTTGGTTCATCTCGAATCTGTTCTATTATTTTAAATATTGTATTTCGTTTATTTATTTAATTATATTATTTTATTTCGAATTTACCTTGTATTGTACAAAATCTTAAGACAGGCCTCATACAAGACGAGTCGAAATAATCACTATTGTGAGAAAAACAAATAAATTCATTTTCAGGAGTTATCCTACCATATTAACGGGTTTGCTTAAATCTCAAAAATAAACGGGCCAAATCTGTTTTACAGAAATTTTCGTTAGAAGTAACTGAGGTTACGAAATTTATAAAAAATCAAAATAAAAAATAAACAAAATTAATTTTCAATTTATTGGAATTATTATTATTTTTGGGTTTGTTTCTTTCTTGTACTAGAACAAAGAAAAGGACTTTATTGCCAAGAAAATGATCCTCAAATGGGAGATGGATCACGAAAGAAAAAATTGTTAACTTAACAAGTTCTAAACTTGAAATGTTTTATTAAAGTAATATTCCTTAATGGTTTATATGGATACATGTGTGCATGTATCATGGTAATGCCATAAATCTGTTAGAAAACGTCGGTACACCCCATGGCGCAGCGGAAAAATTATCCGGCATAATCCACCAGTAAACCATGTACAAGGGACGAATTCGGAGTGATAAAGGATGAAAACATTACCTCAAGTAATCTGGAATTCCGCAACGAGTATAGGAGAATCCAAATCAAATTTGTGTCGTCACAGATGTGTTTCGACCTCTACGCAATCCACATGAATAAAACGAATAATTTTCTCTCCTCTAACTGTTAGAGAGGATTTTCGAGAAACACAAAACCTATGTTGGCTGCTAGGCCTTATGCCTTTATATAACATTTAAAAACCTAATTCTAATTAAATCCAGATTCTTTAAATATACAATATATTTAATCGAATATAGTTAAATATGTAGAATCTAATTCTACTTTAATTAGGTTTCTTATATATATATTTTAATAGTATTTGATAATTACAATAACTTATCAAATATTAACATATATATATATAAACGAAATTATCCATAATTACAATAATTATAACAATTTCGGTTTCTCACTAATTACGTGTACAACAAGTTTGTACACATGCTATCTAGTCGATATTTGTTTGTTTCAATCATAGGGTGCGACCCTTGTAGGTTCATGTAACGTTAGTAGTAATATCTAGAAAAATTATAATATTACAAGCAATGAGTGGCATCTAGAAATACATCATTGCTACCTAAGTTATATGAAATCGTGGTTCGATTTAACATTTTTCCGTGATTAACTTCTTTTATGTATTTCATCATTTTGTCCTCATATCTAGATCGGACACAAGTCATGGATTAGTCACACTTGTATAGTCCATCTAATGTTTCTTGATATCTTGAGTAGACTATTATAAACGAATAACTATGATATCTCATATCAATTTATTCGAGCATGGTCATGCATTTTCTAGTCTCACTCAATTAAGTGGCCTATAATATTACTCACTCCTATTATGTAGGAGGGACAAATCCTATCTTGATCAACCATATTTCGCTACATGGATTGTGACATATCTAATATCAGTCTTTATAGTGTAGTTAGTTACGACACACGTTTGACTGTATCAAAAGATGTCACTCACGATGTTGAAATAATGATGATCTCAAGTCTGAGGATCATACATGTAGTTATCACCATGAGCAATGTTGTGACTATCACATAATAATCCAAGAAACATGCTCATATCGGGTCAGTCCAGTATGTCGTTCCCTAACACATACTTATGTATTGATTTTGACATCTCCAGGTCAATGACAAAACTTTGTCATCAATCAACTACATATTAGTCTTAATACATTATTGTTGTCCAAGCCCACAATAATTCTCGACTAGGGACATTCAAGAATAACTATATTATTCTAAGGACTTTATTATAATTCAGTTTATTTATAGATATACAGAATAAGACTAAAATAATAATAATGGCTTCTTATTAATAAACAAGATAAAATAAATATGTCTTTTACAACTATCTCATAATTGGTCTTTGAGCATACTCCAACAAAATCATGATATTATTTAGATAATAATATTATGGTATTATTAAGGTAAATCTATAATCATAGAATTATTATCTCTTGTTAATATTAATTAGGGTGTTATTAAGACGTTCCTAAATAATATATGACATGAAAAATGAATATTTTATTCTTGTGAAATAATTATTATTATTAAAATTAATATTATTTGTGTTTTGGAAACACTATAATTTTCTTGTTAAGGAAAATAAATCGTTGAAATTTATTTTCGTGAGAATCTTGTATGATTCTAAATTTTTAAGGAAAAATAAATCATTGAATTTATTTCCATAAGAATCTTGTATGATTCTAACGTTGCAAAGGAAATAAATCATTGAATTTATTTCCATGAGAATCAAGTACGATTCTATTTTATAATAGATCATTGGATTTAAGTATGATTCTATTTTGGAAATAAATCGTTGAATTTATTTCTTGGGAATCGTAATCAATCTGTAAACTAAGATCTAGTAAATAAATTTGTTTTCAGGAATTTAATTCCTGCCGTTTTAACGGGTTTACTTGATCTACTTTCAAACAAAGTGGACAAATATGTTTTAATAGAATTTGTTATTTAAGGTAACGTTGGTTACTGAGTCTATTCGAAAAAATCTAGAGCGTTGATTTCGACCGAGGTCTTGAATCACAACATAGAAGAACTTTGGTTTCTATGTCAAATTAAATTCTCAAAGCCTAATCTGATACATGTTATGAAGTGTATAGTGTTTTAAAATTGCTAAAGAATTGTGAGGTTCGTTTGACCATAAATACAAAATGGAAAAATCAGTGAAATTCATTGGAAAGAATTTCATACGTGGCAACAAAGGATGTTGCATATTTGGTCATGATAAACTCAGTCAAAGATCTGAAGGATGATCCTCCTATTATTTAGAGAGGATAAGGTAAATTTTGTTACCACCTTCAAATGTTATTAAGGTAAATATTGCTAAGACGAATATTACCATGGAAAACGCAGCGGAAGTCAAAAAAGACTTCAAACCGCAAATTAGGTGGTGTGTTCAAGAAACAAAAATTTCATGAGAAATGTCTCAATTGCCATAAGATAAGGAACAAGTCTTAGGAATATAGATCAATGTTATGACAATATTTTTTTCATAACAATTGATATGGCAAACAAGTGTTTGAAGAAAAATTTATTACCTTCATAATAGAACAAACTAGTGTTTTGCTCAAAAGCAAATATGCTACAAAGGAATTATTTACTATAAGTAGGATGTTGAAACCCAAACTTAACAAATTGATTAATTTATGGAGAAAACTCTATGTGAGTAATGCTGCAACATCCAAGGGAACAATGATTTTGAAGATAACTTCTGAAACGAACTAGATCTTCAAAACGTGCCTAATTTGGGGGAAGTTGTTCTTTCAACTAATTAACTTTAATAAGGTATCTTAAAACAAACAAAACACTATATGAGTTATGGAAGGAAATAAAACCTTCCTACAACTACATAAAAATGTAGGGGGTGTCTTGCAAATGTAATATTATTATTACCGAAAGTGGACTATATTTTCATTGACTATGTAGAACATAGTAATGGATATCAATATCTTGTGTACAAATAGATTCACAAGAATGTGATAATGAAAACAAAGAATGACTCATTCTTTGAAAATATGTTTCCTAAATATTTAGGGAAGTTGATCCAAGTTCAATAAAACGAACTTTGGAGACTATCAAAAAAATAGTCCATACGTTCAAAAAAAGGTTGAAACTAATACCTTGTAATGATGACATGATAAGAGTGTGACAAATGTACGTATTGTTATAAGTAACAATGAAATGGTAAACGTACCAAAGACATGTTAAATTCAAGATTTGACATGAAGATTATAAGACTAGACGATACGATTTTGGGCATCCAAATCAAATGGTCAACTGAAGGTCTCATATTAACTCAGTCACACTATGTAGGCAAGATTCTTGAGAAATTTGGCAAAGATAATTTTGGTATAGCCAAAACTCCAATAGGCACATGCCAACATTTGTCTAAGAACAAAGACTAAGGAATTGACCAAGTGGAATATGCAAGGGTCATAGGCAGTCCAATGTACCTCATGAGCTACACTAGACCGAATATTGCTTTTACTATAAGCAGTTTAAGCAGATTCATAAGCAATCCTGGTAAAAACCATTGGAAAGCGATTGTGAGGATACTGAGATATCTTAGATATACTCGAAACTACGGATTACATTATTCTAGAGATCCTGCTATTTTAGAAGGATACTTCGATGCCAGTTGGATATCTAATATTCAAGATACCAAGGGTACAAGTTGATGTGTCTTCACTTTGGGAGGAGAAGTCGTGTCATGGAAATCCTTAAGAAAATGATCATAACCTGATCCACGATGGAATCTGAGTTCGTTGCTCTAGATAAATCCATAGAGGAAGCCGAATGGCTTAGGAAATGTCTTGAGGATATTCATAAATGGCTGAAACCTGTGCCCACAGTATACATATACTGCGATTGTTAGGGCACATAATTGTATGTACAACTGTAAGTCGAGACATATGCGTCGCCGACATAATATTGTTAGACAACTGATCTCAAATAGAGTTATCTCTATTGATTATGTAAGATCAAAGGACAACGTTGCGGATACGCTAACCAAAGGGTTAAGTCGAGATCATGTTTAGAAAACATCTAAAGGAATGAGACTAAAGCCCATGGAAAATAAAGGCGCTATGTAAAGAAAAACCCTACCTATTTGACTGGAAATCCCAAGATCTAGGTTTAAAAGGGCAACCTAATTGCATAGACTCGTCGCTCATTGTGAGGGTACTCATCCCCAAATCCATTCCTATGATGTAAACAATGACAAAATGGTTTAGACTAAGCATTGCTTTTAATGACCATTGTGTGTTTTGGTGAGCCAAGCAACATAAGTTACCTATGTGAGAGTGAAGTAGGGCCGCTTCAAGGAGACTATTGGGCATAGTTCTTTCAAACTCTTGCAGAACCAGGCGATGTCCACAGCCATATGGACATAACCATGAGAAAAAATACTCTTGTCAAAGAGGTAGTTGTGTGGAGTATATCATAGTTTACACAAACGACTGAATAGTTCAAGGACATCACGTCTACTAGATAGCCAGTAAAGTAAATATACTCTCACAAGAGAAGGTTCAAAGGAGGAAACCTACCTATCTAATGCAACTATCAATCGTAGAAGCAATCACCACATCGAGTCAAAATGTTTTGATAAAATCATCAATTTCATTTATGTGGGGGATTGTTGGAAAAATGTGAGGAAAATGGTAACTCTGAGCCATATTTCAAATGGGTAAAGGTAGAGATTCGAATAAGAACTCTATTGGGTCTTATTTACTTCATGAAACCTTTACAATGATTTCTCATATGCTCAAAACGGTTGAGTAATGAATGAGAAATTGATGCTCAAAGGAAGGTAGTTGTGAATTGAATAAGGAAGTGGAAAACCCCCTATCCCACATTGATGGGATAAATGGAATGTGAAGTGTTTATATACACTTACCCACTTTGTGGTCATTGAATGACTTGGATTGAAATTGTGCCTTGCGCGCAGGGGGTGCGAGTCAATTCCATTCGGGTTGGGGCGCACCCGCGTGATGCGAATGTCCGTACCGGTCGGGCTTTTCGTGGGCTTGCGGATATTTTACCCACATCGAATAATTTTTTCCTTATAAATGACATGCCCTTTTTAATATTCCGAATTAAATAGGATAATTTTTTATTTTCCATTTAAATTTGGATATTAAAAGGTAATTAGTACAATTCATGGGAATATTCCAGTTTAATATGGTATTAACAGATTTTTTCCATATTAAATCGGATGGAGATTTAATAGCCATATTTTCAAAATATTTTTCCATATTTAACCTACCTTACTCCCTTATAAATTGAATGACATTCCTTTGATTTAAACACAACTTAGAAATTTCTTTTCTTCAAAACTGCATTGTGTTTTCGGTGATAGTCAAAAGCAAGTTTCTGTTCGTGATCTCTTCAGTAGTGCTGCTGTCGAAGACCATCCACTATTGTATCCTGGGAGACTGACGACCTAAGATCTCAAGCACCGAGGAGTGGTCGAATCTGTCTTAAGAAAACTGCGTTTCTGTAGGCCTCAACAACCCGTGTTTGGTTTATCTCGAATTTGTTCTATTCTTTTAAATACTGTATTTCGTTTATTTATTTAATTATATTATTTTATTTCGAATTAACCTTGTATCGTGCAACATAAGTTGCTGCTCCAATTCCCTTCTTATCATCCCAAACATATATGAGAGAAGTTAAAATGAAGTGTGGAGTCTCAGACACAAGATAGAGGAATTTAGATTGATATAATGGATCTGGATATTGCAGGGGTTTTCACTTTTCACATCGGCTTGACATTTTGGGTTTGATATTGCAGACAAATGTATAGTGAAGGTGGACTATATTTAATTTGTAGAGTGAGGTAGCTTGCTAATGTGCTAAAAGAAAGAACAAAGTAAACGTGATGGTTTTGAGCAGTAGGGTGGAGTGGAACAACATGACAAAAAGGATAGGCCTTGCCCTTGTTACATCTTCTTGATTGTCATGCTATCTATAACATGAAAATTTCAAGGAAAAAAAAACTCGGATGAAAATTATTACATCCTTAGCGTTTAGTAAGATTTATAATATTTATTGATACAATCGTTGGCAATCCGTTGTAGTCTATTTGTTTAGGATACACTGCTCTCACCTGAGAGACCGTAGGGCTTGCATTTTAGTTTACAACACATAGATCAAACAGGCTTTGAAGCTACTTTTTCTTTGTTCATGTGTTGGGATGTTTTGAAATGTCTGCTCTGCTGCATCCTTCTTGTCTATTGATGTCTTAGCTACAGAGTGCAGTTCTTGATCCGAAATGTCCACAAATTCATATGGTTTCCAATGACCTTTACCTTTACAAACACACAGTAGCATAGTAGAAACCTTTGCATCTTCTTAATGTGGTAAAATGATAAGTAAACCCATTGTGCTATATCTTAACAACAGAAAAAGTAAAAAATAAAAAGCATTTTCCGTTGCAGGGACTTAGACCCGGGTCTCTCAGGTAAGAGCCGAATATCCAAACCAACTAGACTACAACGGAAACTACTTTAGAAAGTGTTTGGTTTCTAGTCTTGAATGCTAAAGCAAGCATGAAGCAAATGAAATAGAGACCGGAAACTGGTTTTCTTTTTTCGGTTGCCCTTTTGGTTCCTTTGGGCTTTGTCATGATTAATCCAGACCGATCTGCATTGCACACTCATCCTCAAATTATAGTTCTCATTTTAAATTGGTCCCTAAACTTTTGAATATTTCATTTTCATCCTCAAACCATGACCCTCATTTTAAAATAGTCCCCAAACTTTTTGAATGTTCAAGTCTCATCCTCAAATCTTCGTTTATACCACATCATATTATTACATAATACACATAAGTTTTTTATGACAATTAACAATTTTTATAACAATTTTATTAACATAAAATATTATTAGCATATACTGATAATTTGAGGATGAAATTTGAATTTTCAATAAGTTTGAGGTCTAATTTAGAATGAGTGTTCTAGTTTGAGGATGAAACTAAAATGCTCAAAAGTTTGGGGACAAATTTAGGATGAAAGTCATGTTTTGAGGATAAAATTAGAATGTTTAAAACTATGTGCTGTGCAATTAAAAATTGAAAAAAGTAAAAATTAAAAATTATTTTTCCATTGCCGGAACTTGAACCCGGGTCTCTTGGGTGAAAAATGAGTATCCTAACCAACTAGACTACAACTCCTTTTATTTTGTAAAATCATAAAAGTTATATTTGTCAATTTTTGGGGTGGAAAGCAGGGTTTAGTATATTTCCCAAGCTTCCCACATTTTGATTTGCTTCCCTATCCATTCCATTACAACACATCCTAGCTCGACCCAACTTCGTATTTTCAGTCTTCTAGAGAAAAGGTATGTTCTCACAAGTATCTTTCACAAGCATTTTGATTGCAGCTTCACCTGGTTAACACTCAATAATCTGGGAACCGTATCTATCTTTATGCCGAAAAAGATAGTTGCTTTCTAGCTGCTTTTATTTGGTGAAGATAAAGTTTCAGCCTTTCCTGCGATTTTAGCTGAATTATTGTTGAGTTCATAGCGGGTGTCTTTCCGATTAGCGTTTTTGATTGTATATTCTTAACTGTTTTCGATGTAATGGAGTAGACTGTATTACTGTTTGCTTTTACAGAGGAAATAAAATTGGCAATGTTAGCTTTTGTTTGATTCTTTATTCAATTCAAGTTTCCATCTAATGTAGCTCATTGATAATTTTTCTTGGGGAACAGCCAACCCTAGGTATTGAAAAATGAGTGTCTCCGGACTGACCGGCAGTCCCTCAAGATGTTGCCTTCGGCTACCTGACCGCAATCAAGGGCTGGTATGCAAGCAAGTTTCGGCTATTCCAATTGCTGGCAAACCAAAGGAGACATTTGACAATCTTCATATTGAAAGGTAGAGCTCCAGTAACATGAACTAGTAAACTAAACTCTGAGTTTGGTTTGGTTATATGATGTTGTGGTCTTTTTCTGTTACGTTGCTGAAGCAAGTGGACGGTTTCTACCAGAAGGTGGAAGACACAGAAAATTCATTTGATCAAATGTGCAACGGGCGCTTCGTACGGTGATATGGCCGGTGAATCAGGTGGTAATATTCATTACAAGGACTATGGACTTTTTTTGGGTGGGGGGATTGTTGTTTTGATTAGCTTTGAATATGCGCACATGCTATTTTAAGTATTTTTCGTTGGAAATAGATGCAATTAGAAAAACCTTCCGACCTTACTAATTTCTGCCTTAAAGAGATGCTGTACATGGTGTCAAGTTTAAACTAATAGCTGTGCGTTGCATTGATGTACATTTAGTTGTTTCTTTGGATTGATTATCGAAGGCAAATGGTCTTAGTAAAGATATATCCTTTAATTAGTTACTGATATTTGATTTTTGATTCAATATTGATAATTTCTGTGTAATTTGTAAATATAAACTTAGCTTTAGCATAGCCTTTATTCATTATGCATGGAGCTAGTTTAACTCTGACATTGTTGGTTTCTTAATGAGCTTGGATGCACCTGTTACGTGCATTTACCAGGAGCCTATAAATTGCAGTTCACTTACGGATAATTGTTTCACCGAATTGTGTTTTTCTACTAATTTATTGTTGCCGACCCCATTTTATTAAACTTTCTTATCTGCCTTTGCAGGATCATCTATATTTCCTAGAATTAATGTCAGCGACCCATACAAACGGCTAGGAATAAGCAAGGAGGCTTCTGAAGATGAAATTCAAGCTGCACGGAACTTCCTAATCAGTAGATATGGGGGGCATAAACCTAGCGTGGATGCAATTGAAGCAGCCCATGACAAAATAATTATGCAGAAGTTCTATGAAAGGAGGAACCCAAAAATTGATATCAAGAAAAAGGTCAGGGAAGTCAAGCAATCCAGGGTTGTACAGGCTGTGACAAGCAGATTCCAAACTCCTGCCACTAAGTTCATTGTAAAAACATCCTTAGCATTTTTAGTGCTTGGAGTTCTCACCGTTCTCTTCCCAACCGAAGAAGGCCCAACCCTGCAAGTAGCTTTATCACTGATAGCTACCTTCTACTTCATACATGATCGGTTGAAGAACAAAATCCGAGCTCTACTTTATGGGTATGTGATGACATTTTTGGTGTTAACCTAAAATGTGATATGGTATCCTTGATATCTCTTTTTAAGGCATTTTCTTCTTTAGTTTTCATTTTAGTCTTCAGTATGATCCTTTCCTTTTCTCGACCGTTTGTCAAGAAGATGAATGTTCCTAACCAGATCCGTGCACCTATGATGAATAATTCACAACATACTTCATTCTATGTCTTATGTTATCCTTCTTCTAAACGTGTTCCTTAATTTGAACAACATAAACAGGCTTTAGTAATTAATTTGTTTCTGCACTGCAGGGCTGGAGCTTTTATTTTCTCCTGGTTGGTGGGAACCTTCTTGATGGTATCCGTGATTCCACCTATTCCTATTCTTAAGGGGCTGAGGAGTTTTGAAGTGCTGACGTCACTGATAACCTATGTGCTTCTCTGGGTTTCGTCCACATATCTTAAGTAGTGCTAAAGCACTAGGTTTCTTATTTATAGACTCCCAATTTTGAAGTAGTGGATAACCAATGATTTTCTTGGCAGTAGCTCATTGATCATGTTACATTAGCTTATAAGAGTTATGTCATATTACTTTGGGCATTGATACTAGTTGTGCTTAACATAAAGCCCAAAAGTGCATTTTGGAAGAAAAAAGTTACGTGGATAAAATATTATTGTCTGGTAAAAGATAGGTTGTTGATTTTCTGAATTATGCTTTCTTTTACCCTTCTATTCCCCATCTTTGTGACTAAGATTCTAAGTCGTCACCAAATCATTCTCTATCTCTTCACTTTTTAAATATAGAATGTTTGTGGGGTTGAAATTTGGTAAGACTATGATACTTCATTTGAATCACCCGAGCTCTAAGATGCCCCGTAGATTGACCGGCTGAGAACAGCCTTATGTTCGTTCTTCAGTGTTTTATGTTTTTTGGTTGCAGAGTGCCGGTATCTGTTCAACAATGGTTCCTATATGTCCGGCAGAGAACACCCCTGCTTATTTGTTTATTTAGTTGCATTTTCCATAGGCATTGAGTTGCCAGATATTTTGACTATGGGGCCATTGATGTTACAAGAGAATTGCTTGGTCATAAGCTCACTTATGCAATTTGAGGTGACCAATGAGGCTAACATTGATTCTCTTACCTCTTTCCCTTTCATTGCTTTCGATTGCTAGATTACTGTCCTTGTTAGAAAAGTTTGCACCTTGTCTTATGGCTGCAGAATTAGTGGCCACTGGCCAATGCCTTCAGTTTTTTTTGAATTATTTGTTGTGATTACAAGATAATATATGTTCATTTATGCCTTTTTGATACGTACTTGAAGTGAAGTGGCTTATTGCTTTAATCCGTCATTTATTTATTTACGTTCACCTTCACTTTCCATCAGCATGTTTGTAACCATGATTTTTTATTGGAAAGGTAATGAATGCATCACTGGTTTCGAGCAAGAAGTTAATTTGTTGGTTCACTCGACAAAAAATATAAATATTCAAAGTTGTTAGCAACCCTTTTGGTGTCTGCATCTTGCCTTTTGGGTGATTTTAAGGCCGAGAAACAAAAATAAAAAGCTCCAAAAGGGCCAGGGTTTTAGCATTGCTTCCATTTATTTATTCTTGTTTTTACAAATTTAAGAAAATTCAACCTTTTGTTTCAAAACAAGATTTCCACAAGATTTGTACTTAAAATCCCCCACCTCATATCAGCCACACCCCTGCCATACCAAGTTGCCAAGTAATCATCCCTTGTGTCAGTTGATGATTGGCCGACGTATAACAGCCTCAAACAAGATATCTCTTGGCAAGTGCTGGGAACTATAATTTAAAGAATTGAAGCCTAAACATTGTGCCAAAAAAGCTTGAGCTGAGAGATAAGAGAAAGCATTGAAAATACAAACAATGGCCTCTGCATCTCTCCTCAAGACTTCACCTGTTGTAGACAAGTCTGAGTTTGTTAAGGGTGAGACCCTTCGCCAACATTCAGCTTCGATTTTACGGTGCCGCCGCGTGGCTTCCTCTGGACTAACCGTGCGTTCTAGCTCATATGCCGATGAGCTTGTCAAGACTGCAGTAAGTGTTATGTAATTCTAATCCCTTCCCCAGCATGCTTAAACTGTATGCTAATACAAGGATTTTTTAAGTACCAGAAACTGAGAATTTGCAGTAAGAAACAATGATTTTGCTGATTGTTGGATGTTTGTAGAAATCTATTGCCTCTCCAGGCCGTGGAATTTTGGCCATGGATGAGTCGAACGCTACCTGCGGGAAACGTTTGGCCTCTATCGGGCTAGAGAACACGGAGGCTAACCGACAAGCCTATAGGACGTTGCTTGTTTCAGCTCCTGGCCTTGGACAGTACATCTCAGGTGCCATCCTCTTTGAGGAAACCCTCTACCAAACCACGATCGACGGCAAGAAGATGGTTGACGTTCTTGTTGAGCAGAACATAGTCCCTGGTATCAAGGTTGACAAGGTAAGTCTCATGCCCCATTTGTGGAGAAACATCTCCTCTGTTGTTTGATTCTAAGGTGTACGAAGTATCTGTTACCAAGCGCTTATAATATGAATACTGCAGGGTCTTGTTCCACTGGCTGGTTCAAACAACGAGTCATGGTGCCAAGGTCTTGACGGCCTCGCCCCACGCTCGGCTGCATACTACCAACAAGGAGCTCGTTTTGCCAAATGGTAAGATTTTATCCATCCGGCCCTTCCTTCGAATGCTTTTCAGTTTTCCATTAGCATTTCCTCTCCCTTGTGTTATCCATACAGCTAACTAAGTTATATAAGGATTATGTATATACATAATTCGTTCGCTCTGTTTTTATAGGCGTACCGTAGTAAGCATTCCCAATGGACCGTCTGAACTTGCTGTTAAGGAAGCAGCATGGGGTCTTGCTCGCTATGCCGCCATCTCTCAAGTAAGATGAACTGAGTGTTATCACGGCACAGTCTCAACAATAATTTCTTTGGCATTAGGTAATCTTTCTGGGTGTTTGATCATGCAGGACAACGGATTGGTTCCAATCGTTGAGCCAGAGATCTTGCTTGATGGTGAACACGGAATCGACAGGACCTTCGAAGTAGCCAAAAAGGTATGGGCTGAGGTTTTCTTCTACCTTGCCCAGAACAATGTGATGTTTGAAGGTATCCTCCTCAAGCCAAGCATGGTCACTCCCGGTGCGGAGTGCAAGGACAAGGCTACTCCTCAACAAGTTGCTGATTACACCCTCAGCCTCCTCCGCCAAAGAATCCCTCCGGCTGTTCCCGGAATCATGGTAATTGCCTATAAGATGCAAGTTTTTTAACATGCCTAGAAGAAACTTAGCAGCTAATGGTGAATTGGTTGCTTTTTTTGCCAGTTTTTGTCTGGTGGGCAGTCCGAGGTTGAGGCCACCTTGAACTTGAATGCAATGAACCAAGCTCCAAATCCATGGCACGTGTCATTCTCATATGCAAGAGCCCTTCAAAATACTTGCCTGAAGACGTGGGGAGGCAGACCTGAGAATGTGAAGGGGGCTCAGGAAGCGCTGCTCATCCGAGCAAAGGCCAACTCTCTTGCTCAACTCGGAAAGTACACAGGCGAGGGAGAGTCGGAGGAAGCCAAGCAAGGAATGTTTGTCAAGGGTTATGTCTATTAGCTTGTTTGTATCTTTCAACAGCATTATAAATTTCCTTGCACTGAAAATTTAATTGAAAGAGCAGACTGCTGATCTTTCGATCATTATAAAAACTTTCGTTTTCCCTCTCAATAAATATGACTTCATGCATAACTTTGTTCATTTTCTGGGTCTGGACCATTCTCCCATAATGAAATTATTCAAGGGAACAGTGCATTACAGAATATGGAAAAATTCACACGAAGAGGTTTAAGAAGTCAAAACAAAATTTACAAAAGAATTACAGGTTACAGATCAATTCTTTGCAGTGGATTACATTCTTTTGTTTACATATCAAAATTTAGGTAATTCGGATTCGAGCAATTTATACATGTTACAAATATATAGGCTGATTCTTAGACTAATTTATATTATATTTAATGTAATATATTAAGTTACCTAGTTTAAGAATATTAGATTTGTATATATACTCCTATATGGTGTGTTATTAAAGGAGTGAGGTTAATAAATAAATGTTATTTTATATTCCACACAAAACAGTTTTAAAAAAAAATCAGTTTTGTAATGACTATATATCACTTTCATTTATGCCACATAAATGAAAGTTATATCTAAAATTCAATTGAACTGAAAATGAGTGAATTCAAATGTTGAATGGCATTGGATAAAAGGGGCTTATGCATAAAATGGTGGATACTTAACCAGACAGTAAATTTTAGTTGCAGACATCTTCATAGAATGAAACATGTTCTGTTTTGTAACAAAAACAAAGCAGCAGCTGCTGCAAATTTGACATTTCACAAATAATATTGGCTACTTGGCATTGCCAGGCCAAGGCACGTTATGGCCATTTCTTTCATCCTTTTGATAGCCATATTTTTTTGTCTTCAATTTAATACAACCAAAAGCCTCATTTAGGCTTATAGGGTAAATATATATTACAGAGGGATTACAACACTCAATCCCACCAACTTATTAACTACTATAAGAAATACACAATTTGTTCATGAAAAGAAATAAGACAGCAGACCATTGGTTTGCAATTTTCTTCTCTGGTGCAGTTTCAAAATGAAATGTTGAGCATTTCCATGCTCAAGCTCTCCATCATCGCATTTTCCATGAATCCGCATTTCGCCGCTGCAGACTTGATGAAACTGCTTAGCCTTGGCTTGAATGAGCATGAAGAAAGAGGAACGATGGGTATGTTCTCGCAGTTGCAGAGCTCAACCATGTAACCATCTGGATCGTGGAAGAACACCTGTTCAACCTTGTTCCCTTCGTCTTCAACCAGGGCCGTCACATACTTCATTTCCATGTCTTCCAGCCTCCTCAAGACAAGGCCAACATCAGTGCACTGTCATCACAAACCGAAAACCTGTTAATGCTGCATATGCAAGCTTAGTTTCTGAAAGATTCAACTTGAATTCATATACTATATACCTGGAAGGATATGTGATTATCCTTGGGATTAATCGGCCGCGGTTCAACAATAGTATCGAAATCATCGATAGATGGATTCTCAATTAAGTGTATCCCAATGCCATAGTTATACAACCTGCATGAGATCCCAGACATCAGTTATTCAGTTTCCTGTTTCACTGGAAACTAGATTTATTGAAGAAATGGTAGAGCAGTAAGCTTACCAAGCTCCATTGAACTTGAAAGAAGAAGGGCGTTTGATGGGAGCAAAGCCCAAAACTTCTTCATAGAACCGCATGGAATCCCAAACCGATCTACACAACAATGAGACATGATTCAATGACAGAAGTGGCAATGCACCCTCAAAGTTGTTTACTTCCACAGAGTCCATGTTCTTGCTCTTACACTTTGCTTCTTCTTCCTTTCTCTACTATCTCAGTTTGCATGGTGACTAGGTTACTGCCTTGTGCTCCTTTTATAGATTTGAAACATCCCATTTTTTCTATATTCAAGCTCAAGAAATTATGAGGAACTTTCCTGGCAAATTCTCTTGCTTCCCAATCAGATACATAGACATTAGAGAAATTTTTTATATACCCTTTTTTATTTTGAAGGAAAAGGAAAAGAATAGTAATCTTTGAACATTTATTTTTACAAACAAGCCTAGAATAGTAAATCTGGACGTATTGGCTTGTTGTTTTTTAAGGTTCCTTTCATTCCAAAACAATCTTATGTACATTTTGGTTTGAAGATTTTTCAATATGTGTATTCCAAGTAGCTAGTTACTGCTTTAGAACGCGTTTTTCTTTGTACCGGTCATTCATCTGAAGAAAATCATTTTGCAAGAAAAAAACAAAGCTGCCTGGATTAGGCAGCTTGTTGCCTAAGCTCTTTGAGTTTAATGCTAATGTTGAAGATGCTGCTGAACAGTTGTGAAACTACGAATTAAAAGTTAATGAGACCGAAAATAAAAAAAATAAAAGACCGAAGAATAGTAGTATTTGATCTCCTTACCATTTGACAATAGTCATACACTTTGTAGATAAATCAATTTAAACATGTGTTTCTTAAGATCAATATTATCCGTTTTTCCGCCGGATACTTGTTGGTTTAAAACAAACTCACATTTACTTATTCACTTTATTACTAAGATAATAATTATTTTATAATACTAAGATAAATAAAATTAATTATAACTTAAAATTCTGTAGGGGCGAAATTAAAAAAAATGAAAGCTAGAGGTGGGCTGCGGGGTCTGGCACTGCCAGCCCTCCTTTACCTTCGTCATGCTGCTGAGATCAATGACAAATCCATTCTATTATGATTCATTTGCGCCCAAAAATGGTGATTTTGAAAGCTTAACCAAATTTCTTTGCCGTTTTAGTCTTTCGAGGAATCATTAAGATTCCAAAAATGTAAGAAATTTCTTTGCTGCTTCCCGTTTACAACGTGACATTATCAAATTTCCTTCTCCGATGTTTCTCTCAAAGAGGGGAGGAAAAAGTTTTAACTTCAATGAAATCATTGGGAACATTTCTTTTTACGTGGTTGTCTCATGCACGGTTTTAAATTACGGTTACAGTAATACAACTGTACATTTTTAACCTTAAACCTAAATTTTAATTACAAACTTTAAATTTTAAATCTTTGAGTCTAAATCTCTAGATCTTAAAATTTAAATTAAAATTTTAAACCTTAAATTTAAGTCATTTGTAAAAAAAAAATTATTTCTACCGTAAATGCATGGAATATTTTCTCATGTTATAAATCATCATACCGAAAAGAATTAATATTACAAAATAATTGTCCCTAGTATTGCATTGTAATCGGTATTTACATCTTTATACCCATCCCCATGCATGGTGACCTCATAACATTGTTGCTGGTACAAAGTTACCTGCACACTGTACATATACAAAATTATTTGGGTTCAAACCTTTAAGTCAAAGTTTGGGGCAAGAAAGATTTTGGATTTAAATCATTTAAAAAAATTTATTCAAATGGCACTTAAATTCATGCTATTTCTAATTAATTAATTGAGTAATCACAAGTTCAAGTCATTTTCAGGTCAAGTCATTTTTTATTCATACTATTTTTCAAGTTTAGGTTGAGTGGGTTTAGATTATTAACTTTTTATTATCGAATCAGATTGAGTTGGATGCGACTTTGAATTGATTGGATTGGATCCAGGTCATTCCTGGTTCAATTTGAATTTAGCTCGAGTTTGAGTCAATTTTTGTTTAGATTATTTTTGAATGAATTGGGTCAATTTAGATTAGTGACTTTTTATTATCAAATTTAAGTTGGGTTAAATTTGGATTTGGATTACTAGGATTGAGTTTTCAAATTCAGCTTCTGAATTTGATAAGAATTTTTTAAAGTTGGTCCCTGATTTTTTTTTGTCTACGTTAGATTTAAATTGTTATTTTAGCCCGTGTTATGAGAAGTTCAAGAATAATTAGAAAAAAAAATGTTTTTGGAGACAAAATGTTTTTATCTTAAAATAATATTCAAAATTTGAGGGTAATTTATATTAACTATCCTAACCAATACATAATTGGTTCATGACAAAGTAGGATACCAGACCATTGCAAGGCCTGTGAAAACAATTGCTGCATAGGATAGCAGGGAGAAAGGCAGTGAAAGTTGTTCACAATTTTCTTCCCTGGTGCAATTTCAAAATGAAATGTTGAGCATTTCCATGCTCAATCTCTCCATCATCGCGTTCTCCATGAATCCGCATTTATCCGGTGCAGACTTGATGAAACTGCTTAGCCTCGGCTTGAATGAGCATGAAGAAAGAGGAACAATGGGAATGTTCTCGCAGTTGCAGAGCTCAACCATGTAACCATCAGGATCGTGGAAGAACACCTGTTCGACCTTGTTCCCTTCGTCTTCGACCACGGCCGTCACGTACTTCATTCCCATGTCTTCTAACCTCCTCAAGACCAGGCCAACATCCGTACACTGTCAACACAAACCAAAAACCTGTTATTACTGCAGTCTGCAGATGCAGGCTTAGTTTCTGAAAAATTCGACTTGAATTCGTGTACTATATACCTGGAAGGAAATGTGATTATCCTTGGGATTAATCAGCCGCTGTTCGACAATAGTGTCGAAATCATCGATTGACGGATGCTCGATTAAGTGTATCCCGATGCCATAGTTATACAACCTGCATTGAGTTATTCAGTTTCCTGTTTCATTGAAAACAGGATTTATTGAAGAAATGGTAGAGCAGTAAAGCTTACCAAGCTCCATTGAACTTGAAAGAAGAAGGGCGTTTGATGGGAACAAAGCCTAAAACTTGTTCATAAAACCACATGGAATCCCAGACTGATCTAAACAACAAGGAGACATGATTCAATGACAGAAGTGGCAATGCCTCTTGTTTACTTTCACAGTGTCCAACATCTTTTCACTCTTGCACTTTGCTTTGCTTTGCTTCTGCTTTCCTCTGCTATCTGGTCCTTTTATAGCCAGAAAAATCCCATTTTTCTGAATACAAATTCAAGTAATTTTGAGGAACTTTCCAGGCAAATTCTCTTACCTTTTTATACCCTTTTGTTTAGTTTGTTTCTTAAGCTGTTTAACACTTTAACTGCTAAGGTCAATGATAAAACTATTTTATCATGATTCATTTGCGCTCCAAAATGGTGATTTTGTGAGGTTAACCAAATTTCTTTGCCGATTTAGTCTTTCGAGGAATCCTAAAGACAGAAAGTAGAAAGTTCCAAAATGGTGAGAAATTTCTTTGATGTTTCCCCTTTACAACATGATATTATCAAATCGCCTTCTCGGATCTTTCACTCAAAGATAAAAGGGTAGGCGAAAGTTGAACACTTGAAAGACCCTTCAATGAAATCATTCGAAACGTGGTTGCCCCATGCACAGTTTTGAATTGCAATGGCTCAGCTTTGATGGCGTTTGGTTTGTCATTTCTCAGGATATTCTAATTTCTAAATGTTATAAATAACCGTACTGAAGAATTAAAATTATAAAAAAAATCCACTAAAAAGGATTGGTCTAAATAGTAAGCAGTTTGATATTATTTAAGTAGGTTCGAGGTGTTGTGTATGCAAAAAATTCTTACCGGGAGACTCAACCACCAAAGCCAGGTGTGCGACGCGGGTCAGTCCGGATTAGTCAAGGCGATGCCTTCGAAACTAGAAGAGCAACAAAAAATTACAAAAAATCATCTGTTCTTTTTTGGTGTCTCTCTGCTCCAATAATAAAAAATTAAATTGTAAGTCTTAACCCTAATTTTTAAATTATACACCCTAGACCCAAAAAATACACCATATCTCTAATTTCCTAAACTCTGACATAAACCTTAACTTAAACCATAAACCAAGTTTTTTTTAATGTGAGGCGGTTTTTAACGAAGCCAGTTACCTTAGGTGTAGAAGGGGTTTTTAACGAGGCTCGTTACCTTTCAAAAAAAATTTTATGTAAGAACATAAATAAACAAAGAAGACATAGGATTTCTATTCTGCATTGACATGGATTTCGCATATTAGATTTTAAATCATTCATTAGTTGAATCTTCGAGCCAGATGATTTAGTAATTGAGTCAATTTGATTTTTTTTTTCTTTCGAGTTTGACACTTCAGTTTATATCATTTTTGGTTATGAGTTCAGTTCAATTTAAGTTTAGGCTATTTTTTGTTCGAATAATTTGTAGTTCATGTTATTTCAAGTTTGGGTTGATCACGTTTGAATTATTGACTTTTTATTACCAAATCAAATTAAATAGGTTTGGATTCCGACAAAGATTAATCAAGTTGAGTTTAAGTCGTTCTAATTTATATTTGAGTTTTATGTATTTTCTGTTCAAGTAATTTTTGGTTCACACTATTTTAATGTTTAAATTGAATAGATTTTGGTTATTGACTTTTTATCATCAAATCAGGTGGAATTAAATCCGGATTCAAATATATCAGATTGTTGACTTTTTGATTATTTCCAGAGTCGGGTGTTGAGTGTTGACAATAACTATATGTGCACATAATATTGGATTCTGCATGCAACACAACTATAAAAAGTTTATCCGTACCGTATCCAAGCTGTTAATAGTATACTGAAACAACAACAACAACAACATCAGCATCGATGAGTTGGATTCTGGCTACAACATGAATATCAAGATTCACCAAAGTGAAAAAGAAAGGGGAAAAGTGCAAAAGTTGTAGAACCATAAACAGATATTTGAAATGCCAATAGAATTATCTATTGTTATTCAAGTACGAAATTTTGGTACAAACTTGAATTAACATGACTTTTATTATAACACCCCCACCCACATTTTGAATACATTTAATGAGTTAATTGCACCACGGGTCCTCAGAACTATGACTCTCATTTTAAATGGGTCCCTAGATTTTAGAACGTTTCAATTTCATCCTCAAACTATGACTTTCATTCTAAATTGGTCTCCCAAAGTTATGATTGTTGTAATTTCATCCTCAAATTATCAATATATGCTAATCATATCCATGTTAATAAATTCGTTATAAAAATTATTAATATTTGGTGTAAACACAGATGCATATTATGGAATAATATGATCTAATCAAACGATAATTTGAGGAGTTTAAAATTTTAAAATTGTGGGGGCCAATTTAGAATAAGGATTATAATTTGGGAATAAAACTGGGTCATTCAAAATTTTAAAGATCACTATAGAATGAGAGTTATAATTTGAGCATATAATTAGAATAATTAAAAATTTAAAAGATAATTTAAAATGAGTCATTATTTGGAGACATGTAACTCATTGTAAGTGGATCATGTTGTCTCCAAACTTATCTGTTTGGGGTTTTAGACATTGGGCTAAAGTTCTTCCATGTCTACATCAACATATGAGTCGAAATCCAGGAAAAACAATTTAGTGGGATTTATAGGGGCCTTAACATGTCCTGCCCATGAATGTCAATGATGTCTCCTTAGAAGAACTTGATTTCTATTTTAAATAAATAAAAGAATTTCAATGTTTAGTATTTGAATTTCATAATATTTTTTAAGTCAAGAAGTTGTAAATAAGTGTGGTATGTTGATTAATGTGTTTGACATTGTTGAAAAACATTGTGAAAAATGTTTATTTTAAACATGGTGTCAAAAAGAAAAAAAATAAATTAACTAAATAGTATTTTAGTTGGTTTGAAAAAAATTGTTTACTCTAAAAGCTATTTGTTAAATTTTGCTCTTTATTAACCTAACGAGTGGTCCGGTAAAAAAGAGGGCGTTGTTTATCTTAAAAGACTCATGTTTAATTTATTTTATTTAAAAATGTGTACATTGTCAAAATGGTTAAAAATTTATAAGAATATATAATACACTGCATGGATTGGAGCATTATCTAGACGATTGACACCTATTCTGGCAAAATTCATTGTGAATGCCGTTATTCGATTCGTGAAACAAGAAAGTTGTCTTGCTTCGTGGACTATCCTTCCACAACTTGTTGGTGCAGAAACATCGACATTGATCTAAAACGCAATCTCAAAACTTTGCTCAAAACTCTCAACAACAAAAGCCATGCATCTACACACCATGTAACACAAAATTGACAAATATCAATTCTAATCTCAAATCACTCACATATTTAAAAGGTAAAATATATATATTATCACTCAATTTTACTCTATAACTTATTTTGGTCACTTAACTTTATACATTGACTTATTTTGGTCATTTCTTGATTATATGAATTATTTTATTATTTTTTATTATGATATGTTATTTTTATCAAAGGCAAAATACACAGATGATTATTCAACTATCTTTTCACTCATATTTTATTCGCTCAACTTTTAAAATTTTTAATTTAATAACTAAACTTTTAAATTATTTCAATTTTAGTCACTCTTAATTATTTTATTAATATTTTCATATGACATGGCACATCTTATTATTAAAATATAAAAATAATTTAAAATAAAATATAAAATATATTTAGTTTTATAAAATAAAAAAATAATTATATTTTATATCTAAATCCACCCAAACCCTAAACCTCAAATTACAGCCCACCTCCTTCCCTATCGATCCCTGTCCCAAACCGGTATTTGGAACTTTGGGGGCTGTGCTTCTCACATTTATGTTACTCAAAGGTATGAAGACCTGAGTTATGTAGTTCTACTGAGAAAGAAATTCAGCTACATAGAAAGCATTTCCGGAGTACTCTTGCCCCACCCTTCATCTTCTGCTTACCCTTTCAATGGTACACCAGAACCGTGGGTGCATTTCCAAATAACTCCTTCCATGAAATCTACGACCATTTCAATCAGCCTATGAAAATAACTCCTTCCATGAGCAGCCTGGAAGCTCTTCTTTCTAAGCTTCCCTCGGTCGTACCACCGCAAGCTTCTCCCGGGTACTGCGAGTCTCAGCGGGTACAGTCACAGTTCTTGTCGTCGCAAAGGGCCGTAGAATACGATATCAGAATCAAAAAAGTGGCGAAAGAATAAATCGATAAAGAGTATAGGCCTGAACAAGATATGGTTGAAAGTAGCACCTCCATTTCTGCATATCGTCGTCAACAGCATTATCATCAACACCAACACCATGATCTCAATGTAACAAGCGGCAGGCCCAACAATGGATTTTGATATAGCGAGTGATATTTGGAGTATCATATAAATATATATTATAGTCCAGTTCTTATATGTAGATTGTGCATGGGAATGGTGCATTGATTTTCTCTAACGTTTAAGTTGGGCGATGATCATTTTCCCTTTGTCTCATTGAGGTGTTAATTTCTACTAAAATATAGCAGCTTTGTTTTGCTGTTGAAGCTTCAGATAGCCTGCAAAAATGGTCAACAACTTATCAAGTTTACCATTATCTATCTAACCTATGCGGTTTGAGATAGAGATCGATAGGGAAGGAGAAGATCGGATTATAATTTGAGGTTTAGGGTTTGGGTTGATTTAGATATAAAATACAATTATTTTTTATTTTATAATAATAAAATATAATTTTTAGTTTATTTTAAATTATTTTTATATTTTAATAATAAAATATTCCATGTCATATGAAAATATTAATAAAATAATTCAGAGCGATTAAAGTTTAGTTATTTAATTAAAATTTTTAAAAGTTGAGTGAGCAAAATAAAAGTGAGAAGATACACTACACCAGATTTAGTATATAGTGGCGCTTTTGGTGGCGTTTTTAGGGAAAACGCTGCGAATATTATACTTATCACGGCGTTTACAGTACAATCGCTGCAAAATGACAAATTTTGCGACATTTTTAGCATAAACGCCGCTAAAGAATAACATATAGTGGCGCTTGTGTAGAAAATGCCGCAATAGGTGTCGTTTTAGCAGCGTTTGATTTCACAAACCCACAGTAGGTCTAATTTTAGCGGTGTTTATAACAAACGCCGTTATAGGTCTACTTTTAGCGGCGTTTAGTTTTACAAACGCCGTTATAGGTATACTTTTAGCGGCATTTTATTTTACAAACGCCGTTATAGGTCTATTTTGCGGCGTTTGATTTTAAAAACGCCGTTATAGGTCTACTTTTATAGCGCCGTTTAGTTTTACAAACGTCACTATAAGAAAATGGAATAAAAGATTAAAAAAAGACACGGTATTAAATGGGATTTTAAACCCATGCAAATGCCAAGCCCCTGTTTTATCTCAAACCATAGCGTCGCTGTCATTCTCCACATCATCGTTGTTGCTCCGGAGATCGCTCCGACAAGGCAAAATCCTTCGATCGAGTTTGGGAGAGAGTGAAAGAGAAAGCTTGAGTTTGACGCTACTAATCAAAGAGGAAATGGTGAAGTTCATGCTGAAGGTCGCTGCCGAAGTCGAAAACCTAACCAACCTCCAGCCCCAGGGCGGCTGCGACGATCCTTCCTTCTCCTATCTCTTCAAAGTCTGTCTCTCCCTCTATCTGCTTTTGTTCGCTTCAGCTGACCTCGTTTCATTTTGATACGATTTTCTACTTTTGAATTGCTTCTTTACTTTCCTACTCTAAACGCAGATTTGTTATTCTTATTGTTGCTCGAATCATCTCTGTTTGAATCATTCTTTCACTTCTAATGTCAGATTTTGAGTTGAAATCGCTTCTTCATTTTTTGTTTACTAATTTTGCTTGTTCATTTCTTTCCCCCCTGAAATTTTAGCTATTACTGATAAATACTTGGTAGTTACTATATTTGCCGATTCATAATTTCAGTCGAATTTAGTTTAGATCTTCATTAACCTTCATTCTCGCAACTGCTATGCTCGTACATTGACTTCCCCTATCCGTTTTTTTTGTTCTACTCTCTTCTCATTTTAGTAATATTTGAAATCTGTAATCTATTTGCTTATCTGGAGTTTCGGCTAAAATGTGAAAACTGCAGAGAGATGAGTCAGAGGAAAACATGTGTGAGCTCGGGCGATATTGTTCCTCTTTCACAGAGCAAGGCAACAACTAATCTCTTTCAGAAGGCAATCTTGTATATTTGTATTGCCTCTATTATCAATTGATTCGAAGTAAAGGCTTATTACGATCTGTAGAACTTTTGTTTGTTTGGAATGCTGAGAGCGCATAAGAGATGAGAGAGACAGATTATACACTATGTTTTTATTGTGAAATGCTTATTCATGTTGAATCTGACATTTCACTTTTGTTGCATATGTTTTTTATTCTTGTTTTTGAAGATGGTAGATATTTGTTTAGTGTTCTCAGATTCTGTCTATTTAAAACACACACATATTTGTGAGTTTAATTGTATAATGATTTTGTTTTTTAAAAAAATATTTAAGAGCCAATATTTAATCAATCTTATTCTCGGTTTCAAGATGCATTACATTATTTCCCTATGACCATGTGTTGGATGGTCTTAGTTCTGAGGTATGTCACTCCCTAATGTAAAGCTTGTGTTGTTTGCAGGAACCACTTTGTAGAAGGGTGCAAGTCAGTGGCAGCTGGAATGAATGCCATGCTGTTGTGACAAATTTGAAGAGCAGAGCACGGATGATTAGCACATTTGAGGAAATTGCACAGGTTTACTTCGACAAAAGTAGCTTTTGTTTCAAGACTGGAAGTCTGAACATTATAGACGATACCACTATAATTGATCTGGTGTTTTGTATTTTGAATATCACTCATTATTGTTTCCACTGAAGGTTGGAACAATATCTGCAAATGGAGAAAAGGAGATTGGAGAGCTCATTGCCAAGGCTATGGAGAAAGTTGGCAAAGAAGGTGTTATTACCATTGCTGTAAGTCATTTCTTGGATTTTTTATCATGTAAATCATGTTCACATTCATAGACAAATATGTTGTGTTATTCCAGAAGCAAAGGCATTTACTAATTGTTGCTGAAGATCTTAAAAGTGCAGCACTTGTAACTCTCATTCTGAACAACCTTATCAATTAGTGTTTATATGATCTCCTATGCTTATATGGTTTATATTGGAAGTTATGTGTTGTTTGCATTTCATATTAAGAAGGTGTGAAGGCTGCCATGATTTTAATTAGGCATGTATGGACTGTTTCGATACTATGGCAATTGAGGTCTGGTTGTGTAGTGATTTAGGAACTTTTTTCATGATTCAATAATGTTGGAGGACTGTTTTGACTTGTATAAAATCAGGGGAAATAGTTAAAGAGATATTAAAGGACTGTTTCGATTTAAAACATGGAATTTAGGACTGCCCTGTACCTATGAAGGTGTTTGGGGACTGTTTTGTGTGTGTAAATTGTATGTATAGGATCTAGGGATTGTTTCGGACAGATTTGAATAAGCGAGGACTGTTTTAGACATGTTCAATTGAGTTCCTTGATGCTTGGGACTGTTCTGGAAGTCTATGATAATTGCTGAACTGCTTTGAGTGTGGATTTGTATGCTAGAGAACTATTTTGACATGTCTAAGTATGTAAATTGGGTAATGGGCAGTTTTGAAAATATGTGTAATGAATGGACTGTTTTGAATGTTTAGGAGAATATAGTGGACTATTTTTAAGTTATAAAAATGTATATAAGTTGTTTGACCTATTTTTGGGGTAAACATGAGAATGGTATATTGAATTTGTACACAATTGCAAATGTATGTGATTAGGGAATGTTGAGCTCGATGTACACAACCGATTAATTAGCCAAGTGGTGGAGAAGGTTGATTTTTGGGTGGAAAAGGTGGGAGCAAAAGATTTACAAAAAGACACAAGGATTTAGAGTGGTTCAACTCGCCCAATGGAGTCTACGTCCACTACCTAGGCTTCTCACGTTAGGATTTCAACAATTCACTAAGAATTCTTCCCCTTTTCTAGGCTAAGGAGGCACCGTTACAATCTTAGAATCACAACCCGTGATCTAGCATCCAAGAACTCACAAACCGAGTCTTGGGAACACTCTCTAACAAAGAGAATCCTAGCAAATTGAAATTCCTCTTAATAGGTAGATGTTTGCACACTAAGCACTCACCCAAAACCTAAAACACTTGAGCAAAATATTACAATTAAAGCTCACAAGTGTTGTCTATACAAGAAATATACAATTAAGCTCTAAGACAAATCTTTCATCATAATGTTGTTGACAATTGAAGCATTGGTCATCCAAAGATGCTTGGAGGTCCCTTTTATACTCCCAAATGAGTTTATAGCCGTTGGTGACCGTTGGGATTGAATTGGAGCTGTTTGGGTCTTTATTTTCCACATTAATTGCAGTTCTGAGGCTGTCCGTATCGGTACGCGGGTAACCGTATCAGTACGGCCTTCTTTAGAATTAGCCGTTGAGCTCTGGCATCAATACGCGTATAGGCGTATTGGTACGGCCTACAATTGAAAAGACCGTTGGAAATATGACCGTTGTGGGGAGTTTTGGTCGTTGGAATATATGCCACGTAGGCATATCGAAACGCCAAAGGGGTGTATCGAAACGACCCCTTGCTGTTTCGATACGAATAAGGCTTGTATCGAAACACATTTTGACAGTTTCAAAAACTCGTAGCAAAAACCTTTAGCCGTATCGAAACAGGTATACCTGTATCGAAACGGGTACATTAAAATCACAGGTTTGGCTACTTAAAAACGTTTTAAAACACTTCAAAACCTTTTTTCCTTAAACTTATTTTCAAGTTGTTTTGACTTAAGGCATTGTAGCGATGTCCGTTTCGCTAAAAAACGTGTTTTTGAAGTGTTTGTGATTTTTCGGGTATTAAAATATTTATTCCGTAAGGGTTTTGAAAAACGCATTTTATTTAGAAATTGGAGTCGCCACCAGCCACTTAGGTAGGCCGGACACCATAAAACCAGAGATTCAAAAAACTTTGAGTTCGGGAGTCGGTTACGGATGGGGAAGGATTAGCACCCCCACACCGCCCAAAATTGGTACTTTAATAATTACCGCTTTATTAATATTAGATTTTCCGAATTAAAGTGACGATTAGTTTAAAATTCGGTTATAATTGTGAATAAATTTTAAAGGCCCCATTATCCGAGAGTAAATGCCCAACCACTATCACTACGTCTGATACTGGCCCCGTTTACGCTCGGATAAAAGGGCACCGCATTGACAATTTATATATCTGTTATGCAACCTAAAACATGGCGAATATAAATACAATGCGATAAAATATAAATAAATACTAACATAATAAAATACTAATCTAACATAAATAAAATACTAATCTAAAACAAACATACATAAATATTAATCTAACTCATAAATAAAAACAAATCTAACGTAAATAAAATATTAATCTAAAATATAAATTTAAAACATAAACAAATACTAATCTAAAACATACATACATAAATATTAATCTAACTTATAAATAAAAACAAATCTAACATAAATAAAATACTAACATTCATAAATATTAATCTAACACATAAAAAATAAATTTTACATAACTAAAATATTAATATAAAACATAAATTTAAAACATAATATGTACTAATCTAAAGCATAAATAAACATACAAAGTAAAAAAAAAAACAATATTAAATTAACTAATACTTCATTAAATCATAAAAATTACAACATAAATAAAAAGGAAAGAAAATATACCTAACTAGGAGCTCGAATAACGAACCACGACTGAACCCCACCGAGATCTACCACGACCTCTCCAAAATTATTAACTAGATCGGACCTAAAATAAGACCTCGATCGAATGTTGGATCGAACCAACAGGGGTCGAGGGCACTGCCCCCAACCCCGGCCGGCCTAGCTCCCAATTGGGGAGCCAATTTCATGGCCATTTTTTGGCAATTTGGCCTGTCCGTTTTTCAATTTGGCTGCCCCCCATGCCTTGTATTTATAGGCATGGGGTGGGTGAAATGGGTGACGTGGAGCAATATGCTCCACGTATTTTCTTCCCTTTTTTAATAATATATTTTTTTGATTTTTTATTAATTTTATATTAATAATATTATTATTAAAATAATATTAATAACACTAAAACCCGGTCAAAAATGAGTGATTACAGGCATGTTTTAAATTCTTTTCAATTTAGTCCAAAATATTTTTCAATTTATTATATCAAAATCTATATCTCAACAATCTCTCCTTTTTTGATATAATAAACCAACTTAAAAAATTGTTTGGGATTCTCCCCCTTTAAGATTAAAATTTTGAATAAGAGATTTTTATATTTTCAAAGAATTTAAAGCTCCCCCTTATTCATTTTGAAAAAGATAATTTTCAAACCAACTCTACCCTTTTTTGTTATATCAAAAAGAATTTAAAAGACATTAAGCTCAAAAATAACAATAGAGGTTTTTTAAAAAAACGACTCTATTAAAAACTTTGGTTTTAAAATTGGCTTCCACTTACTCAAAGCATCAAATATTGTTAGTCCAACAATATGATTATCTAGTTGTCATAGAAAATAAATCTAATAGAAACAAAAACAACTAGAAAATTTACCAACACTTGAACTTCAAGGGAGGATGTGAAGCCTTCCTTCTTCAAGTGTTCTCCTTCTTGTGTGTATAGAGCTCCCCCTCAAGTTTGGACTTGTTGATCACTCTCCATCACACCTAAACAAGACAATCATGTAATTTTTGGTATCCAAATTGCTTTGGATCCATAAACGTTAGTAGCATATAATTTTGTCCCATTTGGAATCCATTTTTCAATTTCATCATTTTTAGTTGAAGTACTTAGTCCTTTTGGGACCCAAATACTTCTAAAACATTTACCGTTTAAAAATCTAGGGGGTACTAGATTGTCTAATATAAAAATTTGATTTTCCCAAATTGTTTTTCTTTTGAAGTTCATTGGAAATCAAATCTTTCTCTTTCTTAAGATCATCAATTTCCTTTTGATGATCTCTTTCCATTGTTTGAAGCAAATTTTGCAAATCTAAAACTTTTTGCTCAAAATCCTTTATTTTTGCTTCAAACTCCAAATTGGTTTTAAAAAGCAAATTTTTTTCGATTTTTAACTTTGAAATCAATTTCTTATTTTTCGAAAAAGAAGTTTTAAACTCAAAAACCAATTGGTCATATGCTTCTTATAGCTCATCAAAAGTATAAGAATTTGAACAAGATGAGTTAGAAGCTACCTCCCCTTAATTGAGGGCCATGAAGCATGGGTGGGCTACTTCATCTTCATTGGTGGAGTCTTCATCACTCCATTTAGCCACATATGCATTCTTTGAAGATAACCCCCTTTTGTTGAATCCTTTATGGTTCTCTTGGGGATACTTCATCTTCTTCTTCTTTGATTCATGCTTAGATTCTTTCATTTCTTTCTTCATGAATCGGGCAAATTTCATGAAGAGATAGGTCATCTCTTCATCTTCTTCTTCCTCCTCACTTGAATCTTTATGATGGCATTGGGAGGATTTGAGGACTGCGACATTCATATTGATACCTAGTTTTTTGATTTCCTTCTCCCCTATCTTTCTTATCTCTTCCTTCTTCTTCACCTCTTCATTGTCATTCTTCATTATTTGATGAGTGAGAAGAGATCCTATGAGTTCATCAAGCTTCAAGGTCTTAAGATTCTTGGCCTCGATGATGACGGTCTTCTTTGAGTCCCCTGACTCAGGAAATGAGTAGATAAGCTTTCGGACAAGCTTTTCTTTCGGAATTACTTCTCTATAGCCTTTGAGTCCATTCACTATGGTGGAGAAACGATCGAACATCTTCTCGATGTCTTCTTCCGGATCCATCTTGAAGTTCTCATACACTAGATTAAGGAGGTCGATCTTGGTCTCATTCACTTCGTTTGTTCCCTCGTGTGTGACTTCAAGCTTGTCCCATACCTCCTTGGCACTCTCACGAGAAGACATCTTCCCATGATATTGGGGCTAAATGCACAAAAGAGAATGTGCAAAGCCTTGCAATTTAGCTTCATCTTCTTGCGACCATCCGCATTCCATTTCGCCTTGCATCTTTGAGGTACGTATGGACCATCTTCAACAACGTCCCAAAGCTTGTAATCTTTGGCCTTGATGAAGAACATCATTCTAGTCTTCCAATGAGCATAGTTGGTCCCGTCAAAGAAAGGTGGCTTGTTGATGGATTGGGCCATTTTGTCGATTGATTGTATTGTTGGTCGAGCTTGCCGGATCGCCTTAATAGGATGTTAATCCCCTTCGATTGAGCCTCGCTCTGATACCAATTGTTGAGCTCGATGTACACAACCGATTAATTAGTCAAGTGGTGGAGAAGGTTGATTTTTGGGTGGAAAAGGTAAAAGTAAAAGATTTACAAAAAGACACAAGGATTTAGAGTGGTTCAACTCGCCCAATGGAGTCTACGTCCATTACCTAGGCTTCTCACCTCAGGATTTCAACAATTCACTAAGAATTCTTCCCCTTTTCTAGGCTAAGGAGGCAACCGTTACAATCCTAGAATCACAACCCGTGATCTAGCATCCAAGAACTCACAAACTGAGTCTTGGTAACACTCTCTAACAAAGAGAATCCTAGCAAACCGAAATTCCTCTTAATAGGTAGATGTTTGCACACTAAGCACTCACCCAAAACCTGAAACACTTGAGCAAAATATTACAATTAAAGCTCACAAGTGTTGTCTATACAAGAAATATACAATTAAGCTCTAAGACAAATCTTTCATCATAATGTTGTTGACAATTGAAGCATTGGTCATCCAAAGATGCTTGGAGGTCCCTTTTATACTCCCAAATGAGTTCATAGTCGTTGGTGACCGTTGGGATTGAATTGGAGCTGTTTGAGTCTTTAATTTCCATATTAATTGCAATTCTGAGGCTGTTCGTATCTGTACAACCTTCTTTAGAATTAGCCGTTAAGCTCTGGTTAGCTGATGTGTATCGATTTGCGTATAGGCGTATTGGTACGACCTACAATTTAAAAGACCGTTGGAAATATGACTGTTGGGGGGGTTTTGGTCGTTAGGATATATGCCATGTAGGCGTATCGAAACGCCAAATAGGTGTATCGAAACGACCCTTTGCTGTTTTGATACGGATAAGGCCTGTATCGAAACACATTTTGACAGTTTCAAAAACTCGTAGCAAAAACCTTTAGCCGTATTGAAATAGGTATACCTATATCGAAATGGGTACATTAAAATCACAAGTTTGGCTACTTAAAGACGTTTCAAAACACTTCAAAACCTTTTTAAACTTCCTCAAACTTATTTTCAAGTTGTTTTGACTTAAGGCATGTTTTAAATTCTTTTCAATTTAGTCCAAAACATTTTTCAATTTATTATATCAAAATCTATATCTCAACAAGGAATATTCGACAAATAATATTGATTATCTTGTGTCTATGTGTGTAAATGAAATGCGGAATTTTCTTGCCAATGGTTCATTAATGAATATAGTTCTAATTCAAGATCTTTACCCTTTTATATGACTAGACCAAGTAGTTTGTTTGGGTTATTGTTTGCAAGTTTTGTTGGACTTGAAATCTCGTATTTAACTTTTTTGGTATAGGGATTCGGGATGGTGGTCGGCGTTAGTGGTGACCGAGAGGTAGTGGGTCGGGGAAGGGATGCTTAGGAACGAATATGTAGAGGAGATTAAATTGCAAAAAAATGTACTTTTTGTAATGAAATAAATATTTTGTTTAACAAATATTTTGAGTTAATTGTGACTATTTTTTGTGATGAAATAAATATTTTATTTAACAAACATTTTTGTATCTGTAATTTATATTTTTGATGAAATAGAAACTAGGAAAATTTATTTTTTTTAAATTTTATTTCCCTTTAGCGGCGTTTGAAAACTAAAACGCCACTACAAGTCAGATTATTGTGTCATTTGAAAAATAAAACGCCACTAAAAGTCAGGCTATTGCGGCGTTTGTCAACAAAATTGCCACTAAATATCACTAACATATAGCGGCGTTTTTGCCAAAAAATGCCAATAAAGACAATATTTTTAGCGGCGTTTTTGCAGGTATCGATCTTTTGCGGCGTTTTTGGTCGCAAATGCAGCTAACTATTGCGGCGCTCAATTCAGCGGCACTTCTTGCGGCGTTTTGTCTAGAGTCGCAAGTTTTTTTGCGGCGCTTAAAAACGCCGCTATAGGGTAAAAAACGTTGCTAAAAATATGTTTTGCTGTAGTGATAGTTGAATGATCATATGTTTATTTTACGCTTAATAAAAATGACATGTCATAATAAAATAATCTATGTCATCAGGGAGTGACCAAAATAGGTCAATGTATAAAGTTCAATGAGTAAATTGGTCGTTTTAAAGTTCTGTGACTAAAATAAGTCATAGAGCAAAGTTGAGTGATGATTTAAGTATTTTACCCTATTTAAAATGCAAATGGACTCCGATTTGAACATTATATGTGTATTACCAAACGGCTAAAAAATATGAACATATACTATTATATAATTATAAAAAATCCAAATAAACTCGAGTTAATTTAACTTCACTCATTCCATCAATCCAAAGCATATGTGTTTTGGGTTTTAGACAAGACAGGCCATGTTTGTCTTGGACTGAAATTTTTTCCATACAGCATATACAAGTCCGAATCAAGGAAAAACAGTTTAGAAAGATTTATAGAGGCCTTAAACTATCCAGCTCATGAATGCTACCTTGATTAATAGGATGGTTTAATTCTGGTTTTAGTCCCTGTATTTTAATTATATATTCTAATTAATATAATATTATTAGTATATACAAATTGATAACATTGTTAGTTATTTATCTGATGATATGAATTCTTTAATTGGTATTTAATTGTACAAATAAACATGATAATCCAGTTAACTATGTTTAACAATAATAAAATTATTATGTCAATGCTTAAGGTTGTTTCTTAAAAAAAACTAGAGCCACTACTTTTAGAGGTGAACAAAACTCGACTCGACTTAAAAAAATTTAATTTTTTTTTTGACTCTACGCAAAAAAAAAAAAACTCGACTTCACTTAAATTGTAATTTCATAAGCCCGTCTCAAAAATATTTCACATAAAATTTGAGTTATAATATAAGAGTTCAATTAACCTGAAATTTTTAGTAATTAATATAATATTTTTCAAATAACTAATCCAAATTATACAACATAAAATTTTTTAATTCGACTCGATTAAACGTTCACCCTAACTTTAATGACAATAATCAATAGCAAATATAGAATCCAAAATTATACTAAATTAAAATATATAGACTAAATTTATAATTTGACCTACTATTAGTAATAAAATTGATTAGAGGTTTGGAAGTGAGTGATGTGAAGTTTGAGGTAATAACTTGGAGAAACGTCATGCATTTATTGGTTTGATTAACACGTCTCATAGCTATTGCCTATTAGGGCTACCTGTTCCACTAATTGCATGTTATTTAGCTTCATTATTTTAAGTTTTACCTTCACTAAACCCAAAATTCTAAATTTATACTATTTTTGCCCCAATAAAAATGTTATATTTGTGTTTAAAAATTGTTCCAATTAAAAAAAGTTACTTTAAAAAGTTCAACAATTTTTATAAGATACATTTATTTTTTATCTCTTTTTAATTTCCCAACAACAATAAAAGTTAATTTTTAAGGGTAAACTTATTATTTAAATTATTTTATACCACACATCTTATATAAATTCTTTCTTCCTAAAATTTCGTAAAAAGTTAACCTGAGACACAAATAGTGAGGCGGATGGAGTATTATATATAGTAATTCATTGTTCTAAAAGATGTTAATTTTAAAAATAAATTTGTGATTACAAATGAAGGTATTTGGATCACATCAGAAACTACAGAATGAAGGAGATGTCATGAATTGAAGTACTACATTCATAGATAATGACTGTTGTAAGGGTTTAACATGCACCAATCTTTGTAGCCAAATGAACCCCACTTGATTGAGTAGCTCTACATCTTCCATTTAATATGGTATTATTGATTTTGTGTATTCTCCCCTTCGATGGCATAAGCCAAGACAAAAAGACAAGCAGTCGAGGAGAAGCTAAAAAACAAAACAGAACTGAGAACAAGGCCAAAAACAATGGATTGAACCCAGGAAACAGGGGCATATGCATTGCTATCCAATTCCAATAATATAGAGCTTGAAGACCCCATTTATGATTCAGACAATGTCTTCACAGTAAAAAAAATGTCCAAGCACCTTGCTAATAATCAATTATAAATGTGATTTTGATAATCCAGCAAACAGTCACCATCTTGTCAGTGGGGTTATTAGGCTTGCATTGCATTTAGATGAATATTGTTGATTAAATTAAATGTATCTGGCAACTATTAATCTGTTTATTTAATCTTCAGAGATGCATAGTTGTTTATTATTAAATTGGTTAGGTAAGGTTACATAATTACAAGCAAGTTTTAACCATTTTTGGTCGTTTCATGCTTTAAACAACAAGGTACTAAGGCCAATTCCAAATCTATTTTATTGTCATATTAAATTGCAGAAAAGCTACCTAACAGTAACAGTCCAGAAGGTGGCATCTCTGTTGCTTCTTGTTACAGCGAAAATTCTGATTAAAAGTTCATCCCTCTTCTATGATTTTTTCAATCTTGAGTATATGCTCGCATATTCGATCGGACCCCTTAGCACAAAAAGGACTGCACTCTGCTAAATGGATACAAACTTATCCAAATAAATCAATCGAGACATGGATTTGAATCCATAGAGGCGCTTCTGAAGGTGACAAAAACCTTAAAAGACTTGTGAATACTCAAAGAGAACAATTTCAGATTATACTCTTAAGAAGCGGTTTGACGGACTAAACAAGTTGTGACAAAACCTAACGAATTGGATTGGTTCCTGATACTTATAGAACATTCCGACACTGATGTTCGAAACTGTGTTGGTTGATTTGCATTTCAAGGAATATATGATGATAATATGAAAAGAAAACATATATTCATATACATAATTCAATAATATTGACACCATGTGCTCAAAAGGCAAAAAGAAAAGGAAAAACCAGAAAAAGAAAGAAATGAAAGCTCATTTTTGTACCAAAAAGAAATTATCTTCATCTTTTTTTTAGAGAGAAAAACAGATAAGAGAAGGCATTGTTTTTTAGAGAATAAAAATGAGAAGAGCACATGCATGTAATCTAATTTTTTAAGTGCCCAAATCTTGCAAAATTATATAATAATGGTACTTGGTATGCCGAATTTAAGGTTCTTTTGCCAACAAATTTATGGAAACACAAGCATATGCATGGGCCTCCATTCATCTTTGGAAGGAGTGGAATATGTTAAGCAATGGCTTTTCTCATCACATGGGGATGGGGTGAAATTGCAATTATTAATCTTTGGAGGATTTTTGGTCAAAAGGGTCCCCATGCTTTTTGTTTTTAGCAGCTTTTGTTTTGGCCTCTGTTTTTGCATGAAAGAAAATGAAGTGTGAAGACTTTGCCAATATAAATTCCAACTAATTGTGTTTTAACTTTGAATTTCATACAAAGATGAAATATCATCATCAAAGTATGTCATAGGTTTGAAACAAGGTTGTAAGATTTTTCTTGATGAAAAAAAAAAATGATGAAATGGGGTTTAGTTTCCTTGTTTATTGAGTCTTGACATGCAAAATTATTTTGTTCTAGTAAATCAAAATATCATACAACTTGTTTGAAATTTAAGGTAAAAAGTGATTGAAAATGATCTCCAACCACAAATATAAACATGACGCTTTGCATTTGGAATAAACTAACATCTAGTTCCTTAATTTACAAAAAAATCAACTTGTTCCACGAACTTTTATTTTTTTCCAAGACTAATGTGGACTAAAAAGAAATTTAAGGATTAAATTGAAAAAAATATCAAGTTCAGGTGCTAAATTATGCTTTGTCCCTTTGCATTTTAACTGCCATAATGAAATGTAGAAATAACAAAGGTAGAGAACCCTAATATTAAATTTTTGTTTGACAAATTCTAATCCTAGTCTTATTTAGAGGGAATTAGTATTTCTACTAAGTCTAGAACTCATGACTTAAAGAATGTGAAGGAACCAAACTAACAGCTTAACCAACTCGCTAGATGTACTTATTCACAAAAATCCTAATGCTAAATTAGAATCCATCAAACTTGATCAATCATAAATTGTAGCAGTAGCACCTACCCAAAGATGGAAATCTAGTTTAAATTCACTCTTTTTCTTTGATTTTGGAAAAGCTAGTTTTATCCGGAACACCTGAGCAATAACAAGGCTTGGTTGCTAAGCAAATTTGGTACAGCTTTAACTGTAATCTAATCAACTTCTGTCATCAAAAAGTTTTTTTTTCATTTTGTTTATATTTAAAGGTTAATTATATTCTCGCTTTATTAGCAGCTTCCAAATCAACTAACAATCAAACAAGGAAGTAGACGCCATAACCACATCAATATCCCATTTAAAATCATTGCATTAAAAGACCCCAACTTCACACTCGAGAGAATTTGAAGATCTCAAATTTTCGTTCTCTTTTGCTCTCTGTTTCCTTCAACGTGCTTTATATTTTTGTTAAAAAAATCTTTTTTCAAATTTGAAGTTTGAGGTAAACATAGTTTAAAGAAGGAGTTGAAATTTGTTGCTGTCTGCATTTGGAATTTGGGTTTAAATTATTATTGAATTATTTGTTTTCTTTCAGGTTTAAATTTAGATATAATCAGAGCAACAAAGTTGATATTTGCAGAATGTTCCAAATCCAGTCCAAATCTGGGGGAAATATCAAAACATTCCTTGAAAAATGCCCTTCAATTCCAAGGTAAAAACTTCTTGTTTCTCAAACTATCTTAATTGTTATTTCATTTTTTAATGATTATTCCAAAAAAGATTCTGTTTTTAAACAGTGTGAAGAATCCGACTTTGACAGTCTGTAAATAGAGACCATCTTAGATAGAACAGTCCAAAATCTTGAATTAATTAAAACTCAAATTAAATAGTCTCGCCGTATGCTTGTTGACTAAAAGAATTATTGTTTCCTTTTGGCCAATTATTTGTGTTTACATTGCATAAAGATTCCAGACAAAGACATGGGGCAGTTTTGTTTCTGGTTCAGACAATTTACTGAAGAAAAAATGTTGGGTGGATTTAGCACTAAACCATGATTACATTTGTTGATTGCAGGCGATGATTCCGACTTCCTAAAAGTTTTGTGGTCCTTATACCAATAGAAGCTTCATTGTCAAACAATTTGAATGGAGAAGAATAAGTGGTAGGGAGCTGAGATAAAGAAGCAGTTGTTGATATTTCATGGTATTTGTTTCTAAGCTCAGAGATGGGGATGGACGGTGGAGATGAGCAAATGCAAGAACCAGCAAGCTGTGAGGAGAGGATTTTCGTTTTGGTTCGGTTGCGCCTCCTCAGCGAGAAGGAAATTGCTAGGCACGATGTATCGGACTGGGAATGCATCAATGATAACACTATCATATACCAGAACAGCCCTTTCAGTTTCTGAGAGATCCATGTACCCAACTGCCTATACATTTGGCAAGAGTTCATATTTGTATATTTGATTGCTCTCCTCAGCTTTGGAAAAGTTAACTATTGAAAATGTCTCTGTTTTCTGGGAATAGCTGATGAGTTCACCTGCATTAGACTCAAAAAGACTTCATTTTCCTTCAAATCTGTGTCCATGGTAGGATTTTAAAATTCCTTTCCTATATGCAATTTGTCTCTAAGTACCAGTCTACCGCGATGATCTTATCACTACTTTCCGGACTATATCATGCCTTAATCTTGGGCATAGAATGTTGCTTGCCTAAGGTGAATTGGGAGTTTGTTATTACCAAGGCCTTGATTCTTGTTAGGAAAATTTAGTGGCTTTTTATCATGTATGAAGTTGACATCAGTAGTTTCTCATAGTTTTTTTATTGTTTTCGATTCGTGGGTGTGCTGCTAATTTCAGACAGAGTTTTCAGCTCTGATTGCCAAAACCAGCAAGTGTATGAAGCAGGAGCAAAGGAAGTTGCTCTTTCAGTTGTCAGTGGTATAAACTGTGAGTGCATCTTTTTTCCTTTCCTTTTGGATAGCTCTTTTTTGAATCCCCATAACTTCCTGATCTCCTTTTTCAATTCTTAACATAAAATTATTTTTCAGCAAGTGTTTTTGCTTACGGACAAACAAGCAGCGGAAAGACATATACGATGACCAGAATCACTGAGTATGTCATGACAGATATATATGACTACATACAAAGGGTAACGAAGATGCAACATTTTTGTGGATCACTTGTGGTTATACTATTTCATTGTATTCCTCTCTTTGGCTAAAAACATACTGTATTTTTCCGTAGCACAAAGAAAGAGAGTTTATCCTCAAGTTCTCGGCTATGGAGATTTACAATGAATCTGTCAGAGACCTCCTTAGTGCAGACAGCACACCCCTTAGGCTTCTTGATGATCCGGAAGTGAGTTACAGCGTTACATCAATTTTTTTATTAGGAACTAGTTATCTTACGGACTATCTGGCTAACCGATATCTGATTTGATAGAGAGGAACAGTTGTTGAGAAACTCACAGAAGAAACACTGCGGGACTGGAATCATTTTAAAGGGCTTCTATAGGTGTGTGAAGGTAATAAATTGTCTCAACAAGTCTCCCTTTAACTCGCTCATGACTGTGTATTTAAGCATGTCTTGATGCATATTGGCAGCTCAAAGACAAATAGGAGAGACTTCTCTGAATGAGACAAGCTCTAGATCCCATCAAATATTGATAGTGGTATTTTTTCTGTTGCATGGCAAAAACTTTAAGATTGTTCACTCGACAATGATATGATATTCTGTTTTACTGATTGATATTTTTTATTTTCATGTGGCTATGTCACTCATCAGACGATAGAAAGTTCTGCGTGAGAATTTTTAGGCAACGGCAAATCAAGTACCCTTGCAGCCACGGTGGTACAAAACAATATGCACTTTTGAGTCAAAGATTTGATTGGACAACAGATATTGGAAAAGAAACTGATGTTTTCATTCTTTCTGTCTAGAATTTTGTTGATCTGGCAGGAAGTGAGCGTGCATCTCAGTCACTATCAGCTGGTGCGAGGTTGAAAGAAGGCTGCCATATAAATCGCAGTTTATTAACACTTGGAACTGTTATCCGTAAGCTGAGGTTAGCGTCTTAGAATCTTCTTCTAATGTTTGTAGCACTTTGAGATTTTTTTTTTTTTTGACAAATGAAGATCTCTTTTATGGAAAACCAGTAAACTTCATTGCTTTCCGGTCCTTCGGTATTGTGCCTAATAGCATCTAGTACCATAAAACTTACAAAAATAATTGTCATGAGCTTTCTTTTCCTTTTCCTTTAGCATGCATGTGCTTGTTGTTGATGAACCGGATTCTGAATCACCATTCCTCAGTATTACCGTCCCGATGCTTATATTATATTTTGAACCTCAAGCATAAACAAGTAATTATTACCATATCGTCTTATAAATTTATAATTGGCTGCAGCAAGGGGAGAAATGGGCACATTCCTTTCAGAGATTCAAAGCTGACCCGTATACTCCAGTCTTCCCTAGGAGGCAATGCTAGAACTGCTATCATTTGTACCCTGAGTCCAGCGCGAACTCATGTTGAACAATCGAGAAACAACCTCTGTGAGTTATCCGAGAGAAATTTCAGCCTTTGTAAATAATGTAGTAATTATCCTACTTAAAGTTTATCTCCCTAATAGATTAGATTTTATCCTTAGTAGGACTCCTTATTGTAGTTAGAGTCTATCAACTTAGTAGATTAGAACTAAAAGTTATCTTGAGAAGGTCTTCTTAATGTACTAAAAGACCTAGAGCCTATATAAGTGTGTATCGAGAGATGTAATTTTTGATTGAGCAATAACAAAATACGAGAATATAAAATTCTGTTTCTTCCTGCTCACAACTTACATGGTATCAGTCTAATTTCGATCCTATCATAATTTTCTTCTCACGGAAAATCATCCTCAATCAACATCGAGTGAGATGCGTTCTCCTCAACCTCGATTGTCGGTATGGCAGATTTTTTCAAGTAATAATGTGTTCTATTTTTATTTCTAATCAACAAAGTGGCTTTACAAAACAATGTATGCTGGAACTGCAGCAAGAATCAAACAAATTTAATGGCAGCAAATGAAGGAAATCTAGCCCTAGTACATGATGGTGTCCAGACAAAGCCTCCTCCATCGCTCTTGTTTCTACCCGATCTCAGCAAAATTGGATTATTGATTAGGGCCTCCGACCACATGACTGTAATAGGGCTTTATTCTCTGTTTTTAAAAAGTCTTCTTCATAAGCTTCCATTAAAATGCAGCAGATGGTTCTCTATCTCCCATCAAAGGGACGGGCTCTGTTTCGTTAGATGGTAATTTGATCCTTAAGGATGTGTTATTTGTCCCGACCTCGCATGCAACTTGATATCGATGAGCAAAATTTCTAAAGACTTGAACTGCTCCTTAAGGTTTACTGATTCTACATGTTTTTTTTGCAGCCACTTGGATTCGAGGAAAATAATTGGCGATGCTAGCTTGCAACATGGTCTTTATATCCTTCATGGAAAATATCCATCTTCTATTTCAAATTCTCCTTCTTGCTTTACTTCTTTAGGACGATTAGATACTATAATGTTATGGCATTTTCGGTTAGGTCACCCCAATTTTCACTATCTTAGAAAAATGTTTCCTGATTTGTTTGTTAATAAAGATCCAAATTCTTTTAAATGTCATATCTGTCCACTTGCAAAACAAACCAAATCTTTATATTTACCATCTGTTCATAAACCCTCTAAACCATTCACACTCATTCATAGTGATGTTTGGGGTCCTTCTCAGTGAAGAATATTACAGGAGTAGGTGGTTTGTGACTTTTATTGATGACCATAGCAATTACTTGGACCTACCTTCTTAAAGAAAAATCTGACGTTGCTTCTATTTTTGCAAGGTTTTATGAAATGGTGGTTACTCAGTTTGATAGCAAAATAAAAATGTTTCACTCTGACAATGGGGGAGAGTTTTTCACTACTGCCTTAGGAGATTTTTTTCGGATTAAGGGTATACTACATCTTAGTTCTTGTGTAGATACCCCACAACAAAATGGGATTGCTGAACGTAAAAATAGGCATTTATTAGAGGTTACCCGAGCCTTATTATTCACCCATGCTGTTCCAAAATATTTGTGGGGGGAAGCCTTATTAACGGCTACATATCTTATAAATAGAATGCCTAGCAAAGTCTTGCATTTGAAACTCCTAGAGATGTTTTCTTGGAAAATTATCCTACTTTTAAACCTATGTCATCTAATCTTCCCTTAAAGACGTTTGGGTGTCTTGTTTTTCTAAAATCCACAAATCCTTCAAGTTCCAAACTAGATCCTAGGGCTTTGCAAAGAAGTTTTTCGTTGGATATTCTTCACTTAAGAAGGGCTACAAATGTTATCACCCTCCTTCTCGTAAGTTTTTGTCTCTTTGGATCTCACTTTCTTTGAACAGTACCTTATTTTCCTAAGACTGAAAATCGGGGTGTTGGGATAATTTCATCTCTCCTAACAAGTTCCTTCTTTTTCACCTTCTTTACCTATAGCTCCTTTGTTTGTGAAGCCTCGAATTTTTTAAACCTGATACCCCTGTTTCTAACACTACACCTCTACATACTTCACCTAAATCAACTGCTCAGCCCACTAACCATTCTGGTATATACGAGAAAAAGAAAGCCATTCCAGAGATCAGTGTTGCAATCGACACTGCCCGAGAATTGGACTTTAGTCCAAATTGCTGTGTGAGGATAAAGGAGGTAATGATGTTGAAATTTCTCCTCATTTACTTGAACCTCAAATTTCACCTATTGCTAAAAGAAAAGGGGTAAGACAAAGGTACAAAGCATCCTATTCAGAGATATGTTGCTTATAGCAATCGATGCCCTCTTTTTAAGCTTTTACAAACTTGTCTAGAGGATGAAGAATGATTCCCAAGACTATTGAAGAAGCCTTAAGAGACTCCAAGTGGAAGAAAGTCATTGAGGAGGAGATTACAACACTAGAAAAAAATGGCACTTGGACCATAACCGATCTTCCACAAGGCAAGAAACCAAAGGGGGATGCAAATGGGTGTTTGCTATCAAATACAATTCGGATGGGAGTGTGCACAGTACAAAGCAAGATTGGTGGCCAAGGGTTTTACAGGACCTTTGGAATAGACTATAAGGAAACTTTTTGCTCGGTTGCTAAGTTGAACACTAAGTCTGTTGAGTTTGGTCATTAATTGTACTGAAACTTCATCAACTTGACATTAAGAATGCATTTCTTAATGGGAAACTAGAAGAAGAAGTTTTTATGAAGATTCCTCTGGTTTAGAGTCCAAAGATAATAGGCAGAAAGTTTGCAAGTCGGGATGATCACTTTATGGGTTAAAGCAATCACCAAGAGCCTGGTTTGATAGGTTCACTAGAGTAATTCGGAAAATGGATACAAACAGTCTCTAGCAGATCATACCTTGTTTTCTAAGGTAACTCCAAAAAAAAGAAAGTTCTTTTGATAGTATACGTGGATGACATTATTGTGACTGGAGATGATGAAGAAGAAATAAGCCACTTAAAATCTCTTTTGAATAAAGAATTCGAGATGAAGGACCTAGGAAAGCTTAGATATTTCCTAGGCATGGAGGTGGCTAGATCAAGCAAAGGTCCGTAATCAACCAAAGGAAGTATGTTCTTGACTTACTCACAGAGACGGGAATGTTGGGCTGTAAACCAACCGATACTCCTATGGACACAGCCCTAAAGTTTAGCAAAGATGGGTCTAGTCCAAAAAGGCGGACAAGGGACTTTTTCAGAGATTAGTTGGAAAATTGATTTATCTATCCCGACCGGGCCGGATATAACCTTTGCTGTGAATATTATCACCAACACATGACAAATCCGAGACAAGAGCATATGGAAGCGGCTACCGAGATACTAAGGTATCTAAAGGGTACACCAGACATGGTTTAATATTTAAAAAGACCCTTGATAAAACAAGTCAAGGTTTATTCACAAATTGGGCAAGTGAATTGACCGATAGAAGGTCAACAAGTGGTTACTTGTTCTTTTGTGTGGGGTAATCTTGTGACTTGGAAGAGCAAAAAGCAAACTGTTGTATCAAGGAGTAGTGCGAAGCGATGAGCTTTAGCTCTTGGAATTTGTGAAGGAATCGGCTAATGAAGCTTCTAAAAGAGCTAGGCATGGTTCAAAACGAGAAGTTTGAAGTGTTCTGTGATAACCAATCTACAATTCAGATTGCAGAAATCCAATTCAACATGACAGACCAAGCATGTTGAGATCGATGGACACTTTTTATTGCGAAAAAGCTTACAAGTGGAGTAGCTTTTTAACCTATGTTCCTCTGAAGAACAAGTGGCGGACATCCTTACGAAAGCCCTGCCAAAAGCTCTCTTTGATAAGTTCTTATTCAAGTGGGACTATACAATGTATATTCTCCACTTGAGGGGGAGTGTGAGTTATCCGAGAGAAATTTCAGCCTTTGTAAATAATGTAGTAATTATCCTACTTAAAGTTTATCTCCCTAATAGATTAGATTTTATCCTTAGTAGGACTCCTTATTGTAGTTAGAGTCTATCAACTTAGTAGATTAAAACTAAAAGTTATCTTGAGAAGGTCTTCTTAATGTACTAAAAGACCTAGAGCCTATATAAGTGTGTATCGAGAGATGTAATTTTTGATTGAGCAATAACAAAATACAGAATATAAAATTCTGTTTCTTCCTGTTCTGTCAACTTACAACCTCTTGTTTGCAAGTTGTGCTAAAGAAGTGACTACCAATGCACAAGTCAATGTGGTTGTGTCCGATAAAACATTAGTGAAGCAATTGCAAAGAGAACTGGCTAGACTAGAGAACGAGCTGAGAAATGCAGGAACAGCATCTGTTTCCTTGATTTTGCCGCATTGCTGAGACAGAAAGACCTCGAGATTGAAAAGGTTCAATTTGCATTGCACCTATCACTTTTGCATCACTCATTGAATAATTTAAGAAACCTGGCTGGTGGATATTTCCTACAAAAATAGTTGTTAACTTTCAAGCTTTTGATTGATTAATTTTTCAAGAATTTAGATAAAATATTGTCAAGTTGTTTGCTTAATCCGTGAATAATTCACTTTTCCTTCATGCTTCATTCAGCTAAAGGAGGAGGTAAGCACACTGATTCAGCAAAGAGAACTTGTTAAGTCTGAGGTTGAGGTACTGTGACAATCGGTAAAGGATGAAAGTCCCGGAGATGAAAAAACAGTGAAAGTATGGGCATGTCTAAATAATCAAATCATTTGATGCCTCTTTTAAGTTCACTTCACCATCCAAAGCTTAACTCCTATCTCTCCTTCATCAGGCAGCTCCAAATCCTCAGTACCCCGAACTGCAAGTGCAAAATTCATGGCACTTCGAACGTTCAAGCATTGTCACACCTGTTATGGATGTCGGTGACGGGTCCTTCACCCCTTCGGATAGACAAAGCTGCAGTTCTGAAGAGAGCTTCCTCCAGCTTCCTGACTTCAAACTGAATGTACCACATCCCAGTTCCACCCCGCAGCTGTCTCCTAAAATTCCTAATTTCTTTGGAAGTAATCTGTGCGAGGACAAGAATGGTGAGCTTGATGAAAATTCAGAGGCACCATGCAAAGAAGTTCGTTGCATTGACTCGGGAAGGTCAAGTATGAATAGATATTCAGACTCAAATGTGTCAGAATCTAGCCCAAAGAAGTACCAGAATTATAATATGTCATCTCCAAGAGAAAACACAGATATTTCTGGATTGATGGATATTGGCAATGAAGATAGATCGAAGAGAGAATCCATGTCATTCCACTTGAAAAACAGCAGTAACCATCCAGATATTGTTTTTCCATCCCCTGAAAAACCATATTTATGGCACCTAAAAGAAGAAATATCTAGCCGTAGTAGCTTCAAATTAACTAGGAGTATAAGTTGTAAAGCGAATCTGATGATCGATTTGACATCGGAATGGATTGAAAGGCTAGAAAAGGATGAGAGCACACCTCCCATGGGGAATGAGAAAGATTTCCCTGGAAGACCAGATAGTTTCCGGAAAAAACTTTCTGCATTGAAGTATGATCTTCCAAAAGAGGGGTTGTCTAGAAATGGATCTCAAAGTTCTTCAACTACTGTGTCTGCTACTGAATATGAACTTAACGCTCTGATAGAAAAAAAAATCTCGAATTTCTTTGACAAGTGCTCCTGGCATCGAGCATATGCCTCCGGATGTCCCAACTCCAGAGGATCAGAATAATACCATTTTCTCTACTTCTATGGGAGGAACAAAAGAAATGTCTACGAAGCAACTTGCTGATCATGCGGTGAGTGTTTCACGTCTTTTGCAAATTACATGATCGAAAGGTCCACAATGAATATGCCATTGTTTATATGCTTTAGAATTGCCTTCTGAATATGATATTCTTCGTGCATGACAGGTCCAGGTCACAGAGCCCATTTTACATCAAAAGGATGTTAAAGATGTTGGCTTGGACCCGATACCAGAAAACCATGGAAGTCCTTCAGCATGGCCTTCGGAATTTAAGAGGCTTCAAAGAGAGATCATTGAGCTGTGGCATGCTTGCAATGTGTCATTGGTCCACAGGACCTACTTTTTTCTGCTATTTAAGGGAGATCCAAAAGATTATATATACATGGAGGTGGAACATAGGAGGCTGTCATTTCTTAGGAGTGTATCATCCCACGATAATCAAATGGTGGAAAATGGACAAGTTCTTACCCCTGCTTCAAAGTATATATGACTTATTCTCATTAGCTTTTGGAACATTGGTGATAAATACCCTTTTTAATCGATGACAACTTAATGATTTCTATGAATATGTTGTTAACAGCGCGAAGGCTTTACGTCGTGAAAGGCATATGTTGAGTCAGCAGATGCGCAAGAGACTCTCCATTCAAGAAAGAGAGAATCTCTTCCTTAAATGGGGCATCAGGTTGAACACGAAACACAGGAAGTTGCAGTTGACTTATTGCTTGTGGACCAACTATAAAGACATGGATCACGTTGCCGAGAGTGCTGCCGTTGTCGCAAAGCTGGCTGGCTTCGTAAAACCGGAGAAGACTTTTAAGGAAATGTTTGGACTCAACTTCACATCAGGTACAACAACCAAACAAGAGAAACTATACCTTGAAACGCATTGTATTGTCTTTCTTATAGACTTTTAAGGGATAGTTTTGTTCGTTCAAGCTTAATTCATTTATACCCCTAAGTGCTGAGCTAGACTCGGCTTGTTAAGAACTCGAGCTGAGTTCAAGTTCGACTCGTTAAGAACTCAAGCCGAGTTTGAGTTTAAATCGAGTCCGATCAAATCAAATATTGACTAAATTTTGATCGAATCAAACTCGAATAACTCGTTATATATCTCGTTTGTCCTAAAATTTCTGCCCACGTCATATCCCATGAGGTTAAAAAGAGCAGCCAACCCCTCGCTTTTTCTAAGCCCCACCACCGGTCCACCACTTCCCCTTTCAAGAGGGAGAGAGGTCATAAAAGACTCGACACTCTGTTGTTTTCATGGCGTAGGTCACTCTGCCACAGTTCATATGGCAAAACCAACAGTTTTTCAACACTAACAAATGCTTCTTCCTCTGTTTTCCCATAAACTTTAACAGTCTTTGTTCAAAAGACTCCATTTTCGTTGCCAAAGACAAACTTTGCTGCCGTTAATGTTAACCAAATGACTAAAGATTTCATTTTTCTCCTTTCCCTGCTTCTTTGCTTACCATTTCTATCACCGGCCGAAACGGACGAAGCCGAGATCCAAGCATTGACATCTTTCAAGCTTAGTCTTGATGACCCACTTGGAGCTTTAAACGAATGGAATCCATCAACGCCTGCAGCTCCATGCGACTGGCGTGGAGTTGCTTGTACCAAAAACCGAGTCACCGAGCTACGTCTACCCGGTGGTCGGCTTACTGGTCGTCTCTCCGACCTCAAGTTCCTCACCAAACTCACCCTCCGTTCCAACTCACTCTCTGGAACACTACCACCCGAGATACGTAATCTCACAGAGTTGGCCACTTTAAATTTAGCTCAAAACCATTTATCCGGCCAAATACCAGGAAATCTCCCACGAAATATCCAGTATCTCGATCTTTCTTCGAACTCGTTTTCGGGTTCGATTCCTAGAAGCATTGCTGATATATCACAGCTGCAACTCCTTAATCTGTCGTATAACCAGTTCTCTGGTGAAATTCCCACTAGTTTTGGTGAGCTTCAACAGCTTCAGTATTTCTAGCTGGATTATAATCTTTTGGAAGGGACTTTACCTTCAGCTTTAGCCAACTGCACTTCACTGATTCATTTTAGTGCCGGGGCCAATGCGCTTGGTGGGGTTATTCCAGCAGCCATTGGAGATCTTCCTAAGCTTCAAGTTGTTTCACTTTCTCATAACAATCTCTCTGGAACAGTGCCGGTTTCATTGTTCTGTAATGTTACTGTTTTTCCGCCTTCCATTCGGATTCTTCAGTTGGGGTTTAATGTATTCAAGAATGTTGCTGGTCCTGAGTCAGGGAAATGCTATAGTGTTTTACAGGTGTTGGATCTTTCCGGCAATGAGATTGATGGGGGTTTTCCTTCATGGTTAACACGTTTAACATCGTTAACAATGTGGTTCATTGCATGTTCTTCATCTCGAAGGAAATCAACTTTCCGGTGAAATTCCTGGTTTTTTAGGTGGCATGACTTGTTTGAAAGTGCTCTCTCTAGGGGATAATCTGTTTTCCGGTTCAATTCCAGGGAGTTTCCGCAATCTAACTCATCTTGAAACCTTGAATTTGGGACGTAATAACTTGAGTGGAAGCTTACCAGAGGATATAATGAGATTGAGCAATTTGAGTACGTTGGACTTGAGTGGAAACAAGTTTTCCGGTGAGATTCCGGGCAAGTATCGGAAACCTGAGTCAGGTTGCTGTTTTGAATCTAAGTGGTAACTGGTTTTCCGGGAAGATGCCTGCAAGTTTGGGCAATTTGTTCAAGCTAACTACTCTTGATTTAAGCAAGCAGAACCTCTCTGGTGAGTTGCCATTTGAGCTCTCAGGTTTACCTGTTCTGCAAGTCATTGCATTGCAGGAAAATATGTTATCTGGGGATGTACCTGAAGGTTTCAGTAGCTTGATGAGCTTGCAATATGTGAATCTTAGTTCCAATTCATTTTCTGGTCACTTACCAGAAACATTCGGATTTCTTCGTTCACTGATTGTTCTTTCATTGTCTAATAATCACATCACTGGGATGATCCCACCAGATCTTGGGAACTGCACTGAGCTTGAGGTTCTCGAGCTCGGATCAAATTCTTTGACCGGCCATATTCCTGCTGATCTCTCCCGTCTTTTGATGTTGAATGTGCTAGATTTGGGAGGTAACAACTTAACTGGAGGAATCCCAGTGGACATCTCCAAATGCTCATCAGTGACAACTTTGTTACTAGATGGTAACCAGCTCTCCGGAAGCATACCGGATTCCCTGTCCCGGCTATCAAATCTTACAATGCTGGATCTTTCTTCAAATAACTTGAGTGGAGAGATTCCTTCTAGTCTCGGCCTTATTTCTGGATTGGTCTACTTTAATGTCTCGATGAATGACTTAGCAGGGGAGATTCCAGTTACTCTGGAAGGCTCCAGATTCAACAATGCATCAGCATTTGCGGATAATCGAGGGCTATGTGGAAGGCCATTGCATCGGAAGTGTGAGGATGTAGCCGAAAAGAACAGGAGGAGACGGTTGATTCTTTTGATGATTGTGGTAGTGTGCACTGCTTGTTTCTTGTCACTATGTTGTTGCTTGTATGTCTTTAGCCTATTTAGATGGCGCAAGAAGCTCAAAGATGCTGCTGGGGACAAGAAACGTAGCCCTCCAAGGGATAGTTCTGGAGCGAGTTGGGGCCGTTGTAGCTCGGAAAATGGAGGCCCAAAGCTTGTTATGTTCAATGACAAGATCACTTTAACAGAAACAGTCGAAGCAACTAGGCAGTTTGCTGAAGAGAATGTGCTTAGCAGAACTCGATTCGGTTTAGTTTTCAAGGCTTGTTACAATGACGGAATGGTGCTTTCTATCCACCGTCTACCAGATGGATCACTTGCTGAAAACATGTTTAGGAAAGAAGCTGAATTTGTAGGCAAAGTGAAGCACCGGAACTTAACGGTTCTTCGAGGCTACTACGCAGACCACCGGACTTAAGGCTCCTGGTATATGATTACATGCCTAATGGCAACCTAGCTACACTCCTCCAAGAAACATCCCACCAAGATGGTCATGTCCTCAATTGGCCGATGCGCCACCTAATCGCGCTAGGCATTGCCCGTGGTTTAGCCTTTCTACATGCATCCAACATTGTTCATGGAGATGTGAAGCCCCAAAACGTCCTATTCGACGCTGATTTCGAAGCACATTTGTCGGATTTCAGCTTGGAACGTCTCACAATCACAATTCCATCAGAAGCTTCCACTTCAGCATCAGTTGGCACGGTGGGTTATATCTCTCCGGAAGCCTTTCTAACAGGGGAAACCACCAAAGAATCTGATGTCTACAGCTTCGGCATCGTCCTGCTTGAACTACTGACTGGAAAAAGACCAGTTATGTTCACACAAGATGAAGACATTGTGAAATGGGTGAAGAAACAGCTTCAAAGAGGCCAAATCACTGAACTTTTAGAACCAGGGCTTCTTGAGCTTGACCCTGAATCATCAGAATGGGAAGAGTTTCTCCTAGGAGTCAAAGTTGGGTTACTTTGCACAGCTCCAGATCCTCTGGATCGACCAACCATGCCCGATATCATGTTCATGCTCGAAGGTTGTCGTGTCAGTCCCGATATTCCTTCAACTCAATCTTCATAGGCATAAACAACACCATATCCGAAGCCTTTTTTTTCAACTTTTCCTGTCTCATGAAAAAAAAACCAGTGTTTTTGTTTCAGAAAGAAAATGTTTAAACAGTACGGTGATTTTTTTTTGTTGAGTTAATTCTTGTTGTTGCATTACATTTCGAGTTTGTTACTCTTTGTTCTGTTTACAACTTTTGGTGTCTCTTGAGAGACTGGAAATCCATAAAACTAACAGCGACAAAAGCTCAGTTCAAAGATGTCGGAAAGCAGACAAAAACCGTTAAAATCAACTGTACAATATTAAAACAATTGTTTAATTATTGTTACTCTTTCCGTTCCCACTTAAGATATTTTTTTTGTATTTTGAAATTATCTCACTTAATATGTTAATTGAAAAAATCAACAATTTTTACATGATGTATTTTTTTTTTTCGTTTTTTAGTTTTCTAAAAAACGAAATTCAACTTTTTAAGAATAAAATTATCATTTCAATTATTTTACATTAAATCTTTTACACAAATATATTTTTTAAATTACGTAAAAGTTAACAATAAATATATTAAGTTAGATGGAAAAAATATATTGTCTGAGGGCACAGACAATATCAAATTGAGTATAATATTATTGCCCTATTGGGGCCTGGGTGAGCTTTGCTTGGTTTGGAAATCTCATTTTTCTATTTCCAATATGGTCACAGCTAACCTTTAACATTTAAAAGAATCTGCAAAGTAGATCTTGGGAGAGAATCTATATTACAATATATAAAGTGGATAAACCGTAAAGCCCGAACCGAATAATTTTTTCATTAACTTTTTAATGTTTGCTGGGCATTTAATTCATATGTTCTCATGTATCATTTCATCTTCTTTCTGGTAAAAATAAATAAAATATATTCCAAGTGCGTTAATGCAACGATTGATTAGACGTATATAAACATGACAATGCGAGTTGATGAAAATAGGGTGGGTGTTTGATCGAAGTCAAATTAAAAATATTTTGAGTTAGTTGAGTTGAAGAGTTTTATTTTATAGTTAAAATTTTATTTGAAATTTTTGAGTCTAGTTAATGAAATTCAAGTCGAATTATTCGAATTTCTGTTAAAATTTAATTGTTAACATTTATAATGTTATGATATTAATTAGTTCAAATTAAAATCATATATATATATATATATATAGGATTCACTTACACTATGTAAAACTCAACTAGTTTTATACTAATTCATGACCATTAGATGGGTAAAATAGATGAATGAGATTAACTCATTTTTTTCGAGTGATAATCTTCTCATATCATACTTCTAATCTCATCCATCCATTTCACTCATCCAATGGTGATGGATTAGTGTAAAACTAATTGAGTTTTACATAGTGTAACTAGATCACATCCTATATATATATATATATATGGATTATCCATCTTTTTTTTCAAGGGATAATCTTCGAATTTTCAATTATTAGTCTTATTTATTCATTTACCTTTATCCAATGATCCAAAAAAATGTAAAACTTTTAAGTTTTAAGGATCCTATCTCATGTTGAATTGAAAATTGATCCAATAGTTACTAAAAATTTCTGGATTATGAGTTTGGCCCTTTGGATGAGATTCGTGTCCAATCCCCTGTTGCTCACTTGGGAGACGATCCAAATGCTGTCCCTGTTGATCATGAGTTCTTAGTTGATCCATCTTCATCAATTGCTTGTCGAGGTTTGTTGGTCGAGAATAATTCAACATCTATTACGAAGAATACCGTGGAGCCAAATCTGAACTGGTAAGAATGTGAAGATGATTGAGTTGAGAGAACGGTCGTAGATATCGGAAAACGGAGACTATTCACGACTACGAAGATGAAGCAACAACGAAAAATCGGATAAACCTCGAAGACAAGAAACAAAAAAAAAAAAATCATGAAAAAAATAATATAAAATATCATACTGAATTTATTAACCAGATAATGGTTTTATAGAACGAATTAAGGCAGCGTTGGAGTTGTAAACCCTACACCTTTCTCCCTTTCTTTTTGCTTCGAAATAAGAAATTATAAACCTTAGGAATATACCTTCAAAAAAAAAACTCTTGTTTTATACCCGAAATATTACATAATTTTATAAAAATAAAAACTATAAAAAATCTCTATTGGTTGTTTTCTTTCTCTGAAACCTTTTTATCCATATTTATATGTACTTCTGATTTTGTTAAAAATGCTTCTGATATTCTGTTTCTTTGTTGGCATGTGATGCCGTGACTGCATGTAGTGATTAAAAAATTCTAAAGTATCTTATTTTTTTTGAAAATATGATTTTGGTGGATTTTCTTATAAATTGTAGTTTTGAAATAAAATTAGAATCGCCACCGGTCACTTAGATTAGGTAGACCGGACATCAAAAAAAATAACCAGAGAATCTTTTTTTTGGGTTCGGGAGTCAATTACATGTGAAAAAGGTTTCACACTCTCATGACGCCCAGACTTGGTACCAAATCAATGACCGTTTTATTAATATCGAATTTTACGAGTTAAAGTGACATTTAAATCAAAATTTGGTTATACATGCTAGTTCATTTTAAAGGGCTCCATGTTTGAGGAATAAACGAAAACTACCACAAATATGCATGATACTAGCCAAATTTACCCTAAAAAAAGAGCACCGGATTAACAGTTTATATCCGGATGCAACATAATATAGCAAATATGCATAAACAATTTAAAAATGCATGGACAAAATATGATAGACATATATATACTAAAACAAAGTATAATATATATAATAAGCATATAAACTATAATAAGTATGTAATATTAGTAAATTATATAAAACATAATTGATATGTATAGATATAAATATAATGAGAGTATATATAAAAACATAACACTACGTAAATATAATGAGTATAAAAGTATAAAATATCAATATAAAGTATATATAAAAATGTTAACCACGTATGCTAAAATAACACCAAGATAAAATATATGATAACCACGTATACTAATAAATATATAATATGAAAATATATGATAACCACGTATGCTAAAATAACACCAAGATAAAAGTATCTACAATCAACTATATTTAAATTTAACCATAAAAAATGGGTTACTAAATAAATAAGATAAAGAAAGAGTGTACCCAACCCAATAACATTGGGCTAATAGCTGAAAAAGGCCCCAAATGTGGGATTGTCATTGGACTGGGTTGAAACCAGGTCTAGGTTCGAGTTACAGGCCGCATAGGCTACCACAAACATGTCTGGCTTGTTCTACTGGACCGGGTTGCTTCTCGGTTCATTGAGCTGCTCGAGTTCAGGCCATAAAGGGGTTACTATTTTTTACTCATTTTTATCATCTTTGAAAGCCACTAGAGACCTTCTTTGAAGTGTAAACCATAACCACCATTTCACACGTTGTCGTCACCATTATCGCTCGTTGTTGTTCCGGTGGTCTCTCTGACGGACCAAAGTTGTCACGGCAAAAGCCCTCAACCTCCTCTTTCTCTCTATGGTTCAGTTTCTCCCGAAAATAGTCTCAAAATATTTGAAAATGGCCTAGAGACTTTTTCCTTCATCACTGTCGGTCTCCATGTTTCCTCTTTGGATCGTCATGGTTTTGAGATATGTGGCTCTCCCCGTTGAGTGGAACATCCCCACCATTGGGATCATCGAGATGAGGCTTTAGTCGCTGGAAAATGCCAAAAATCGGGAATGGGTAAGCCCTTAAATGTGTCGACTTCTTCGCCGCCGATCTACACGTTCCACCGTTAGATCGAGCTGAAATCAAACTATGTCGCTCGCCACAACGTAAGCTCTCCTTCCACCGTTGAGACTCGCCGTTGGAGCCTCCGGCCTCCAAAGATTGTCTTGACCGAAAATGGGTAATCCTTTTTTGCTTCGTTTTTAATTTTTCCTCTTTTAATTCTAATTTCCATTTTTTTCTTTTCGGTTGTTGTTGGGATATTTGTTTTGATATAATAATTGACAAATTATTTTGGACTAAATTGAAAATAATTCAAAAATGTTTCTAAGTCCAAACAACTTGAAAATAGTTTGAGAAAGTTTCAAAAGGTTTTGAAGTGTTTTTGAAATATTTTAAAGTAGCCATACCTAAGTTCTCAGCTCAACTGTATCGATACGATATACCTGTTTAGGTACGCCTTAGGGTTTCAGCTACAGTCTATTTGAAACTGCCAAAACCCGTAATGATACAGGGCTTGCCCATATCGATACGGAGAAGGGTCATTTTGATACGCCTATTAGCGTTTCGATAGGCCTATGTGGCAAAAACCCCAACGGCCAAAACCCCCAACGACTATTTTTCCAATGGTCTTTTAAATTACAGACCATACCGATACGCTCCTACGCGTATTGATACGCACAAGCTGGAAAGAGCATAACAACTAGTTTCTGAAAAACACATACTGATACAACTACCCGCTTATCAATAAGGATAGCTCTAGAACTACATTTATTACAGGAAATAAAGGCCCCAACGGCTCCAATTCAATCCCAACGGTTTTCAACGAATATAAACTCAATTGGGAGCATAAAAGACCTTAAGAAGCATCTGAAGCAACTAATGATCCTCAAGTCAACAATATTATGATCAAATCATGTCTTAGGGCTTAAACTCTTATTCTTTGTATAAACAACACTTGTGAGCTTAAATTGTTATATTTGCTCAAGTGTTTAGGATTGGGTGAGTGCTTATTTAGTGCAAACATTAACCTTTAGAGATGGATTTCTTGTTTGCTTTGAATTTCTCTTTGTAAAAGAGGGTTTACACAAGCTTTGGGTTAGAAAGCTTTGAGTGTGTAAAGGTTGTCTCCTTAGCCTGGAAAATGGGAAGAAATTCAAGAGTGAATTTGTTGAAATCCTTAGTAGGAAACTAAGGTAGTGGATGTAGGCTTTGGTTAGAAAGTCGAACCACACTAAATCCTTGTCCATATTTTTCTATATTTTGCTTCCACTCCAAACACCCAAAATACATCTTCTCCACCACTTGGCAAGTTAATCGGTTGAGGGAATCGAGTCCAACAGTTGTTGATGACTGTATTTGTTGGGTTGAAAATGGCGGTGAAAGCTTTGGTTTTTTGGATGTTGAGATGATCGAGAGGGAGCTTGGTGGTGAATGGTTGTGTAGTGGTTTTGTTGTTGTGTTTTGGTAGTGGATGGTTAAGGTTAGAAAAATATAGGGGTTAAAGGTGATAAGGGTTGTGTATATTTGTGTGTAGTGGTGAGGGTAAGTGTAGTTGTTGGCAGTGGGGTTATGGTAGGGGCATAGGTGGTGCAGGTAGAGGCATGCGTGAGCAGACATAGGGATGGGCATGGTGGTTGCGCGGAGATCTAATGTATTCAATGCATAAATCTTTCCCTTTTTTTCTTTTTTTATATTTTGTATTTTGTAATAATAATAACAACAAATAAATAATAATTGTAACATCATAAAAATCGGTATAGTCGTATTCAGGTTTGGACGATCGAAAACCTTACACCGGAACGATCCAAATATTGTGTTGACGTTGATCGCAAGGTCAATTGTATCAATATTGGACTCTAATTGAGTCCAATTATTGTTTAAGGACCTTATTGAAAGTATTGAAAACCTGTTTAGTGGCTAAATTATAGAAATTGAAAGTTTGGGACAAGTATAATAATTAAGAGTTGAGGGACTAACCTTGCGATTAACCCCTCCTCAATTATAATCACCACATATGTGGGATTATCTGGAGGGATTTCTTCACTTGAAGGAAAGCTCCTAGTTAAAATAGGAGTAAGGAAATGAAAAAGGACTAGAAACTTACCAGAGAAAGAATTATTCACACACATTAATCTCATCTTCATCTTCTTCCAAGCAAGCACCTCCATTGTTGGAGGTTGAAAAGCTTGAGTTTTTTTCGTTTATAGATAACGAAACGTTGCTATCGATCGGGTAAGTTATAATCCTCAAACTATTGATGAAATCCATGCTTATATCACGCTTAATCTTAAGCTAATATTTTGGTCATCCATGGAATTTGTTAGCCAATAGCTATTTTAATTTTTGATATTGATTTTGATATCGTTATATTAATTTTGATATCGTATTATCAATTCTAACCGTTTCCTATTGTTTAACCTAGCTCAAGAATTGAATAAAGAGCATCCACCATCTCTATCAAGGGCTAGGGACAAGGGAATTGCTATCCGAGAGCCTTGAAAGCTTCAAATTATCAAGGTGAGTGTAGTCAGAGTCTCGGGATTGTGCTAGGTGCCTTTCCCAATTTTGTTATTATTGAAACTGTCATCGCTAACCTCATCGTTAATGATTATTTCATCGAACCACTTAGAGGGTATCGTGGTATGTAGTGGTAAGTTATCTCATCAAGTATTGAGCATTGTCATTGTTATCGTTATTGTTAATAAATATCGGACATAGATATTGTCATTTTCATTGAGTATCGTTATTGCCATTACCATTATCATCATCACTGAATCATGAAAATATAAGATATTGATTATAGAGCATTGACATTGCCATTGTTACTGATTATTGATGTCGACATTTTTATTGTTATCGAAACATTGCAAATGAACCACTGGCTATAGATATTGTCATTGAGGTCCTTGAAACATTGCTAATGTCATTGATATTGTTATTGCTCATTGTTAAAGTCATTGAATACCTTGAAATATTGTCATTGCTATTGAACACCAACCATTGATATTTCCATCGAAACTTGGATTCGAATGACATTGGATACAATTGGCATGCCATAGAATTCATGAGCTCAGTGTACGAGTAGACTACGGTCCTAGGGCTACGGCCCATATTGATTTGGCGAGGCGAATGGATGTTTGTGATATTGGTCATATTGGCGAGGCAAAGGGACTAGACCATTTCATTGATTTGGTGAGGCGTAAGAATTCGTGTATCCACTATCTGGAATTGATCCAAGGTTATTGCTAAAACATGATATTATTGCTATTGAACATAGTCATTTCATTGTCATTATTGATCCATGGTATAGTCATTGATATTGTAAGAACGATTGTGATATTTGTCATATTGGCGAGGAGGAGGGACTAGACCATTTCATTGATTTGGCGAGGCGTAGGAATTCACGTATCCACTATCCAGAATCGATCCAAGGGTTATTGCTAAAACATGATATTATTGCTATTGAACATAGTCATTGCATTGTCATTATTGATTCATAGTATAGTCATTGATATTGTAAGGATGAGAATGCACAACACTGACTGACATGGTTAATGGCTACCTCACTAGGCAAATTATGCCTAATGCATTTCATCTCATGCATTTCAGGTTGATCGAGTTGTTGGATCAAGATTAGAGAAGTTAGAAGATTCACAAGTCACAAGCAAGCTAGAGTAAAGTACTTTGTCCTTACAAATTCTAGAACGGTGGTAAAGAAGCTAAAATAGTCACTCATAGCACTTTGGATGTGTATGTATTGCCTATGCTTTGTATAAGACTAAATGGTCCTAAAATGACTTTTAAGTGATGCTAAAAGTGACTAAAAATGCATAGTTAACTCTTAAAGGTGAAAACCGTGTAAACAGATTCGAATAACCCTAAAATTTGGCATGCAATTAGATTATAGTATTGAAATATTGTTGGTAAAGTTTCATTGCATTTGGACATTGATTGCTAGGACAAATGGACTAAAAACCAGATAAAAATTGACTTTACAGTGCAGAGCGTATCGATATAGGTCAAGTTGTACCAATACAGCCTTACATATTTGGTCTGGGTTAACCATAACGTACCGATATCGATTTGAAGTGTATCAATACAGATTTTGGCTGTAATGTTTGAGCATTTAATTGCATCGATACGGTCTTAGGGTGTTTCGAAATAGGTCAACTATAGTCAACATGTACCGATACAACCCCAACTGTATCGAAACAAGCATTAGTCAATGAAAGTTCAAAGTGAATTTATGTATTTTCGTATCGATACGGCATGATGGTGTATCGATACAGCATGGTTGTTATTATAGTTGTAAGACCATAATTAGCAAGTCAAAAGCCCACTATTATTACATTGAATTTCATTATGGTATTGTTAATTACAAAAAAAACCTCTAAATTACCAGATTTATAGTTTAGCCCCCAAAACATGCAGAAGTTATAAGTTAGTCCTAATTGATTAATCATTGTTCCTTCTGGGGTAAATTGATCTAATATGTATATTCGGTAATGTTTGGAAAGTATAACATTGATTAAGTGTTAACCCTTATATTAAAATTCATCACATCGATCATCGTGGAACAAGAAGGGCTTAAGTATCAAGGCCCTAAGTAATGCTTACGCTCAACCCGGTTCTCGACCGTAGTCGGGAAGGAGGTATTACACATAGACAAACAAGTAGGTGCAAGTTACGATGAGCAAGCAAGTTGCGAACATACGCAAGTGAACGATGTTTAGTGATCATGTGCCAACACACGTGATCTCTACTGATAAAAATGCAAACCTAGAACGTCAAGTCATAGACGGTCCAATCACGATGCCATGATAACTTTGTTGTGACACCTATCCGGGTAGTATAAAAGAGGAAATGTGGCCTAGAAAGTATAAGATCTTCTACTAAGAGACCACCAACACCATACTTCCAAGATGACACCTAAGTTCAGACTCACAACCACCACCAGAACCATCACAAGAACCACCATTGGACTCACAGTCCGTAATTAGTTCGGCGAGCATGGATCAAACATGCGACCTTCAAATCCCTTTCAGAACCTTTATAATTCTTCATTTTACCTAGATTTTTCCAATCTCTAAAAATGGGTGAAGACCAACCGGAAGATATAAATGAGAGGAGTGTGAAGGATCATAGTTTGCTAGACTTTACGGCGACCGCCCCCATGCAACAATCACAATAGATTCAACAACGCTTCTAAAAACAACTTCAAGGACAACATTCTCCATGGACTATGGCCAAAGGATGAGGTACACAACAGGCTAAGAGGCATCGTCAGAGGAGGAAAACAACTGATGGTTTTTGGACATGCAAGATAAATTAAAGGTTATCAAAAAATTTGTGATGATTTCAAAAATACAATTGGCACAAAAACAAGAGTTTACTAATGAACAAATGGAAAAGTTTGAAATGGCATCTCAAGAAAGTAGGAGGCTGGAATGAAACATGATGGGTAAAAAGGAACGGTTCGACTAGGAAACAACAAAGACAGTGCAAGCTAAAGAAAGTAAGGATAGCCTAGAATACTTATGCCTTCAAATAGAAGACTTTGAGGGACATGAGTCGTCTTATCCCATAGGAGTGGAAGAGAATGATGCACAGTAGGAAAGTGATCCATGATCTTATTGTGAAAAAACAAGACCGAGGAACCGCCTGGAATATTGTGGAGGATGGTGGTACAAATAACATGGAAGAAAATTCTCGAAACCAAGAGCCCCAAAATGTTCGCACAAATGATTCTGAAGGCAAACGTTACCACCCTAAATAGACCACGAGGAAAAGACGTCGCCAAAAATCTCTAATCATTTTTTGAACATATCTTCAGCTAAAAGACGATTTTGAGCTAAGTCAGGTGTAGTGGAATATTAAAATCATTGCTACCTATGAGACCCAATGTGCGTAGTGAGCACTCTGATAAAAGATGTAAATTTCATGAGCAGCAAGGACATAGTACCGGTGAATGTACTCATTTAAGGTACACCATTGAGTTAGCTGTTAGAAGAGGTAAATTGCTAAGATTTTTTCCCGTTTGCATAACACAACAAGGAAAGAGTGAGAACAACCATGGGGCAACAGGATCAAACAATGATTGTAGTCACACGTGATCCACGAGAATCATCAATGTGTCTGAGCGACATCGGCTGATGACAGGTCATAACTATATCTCACTTTTTTACGTGTTTATTTTATGAATTAATGAGAGGTGTTTATTTTATGTTACAAATTAATGGGTACTGATAGCATAATTGGGCCAATTATGCAAGTTTTACCACTTTCAGCCAATACCAAAGCATCATTTAGGGCCTTTAAGACTCATACATGCCATATGCAATATATACACAACAAAAATACTAAAAATGTCTAGTTCAACTACTTTGCCACCATTCTCAGAGTTCTTAGGGGTAATATACATTACTTTAGGCTTGTAATGACATGCCAAAAACTCCAAACATCCCCGGATCTCGCAACGGTGACTTTCAACCTAAAATGCATGAGATGAAATGCATTAGGCATACTTTACCTAGTGAGGTAGTCATAAAAAACAATAAGTTCGATGGTGTGCAATTCAAATCATGCTATGACTATGTCAATACTATAACAATATCAAAGCTATATTGATATCAATGTTATAACAGTATCAATGCTATGACAATAACTATGCCATGTCTATATCAATGCTATGGCAATATTAATACTATGACAATAACTATGCTATATCTATATCAACCCTATGGCAATATAAATGCTATGAAAATAACTATGCTATGTCTATATCAATGCTATGTCAATAACCACGCTATGTCTATATCAATGCTATGGTAAGATTCAATGCTATGACAATATTCAGTAACGTGCTTGACCTATATCAATAGCATTTCCTTGGACCAAAACATGATAGTGGATACAACAATTCCTATGCCTCGCCAAGTCAATGAATGGTCTAGTCTCTCCGCCTCACCAATTGACCAATATCACAACATCCCTCTGCCTCGCCACAATAAAGGTCATAGCCCAAGGACCGTAGTCCACCCGTACCAATGAGATCATGAATTCTACGACTTGCCAATTGTATTCAATGTCTTTTCGAATCCAATGTTCAATTACGATATCAATGTCAATTTTACAATAGCCATGTCGGTGATTAATATTTCAATAGTAATGCCTATGGTCTATGTTCTAATATCAATATCAATGATCAATGTTTCAATGATAATAACAATAACATTATAAGTATTCGATAGCAATGGTAATAGCAATATCAATGACTATACAATGCCTACATCAATTTCCAATGTCTATTGACAATAACACTATCAATATCCAAAGGTCAATGTTCTATAATTCAATGCTTTGATGATGAAAATGGCATTGACAATGTTTCTATAAACATTATTTCAATGTAATAGCTTAACCAAAACATATCAATGATGTCTCCAAAGGGGTTCGATGCAATATCCTTTAAGAAAAAGATTAGCTATGTAAAATTCAATCCAACTACACTAATCTTAATTTCCAAAGCTCCAATGGCTCTCGGATGGCAATTCCCTTGTTTCTACCCTTTGATGGAGATGATGGCTTTTCCTTCTCCAACTCTTGAGCTAGATAAAGCAAGAGGATGCATTAAAATTGATACAACAATATCGAAATCAATATCTAAATTCAAATGGATATTGAATTTTGCATAGATATTCAATAACTTTAGCTTGGAATTAAGCATCCACAATCCATGAGAATTGACAATTGGAAAAGGTTTTTGCTTACCCAACCAATGGCTATTCAATAGCATCAATGGATCAAAGGAAGCTTAAATTTCGAATGCTTAACAAGAGAGGAGCTTGCTTAAGCTCAAGGAAGAAGACATCAACGGAGGTGTGTGCTTGTTCATAAGCAATATGATGAGTGCTTAAAGGGAGGTCTTGGTGAAAGCCTTTTCCTTTTTTCCAACCCTCAGAACTTTCTTTCACGGTGAAACCTTGGGAAAGGCTTTAACACCAACTTTGTAATGTATGTCCCTTTGCTTTAAATCTATAGGTTGCAATTTCCTGAAAAGAACATTGTGCTCAGCCTTAACATGCTGGAACATAAGGCACTTGGACACAAAATCAATTATGTCTTTTTTCATGTCTGACCACTAGTAGAGTTCCCGAAGGTCATTGTACATCTTCACAGAACCTATGTAATTGGAAAAAGAACTTGAATGAGTTTCCCTGAGAACATTGGTGCGAAGAGATTCATTATTGGGCACGCAGACCCAATCACAAAAACATATGATTACTTCAAAATTTATTCTAAAATAAGGATTATACATATGAGTCCTTAAAATAATTCTAAAATAAGGATTATCTTGTAATTGTAACATCTTAAAAACCGGTCTAGTCAGAATTGGGTTTCGAGGATCGAAAACCCTACATTAGAAAGGTCCAAATATTGTATTGAGTTTGATCGCAAGGTCAATTGTATCGATATTGGACTCCAATTGAGAAAAATATTGATTATGGACCTTATTGAATGTGTTGAAAATCTTTTAATAACTAAATTGTAGAAATCAAAAGTATGAGGGTACAAGTTTAGGGATTTATGAGTTGAGGGACTAACCTTGAGATTAGCTCCTCCTAAATTATAATCACCACATATGTGGGTGATCAGGAAGTAACACCTTTAATAGAAGGAAAGCTTGTTAATAAAATAATAAAAAGATAGGTAAAAGGTTAATAGACTTACTTGATTATAATAGAAAGCAAGCACCTCTCCTTTGTCATCTACCTCCAAGCACACACCTCCATTTTCGAGGCTAGAAAAGCTTGAGATTTCTTTGATTTAATGATATCGAACCATTGCTTTAAATTGGGTAAGCTAGAATCCTCAATCTATTGCTCAAATCCATGGTTATATTAAGCCTAATCTTAAGCTAGGGTTTTGGCTTTCTATGGAGATTCATAGCTAATGGCTATAATCAAGTTTGGACATTGATTTTGATATCGTTATATTGATTTTGAATTGTCATCGCTAACCTCATCATTAAGGATTATTGAATCAAACCACTTAGAGGGTATCGTGGTAAGTAGTGGTAAGTTATCGCATCGAGTATTAAGCATTGTCATTGTTATCATTATTGTTAATAAACATTGGACATATATATTGTCATTGTCATTGTCATTGAGTATCATTATTGCCATTATCATCATCACTGAATCATGAAAATATAAGATATTGATTATAGAGCATTGACATTGCCATTGTTATTGATTATTGATGTCGATATTGTTATTGTTATCGAAACATTGCAAATGAATCACCAGCTATGGATATCATTATTAAGGTCATTGAAACATTGCTAATGTCATTAATATTGTTATTGCTCATTGTTAACGTCATTGAATGCCTTGAATATTGTTAATGCTATTGAACACCGACCATTGATATTGCCATCGGACCTTGGATTCAAAGGACATTGGATACAATTGGCATGCCATAGAATTCATGAGCTCAATGTACAGGTGGACTACGGTCCTAGGGCTACGACCCATATTGATTTGGCGAGATGGAGGGATGTTTGTGATATTGGTCATATTGGTGAGATAGAGAGATTAGACCATTTCATTGATTTGGCAAGGCGTAGGAATTCACGTATCCATTATCCAGAATCGATCCCAGGGTTATTGCTAAAACATGATATTATTGCTATTGAACATAGTCATTGCATTGTAGTTATTGATCCATGGTATAGTCATTGATATTGTAAGGATAAGAATGCACAACACTAACTTGGACATGGTTATTGACTACCTCACTAGGCAAATTATGCCTAATGCATTTCAGGTTGATCGAGTTTTTGGATCGAGATCGGAGAAGTCGGAAGATTAACAAGTCACAAGCAAGCTAGAGTAAAGTACTTTGTCGTTATAAACTCTTAGAATGGTGACAAAGAAGCTAAAATAGTCACTCATAGAACTTTGAATGTGTATGTATTGCCTATGCTTTGTATAAGGCTAAATGGTCCTAAAATGACTTTTAAGTGATGCTAAAAGTGACTAAAAATGCATAGTTGACTCCTAAAGGTGAAAACATGATTAATGGATTCGAATAACATTGAAATTTTGCATGCAAGTAGATTATAGTATTGAAATATTGTTGGTAAAGTTTCATTGCATTTGGACATTGATTGCTAGGACAAATGGACTAAAAACCAGATAAAAATTGACATTACAGTACAAAGCGTATTGATACAGGTCAAGCTATACCAATACAACCTTGCATATTTGGTCTGGATTAATTGTAACATACCGATACAGGCCTGAAGTGTATTGATATAGATTTTGGCAGTAAGGTTTGAGCATTTAATTGCATCAGTACGATCTTAGGGTGTTTCAAAACAGGTCAACTCTAGTAAACCCATACCGATACAACCTCAGCTGTATCGTAACGGGTATTAGTCAACGAAAGTTAGAAGTGAATCTATGTATTTTCATATTGATACGGCATGATGGTGTATCGATACAGAATGACCGTTATTATAGTTGTAAGACCATAATTAGCAAGTCAAAGTTGGTCAACCCGTATCGATACAATCCCAGCTGTATCAAAACGGGACTTGACAGATTCAAATGGGTTCTAAACCATGTAATCCCATATCGATACGGCCCCAAAGTGTATCGATACAGTGGTAGTTAGTTCTATTAAAAGACTTAGACTGTAGTTTTACATTGTTTACAGAATGGTCACTAAATGTTGTATAGTCTAATTGGATAGGTAAATGTTATCAGAATAACACAAAAAATTACAAGCTTACTGTTATTAAATTGAATTTTATTTTGGTATTGTTATTTACAAAAAAGAACCTCTAAATTACCATATTTATAGTTTAGTCCCTAAAACTTGTATAAGTTATAAATTAGTCCTAATTGATTAATCATTGTTCCTTATGGGATAAATTAAGCTAATATGTATATTCGGTATTGTTTGGAAAGTATAACATTGTTTAAGTGTTAACCATTATTGTCACACCCCAAAAACCGGTCTAGTCGAGGTTAGGTCCCGGAGATCAAATATTGTGTATCGGTTACGTAATTAGCTCAATCTTGTACCAAATTTGAAGCAATGAAGGTTATTCAGGCTAACTGTATTAGTTTATTATTATTATTAAAAAAATAAATGTCATAAGTGGGGAGGCCCACGACTAATTCTTTCAATTGAAGGAATTGGCCATGAGCTCCCCACGTAAGGTAAGGCATGGCACAACAATGGCCCAAGGTGGCATGTTGCCACCACGTGGCCCAAGCCAAGGGCATTATGCCCCAAATGTGTGCCACGGCTCCAACAAACGTAGAGCGTGGAAAATGCAATTGAAGGCCGGTAATTTGGATATAAAATGGGGAGATGATGCGCAAGGAAGATAGGAAAGTAAGGAAGAAACAAATAAATCGGTTCAGTGATAGGTTGGTAAGCTCGAGTTTTTTGGTTTGATAATTCAAACCCTCGCTATTGTTTAGGGGTTGATAAAAAACAACCGCCATCTCTTCCGAAAGCCAAGGATAAAGGCGTTGTTATCTGAGAACCTTAAAAGTATCGGGTTGTCAAGGTGAGTGTAGTTGTGTCAAGGGATAGGCTCGGTGTCGTCCCGTTGCATTATTTTGTGATTATGTTTGTATTTGTTTAAGGGCTCACGTAGAGCAACTATGTCGAATTCGATTGGCAAATACGGTAAGTGCCTTGCATTGCTTTGATATGTGCAAATATGACTATGATATGCTACACGTATGTGATATATGAAAATAATATGAAATGTTACATTATATGGAGCTAAGGCTCATTTTGATATTTGATATGATATGACTTGAAAAATTTATGGACTATGTGAATTTGTGTAATTATGGACATTGGATACAATTGGCATGCCATATGATTATTGAGCTCGGTTAAGTAAGTAATGACTACAGTCCAAAGCTATGGGCTATATGTGGGGGAAATAAGGTCGGCGTCGTCTTGTTGCATTATTTTGTGATTATGTTTTTATTTGTTTAAGGGCTCACGTAGAGCAACTATGTCGAATTCGATTGGCAAATACGGTAAGTGCCTTGCATTGCTTTGATATGTGCAAATATGACTATGATATGCTACACGTATGTGATATATGAAAATAATATGAAATGTTACATGATATGGAGCTAAGGCTCATTTTGATATTTGATATGATATGACTTGAAAAATTTACGAACTATGTGAATTTGTGTAATTATGGACATTGGATACAATTGGCATGTCGTAGGATTATTGAGTTCGGTTAAGTAAGGGAGGACTATGGTCCAGGGCTATGGCCTATATGTAGGGGAAATAAGGTCGGCTGTGTAAGGGATATATCTCCAGAGCTACGGCTCAATGACTACGGCCCACTCTCCGTTATATATGTTGGTGTACAAGGGAATCCGTGTATCCAATGGTACCTAATATGATATGTGCCTATGAATTATGCTACGACATTATGATTTATGAATTATGCTACGACATTATGATTTACGAATTATGCTACGACATTATGATTTATAAATTATTCTACGACATTATGATTATGATATGAATATGTGAAAAGTAATATGTGAATATGAAAGCATGAAAATAAGTGAAATAAGCATGAATTGTGTATAGTGGAATATGACTACTTGTATATTTGATTTTCATGCATTTCATAATATCGATTATCCATTGTAATTGTTATAACTACCTCACTAGGCTATGTAAGACTAACATGTGTGTCACATGCATTTTTAGGACCCTGAACAATTCCGAACCTTGATCGTGTTGTTGCGATTGCAAGTCACGTCCCTGCCATATTTGTATGTTATCTTTTGCTATAAACTCCTAAATGAAGTGGCATATGGACCAACTTGTTTTGTATAAGCCTTTCTAGAATTATATGATGACTTGGTGATATGGTTTGTTGTATGCTTAGATTTGGATAGGTTAAAATGGTTAAAAGGTGCCTAAAATGAGCCTAAGGTGAAAACTTGGTAAATGGATTCTGAATGCCCTAAAATTTGACGTACCAACAGGAACATGGTTTATAAGTGCACCGGTGAAATTTGGTAAATTTAGTTAAGTCAGAAAACTGATTTTCGTAAAAAGTCTCAAGTTGGTTTAATTGATGTAGTAATTCGATAGGTTCTAATAATGAAACCTTTAGATCAATAATTGGAGAGTTTAATTTCAGTTGGTAATACAAAATCAGATAACTGGTAAAAATTTACAATTTAGTCCCTAAGGTTAAGAAAAGTTTAAAATTGACCCAACTCCGAATAAGTTTAGTAAGAAACAAAGTGGATAAGTCTTAAGAATAATCAATATGATACTTAGATTAGGTTTTGAACTCTAAAACTTTTTTCGAACCTTCAATTAGTCTTCTAATAACACTATCCAACCCGGATCCCTACCAGACCAAGAATGGGGTGTTACAATTATATAAAATTCATCGCACCGATCACCGTACAATCACGAATCCCTCTTATATGAAACTAGTTCACTCTTCTTCCGTCTGAAACCTTGGAGCTGCAAGTTCTTCCTATATATAACCATTAGCTTGTCCTTGGTGAATTCTTCAAGCTGTAAGTTCTTCATATATAGAACTTCTTCATCTTCCAGTCTTGGAGCTACATGCTCTTCCTATATAGAACCTTTCGCTTTCTTTGGGTAGATCCTTCTAGCTACAAGTTCTTCCTATATAGAATTGCTCGCCTTGAAATCTTGAAGCTACGAGTTTTTCCTATATAAAACACCTCGCTTTGAAATCCTGGAGCTACGAGTTCTTTCTATATAGAACTTTTCGCCTTGAAATCCTGAAGCTAGGAGTTCTTCCTATATAGAACTTTTCGCTTTGAAGTCTTGGAGTTACGGGTTCTTCCTATATAGAACCTTTCGCTATGAAATCTTGGAGCTACGAGTTCTTCCTATATAGAACTTTTCGCTTTGAAATCCTGAAGCTAGGAGTTCTTCATATATAAAACTTTTCGCTTTGAAGTTTTAGAGCTACAGGTTCTTCATATATAGAATTTTTCGCCTTCAAATGGCACCCCGTTTTCTTATGGCGTGAGTATTGGAAAATTTCCACTATTTCTTTACTTGATGCCTTGGAATCACGAGTTTTTCTAGAACTTTTTGCTTTTCCTTGGCAAATTCTTCGATGCCCCGATTTTTGTCATGTTTGCATGAAAAGAAGTCTTAACAGCATGCCCGAAGGTCTTATTGATGGCCCGAAGGACTTAAGAAAAGTAGTATTTCGCTTAGAGAACACCGAAATACCTTAAGAGGATGTCCCGATTTCTGCTCGTCTTGGCACTAATATAAGGCTTAACATCATGCTCAGAGGTCTTATTGATGGTCCGAAGGACTTAAAAGTGGTATCTCGCTTATAGACTACTAGATGAAAATCTTTAATGCGATCTACCACTTCAACATGAAGTTGCAGATCAAAGTCTTTGTTAGTCTTTGAATACCTGTTAAAATAAGCAAAATACTTTTAAGTTAGCATGCTTTTAACTTAGGGATGTCTAACTACATATGATGCATGGAATTTTCAAAATTGTTGAAACAAGTTTTGTTGGAGTATGCCCAAAGACCAATCATGAGATAGTTGTAAAAGACATACTTATTTTATCTTGTTAATTAAAATAAAGCCATTATTATTATTTCAGTCTTATCTGTGTATCTATAAATAAACTAAATTATAATAAAGTCCTTAGAATAATATAGTTATTCTTGAATGTTCTTAGTCAAGAATTATTGTGGGCTTGGACAACAATAATGTATTAAGACTAATATGTAGTTGATTGATGACAATGTGTTGTTATTGACATGAAGATGTCAAAATCAATACATAAGTATGTGTTAGGGAACAACATACTGGACTGACACTATGAGCATGTTTCTTGGATTATTATGCGACAGTCACAACATTGCTTATGGTGATAACTACATGTATGATCCTCAGACTTGAGATCATCATTATTTCAACATCGTAAGTGACATATTTTGATACGGTCAAACGTGTGTCATAACTGACTACACTATAAAGACTGATATTGGATATGTCATAATCCATGTAGCAAAATATGGTTGATCAAGATAGGATTTGTCCCTCCTACATAATATGAGTAATATCATAGGCCACTTGATTGAGTGAGACTAGAAAATACATGGCCATGCTCGAATAAATTGATATGGGATATCATAATTATTCATTTATAATAGTCTACTCAAGATATCATGAAACATTAGATGGACTATACAAGTGTGACTAATCCATTACTTGTGTCCGATCTAGATATGAGGACAAAATGATGAAATACATAAAAGAAGTTAACCACGGAAAAAAGGTTAAATCGAACCACGATTTCATGTAACTTAGGTAGCAATGATGTATTGCTAGATGCCACTTGTTGCTTGTAATATTAGAATTGTTCTGGATATTACTGCTAACGTTACATGAACCTACAGGGGTCACTCCCTATGATTGAAACGAACAAATATCGATTAGATAGCATGTGTACAAACTTGTTGTACACGTAATTAGTGAGAAACCGAAATTTTATAATTATTGTAATTATGGATAATTTCGTATATATATATGTGTGTGTTAATATTTGATAAGTTATTTTAATTATCAAATATTATTAAAGTATATATATATCTCTAAAAGAAACCTAATTAAAGTAGAATCAGATTCTACATATTTAATTATATTCGATTAAATATATCGTATATTTAAGAATCCGAATTTAATTAGAATTAGGTTTTTAAATGCTATATAAAGGCATAAGGTCTAGCAGCCATTTATTCCGATTTTTGAAAAAACCTCTCTAATAGTTAGAGAAGAGAAAATATTGTTCGTTTCATTCAGGTGGACTGCGTAGAGGTTGGAACGCTATTGTGACGACTCAGATTAGGTTTGGTTATTCCGAATTTCCTATAGATTTCCAGATTCCAGATTTATTAAGGTAACTTTTCATCCTTCATCACCCCAAATTCATCCCTTGTGCATGGATCACTGGTGAATTACGCCGGATAATTTTTTCATTGCGTCATGGGGTGTACCGACGTTTCCCAACAACTTTTGTTCCCTGAAGGTCATTTTTTAACTTTCTTTGCTTTTGACGCTTCGCTTAACAAATTGAAAACTTTTGTTCCTAATTCATCAACAGGTCATTTTTTTGTGTGAACAACTTTCTTGTCTTTAGGGTTACCACACACCTTTGTAGACAATCTGCCTTTGGTCCTTATAGTATTCTCTATAAATCTTCATTTTATGAATTTGTTCTAAATCTTGGGCATCTTGTATCTAATTTTAAAGTCAACACACTTTTTAATCTTTTGTGTTATGAATTGAAAACTTTCTTGTCTTTACACACTTAATCTTTTTGTGTGAACACCTTGTCTTTAGTAGACACACACCTTTGTAGACAATCTGCCTTTGGTCCCTATAGTATTCTCATATAGGAACTATCGCCATTTCTTATGTTCAGCATTGTTCTAATTAATCTTGGGCTCAACTACTTTCTCGTCTTTGACCCAACATTTAAAGTCTTCATTTGTTCAAACATTAGGATGAGCAAAATGCCTCCACTCCCTAAAATCATCTTTAAATTCAATCTTTTTTATTGAACCATCGAAGTATATCGATGGAAACCAACTCTAGGTTCCTATACTTTAATTCTTATTATAAAGTAATGCAAAAAGGCAACTTGCTTGTGTACATTTCAAAATAAGAAAATAATTAGATTTTGAAAAGAATGAGAAACATTTTTAAAATCAAAATTTGGAGAAAATGAAAAACATTTTTAAAAATCAATGTTTGGCCCCAAAATATCAAATGCAATAACGTATTTGTTCAAATTATCAAAGATCAATTCAAATGAAGCGTATGCTTAAAATATCTTGATTGTTGTGACGATATATGCACATGTGTAATCTCTCCCGGTCTATTAGGCTTCTAAGAGGAACAATTTCTATACCTAATTTCTAACTCCATTTTAGGTGGCTCTCTTAATCTCACTAGCTCACCATGCCCCATCCTTCCCTCATTTTGGTGTCGATCAGACACTTGGAGTTTGACGTTCCTTGAAGAAAGGTTAACCATTATGGCGGAATGTAATATGAAGACAGGTTCATCCAACTTAAATATCCATGTATGATTAAAATGGTCTTTGTAGGCTTGTAGTGTAGGCCATAAGTCACGATTAAGTGAAACCACATTTATGTATTCATGTGACTGAGATATGCTCATATGAAATATTTTTTCTTTTATTCTTTGGATCGCACTAGACTGCCTAATTTTGAGTTTTCACCATAGAGTTCATTTCCTTTCTTTGAATTTAGGAATATATATCTTTGGAATATATTGCGTCTTGACTCAACATTGATGCATGCTTTTATACAAATGTGATCAACTCTCAATGTCTTCAAAATTGATATTTACTTGAATGGAGGATTACACATAAGCATCTTACTCATTTCTTCCGATTAAAGCCCCATTCTTGCATTGCTTGATATGAGTGTGCTCATATAAAGTATTCTTTTTCTCTTTTTCTTTTTTTTTTCTTTCTGCTTCTTCTTTTTTTTTTAATCTTTTTAGACTGTCCTTTTTTTTAGATCTCATCCTAGAATTTATTTTCTTTCTTCTATTTTAAGAATATGTATCTTTGACTCTATAAAAATGTACATATACTGACACTTAATATACTGACAGATAAAAATCATCGGTATAAACAATAAATACTGACGAAAAATAAAATTGTTAATAAAAATTATGATTCTTACCGGCGGATACATTATTCGTCGGTGTAGACAAAAGCTATACCGAAGAAAAATAAAAAATTGTCAGTATAGATATAATTTATACTGATGAACTATAGTAACCGCGATATAGGTAAGCCATATACCGACAGTTGATTCTATGTGTCGGTATAGCTATAATTTTTACTGGCAAAAAATTGTATATGTTAGTTTAGTATATAGTGTATACCGACAGTTGAATATGTTTATCGGTATAATTAAGTTATATATCGATGGATATTTTCCATCGTAGGTAGGTTTAAAATTTTTGCGATCATGTTGAATAATACATATTTAATTATTGGATAAAACTTTGATACACAAGCTGTGTAAAATTAATTTTACACAAGCTTGTGTATTTACACTATAAAAACCCAAATCCTATATTTCTAACCCTAACCCTAAAAAACTAAACCCCACACTCTAAACCTTAAACCCTAAATTCTAAACACTAATCTTAAATTCTAAACACTACAACCTAAACCCCTAAACTTTAAACCTAACCCTTAAAACTAAAATGCACGTGTAAACTAAAGTTTATACTACACCTGTCTATCAAAGTTTTTTCCTTATATATATTAAATAAAAACGTTTCATTTCATTTCTAAAGCAGAATACAAAGCAAAGAAAGCTTTCCTCTTGTTATCTCGCTCAGTTTTCACTTAACGAAGTAAAAAACCCATGGCCGTCCATCGGCGGCCAACCTGACGGCGTTGGTTCAGGCGACGTCAAAGGATGATATTTCGCGTCTAAATACTCCGAACCCAACCCCGAAATCAAAGGTAAACTTCTGAAAACCCTACCTTTCTGTTTTGAATGAAAAAATGAAGATGAACCCTAGATTTTTGTTTTTAAAAGGTAACTTGATTGCAGCAGAAAATTTCTTTCTTTTTACTTACAAGTGCGTAGTTTCAGTTTTCATTTTTGGACTGTTGTGATTAATTAAGTTCACATCTTAGCAAGACCACTTTATCTTTGCTAGCTGAGATTTGTTTAGTTCATAGACCGGTGCGGTGGTGGAAGATGTGTTGTCTGTTCAAGTTATATATGTTGTCTTATGAGATTTGTTTCTCCCTTCTTATCTCTTGAAAAACAGGAGCTCTTGTTACTAGGAAGCATTGCAAGCAGATGGAATTGCATAATTGAACACTTGATGTCAGTATCTTATTATTCTGTGACCATCTCAAAGCAATATAACGTACTTGCTAACTCGGTCTTTGAAATATCTCAAGTAGTCATCAAACAGAGGAAATATCTCAAGTAGTCATCAAACAGAGGAAATACAAGCAGTATCTTATGAGATCAGTGATTGTTGCATATGCCTGTTTTCTTGAAGTACAACCAATTTTAGTTTACTTGTGTTTATGAGCTTTGTGCTATGTATTATTTATATATGCATCCATGTACTGGAGGAGCTTAATTTGGATTTGGTCTTATTTAGCATTCTTTTTTATGTGAGCTTTTTGTTAAAATAGTAAAGATGGTTTTTATCTTCTATCCTTGTTAATAAGGAGGTGGCAGATTTACACGCCACAGTTCTATATTATGCCCCTGATGCTGCAGAAACAGAAGTCACTGGTTCTGTGCCTGCGGTTTTACTGATCTCAGAATCTGAATAGGCCTTCAATATACCCAGAGTTCATCCAACCGTTGATTTTTACTAGAATGATCCTTTAATTGTTGGGTAGAATTCCTAAGCTTTATGCATAGTTTAGCTGCATTTCTTCATGCTGATTTTACAACAGTTTTATATTAGCCTGTTGTCTTTTTTAGCTATGGGTTCAAATCTTTGTAGTTAGGGGTGAGCAAAACTTGACTCGAAAAAGTTTCGAGTTCAAGTCGAGTTGAAATTTGCCAAACTCGAAAAACTGAAAAATCAAAAACCGAATTTTACAGTTTTGCGATTTAGTCCCTGATTTCGTTTTTCTTCAATTCCACCTTCATTTTAAGTCCATTTTGACAAAATCTGAAGCATATATTCCTAAACATTTGTAGAATACTTATTTATCTTCCATTCATATTTTTGAAAATAAATTTCATATTTTTTTAATTTAGCCCCTTAACTTTGTATGATTTTCGTATTTCTTCAACCCCTTTGTTTTAAGTCAATTTTTGATGAAATTTGAATTACATGCTCCTAAACCACTTTAGAATACCTATTTAGCTTCAATTCATATTGTTTAAATTAAATTTTCCCGCTTTTACTGTAATACCCTAACTATAGGCCTAAAAGTAAGTTACTACTTTGATTGTGACTTAATTGGAATAAAGAAATTCTTAGCAACTATAATTGAATGAGTTAAGGACTAGTTAAGAAGTTTTAAAATATGTTAACCTTTTTACAATGGCCTAATCGAAAGTTTAGATTAATTAAGGGTTTGCATGTAAATCTAAAAGGATTCTAGGGATGTGTACATGTGTCAACCATGGGAGGCTTTGCATGGTGACTCTCGGCCAAGGGGGAAAGATGAACAAATCATTCTTCATCCTCCCCAAGTGACTGAGTCACCCAAAAGAGAGAGAGAGAGAGTTGTAGATAGCCATGGAAGCTTGGGTGAAGCTTTGATTTTGCTTAAATTCATGAAGTTGTGGTTAAATTGCTTAAGGAAGGAGGTGATATGCTCTTCCTTTTCACCTTTATCTTTTATTTGAATTGAGAATTTAATTGAGAAATTGCCCTTGAATCCATTGTTGATAGATTTATTTGGAAACTAATTCATGTCGTGAATCTAGGATGTGTACAAATGATGTGCTTGATTTATTTTTCTAATTGATGTGATTAGAGAACTCTTGAAACTGTTTTTATAGAATTAAAGCCAGATTGGGGACTGTTTTTATCAATTTGAGGATGATTAGGGATTAAATTGATGGGTTAGGGGCTGTTCGGTGCATATGTACAAGTGTTAGGGACTGTTTTGTTGTAAAATTGAGCATTGTGGACTGCTGTGTATAAAAATTATGTGTATACATGTATTATTGAGCTGATTTATATACGTATAAATGAGAGTAAGGGCTGTCTTAGTGATCTAAAAACAGGGGAGATGCTTTACAATCATATATGTGGACTGTTTTGAATGTAAAAGAAAGTATGCGAACTGTTTTGTGTGAATAAAATGTATACATATGTAAGCTGCCCTGTTTTGTATATACATGTATGTAATGGGACTGTTTTATATTATGAAAGGATAAGGGGAACTGTTTTGACCATGTAATTGTTATTGAATTACACATGTGGACTGTTTTAGAATTATAATGAAATGCACTGACTGTTTTGCATACTTGTGACCATTAATGGTCAGTTTTTGTGCAAATTTCTATGAACATTGAGTGTTGAGTTGTTTGGTGAATAATTGGAAGTTTGAATCGGTTCTAATATATATAGATATGTTCTTTGTTAATCTTAGACCAAGAAGGGATAAATGAAGTAAGGCACAAGGTAGATCAAGTAGTGGAGAAGCAAAAAGGAGTTGTAATCCGGGAACAAAGATAGCTCGGAACGAGCTGTAAGTGTAGTTTAAAGTCTCGGGATAGACTGAAACTATCCCGAGCATGCTAATTTTCATAATACTCATTCTTTAAAATAAGTATGCTTGTGCTCTAAGCTTGGACATGAGGTTAGTATTTCAATAAGAAGTGCTTATTGATATGATTTGCTTGAAGGATGCATGTTATGTCTTGAGATCATTTGATTGCTCATATGATATGTGAGAGTGATATATGTTATATATGTACATGCTTGGAATGCGAACAACCATGTTATGACCTTTGATTAAGAAAAATACGGAGCTATGCTCAACCCTGATCCTAATGTGATACGATAACAATTTAAGCCTTGGTTTTGAGTCAGTCGTAAGTATAGTTGGCATGCCATAGAGTCTTTAGAGCTCATGTTTGGGGTGGACTATGGTCCGGGACTATGGTCCTTATGAGGCGACAGTAGGAGGGATGTATTTGATGGTCATTTGGCGTACAGTAAGAGGGATTGACCGATACTTCGAGTATCATTTGATCTGGCGACAGTTGGTTGGGGACTCGTGTACTTAGACTGCTTGATTCTCAAGGCTATATAAAAAGGAAATCTTGAAAGAATATATATATATGTTAACTAATGTGACCTTGTAAACAAAATAATGAAATCTACCTATTTGGTCCTTGACTATTCTTGTGGGTTAAGATATATGTTTCTTTTGGAGGCATTATACATGATTTAGTGTTTAAATGGATTCCATTGCTTTTGATTGATCGAATGCCTATATATATATATATATATATATATATATAAACCTTGGCAATAACTTGTATGTCAATCAAGAAACATCTATTGGTCTTCTTGAATATTCATGGAAGAAGTTAATTGCTTGTTAATGCCTTACTTTATATGTTTGGTTCGAATGGTTTGTTCCAAGGTGGCTAATACTTGTTCGAGCTTAGAACTATACTTGTTTGTGATAAGTAGTGAAAGGATAGTCAATTGTTCTTGATAATTGATCGCTTTAAATTGCCTCACTAAGTGTATACTTATAAATTGTTCTCTCTACTTTTCAGGGTAAAGTCTAGCTTGTGGCCATTCTTGGAGCTTGGGTTAAAACACAAGTACATCATGTATGTTTTGTAAACTCTTTGGCTAGAACTTCTAGGTAGGTAGCAACATGTTTTGTAATGCATGTAGTTTGATGGATAAGTCTATAGTATGTAATATTGGAGGCATTATACATGATTTAGTGTTTAAATGGATTCCATTACTTTTGATTGATCGAATGCCTATATATATATATAAACCTTGGCAATAACTTGTATGTCAATCAAGAAACATCTATTGGTCTTCTTGAATATTCATGGAAGAAGTTAATTGCTTGTTAATGCCTTACTTTATATGTTTGGTTTAAATGGTTTGTTCCAAGGTGGCTAATACTTGTTCGAGCTTAGAACTATACTTGTTTGTGATAAGTAGTGAAAGGATAGTCAATTGTTCTTGATAATTGATCGCTTTAAACTGCCTCACTAAGTGTATACTTATAAATTGTTCTCTCTACTTTTTAGGGTAAAGTCTAGCTTGTGGCCATTCTTGGAGCTTGGGTTAAAACACAAGTACATCATGTATGTTTTGTAAACTCTTTGGCTAGAACTTCTAGGTAGGTAGCAACATGTTTTGTAATGCATGTAGTTTGATGGATAAGTCTATAGTATGTAATATTGGAGGCATTATACATGATTTAGTGTTTAAATGGATTCCATTGCTTTTGATTGATCGAATGCCTATATATATATATAAACCTTGGCAATAACTTGTATGTCAATCAAGAAACATCTATTGGTCTTCTTGAATATTCATGGAAGAAGTTAATTGCTTGTTAATGCCTTACTTTATATGTTTGGTTCAAATGGTTTGTTCCAAGGTGGCTAAAACTTGTTCGAGCTTAGAACTATACTTGTTTGTGATAAGTAGTGAAAGGATAGTCAATTGTTCTTGATAATTGATCGCTTTAAACTGCCTCACTAAGTGTATACTTATAAGTTGTTCTCTCTACTTTTTAGGGTAAAGTCTAGCTTGTGGCCATTCTTGGAGCTTGTGTTAAAACACAAGTACATCATGTATGTTTTGTAAACTCTTTGGCTAGAACCTCTAGATAGGTGGCAACATGTTTTGTAATGCATGTAGCTTGATGTATAAGTCTATAGTATGTAATATTGGTGCATCTAGTATTCTTGTGAATATTTGTAAAGGCCTATCTAATGTTTGATATGGTTATATAGCCTAATTTTGGTACGTAATGACCGAGTATAAGTTACCTATGTATATAATCTAGTATGCCATCTAGTTGTTTGATATGGATATATTCGATTTGTTGCTTGGTGTATAAGGTATGTTAGTATGATATTTGAACAAGTGTAGATAATTGATGTTGGTTTGGTCTCATGATGAGTAAGCTATGATGGCACGATAATCGATTGGTTTCTTGTTGGTTAAATCATTCTAGGCATGAAATTAGATTGTTTGATGATTGTGGTCCATATCTTAGTTGTGTTAACGGAAGGCTTGATTGATAAGTTTGAATGAGTCAAGATATCCTGAATTTCGATTTAAATAATCGGTCGGGTATTTGATACGAAATGTGCTAGGTGCTTTTAGGATATAATTCGAATGTTGCTTTGTAGATTTTCAAAGTCTCATGTAATTGCTTGATGCTCAAGTTAAAATGCTTGCCTACTTGAATGGTTTACACCTAGTTTGATTTAATTATGACTTGCTAATAAGGGTACTAGATGTTTAAAGGCTAAGCTTGATTAAATCGGGGTCAATATACAGTTGTTGCGCATCTATTAGCTTGTATAGCTATCTTCCTTCTTTGAAATTGGTTGTTTTCATTCTTGTTTGTTTGTTTGGAAGTTCTTGTTCGTTGGTAGTACTCCCGAACTTGGTTCATCTCCCGAACCGGTTTAGGGTTATTGCATTTACAATTTAACCCCTCAACTTTGAATGATTTCTCATTTCTTCTTTCGTTTTAAGTCTATTTTGACCAAAATCAAACTACATGATTTACTAACACTATATAATATCTATATAACTTCAATTCATATTATTAATAAATATATTCTTTTTGCAAATTAATCCTTTAACTTTATATTTTATTCAATTTAATCATTCAATTGATTTTTTTAAAATTTTTTTCACATCAATTCATGGACTCATTTATACACCTATTAATATTTTATTCCAAAAGTTTCTTATTTAAAAATAATATTATAAATATATTTTATTAAATAACATTACAAATTTTACTTGGTACATGTGAAAAATAATATGAAGAAATATATATGCGCTTATCTTATATGATTAGAGAAAGTCGTTTAAATTGGAATCAAATCGTATTATAACATGATAAATAATTATAATTAAATTTGTATAGGAACTTGAAAACTTGACTCGAATTGAAAAAAATTAAATTAAGTTTGAATTGTAAATTATGACACGTCAACTTGAATAATTTGAAATTTTTTGAATTGGACATTTTTAGTAACCATATTGAATATGTTATGCTATGCAATTTGTGCACCTATAGCAAAATATTGGGAAAGAGTGTAATGGATGTGTTAGAAAAACTACATTTTATATCTTCAGTTGTGCTGCAAATATTTTTTTGAAGTTATAGTATACTTTGTCTATGTGAGAAGTATCATGTGCATATTGTTATACTGAACTATAGCTCCCAATCCATCTTTTTATTTCTAATCATGTTGTGTAACCAAAATGGTGAAAAGGTGAAAATTTGAAGTATAGAGTTCCCTGATCTTGTGGGGGTATTTTAGCAATTTTTCCTAAAAGATAATATGAAATTTATTTATCCTACAAGGGCAATTTAGGAAAGGATTATTAAAGATTGAATCCTAGCCCTTAGATGATAAGATGAGTGTTAGATGAATTTTAGCCATATGATAGAAAGATAAATTAATAATTTCATTATTTAAATAAATTTTAAATTCATTTAATTAAGGATAGCGACAGGTGGCATAAGTGGTTAAAAAAACTTTGAAGACATCAATCATCAGCAAAAATATCACTTTTCTTCTTCCTCATTTACGTGACTTCCATTGAAGACTAAAGGTAAGTTTTTTCTTCCATTTGTCACTACATGTTAGGATTCAAGGAAAACTCAAGAGAAAATTATTCAACATCAAATTCTCTATCATTTGGTATGGATATTGCTTGATGTTGTAGAGTTTTTTTATGAGAGAGAATTTGGGGTTTATGATTTCAAATGAAATAAGGATGAATATTGATGAATTAAGTGTTGTAGTATTGTTTTCAAGAATGAATTGAGTTCAATTTCATGTTTAAATACCTAAATCCCTCAAAACCCTAAACTAAAAAAATAGGTTCCATTTGGGGTTTTAAAATTGAGGTTTGATTTGAAGGATAAATGGTTTCAATTGCTTGAATATGATGCTGGAATTGAAATTTCAAGCTTGGATCCTTGAATTTAGTTTGGTGACCAAATTGGCATGTGTAGAAACTATGGAGACTTGATGTTTGAAATTTAAATTGATTTTTGGAGTGGTGTTTTACATGTTATAAAGTGTTGAACGAAGCAAAAAGATGAAGTAAACGGTGTAAGGATCATTTGGGCATGCTTGTAAAGTTAGGTGACCAATTCGACTATTAAGGGAAAGTAGGGGACTAAAGTGGCAAATCTGAAATGTAAGAGTATACATTGTTTTACATGTTCTATGCTACGGAAAGGAGGTTCAAATGTTGAAAATGGACATAAACGGTAGAAGCTGTCATTTTGGTCCCTAAAATGCTAAAAGAGGGAAAATGTAAAATTTTAAGGTTTGAATGAGTTGTTTGAAGTATTGCTATTTCAATCGAGTATTGAAATAATTTTATGAACTTTAGAGTGAAATGTGCAGGTATATGATACTAACATATACTTTGAAATGATATGTGTCATGAAAATTGTACATTTACAGATTCGAATCAAGATCGAGAGCAAAACAAGATTAAGGGCAAATAAGAAAATCAAAAGTAAAGTGAATACTGCTGCTTACAGTTAGAGGGTAAGAAAATCATCGAGGTGAATGTATTATAGTTATTTTATACATATCGAATATGTTTTGAATGTTAGACTTTAAAGTATAGTTACTTTATTTTATTAAATTGGTAAAAAGGTACAGTTTTTTATTAAATAGTCTTTACAGTTAAAAAAATATTTTTATGCATAATGGGGTATGAATTGTCCTATTATGATAGATGAGGATTCTATATGTCAATATATATTATATGATCTTTCACAGGTATTAAATTGTACGATGAAATTGCATGAGTATTAGGTATAAGATGGTATACCATGGGTTTTATAGCTGTTCTGTTCAATACTTCGGTACTAAAACTGTACTTTGGTACGATGACAACACTTCGGTGTTGTGGATATTGTATTTATCCGTACTTTGATACGATGACATCACTTGATGATGTGGGCATACCTTAATATCTCTAAGTGTACTTGGGCTAAATGATTAAAGACGACAATGATGACTTGGGTATTTAGTTATCTATAGGTTTAATTACAGTAATTTACGATTTAATTATCGATATGATTTAACGTTATTTTATTAAATGTTTTAATGCTTCACTAAATTATACTTAGCGTGTGCTAATTTGTACACATAGGTTGAACAACAATAAAGGAGAGTGAGCAGGTTTAACATCATTACTTGTTGGGTATATTACAGGTTATTATAAGTAAATGCTCTGACATCCTACCGATGTTTTTATTTATTAGTGGCATGTAATATGTTAAAGCTGTTTTATTTTGCAAACTTGGATATTACTAGTTTAATATGATTTGTAATAGTAAATAGTCTAAATAGATTAAAGTATATAGATGAATGTTTTAAACTATATTAATGTGTTATATTATTAATAAAATATTATGTTCGATATGGAAGATAGACAGTTTTTTTTTAAATTAAAGGTTGATATAAAGGATTTGTTTTATTAAAATGATAAAATAAATAAATTCTATTGAACATTGATCAGAAATGTTTTAACAGGTGAAGGGAGTGTTTTAGTTTGTGTCACTATTTGTTGTTTATTTTGGATGTCTAAATTAGGAAGGATGTATTCTCAATTATCTGATGGGACTGTTGGGTGGTCAAATTCATCTATTGTGGAAATTGTCTGCTGCTCTGGCAGCAGTTTCACTTCCATTCTGGTACCGTTTAACCTCTGTGTGGCTTTGGTTAATATGAATCATCTTTGTTGGAACATATAATTCAGACATTTTATATGTCACATTGTGAAAATCAAACTTCATTTATGCTTGTTTAAACTTTTGGAGATTGCACAAGTTACAGTAATTTAAATATAATATCTATTATATATACCTACCCAACGAAGTAATGGCAGAAATCATATCGGAAGTATGAAACCTTGTCAGTATTGAGTAAATTGATGTTCGTTATAATGTCTAAAATTTGTAAATCAAGGGTGGGCCTTTAGATCTCAATTCCTATATACGTTGTCTTGCAGATGCTGCAGTTGTATTCAAGACAAGAATGAGCATAAAGACTCTGAGTATATAACTTCTCATATAACTAGCCTAATACTTAGAATTGAATTTACTTACTGCCTATACATGGTTTGCGTATAATTTTGTCTATGTTGTCAGTCAACTCTCACTGTCATGTATGATCTCCCAATTATAATTCTTTGCTTGTACCCTGTAAATGAAAATAAAGACGAAGTGTAAAAAAAGCCTGACAATCAATTCTTTTAAAATTAGAGTTTTTGTTTATTTTAATTCATTTAATCTTAAAATTAAGATTTTTTCATATTAAATCAGATTTTCTCTTTATTTATTTTAAAAATCAATTTGGAGTCGCCACCGGTCACTTCGGTAGACCGGACACCATAGAAATAATCAGAGATTTGATTCTTTAAAATTAGGGTTCGAGAGTCGGTTACGTGTGGGGAAGGATTAGCACCCCACAAGCGCCTGTTATCGGTACCTTATTAATTCCACGTGGCATTTTGGCATTTTTGATAAAAAATGAATTTAATTTGATCATTAATTGCTAATTGAATTTCATTCCGAGTGGGGATATTCTTTTGTAAGAAAATACATTTTTAAACGAATACGAATTTTTGAAGTATCCAGTTACGTTAGGAAGCTTCGATTCATACTAAAAATGTAAATCAATACAAAAGGTTTAAATGCATGACAAATTATTTTGTTGTCAATTTTAAGTAAAAACCTAATTTGGACTTCAATTCATTGATTAATTAAAATTCTATGAATATTATTAATTTTTGGACTTGTGTGGTGACACCCAAATGATTGGGCACTATCCATATTAGGCCCAAAAGTAACAACATTCTAAATATTTATGATGCTAATTATTTAATCTTAATTTTAATTTTACTAAACAAATTATCTAATTATGCGTAATTACCATATTCTAGGTTAAAATGAAATATTAAATATTTCACTAAAATACCCCTTTGAATAACATCACAATAAAATGTGATACTAATTAACTTAGGGCATTAAAGTAATCATTTAATATTCATTTATTTTCTACAATGATCTTCCTCTTTCAATTTTAAATGATTCTAATTGAGGAACCTAATTCTAAGGGCTCTAATTATACAAAGGGTATTTAATGTTCTCTAAACAATTATACTACATGGCCATTTAAAAGCATGCAATATACAAACAATTAAATAAATTAAATTAGAGGCAATTAAAATAAAGAAATTAAATTGCTCAGGACAAAATTGAATTAAATTGAAAATTGGAAGGCTAAATTACAAGGAATTGGGTGACTAAAATGTAAAACGAGACAAACTAAAGAGCCCAAACCTAAATATGTTAAAACCTGGACCCAGTCCGGCTTATAACAAACCGAACCGTCCGGCTTAAACCCCAAACGACCCAAATCAGCCTTTGAACCCTGAGTCGGGTCACGACCCCGTATCTATACCTGCTTAGCCTTAAAAGGTGCTGTGTCGACTCGCCCTTAAAAAGGCCAAAACCGGGCTAACTCAGCTATTTCTCTAAACACACCTTTTCTCCTCATTCTTCTCTCCCACTAAATCCTCTCAATTATAACAAGCCAAACCCAAAAATCCATCAAACTTTTGATCAAAACCCTTGAATTCATCATTGTTCTTCATATGTTCTTCATCTTTTCTTTCTTTTAATCCATCAGCAGCACAAAATCCTTCCCCTTCCTTGTTTGTCTTCGATTAAAACTCACAAAACCCCTTAAAATTCATCTGATATTCATCATCTTTCTCCCATTCGATCTTTAACCACCACTAAACCCTAACCTATTTCTCGGCCGTCAGAGGCGACGCCGGCCATTGGCCGTTGCCTCCGATCATCCATTCCAATAAACCTAATCTCTCCGGCCACCGTTTGGCCTAACTCCGGTCATCCCTTTCGATAAACCTATTCTTTCTGGTATCATCTGGCCTAACTTCGGTCTTTCTTAACCTTCTTCCGGCCACCGTGTTTGGAACGATTTTCGGCCACCGCCAAAACCCTAAAAACTCCAAAAAAACTCTTTTTCAGTCCTAAACCCTAATCTAACCCCAGATTCATCAGAATCGGCCCCCTTCTCCCATTCTTAAACCATCTACCCAAAACAAGAGGCCTTTCTCTATCATTTTCGACTCGCCTTGAAGCCTAACTCTCTTCTGACTCCAATCTCAACTCCGGCAGCGTACACAGTGGCAAAAACTTCATATAAGTGATCGGAACCTTCTTTTAATTTCAAATTTAATATCTGTTTTAGATCTAGAGTTTTTACGTTACTAACTTTAGATTTAGGATCTACTTAGGTTTTAGACACTGCTATCACCGATTTTAAATGTTTGAGGCCTTTGATTTAATTTTTTCTGCTTGTTTAATTGCAGGAAAAAAAAAAAGAATAGAGGTGGAAATATACCTCTGGATGCGTATCGCCAAATTCGGTGAACCTCCGGCGGTGAGGAAGCTATTCTGATCGTCTTCTCCGAGCGTTTTCCCTTCTGGTAACCCTTCATATTCTCCTTCTCTCTCTCAATTACTACTGACTTTAATGATGTCTTAATAATTGGTTGTCATTATTGTTTTTTCTCTCTCTCCTCAGCTATTTATAGCTGGTCAAAAGGTGACATCAGCTGAGGGAATCAATCCCTGTGAAGGGCTTGCTGACCAGTCCTGGTTCGACACGTGGTGTCTCTAGGCGGGAAAAAGAAACACAGCCGGTCCCTTGTGTTTCTTTGATCAGTTTTGTCTTTCAAATGGGCAAAAGAATTGTAACTAGTTGGGCCTTTAAGAATGTAAATGGGCATTAAGGAATTATTTTTATTTAATAGACTATTTTTATTGTTAGGATATTTGAGAATTATTATTATTAGAAAGAATTATTATTACTCATTATTATTTGGCCATACGTATAGTGAAACATATATATATATATATATATATATATATATATATATATATATATATATATATATATACGAAGCCCAGACAAAATTCAAGTATTACGGTTCCTATAGCATGACATAGATTGCTTTATTTTAAGTATAAAAACATGTTAGATTTGGGTCTTAATAGCTTTGGTTTTGGTTGTTTATGAACTGGTTTGGATAATTTATTGATGTAAAAATATGGAATTTAGTTGCTGGAAATTTAGGGAAAATACGTTGTTATGTTTTTTAAGAACATGTTGCTTGGAAATCACTTTGGCATTGTATGAATGGCCGAGTCAAAATTTTAGTAGGTTGCTATGTTCGAGACTGATTTTATTTTGTATTGATTTTGTTAAGAGATGTCAAATAGTGTTCAATATAGCTTATGCTTGCTGGAATTTTGTTAGTCAATAATTTGAATGACCAATTCATGTGTATTGCTTGCTGAAATTGTTAATGGAACATGTTTAAAAATAGCCATATTTTATGTAACCAATTATGTCTGATATGGATGCTTTGCTTCCTATGTTACCAGATATGGATGCTTTGCTTTGTATGTTTGATATAAAGGTATACAAAATATTTTATTTTCTTATTAATCAATTAATTTTTTATTATCTAAAATCATTATTTTCGTTGCTTTTAATAGGCACCTTCTAATGTTGGTAGTGCTTCAGCGACAATTAAATGTAACAATTGATCATTGTCTTCAACAAATCAACAAAATACATATGGAAATGATCTGAGCACGCAATAGAGGAGGGTTTCAAATTATTTTTAGCTTTTATTATGTACGTTATTAAGAAACACAAATATTTGCTTGCGCATTTCTTGTGCTTGTAATAGACTCGTACTGTAACCCCCTTGACCCAGTCTAGACGCAAGACCGAACCGAGTGAGCTACATTGGGTTTACTGAAGTAGACCACAAAAATTTAATTCGAAATACGTCCATTGTTTTTTCCTTTATCTTATCTAGATACAACATTATAACCTATGGTGTGCATACTGGGAGCGGGTGAAAACTCAATTCAATCGGGCGTCGAATCAACAGTTAATTGCATGCAATTGCAATTTAGGGACCAATTTACAATTTTGGTGAATTACTGGGACTTAATCCATTTTGAAGTTACCAAACTTTAATTAATCAGATTTCATGCTCACATGTTATAAATCATCTCAAAACGATCATCTAAATTCACGTAATTGGATATTTATCAATCATGGACCAAAACGTAAGAATATAAAACTCAGGCCACAAATTAACTAACATAACAATAGTCCGTATCGGTACACAGTCAAGTGTATCGGTATGGTTTTACATTTCTCAAAACCCAGATTCCATTAGCTTAAACTTGTATCGAAACACTCCTTCGTGTACCAAAACGCCTAGCCAAAATAGGTATACTTGTACCAGTTCGATTGTTCGAGTACTGAAACAGACCCTCGAAAATCACTTACCTATTTCGGTACAGGGTCAAGCATACTGAAACGCTTGGACCTGAATTGTCCCAAAATATTGGTTTTTCATACTCTCATGGTTTCAAACACATACCAACATGCCTTGATTATAACTACAACAATTCTAAGGATCAATCCTTATCATAACATCACAGAAACTTCATCAAGACATGAAATCATGCTTAAAAAGAAAGTCTAGAGGCATGCATCCTAAGAACCAATCTATCTAACATTCAAAACATGAATCTAAAGTAAAAACAACCATAAAAGGCCATTTACAACCTCAAATAAGCATTTAGCATAAACCCTCCCAAAACAACAATGAAACCCCATTGCCTTTATTACTACAAGTCTAGTTCAAAACCATACGTTCAATTGGCTGAAGTCCTTGGATTTCTTACACTTGTTTGCTGCCTCTAAACCTTTAATTCTCTGCATTGATGGACAAAAAAAGCATAAGCACACAAGGCTTAGTGAGGAGTGCTCAAACAACACAACATCAATGCTTTTTTAAACTATTTTCCAAAACCATATTGAAATTACCATTTCAATCATCTTATTAAACATCATGCCTTGAAAACCATGCACTTAACACTTTCAAAAACCAGCATATTAAGCCATATGCAACATGTATCATGGATCGAGAACAAGTTTTATTGCTAACCCTCAATTTAAGCCTTCCCATGCATAACAATCCGTATGCAAAGCTTAAAGAGTAAACATTTATAAACCAACATTATACATTAACATCCATCAACATGATACACTAACAATTATATCGGCTTTCAAGTGATCATAACCGAGTTCTACTTTACAAAATATTACATCGGATACACGGATTCAACAAGTGTCCTCTCAACACTTCATACAACCTCAATCAGAATTATGGTACAATTACAACCATAGTACAATCAAAACTCAAATCATCGGTTAGGTGTATAATCCACTAACGAGAGTTTTCGGTACCATATAACCCCTCAATTGTTAGGGTACTCAGGTGGAGTATTCGATACCTTACAACCCCTCAACACCCGAGGCAACTTTTTATAGTGTACTATCAATCCTATGATCGACCAACTATATTCGATAACATTTTAAACTACATCACTTGCCAATATAATTCATTGTCAACCATGTACCTCATTATTTTTATATGTATCAATTCAAAACCATTTACAAAGCAACTAACCATGCTTTAAAAAAGTATTCCACATACTTATATGGAACATTTACCAAATGCATCCAACATCATTAAATGATCAAAAACAATATAAAACATACTTAAACAGTAGGTACCATGTCAATCAAAACAAGTGCATAAAATCCATTTCGTAAAAGCACGATCGACGGAGAAATCTCTTTATACTTACTTCCGAGTTTAAACCAACATTTCAAGCTAAGTTTAAACCCATAATATAACCTTTAAACCATTTTAAATCTGAAATCCACGTTCTCACTCACCGACAATGTAAAACTTCTTTCGCCGATGCGAATTCAAGAGTCTGAAGCCTCCGAAGCCTCACCGATAGCTGTAGGATCAATCTTCCCTGTTTTAATCACATAACAACAGAGGATTAGTGCATCATCATGCAACCATAATCCCAGCAACACAACTCCCCAACTTCGCCTCACTAGAACCATCAAACGCCTTCGAAAATAACCGAAAACACCTTCCAACTTAACCTAAACGCAACCCAACCATAATCTAACAGTTCAATCCATTAATTACCTTTAATTAACATCCAAAGACAATCCAAAATAATCTTTATACCTCCAACACACATTAAACCTCCACAACTCTTCAAAAACACATAACTAGAAACTTAAAAAAATTGAGATTCATCTAAATTTGGGATTCCAATGTTAAATCCATATTATTAACATTATAAAACATAAAAATATTGATTAAAATCAATCAAGAACTTAGAAAAACAAATCCAATTCGAACATCATATAATCTTATCAATTAAACATTGATTTAACCATTTTCCATAATTAAATCATCAAAACTCAAAAGAAAACATTTATAAAGGGTAAAGAACTTGAGAATTTCGGTAAAGAACCATTCATTAGAGGATAAGAACGAACCTTACCTCCAATGATTGAATTTCCTCTCAATTGGATGTTTTACTCTTGAAAAACAAAAGATATCAATGAGATTTTGGAAAACAAGATAAAAGAATCCATTAGAAATCAAGAACTTAAGAAAGCTAGAGTATTACCTCAGATATTTGATGAAAAATAGAGTGTTTGAATGAAGATATTTTGAGAGAAAACACGAGAAAAACAAAGTTACGTCAAAAATGATTTTAGGAAATAACTACCTTCCTTAACTAAATCCCTTTTAATTCTTTTAATTAAAACTCATTTAAAATAATCACAATTGAGAGAAAACTCAGATTAAACCAATTGGTGAATTAGCTCCTTATAGATTCAAAGTTTTGACCATTTTACAAAACAATCACTAAAACAGTTTTCAATCTTTACATTTTGGTCACTAGACAACATGTCCAATTTTTGAATTCCATTTTTCAAAATTGAATTTACCAAAAATAACTATATATTAAATAATGATTTTTAGATATTTTCCCAAATATTTTCCCTCAAAAATATTTAATCTGATTTTAAATCTCGAATATGACTCGAATCTCTAACCCAATCTACTAGACCGTCTAATCAGCCTATAAAGCTCAAGGCAAAAACCGGGGTGTTAGAACTTTCCCCCACTTAGGAAATTTCACCCTCGAAATTTTACCTGAAGGAAACAAATGCGAAAACTATTTCATCATGTCCGCTTTGCTCTCCCACGTGGCCTCCTCAACTCCACGATGTCGCCACAACACCTTTACAAGTTCAATCATCTTGCCACGAAGAAATTTGCTGCTAGAATCAATGATCTCTATCGGTTCCTCGTCAGAGGAAAAATTCGGTTGTAACTCAATATCTTCCACCGGCATAACATGCGATGGATCCAACCGATACTTTTGCAACATTGACACATGAATCACATCATGAATCTTCTCCAACTCATGAGGTAACCTTAAACGATAAGCCATAAGACCTACACGTTCCACAACCTCATACGGCCCAATAAACCTCGGACTAAGCTTACCCTTACGTCCGAACCGCATCACCGTCTTCCAATGCGACACTTTCAAAAACACACGATCACCAACCGCATATTCAATCTCTCTGTTGCGTGTTTTAAGTGCTACACAAATGATGCAAGTATACACGTTGCAAGTAATAAATGATAAGTATCGAGTATCGTCTCCACAGGGATTGGCTTGAGCCACTTTGCTTAAGTTATTACACTGTAAAAGAAATAATATTGAAGATGATGAATATCAAGTAAAATAAACTAAACAAAATAAAAAAAATAGAAAGGAGTAATCGATTTAAGAGAATAGGCCGGGTTATTGTGAGTTGTGGCATGATAATTGAATGGGCCGTCGTGGTAATTGATTGCAAGAGTAGCTCAACCGCTTCGTCAATTGGATCCAGTCGGATTGCTTGGGCAGTTCTGCGATTGCCTGGGCAATTGGGAATGGAGCAATTGCCTGGGTAATTGGGCGACTATCTTCAAAGTTCGGCAAAGCGTTCTTCAATGAATTCTCATTATCCCTAACTCGAAACACTGTTAATTGTGCATGCCTTGATAATACATCCATGTATTAACCAAGGGTGGACAACAACCGATCTTGCGCTTCTTTTAGCTGTTGAAATTCACAACTTATCCCTAAGTCGAATTAGTCTTCACCATTGATTGATTGAATAAAGACCATGCTCATTCATTTCTTGAATCTAACTCTCTCGATATTAGATAAATGGATGAATTCACGAGATCCTCTCCCAATTCACTCGCAATCAAAATTAAGAACCAAGAATGAACAAACTTTGAATTAAAATTGCAAACTCAAATACCTAAACAAATCCAATCGTTCTCACAACCACAAAAACACAATAACCCAAACCAATTTACATCAATTCATGGCTGGGTTCGAAAGATATACAAAGGAAAAATTCCCAGCCATGGATCGAATGGAAACAATAAAGAAGAAGAAGATGTCGAATAGTCCCTAGCTCTCTCTCTCAAGTCGAACTCTCTCTTGAAGTGGGCGGCTAGGTCTTTTATTTATAGGAGATGGCTAGGTCAAAGTCTTTCTTGAGGAGGAAGTTAAGTTGGAATTAAATAGAATAAAACAAATAAATTTCTTTTATTATTATATTTTTATTCCTCCAAAAACTCATCATAAAACTATTGGAATTTAATCTCATTTTGATCTCTTGCATGGAACTCCAACTCTTCTAGGATTTATCCTTGGTTCTCGTAATTATCTCGAATTAAATGGATTTATCCTTTAAGAAATCGGCAGCTCACTTCCTCTTCTTATCCTTAATTGCTTCGGCAATTTTTCTACTTGCCTGGGCAATTAGATCCTGCACACACAAAAACACACATCCGTGGTACCTTTTTCCACAAAAATCAACCAAATTATGAAATCAAGCATGATGGTGAAGGAAATCATTAAAACATGCATGAATGCCTAATAATGCAACTAAAATGAGCCTAAGTCTAACAATAATATGAGTAAAAATGGTTATAAAAATAGTACTTTTAAACACTCATCACACCCCCAAACTCGAACTATTTCTTGTCCTCAAGCAATGCAAACTAACAATTACCCGCCAAGACTTTAATCATCAAAGACATGCCCCAAACTTGAATTCAAACCTCAAAATCGTGGCACAATGTATGATCACCTTTTTAATTTTTCGGATAGCACAAAATTACCCGGAACCAAACTATAATGCTCGTGACAATGTATGCGCGTAGTTGTGTACAAGTTGATTTTCAAGATTATATGTAAACAATAGGCTTTTATCACTTTAATCACTGGTATTTATTCATCTTTTTACTAAAGCCAATTTCGGGCACCTCTAACGATATCTTTAATGTGCAACTACTAGAGCCGGTTTCGAGCACCTCTAGAAAGAAATTAACTTTTAATTTTCAATTTAAATTTACCCAAATTTTAAGCAACCTGAGTTCACTAAGTTTCTTTCAATCAACAAGCCACAACCGTGTTCATAATATTTAGCATCATAGTAAAATTCTAAGTTCTTTTCATGCAATCCTAAAATTTAAAGGTTCTTTCAATTAAGTGCAGTGGCAAAAATTCATCATTGGATATTCAACAAGTCCAAGCAATTAAATCCAATCAAAGACATAACAAGTAACATATGCAACTTATATGCGATTACTAAAGATGAATGCAACTAAAGATGAAATTAACTAGAAACAAACACCCTCAAACTCGAGAGAAGCATTGTCCTCAATGCATGCAAGCACTAAAAATTAAAAATGCAAATAAGTTAGTCAGAAAGGTCGTCACCTTGAATGATGAGTTTCTTTGGGGTCGTTTGCTTGATTCTTTTTCTGTAGCGCGGTAGTTGGATGCGGGTGGCTGGTGGTGCGGCTTGAACCTTTGCAATCTCCTTGCTTGCTTCACTCTCATCATCGGTCTCTTCAATGATCAAAGCTTTTCACTTTGGCTTTGTCAGTGCGACCGGTTGTGATGCTACGGGTTTGGAGATGGACTCGTCTAAATCGATAAATCCATGTAGGGATTCGGTGTGAGTTGGTTCGGCCATAGGTTCTTTACCTTTGTCGTGTGTTGTAGTTGCCTCGACATCTTTAGTTGCCTGGGCAACTAGTTCGGTAGGAAACACCGGGAAAGGCACGGTGTTGTCGGGGTACTTCTCGAGGATCACTCTTGTGATAGCTACGTTATGGTCCCTCATGTATCTCATGAATTACAATTTTTGGGCCTCCATACGCTCCAATTGGTATGTCAAAGGGAGGAGCATCTCTTCGATTCAATCCAGTTGCTTGGGCATCAGGACTTGCCGAGGCATCGTGAATTACCAAGGCAATGTTGGTGGCCCAGGCAATTTTCAGTGTTGAGGTTTTTTGGTACTTCTTATTTTTTAGCCGGTTATTCACCCATAATCTTCAAGTATTGAGCTCAGTTCCACCCGATTTTAGAGGGCAATTTCTTGTCCATCGGATCACTTGACACCTTCTCTTTCTCACATAGTTGGGATATTAAGTTCGGAAAGAAAAGAGAACCTACATCATTTTGATTACAAGCAATTATCTCATCACGTATAATTTGTCCAACATTAATAATTCGCTTGTTCAAAATAGAATGAATCAACAAAAGACGAGAATATGAAACGGTGGTATTGTGTGTAGTGGGCATTAAACAAGTTTTAACAAATTTATTCCACAATTTTGCCTCAAGTTTTAGCATGAGGCGGTTTACTGTCCCTTTTAGAGCTCTGTCATTCTAGTCGCCCCCTTCAATTGTGAGGTCCTTAAGGACTTTCTAGACTCCTTCAACCGTGATGTTGTCGACAAAAGCCTTGTGTTCATCATTCTCAATGTATATCCCATAGAATATATTGACGACGTCGGCATCGATAAGGATAGCCCTACCACGAACATAAACATAGAGATTGTTGGGGTTATGAGAATGAGAATAGAACTCTCTTACCCATGAGATATTTCCTGGCTTTTGTTGATGGCAAAGATTTGCCACTTTTGGTGCTCGATCACTTTGAAGATAAACGGATCAAGGCCGAGGTTCTTTTGGGCAATGGTGTAGGCGAAATCTTGCTCCTCCCATACCTTCCAATTTGCAAACTTGGCAAGATATCTTTCTTCAATGGCTGGTGTTGCAAATCACCGGAATGGTGGTTCTTGAGGGTTCTTGATTGGAAAAATAAAGTGAAACAAGAAAGAAAACTTAAGAGTTCAAAAGAATAAGGAAGCTAGGAAACTCCTTATCCCTTGAAACTTTTATCCTTAAAAAATAAACATAAAAGGATAATTATCAAAATAAAGGAAAAAATGAAAATAAAAATATCGATAAAAAGAAAGCTTGAGAATGGTCGTTTTTTATAATAGTCCATCTGTACCCTCCATCGAGTGACAATATTGCCCAAAAAGAGTTGGGCCAATGTCTTTGCAGCTACTTCCTTTTGCGTTACCATGGTGGAGATGGCTTTTTTCATGTTCCCTTGTAGTCCATGTATACCTTCCACCTTGTTACTGTTCCTGAAGGCATGAATATATTAATAGGAAAAGTTATATCAACACCAAACCATTTAATTACCTTATTCTCATCGACCTCCATCATGGTTGGATGTAACCTTCGTTGTCGTGGCAATTGCTGCTCAAGCCAATTGTCGTGGCAATCTTCTGCCAAAATTCGCTATAAGTCAAGGGAAAAACCAATTTTCTGAAAAGCTTCACGAATCCAAAAATCGTTTTCTTTAGGCTCCTCAAACATCTCCATCAATAGAGATTTCGATGGCTTCAAATCTACCAGCGTCGATTCCTCAAGAAATACCTGCAATGGATGAGGTGAGTTTTTAAAGAATTCAAAAGGTTAAACCATCACCTGCTCATATTCCATTGGTAAGTATTGTCATCTCGTTGATCTTGCATGTGGTCATGCAATTGCTGTGGCAAAGGTGGATGAGAGCAATTTGTTGTAGCATTACTCTTCTCAGCCTCTCAGAATGTTGTCGCGGCGTTGCTCTGTTTAGGCTCCTCAATCATTGTCATGGCAATTTGTTGCATAGGCTCATCAAGTGTCGGGCAGTCTTTCTTATTGGCAGGCTCCCGACTTGGAGGTTTTAGTTAATCCTCACACATCGAGGATCTCTCTTTGTATTGCTCATTCTCATCTTGCCTTAGGATTTCAGCATCCCTAGGAATTGATCGTTAGGGCATGTTATCTAAGAGATATGTTAATATCCTCGACCGATCTTCTGCTTTTGTCAAGGCATATCCATCCTGGCTATCCTCACATCCATGGAATTTGATAGCTCTTGACGAGGACTACATTGCCATGACATATCTCTTGCTGCGCAAAAACTATCATGGTAAAAAAATTAAGCTTTTTGATCATACCATGAAGGATTTTTCTGTTGGTTCCATCTATAGTCCTCCATGTAGCCATATGCACTAGGATTGTGAGGGCAATCTTCAAACACATGATGTTCTCCGCAACAAGCGTAGGAGTTTTCCATGGTATAGGCTCTTTGGGCTTTTTTCGGTTGGTATAGGTAATCATCGTTGAATTTAAGAAACTCTTGATTGGATTGATTCCTATCTTCCATCAACTCTCAAATAGTTTGGCTTTTATTTCCCGGCATGTTAATGTCCCTTAACTTGTAACGCACCTGATTTTTTTTATAAAACAAACAAAAAGAAAAGATAGTAAAAATAATAAGAAAAAATGCAATAACAAAAACAACTAACACCAATTATCAATCCCCGGCAACAGCGCCAAAAACTTGCTGTGTGTTTTAAGTGCTACGCAAATGGTGCAAGTATACACGTCGCAAGTAATAAATGATAAGTATCAAGTATCGTCTCCACATGGATTGGCTTGGGCCACTTTGCATAAGTTATTACACTGTAAAAGAAATAATATTAAAGATGGTGAATATCAAGTAAAATAAGCTAAACAAAAAAAGAAAATAGAAATGAGTAATCGATTTAAGAGAGTAGGTCGGGTTATCGTGAGTTGTGGCGTGATAATTGAATGGCCTGTTGTGGTAATCGATTGTAAGAGTAGCTCAACTGCTTCGTCAATTGGATCCAGTCGGATTGCCTGAACAATTGGGAATAGAGCAATTGCCTGGGCAATTGGGCGACTATTTTCAAAGTTCGGTGAAGCGTTCTTCAATGGCTTCTCGTTATCCCTAACTCAAAACACTATTAATTGTGCATGCCTTGATAATACATCCATGCATTAACCAAGGGTGGACAACAACCGATCTTTCGCTCATTTTAGCTGTTGAAATTTGCAACTTATCCCTAAGTCAAATTAGTCTTCACCATCGATTGATTAAATAAATATCATGCTCATTCATTTCTTGAATCTAACTCCCGATATTAGATAAATGGATGAAATCACGAGATCCTCTCCCAATTCACTCGCAATCAAAATTAAGAACCAAGAATGAACAAACTTTGAATTAAAATTGCAAACTCAAATACCTAAATAAATCCAATCGTTCTCACAACCACAAAAACACAATAACCTAAACCAATTTATATCAATTCATGATTGGGTTTGAAAGATATACAAATGAAAAATTCCTAGCCATGGATCAAATGGAAACAATAAAGAAGAAGAAGATGTCAGACAACCCCTAGCTCTCTCTCTTAAGTCGAACTCTCTCTTGAAGTATGCGGCTAGGTCTTCTATTTATAGGAGATGGCTAGGTCAAAATTTTTCTTGAGGAGCAAGTTGAGTTTGAATTAAATAAAATAAAAGAAATAAATTTCTTTTATTATTATATTTTATTCCTCCAAAAATTCCTCATAAAACTCTTGGAATTTAATCTCCTTTTGATCTCTTGCGTAGAACTCCAAATCTTCTAGGATTTATCCTTGCTTCTCATAATTATCTCGAATTAAATGGATTTATCCTTCAAGAAATCGATAGCTCACTTCCTCTTCTTATTTTTAATTGCTTCGGCAATTTTCCTACTTGCTTGGGCAATTAGAGCCTACACACACAAAAACACACATTCCGCGTACCTTTTTCCACAAAAATCAACCAAATTATGAAATCAAGTATGACGGTGAAGAAAATCATTAAAACATTCATGAATGCCTAATAATGCAACTAAAATGAGCCTAAGTCTAACAATAATATGAGTAAAAAGGTCATAAAAATAGTACTTTTAAACACTCATCACTCTCTATGCTTCAAATCTGTGTAGGATTTCTGACAATCCGAAGCCACTTTCAAGTGATCACAAATAAGCTTCACTTTCTCATTCGTATCTTTCAACACATCTGGCAAAGAAACATGTCTTTCTCCCGCCTCAGCCCAACACAAAGGCGTATGACACTTCCTACCATACAAGGCTTCATAAGGTGCCATTTGTATACTAGCTTCATAACCATTGTTATAGGCAAACTCCACTAAGGGCAACTGTCTCTCCTAGGTTCCTTGGAACTCAATGATACAACACCTCAACATATCCTCCAAAACTTGGATCAAACGTTAAGACTAACCATCCGTCTGAGGATGATACAAAGTACTAAAACTCAACCGTATACCCAATGCTCGATGCAAACACTCCCAAAACCTCGTTGTAAACCACAGATCCTTATATGATACTATAAACCTAGGTACTCCGGGCAAACGCACAATCTCAACAATATATAAATCCGCCAACTTATCCAAGGTATACGTCATATGCACTGGCATAAAATGTGCACACTTCGTAAATCGATCCACAATCACCCAAATAAAATCTTTTTTAGTGGACGTTAACGGTAACCCAAAAACAAAATCCATGATGATTCTTTCTTATTTCCATTTCGGTATCCTCGACGGTTACAACAAACTAGAAAAAAACTGATGCTCAGCTTTAACACGTTGACACACCATACATCTAGCAACAAAATCAGCCACATCTTTCTTTAAACCCACCCAATAGTACTCTCTCTTCACGCCTTGATACATCTTAGTACTACCGAGATACATAGCAAAAGGACTAGCATGAGCCTCAGTCAAAATGGTACGCCTCAACTCATCATCATTAAACACCACTATCCGATCTTTAAAATAGAACACTCCATCATCATTAAACTGAAAATCCTTCAGATTCTCATCCATGATATCCTTAATATGCGGTACCAACGCATCATCATAAGGTTTATTTTCTTTAATCAACTGTGACAAAGATGGCTTTATTTGCAACTCGGCCAATAAACCTTCATCTCGCGTCACAGAAAACCGTGCAAACATCACCCTCAATTCCACTACAACCTTCCTACTCAAACCATCGGCTACAACATTAGCTTTCCCGGATGATACTCGATCATCAAATCATAATCCTTAAGCAACTTCAATCATCTATATTGCCTAAGATTCAAATCCTTTTGAGTAATCAAATATTTCAAACTCTTATGATCCGTAAACACTACACACTTCTCACTATAGAGATAATACCTCCAAATCTTCAACGCAAACACCACTGCAGCAAGCTCAAGATCATGGATAGGATAATTGTGTTCGTGCACCTTCAACTTTTCTTTCTTGCATCAATACACAACTCAAACTCACATATGATGCATCACTATAAACAACAAACTCCTTACCCGACTCGGGTTGAATCAAGATAGGAGCATACGTCAAAGCTTCTTTCAACTTTTCAAAAGCTCGTTGTCTATCCTCTGACCACTCAAAACAAACATTCTTTTGTAACAACTTATTCAAAGGAGCAGCGATCTTCGAAAAACCATCCACAAACCTGACAGTAATACCTATCCAACCCAAAAAAACTACGAACCTCTAACACAGACTTATGTGGCTTCCAACCCATCACTGTCTTAATCTTGTGTGGATCAACCCGAATTTCCTCGACCGACACAACATGCCCAAGGAAAATAACCTCCCTAAGTCAAAACTCACATTTTCTCAACTTGACATACAACTGATTATCCAACAATGTCTTGAAGTACAATCCACAAATATCTATCGTGATCATCTTCGGTACGAGAGTACACAAGAATATCATCAATAAACACGACCACAAATTGATCCAAAAACTCATGGAACACCCGATTCATCATATCCATGAATGCAGCGGGGGCATTAGTTAAACCAAACGACATCACCAAGAATTCATAATGTCCATATCTCGTAAGAAAAGTAGCCTTAGGCACATCCACATCCACATCCTTCAACTGATAGTACCCAGACCTCAAATTAATCTTAGAAAACACCGATGCACCCTCTAAACTGATCAAACAGATCATCAATCTGTGGAAAATGATACCATTCTTAATCGTCAACTTGTTCAGTTTTGATAATCAATGCACATCCGCATCGTGTCATCATTCTTTTTCACAAATAACACTGGTGCACCCCACGGAGAAACACTAGGACTAATAAACCCTCAATCAAGCAACTCTTGAAGTTGCGTCTTTAACTTCTTCAACTCTTTCAATGCCATGCGATAGGGAGCAATAGACACCGGAGCTTTATTTGCATACAACTCAATGCAAACTCAACCTCTCTATTCGATGGCAAACCAAGCAACTCTTTTGGAAAAATACCTGGAAACTCACATACCATATGGATGTCTCAAACACGCACTTCCTTTGATCCCGAATTTATAACATAGGTTAGGAATGCCTTACACCTAAAATCCATAAAACGACTCACTTTCAGAGTCGAAACAACATTACACAAGAACTTAGCATTTTCACCCACAATTACCACCTCGTAATCATCAACAAGTTTCAAGGTAACTCCTTTGGATTCAAAATCAACCACGGCTCTATGTTCAGACAACCAATCCATACCCAAGATTACATCAAAACCATGAAATGGAAACTCCATCAAATCAACCGCAAACACATGAACTTGAACAGTCAAATGACATCTCCTAAACAACCTTATTGTAACAACTGTTTCACCGAAAGAACTAGTTACTTGCATTCCTACATTTAACACCTCAACATGTATATTAAGCAAATACGCATGCTCACGCAAGATATATGAATGCGTAGAACCAGAATCAACCAAAGAAAACAATGGTATGAGCCATCGTCCTCGGACCCTTGTCTCTTCTCTAAAACTTGTCCCTGGCTGTGACCACGACCTCGTTGTAGTGCAATCGCATGTGCCCTAGCTTGTCAACCACTAGCAAACAATGGACATCACGCCTCAGATGATCATTCGATCCACAAATCCAACAAGAGTTAGCAACAATAGCAACAAGATCCTGTCCCTTACGAACCAAATATGGACAACCTCGCCTCATGTAATCACGCGATCCACATACCCAACAAGTATTAAGTGCTGTTCTAGCCTAGGTACCTTGACCCTACGGTCCTCGCCCAACACTACCTTCATTCGTCTCGAATCAGAGCGATACCACTTATCATGATTCTTTTTGAACTAACCACCACCAAAATTAGAGTCTGCAAATCTCTTACCCAAGCCAGAACCTCCCACACAAACTGATAAACCCAGGTTCTGCTCAATATCCTTTGCTAGTGTAACCAACACGTCAAAATTGATGTAGTTAGAAGCTAACATGTATGTCTTAACATCCTTTACCAATCCATAACAGAATCGGTCACAGTGTTGCCTCTCATCCGGTACCAGCTCAAGAGCATACTAGTTCAATCGAACAAACTGAACCTTATACTCAACTACAAACATATTATCTTGAACCAAGGTCATAAACTCACGTTTCTTTTTATCCAAATATCTAACTCCCAAATACTTCTTCTTAAAGGCAACTTGAAAGAACTCTCAATCCACATCATTAGGTTCTATGCCCGCAGTTATAGTTGCCCACCAACTATACGCATCCCCTTGCAACAAAGATACAACACATCCCAGCTTATAGGCATCATTACACCCCATTTGTTCCAAAATCCGAATAGTATTGGCCATCCACACCTCGGATGCCTCAGGTGCCAACCCTCTGTACTAAACTCCTCCCAAACTACAGAGATGTTCCAACAGAAATCCTATTGGCCCAGCAACTGGCGCAGGCACATGCACTTTGGCAACGACAGCTTGAAAAGCTCCAGTCATCGCCTGTATCAAAGGCGCTATATCACCCAACACTAGCCCAGTTGGCGCAGGTGGTACCTATTCCACATTCTTAAGTGGAATAGGCGGAAGGGTGGCAACCCTCTAGGAGGTACAACATCCTCTAGATTTCCTTATCCAATGTCAGCAGCAATCGTACCAAATAGCAACTCTCTCCTCGGTCTCATCATGCTAAAATATCTAGGGCATGATAATACACCAAAACAAAATAATCATGCCAGCTTCAAGAAATGATCCAAGACTTTCATTTCAAATCAAAACATTTCATACTATAGTAATATGGCAATGTATCCCCAAAGCACACCCTAACATGGCATATAACAACCAACATGCATATGACAACCACCGTGCATAGCAAACATCATAAATCAACCAATTAAAACATTTCAACAATCATAACATCATCCCACTTATCTTAAACCTGGATCTAATGCCACCAAATATAATCCCCTTGACCTGGTCTAGACGTAAAATCGAACCGAGCGAGCTACATTGGTTTTACCAAGTAAACCACAAAATTTAACTCAAAATACGTCCATTTTTTTTTTTATCTTATCTAGATGCAACATTATAACCTATGGTGTACAAACTAGCAGTGGGTGAAAACTCAACTCAATCGGGCGTCGAATCAACATTTAATTGTACGCAATTGCAATTTAGGTCCAATATGCAATTTTAGTGAACATTTCCATTTTGAAGTTACCAAACCTTAATTAATCATATTTCATGCTCACATGTTATAAATCAGCTCAAAACGATCATCCAAACTCACGTAATTGGATACTTATCAAACAAGGACCAAAACGTAAGAATATAAAACTCAGACCACAAATTAACTAACATAACAAATGTTCGTATCGATACATGGTCAAGTGTATCAGTACGATTTTACATTTCTCAAAACTCAAATTCTAGTAGCTCAAACCTGTACCGAAACACTCATTTGTGTACCAAAACGCCTAGCCAAAATAGGTATACACGTACCGGTACGATTGCTCGAGTACCGAAATAGACCCTTGAAAATCACTTGCATGTTTCAGTACAGGGTTAAGTATACCGAAATGCCTGGACCTGAAATGTCCCAAAATGCTGGTTTTTAATACCTGAAATGTTCTTCGGGCCATCAATAAGTCTTTCGAGCATGATGTTAAGATGAGAATGAATATAAGTCATTTGGGTCATCTGTAAGACTTTCGAGCAAGATGCTAAGACCTTTCGGGTCATCTATAAGACCTTCAAGCATGATATTTAAAAATAAAATGATGGTGATGATAAGTTATTCGTATAATCTGTAAGACTTTCGAGCATGATAAGACCTCCAAGATAGAGTACCATTTTCCTCCAAGAGGGAGTGCCACCATTTACCTTCAAGATGAAGTTCCACCATTTGCCTCCAAGATGGAGTGCCACTAATGACCTCCGAGATTGAGTGTCATTAAGCTTCCCACCAATGACCTCCAATATTGAATGTCATCAAGCTTCCAAGATAGAGTGCCACCAATTACAACGAAAAATGAGTTCTTGAATTCTAGTGCCCTTGAGACGAGCGGGGTACATCTCACAGCACCTTTGAGACGAGCGAGGTGCATTTTACATCGAGAAATGAATTCTTGAATCCCAGTGCCCTTGAGATAAGCGGGGTACATTTTACAACGCCCTTAAGAAGAACGAGGTGCATTTTACATCGAGAAATGAATTCTCGAATCCCAGTGCCCTTGAGACGAGCGGGGTACATCATATAGCGACTTTAAGATGAGCGATGTGCATTTTACAGGCCCTTGAGACAAGCATGGTGCATTTTACATTGAGAAATAAATTCTTGAATCCATGTGCCCTTGAAACGATAAGGGTGCATTTTAAATCGAGAAATGAATTCTCGAATCCCATTACCCTTGAGACAAGCGGTGTACATCACATAGCGTCTTTGAGATGAGCGAGGTGCATTTTACAGCGCCCTTAAGACGAGCGGGGTGCATTTTACATTGAGAAATGAATTCTTGAATCACAATGCCCTTGAGACGAGCGAGGTACATCATATAGTGCCTTTGAGACGAACGAGGTGCATTTTACAGTGCCCTAGAGACAAGCAGGGTACATTTTACATCGAGAAACAAGTTCTCGAATTTCAGTACCCTTGAGACGAGCGGGGTACATCACATAGCACCTTTGAGACAAGCGGGGTGCATATTTTATCAGTAGTTGAGTTCTTGATCTTCAACGCCCTCCGGATGAATAGGGGTGTCCTCCTTGCAGGTTTAATATTCAATGGAAAAATTTATTGCTTTATTCTTTGCTCCATTCCTCTTGCCTGAGCAATGAACAAAGAGGGGCAACTGTACACACCAAATTTTTTATCATTGAATATTAAAATAATAAAATTCACACAAAAAAAATACGAACCCAAACCCTAAACCCGTGCCTAAATTAAAAAGCCAATTTAACCATACCCAAAATCAAACTGGGTTCCACTTATGCACTCTGCAAACATTTTTCCCCTTAGTTTTCGGTCAACTAAACAAACCACCCTTGAATATCTCAACCCACATTCCCACAATATCTGGGATTTTACTTTGGTTAAGCACTTATAAATTGCTGAATTAAAAGATGAAAGGGAGGAGGAATCCATACAGAAACTGAATGGAAAATCAGAGAAAGAACCAGTGAGAATGCAAAGTAAATCAGTGTTGAAATTGAAAGAAAAAGCAAGTAACCGAAACGTCACTTACCCTTTTTTCTGGTGACCGGAGTAGCAGCATTGAAATCAGAACGGTGAACGGACTCGTGACGGCACTAGTAGGATATACTCGGACGGTTCTTTGATCCGACGGTGAACTTTGGAGTAAGAGAAGAGTAATTTTCGAACCATTTCTTTTAAATTTACTCTGTTTTGTTTTGATTTCACCGAAACTAATCTGACATTCAGGCTTAGGAAGATAAAGAGGGTAAGAAAACACTTTTCTTTTGAGGTTTGGTCGTCGCCGGTGAGTAAGGGCGGCAGCCGGTGGGGACATTGAAAGAGCTGAGAACTCTATGTTCTCTTGTTTGATTAAAACTAAAAAAAGGAAATAAATGGGCAAAAGGCCGGCTACCATAATTAAAGGATTTTAAAATCCTTGTTATTAAATCACGCCAAACGAGGAGTCTGGGGAAGGGTGAGCCTGCGTATGTTTTAGGCCTAGGGCAATATCACGCTTTAGGTCCTTCCTTGTTTAGGTTTCTTTCCATTTAGGCTTCTCTCCCATGCATAATTTTTAGATTTATTCCAATTGGGTCCTAATTCACTAAATTATTTAATAATTAAACCTTTTAATTTGCTTTGAATCTATTTTGGTAATTAATTTGCTTTGATGTTTAATTAATTTGTGAATTGGTTGCTAATTAAAATTGATTCGGTATAATTAGGTGCATGTTTTGAACGTGGTTGATAATTTGATGTTAATATATTTGATTAAGTTTGAATTTGTCCTTTTATGGTTTTATCTATTTTGCTTGTTTACATATACATTTTTTTATCATAATACATCTTATTTTCATATTTTTAGCAACATAATTTTTTTTATTAGTGTTATTAACCCAATTTTTTATATTCTTTTTTAGACAACCAAAACCCTTAGGTGCCAATTTTGGGCGTAGTGGGGTGCTATAACCTTCCTCACTCGTAACCGACTCCCGGACCCGATGACAATCTCAATATTGACGTAAACTAGTATTATAGGTTTTCGGTCGTACCTAACCCAAAACGATCAATGGTGATTCCAAGTGTTTGATAGGCCTTTGAAGGACCAATTTATTTCGGCCCAGACAAAAATGGCGTCGACAGTATCATGCTTAAAAAGAAAGTCTAGATGCATGAATCCTAAGAACCAAGTCATCCAACATCCAAAATCTAAATCTAAAGCAACAACAACTATAAAAGGCCATTTACAACCTCAAATCAGCAACACAAACTTGCTTAAACATGAAGTTTAGCATAAATCCTCCCAAAACAACAATGAAACTCCATTGCATTTATTACTACAAGTCTAGTTCGAAACCATACGTCAATTGGCCGAAGTCCTTGGATTTCCTATACTTGTTTGTTGTCTCCAAACCTTTAATTCTCTGCATTGATGGACAAAAAGAGTGTAAGTACACAAGACTTAGTGAGGAATGCTCAAACAACACACCATCAATGCATTTTTAAACCATTTTCCAAAACCATATTGAAATTACCATTTCAATCATCTTATTAAACATCATGCCTTGAAAACCATGCACTTAACACTTTCAAAAACTAGCATATTAAACCACATGCATAACCCTCAATTTAAGACTTCCCATGCATAACAATTCATATGCAAAGCTTAAAGAGTAAATATGTATAAACCGACATTATATATTAACATCCATCAACATGATACACTAACAATTATATTGGCTTTCAAGTGATTATAACCAAGTTCCACTTTACAAAATATTACATTGGATACATTGATTCAACAAGTGTCCTCTCAACCGGAATTATGGTACAATCACAACCATAGTACAATCACAACCCAAATCATCGGTTAGGTGTATAATCCACTAGCAGGAGCTTTTGGTACCATATAACCCCTCAACCGTTAGGTTACTCGGGTGGAGTATTCGATACCTTACAACCTTTCAAAACCCGAGGCGACTTTTTATAGTACACTATCAATCCTATGGCCGACCAACTATATCCGATAACATTTTAAACCACATCACTTGTTTTAATTCAAAATCATGCTTTAAAACAAGTATTCCACATACTTATATGGATCATTTATCAAATGCATCCATCATCATTAAATGATCAAAAATAGTATAAAACATATTTCAAAACATTAAATAGTAGTACCATGTCAATCAAAACAAGTGCATAAAATCCATTTCGTAAAAGCACGACCGAGGGAGAAATATCTTTATACTTACTTTCAAATTTAAACAAGCATTTCAAGATAAGTTTAAACCCCCAATAAAACCATTAAACCATTCCAAAGCTGAAATTCACGTTCCCACTCACCGACACCGTAAAACTTCCTTTGCCGATGCGAATTCAAGCGTCCGAAGCCTCTAAAGCCTCACCGATAGCTATAGGATCAATCTTCCCTATTTTAATCACATAATAACAGAGGATTAATGCATCATCATGCATCCATAATCCCAACAACACAACTCCCCAACTTCGCCTTACTAGAACCATCAAATGCCTTTCGAAAACAACTGAAAACACCTTTCATCTTAACCTAAACGCAACCCAGCCATAATCTAGCAGTTCAATCCATTAATTAACGTCAATTAACATCCAAAAATAATCCAAAACAATCGTTATACCTCCAACACACATTAAAGCTCCACAACTCTTAAAAAACACATAACTAGCAACCTAGAAAATTAGAGATTCATCTAACTTTGGGATTCCAATGTTAAATTTATCTTATTAACATTATAAAGCATCAAAATCTTGATTAAAATCAAGGGTAAAGTTCACAAATGATCACTGAACTTTGTTAAAAAGAACAAAACAGTAACCAAACTTTCAAATGTTACAAAATGGCAATTAAACTTTGTTTTTATAACAAAATGGTAACTCGGCCGTTAAGTACTTAATGTGACTGTTATAAAACTTTGTATAATATCACATTTAATCCTCTATATTTACACATTCAATTTATTTAGTCCTAATTTGAAAAAAAAAATTACTAAATTTAACCCTCGTTATTTATACATTCTTTAAATTTGGTCTTTAAAGCAAAATTCCAAAGTCGTTCCACTTAGGCATGGCGTCCTCGGAAGCCAGCAGGCAAGTCCATCATTGTCTTGTGCCACCCGTTCAATACAGCATCTACAAATTTTTTATCAAAAAGCTGGGAAGAAAATGATGGAAAATTCAAAATTCAAGTGAATGTTTATTCCTTCAGCATTTAGCTAAATAAGTTGTTAAATATGCATAATAAATCTGCTAGACTTTGATCTATTACCTCTTCTAGAAACATCCGCGTTCTAAAGGGTCCACCTTCGTCTCCCTCCCCCTCATCATCAAAGTCATCGAAATAATCATCACCTCCATCCCCACCACCATGATTAATTTTCTTTCCAATATCTCCACCACCTCCCCCAGTTGCAAGCTGTAATTTTAAATGTATTAGCTGGCCGTTCCAAAATTTTGGACAATGTTCTCAAGGGAACAAATAATAAACAACACCAAGAAGTAAGCATCTGATTTACATAAAAAAATGAACCTGTCACTGAAAACAATAAAAGCTAATTATCGAGGTTAATAGGACGAGCATCCAAACCCAAATCCTCATACACAACCAACTAACAGTAGCATAAATATAAAGATGTCTAAACAATACATCAGAAACAAACCTGGCGTAATTCCATAACTTGCTATGTAAATGATATTTTAACAAATCAACTACTGCAGTTAAATTCATATGTAAATCATGCATGCTAAATCACTTGTAGATAGGATACCTTAAAATTCAAACAAAAATAACTGTGTTCCTAATTTAGCACTGCAGAAGTTTAAGAGTTCTACCAAAAATAACACCAAAAAGACCGAAGCATATTCCATTTTCATCATCGTATGTTGCAGGGTTTTGTTCCTAAACAAATATTTAAAACCCTAGCTAGAAAATACACATTATTCACAGATTTGATACAGACCTAGGGTTTCAGCAAATACGATTCTTGCCTAAGTGGAATAATTTTGGAATTTTGCTTTAAGGACCAAATTGAAAGAATGTGTAAACAACGAAGGTTAAATTTAGTGAATTTTTTGAATTGGGACTAAATAGATTGAATGTGTAAATATAGATGATTAAATGTGTTATTATACAAAGTTTTATAACAGCCACATTAAGTACTTAACGGCCGAGATACCATTTTGTTATAAAACATAAAGTTTAATTGCTCTTTTGTAACATTTGAAAGTTTGGTTACCGTTTTGTTTTTTTAACAAAGTTCAGTGACCATTTGTGAACTTTACCCTAAAATCAATCAAGAACTTAGCAAAACAAATCCAATTCGAAATCATATAATCTTATCAATTAAACATTGATTTAACCATTTTCCATAATTAAATCATCAAAATTCAAAAGAAAACATTTATAAAGGGTCAAGAACTTGGGAGTTTCAGTAAAGAACCATTCATTAGAGGAGAAGAACGAATCTTACCTCCAATGAGTGATTTTCCTCTCAATTGGATGTTTTACTCTTGAAAAACAAAAGATAATAATGAGATTTTGAAAAACAAGATTAAGGAATCCATTAAAAATCAAGAACTTAAGAAAGCTAGAGTATTACCTCAGATCTTTGATGAAAAATAGAGTGTTTGGCTGAAGAAATTTTGAGAGAAAACATGAGAAAAACAAAGTTACGTCAAAAATGATTTTAGGAAATAACTACCTTCCTTAACTAAATCCATTTTAATTCCCTTAATTAAAACTCATTTAAAATAATCATAATTGAGAGAAAACTCATATTAAACCAATTGGTAAATTAGCTCCTTAAAGATTCAAAGTTTTGACCATTTTACAAAATATTCACTAAAAATAGTTTTCAATCTTTACATTTTAGTCACTAGTTAAAATGTCCAATTTCTAAATTCCATTTTTCAAAATTGAATTTACCAAAAATATATATATTAAATAATTATTTTTATATATTTTCCCAAATATTTTCCCACTAAAAAATATTTAATCCGATTTTAAATCCTAAATCTGACTCGAATCTCTAACCCAGTTCACCGGACCTTCTAACCAGCCTATAAACCTCTAGGCCTAAAGCCGGGGTGTTACACGTACATATTTGAGTGATTATGTATAACATACTTTTTTATTCAAATATCAAATAATATTTTTCCCTTTAAAAATGAAATAATTTTTGTTATAACTTTATCCAATATTACAATAGTATTAATAATTTTATTGTTTAAAATAAAAAACAATATTAAATAGAAAATAAAAGTAGTATTAATCATTATTAATATTTAAAATAAAAAAACAAATGCCAATTAAACATATACCGACGAAAATTTTTCGTTAGTAAAAGTCTGAATCAATTGTGAGGAATGTACCATCAGTTAATACATTGACTTATACCTACGGCTTGACCGTTGGTAAAGGTCAAACTTATAGCGATGGTAGATGTATGTCAGAATAGATATACTAATTTTTCGGGTAGGTCATACCTATTCTGACGGATTTGTCCGTTGGTATAGGTCCTAACATATATAGCGACAATTATTTTCATCGCTATAGATATATACCGACTAGCGTTTTACTGACAGATGTTTGTCTATGGGAATATCATTCTTGCCCGTCGTAAAGGGTTTTAGACCATATACCGGCTTATTTTAAGTGTTTTTACCGACGGTTTTCTCTACGTCAATATATGTCTTTTTTGTAGTGTGGACTATACTACATCCTGACTAGTATTAATGCATGTTTCCGCTTGAAATTAATCAATTCTCCTCGGTTCTTCTAAATTGAATGAAGAATTTCACATGTGTCTCTTGTTTTCTCTTTATTGCACTGTTCAACCTAGTGCTCTCATTCTTGATTGGTTTGGCCTTCTGGTTGGCATTTTTCAACTTTGCTTGGTTGGCTCTTTGAGCATAAATTTCCTTCAACAGTTTATTTCTGATGATTCCCTTGCCATTTTATCCAATGTATCCAGCATCAATTATTCCTCATTGGACAGTGAAAGAATACCATTCGCCGTCATATTCATAGACATCCAGAGAAAGTCTTAAAGGTAGAAGTTTAGGTTCAACACTTGACTCAAGGGTCTTAAACAAAAAATGTCTGAGAGGGGAATTCACTAACTGGGATCTACCCATTACCTGAACACTCGTTTTGTTCGTTCTTTGGCCTAAATGGATCAATAGAGGCTCGCATTTGCAACATCCTCACAACATACAATTCCTTCTAAACATAAGCAACTTGAAATTGATCTTTGGATTTGAATAAAAGATACTCTTGTAATTGAAATTCAAGGTCTTGATAAAAATGATATATACATATATGCCCGTCCTTTTCAAAAAAATATGTGTATATGTGTGTGAGAGAACAAAAACTACCCCATAACAATGAATGAAATGTTTAAAGAATCAAATAATGCAAAAATAGTTTTTAAATAGAAATCAAGAAAATGTGATTTTCATTCTAACAAAAATAAATAGGCATGTGTCTTTACAAAATATTTCTACTGCTTTAGGGCTTAAGTCGTAGGGTTTGTTATGTGCATTGTTCTCAAAAAGGAGAAACCAAAATGTGGGAGAGTCTTTACAAAATATCATGAAAAGATGAGTAATCCATGCATAGGGACTTCAAGTCATCCTCGAAGTGACAAATCATTCATTCTGGCTTTTCAGTACAATTTAAGCTTGCCTCATCTTTCTTGTTTTCCATTGCGGGATTAACTCTTGTTCCAGGACTCCCTCGCCAACTAGCCTCTTGATCTTTTTCAGTAACGGCCTACATTTCTTGGTAGAATGCCCCGTGCCCCCCATATGGAAATCGAAAGCACTATCTAGGTCAAAACTATAGACAAATTAGTTAGGCTTAACCTTCATCAGCCTACGAGTGATGTAATGACCTTCAACAAGTTTGAAATGGGTACCGTAACAGTTGGGAATGACTACAGTTCAAAGTTAAACCTTCTAACATGATATTTCCCAGTTAATTATTTTATTTTATTACTTAATGCATGGTATGTGTCATAAAAATGACATACTAAGAACAAACATTAATAATGCGATAAAAATAAATGCGAGAATGAATGCAAACAAAGGCGTTGATCCCATGTGTGATCACTCTAGAACAACTTTCACATACAATTCGTTCTTTTACATATAGGCTTCAACTCTAACTCCTAATTCCTTGATCGCCTCAAGTATTAGAAAGAATCTCGATCTTTCTTCCGTCTCCAAGGGATGAATTGATGAAGAGCTTTAGCTTTCACAGCTAACATCTTCACGGGCTAGGTCCATTTCTTGCATCCTGGACCATTAAAGTCGTACATTCATGTCTTTATCTTCTTCCTTGAGACACCTTCCATTTCATGGTGAAAGATTTCTAATTTGAGTGATCAATTTGAGAATCAACCCTTTATATCGTACCATGTAAATGCAAAAGGATGTGAAAAAAACAAGAAAAGAGTTAGTAAACTGAATATAAAATAAAAAATCAAAATAAAGCACATAAATAAACCTAACTACGTGCCATCTAATTCTCTAGGTTGTCTGCATAGCTCTAGAGGGTGGGCTTTCTATGTTCTCTAAATGCAGTTTTGGTACTAAAAGGGTACCCAAATTGTCCTCGTTGTCCCCTACTAAGGGTAACAAGGCCCCTATCATCACCCATTATAGGCTCCTTCCAATCGAGTTCAATTCGGGGGACTCATTCATTATGTCCATACGAGTGTAATCACTAATTTTATCCGGGATGGACTCATTCTCATTTTTCTTTTGTTTTACAAATAACGGACTTATATGGGCTATTGATTAAATTATATAGGGCTGTTATTAGAACCCAAAAAGAGCAAAAAATACTACTATTAGTATGTATCTTATTAGCTATATATATTATTGCTACCTTAAAAACCAAAAAATTTCAGTTGATTGGTAGTTTTTTTTTTAATTAGGCATATGTTATATATATATGTTACCATATCTTTGTTATAATATACTATGTTATGATCCAATTTTAAAACCCAAATTTTTTACTAAGTAATATGCATGTGTGTTACTATTATATTCCATTATTATCTTATTTGTTATTAGTATTATAGTTATTATCTCATTATCTTCCATTGTTGTTAGTAGTACAAATATAGTTATAATACTATTGTTATTATCATTATTGTTACCATGTTATTATCGTTACTATTATTATTATTTACATCATCATCATTATTATTATTATTATAACCAAGCTAAAAATAAAAAAAGATTGTAAACTATTAAATAAAGCCTAGTATAAATAAATGAAATCCAAATGTTATAATAAAGCCCAACAACTAAAATCAAATAATAGCCCAAGTTTATTAAAATACACAGTTCATTTATATTAAAAAAGAAAGAGTCCATAATTCTTTTAATTATATTATGGCCCAATTAAGCCCTGATCTGGTAACCGAAAACCCTAATGCATATGCCCTTTTTGCGCAGCTGAACCACAGCCGTCAGATCTAATCTAGATCTGAGGTCCAGATATCACAGTTGAAGGAAACCCTAGCCGGCCCATTGTTACCCTAGCGCCACATCGATTGCAACCGTTGGATCGGGAATACATCGAATGGCCAGGATTGCATTTGTTGCACGCGCACGATCCACGCGCAGCCCTCTGCATTCCCCACGCGCGCGTGTGCCACACCCTGTGACTCCTCGGCTTCCTAGGCCGCGCCGTCTCCTCTAGTCCCTCCCAGCAGCCATGGCACATACAAACAAACCAACAAGAATGTCATAGAAAAAGAACGCACAACAATTGCAGGGATTTTAGAGAATTGACCACAAAAAATCAGAGATACATGTGAATAAAACAAAATAATAGGCAGCCAGTAGGGTTATTTTCAGATTTCATTTTCATTTTTGTAAATGCATGTAATCCAAGGTATATAAATAGAATGCCCTAAATCAATTGTAACAACAACAATTGGGGATTTCAAAAGCAATAAAGCATAATAGAAAAAACCCTCGAGATTTGAGGTATACTTTATCTTTCTTTTTTATCTCAAACATTATAAGCATACTAGAAAGGGGTTAGGGTTTCGATTTGTTTACCTTCAGCGTTGGTCTTTCTCGGGCTAATCTTCTTTTCCTCATCGATAAGCCCTCCGACCCTTCGGTGTTCAAGCACGATGAGATGAAAGGGGAAAAATCAAAGGGGAAGGTGTTTAGGGTTTTTGTTTTTTTAAATCGAAAGGGTTTTCTTCGATTAAAAGGATGGATGGTCTCGGTTTTGAGTCGATAAATGAAAAAAAGGTTCTTTTTGGGGATTTTGGTCTCGCCAGCCATCGTCGAATGGCGGCCGACGCGACGATACGGTGGCCGTTTTCTGGAAACCATGGCGGTTGGCTCACCGGAATCTGGGTTCTGGTTGAACCCAGATAGATTTGGGAGAAAAATGATGAGAGCTTAAAAGCTTTTTACTAGTTTTATAAAATGTAGAATGTATAGTTTACATTATATAATACATTTAATTTCATAAAAATATAATATATAGCCTTTTAAATATGTAACATATAGTTTTTATAAAATATATAAGATATAGTTTTTAATATATATAATATAAGTTTTTTATATACTATATATATTACAATGTTTCTTTAAATATATATAGTTTCATAAAGCTTATAATATGTATATAGTTTTTTTAAAATATATAATATAGTCTTTTCAAATAAATAATATATGTAATCTTACAAAAGTATATAACATATATAGTTTTCTTAAAATAATATGTTTTTAAATATGTAATATAATTTTAATATAATGTGTTTTAATGTGTTTGGGCCTTAGGTTCTTAGGCCTAGTTTTAATGGTTGATTAGTGCTTAAATTATGCATTATTCTATCAATAATTACTCATTGATTGGTTGTTTTAAGTTGCTAATTTGGGCATTTTTGTTTATTTTCAATGCAGAACAGTAGATTCCAGAAATGTTGCTAAAACTGATGAAATTGTGCAATTTTTGGTTTTCTGGACTCATGGCTGGATTAGTGGGCATGAAAGTCTGACTGGACGCCACGTCAGTAGCTTCTAGAAGACGCCAGGTCAACAACGATGATAGATTATCAGCCGCGTTCCATATAACTTATCAGCCAGAATTTAAATTCAAACATTGGAATTATCTTTTGTAATTAATTTGAATAATTTAGGATTTATCTTTTATCTCTTTAGGGTTATTTTTAGGGTTTTAGGCTGCTATAAATACCCCTTTGGGCAAACTCAAAAATCATCTCTCATATCTCTCATCTTTTGGGTTTTAATTTGTTCTTATTTTCTTTATTAATAGAAGTTTTTACTTTTCTTCTTCATTTTCACTTTTTCAAGTTTTTACTTTTTTTTCAAAGATGCTAAGTATGATTTCTATCATACTTAGCTAAGTTTTCCATAGCCAAGGGCTAAAGCAATGACTCAATTCCAACATGAGGATTGAAAAGCATTTAAACAACTTCGGGTGTCTCTCTCAATTTTCTAAACTTAATTTTAAGATCAAAATGATTTCAAAACCAAAGATTGACGTTGGTCAAGATGTTGTTTTGGTTAAATGTGTGGGAGGAGGGATTGGCTATTGAAGCACATTCGACTTCTTGGGAACACACTCAGCAAAATTGTTTGCTAAGAGGAAATTGAGATCGAAATCAGTTATTATTGAAACAACATAGTCCGAGTCGGCCTTTACTTAAACATTTTTGATCTACAACATTGTTGTTGATTTGATCAATTTCCAAAAGCGATATCAAAGATGGCACTTGGGTATTCGGTATACAAGGCAAAGTCACAAGGATTGATCATTGTAGGCAAGTAACCGACGTGAATCCCGAAGTGAAAAATCCATTTTTTGATGATCCGAGGAAACTGAGTCAAAGCAAGGGCCCAAGGCTAATCTTTACCATATTGAATCCACTTCCTAATCTTCTCTACAATCTCTTATTTTCTACTTAATTACACAAATCCCCACCGTACTTAAATATTATTCAACTATCTTGTTGGCTCACCGATTGAACAAACATAAATCAGGAAGTTCTCTTAGTCCATGTGGGATCGACCTTTACTTCTTTTTTACTATGTTTTAATTCCTTTAATTATTATTTGAGAATAAGGAATTATATTGACGCAAAAACGACCCGTGTCAATGGTTTGGGCCTTAGGTTCTTAGGCCTAGTTTTAATGGTTTGGGCTTTACATTTGGGCCTAGTTTTAATGGTTTTAGGTTAGGCTTAGATTAGAATTAGATAAAATTAATTTAATTACTTTAAATCGTGTGCTAGTCTCATAGGGGCACGATCTCTATATTAATTAAATTAATTTTTTTGGTTTAGTGTCTTTAGAGCCTTAGTTAGATTAGGGTTCGAATTAATTTAGTGAATTTAAATTTGCTCTTGGCCAATTTGGGTAAATGTCAAATTTATTAAATTAATCGAACATTTCTTAATCACTTTTAGGATAAAATTAATTTCGAAGTTTAGATCGACATTAAAGCTAATCCTCATAATTTGTTAGGGTTTTAGTTACTTAGGGATAATTAATTTAGGATTAAATGTTAGAATCACTTAGCTAATAATTAGATCACCATTTGGGCTTTCTATAATTTGGGCCTCCATAAGTTAGGTCTTGGGGTGGGCCTTGTGTGTTTATCTTTTATGCTCTTGTTTGTCATCATTTAATTGTCATTCATATGACTTTAAATGTTTTGCTTGCATGTTGATTAATTTAAATCATAAAAATGGAGGTATTCATTAATTACGATAATTGTGTCGTAACAGTCCGAGCTTAAAGGATGTTGACAAAATATTTGAATTAATCATTGCCGACTCAAGGTAGAATTAGAACTTGACAAAGTCATTACATCATTCTCTAACTTGCTTGCACCATGCATAAAGGTGACGTGCGGGATTCGAACCATAAACTAACACGGCAGTCAGGCTTATATGATGTCGGTTTAGTTTATGGTCCGATATATCGTCAACCTAATTAAATTAAATTTCCAATTAATTTGAACCCAAATAATTTTTATAAAGCCCAAACAAATTCTTTTAAATGTTTAATTAATTTCATTAAAACTAAATTCTTTTAAATTTTGACAATTTAATCATTCCCATTAAAAACTAACAAATATTTTTTGTGATGTCCGATTTTATCAAACAAACGGTGGTGATAAGGGTTTATCAATTTTAAAAATTCCCCACAAGTAAAATCCAACTTTTAAATGAATATTTTAAAAACGATTTAGGGTTTAATTAAGAGTTTTTTTCTAAAAAATCCTTTGATACTACCTCAAAAAGGTCGCTAACGGCCGGGTATTCCCTCCAAGTTTTTATCAATTTTTAAAAAATATGATTTTTCAAGAAGAAATCCCCTTAAACTTTTAAATGCCAAATATTTTAAAAATTTATAAACAAATATTAACTTAATTGTCGTTAAATTTAAGAATGATGGTTTAATTTGTAAAAAAAAAAAAAATTATCCCTAACGACTTATTTTCTAAAAATGTTTTGATAAAATATGTGTTAAAGGAAATTTCAAAAGGTCGCTAATATAAACTATAATAAGTATGTAATATTAGTAAATTATATAAAACATAATTGATATGTATATATAAATATAATGAGAGTACATATAAAAACATAATACTACATAAATATAATGAGTATAGAAGTATAAAATATGAATATAAAGTATATATAAAAATGTTATACTAATAAATATATAATATGAAAATATATAATAACCACATATGTTAAAATAACTTCAAAATTAAAGTATCCACAATCAACCAGATTTAAATTGAACCATAAAAATGGGTTACAAAATAAATAGGATAAAGAAAGAGTGTACCCAACCCAATAACATTGGGCTAGAAAGCTGAAAAGGGCCCCAAATGTGGGATTGTGTTGGACTGGGTTGAAACCAGGTTTGGGTATGGGTTGCAGGCCGCATAGGCTGCCACATACAGGTCTAGCTTGTTCTGCTGGACCGGGTTGCTTCTCGGTTCATTGAGCCGCTCAGGTTCAGGCCATAAAGGGGTTACCTTTTTTTTTCACTCATTTTTATTATCTCTGAAAGCCACTAGAGACCTTCCCTGAAGTGTAAGCATAACCACCATTTCACATGTCATTGTTGTCATTACCGTTTGCTGCCGTAGTTCCGATGGTCTCTCTGACGAACCAAAGTCGTCACAGAAAAAGCCCTCGACCTCCTCTTTCTCTCTACGGTTCGGTTTCTCCTGAAAATGGTCTCAAAAGATCTAAAAATGGCCTAGAGACTTTTGCCTTCATCACCGTCGATCTCTACGTTTCCCCGTTGGATCCCCACCGTTGGGATCGTTGAGATGAGGCTCCGATCGCCAGAAAATGCCAAAAATCATGAATGGGTAAGCCCTTAAGTGTGTCAACTTCTTCGCTGCCGATCTACACGCTCCACTGTTGGATCGAGCCAAAATCAAAATATGTCGCTCGCCACGATGTAGGCTCTCTGTCCACCGTTGGAATTCTCCGTTGGAGCCTTCAACCTCCGGAGACCGCCCTTGGCCGAAATGGGTAATTCTCTTTTTTGCTTCATTTTTAATTTTTTCTCATTTGATTCTGGTTTCTTCTTTCTTCTTTTCGGTTGTTCATGAATGTATTTGCTGGGTTGAAAATGGCGATGAAAGCTTTGATTTTTTGGATGTTGAGATAATCGAGAGGGAGCTTGGCGGTGAATGGTTGTGTAGTGGTTTTGTTGTTGTGTTTCGGCAGTGGATGGTCAAGGTTAAAAAAAATCTAGGGGTTAAAGTTGATAAGGGTTGTGTATATTTGTGTGTAGTGGTGACGGTGAGTGTAGTTGTTGGCAGTGAGGTTAGGGTATGGGCATGGGTGGTGCAGGTAGAGGCATGGGTGAGCAGGCATAAGGAGGGGCATGGTGGTGGCGTGAAAATCTAATACATGTGTAACACCCTCAACTGGGTCTAAAAGAACACCGAATTAGACCCACCGAAATTAAAGATGTCACTTAAAAACACATTCTAAAAATTTTGTGACCGAATTATGAAATTTGGTCAAGTTTTAAAACTAGCTAACAAAATTTTTCATTTTAATCTTGTTACCACAAAAATCTTACATTAGAGAACACAAGGATTGAGATTATCCATATTTTGTTATAACAATATCATTTATTATCAGAGCAACTTAAATAAAAGTAAAAATTATTCAATCCAGTGATTATACCTTTATAAGAGTATTGATCACGTAATATCTATTCGTTTAATTAGGCTTTCAATGAACAACAAGGGACATTTCTTATTATGCAAGGCATTAGCTGATCGAATCAAACTTATACATGTAAACGTGAATACACTTCAACCAAGCATAAGCATATAGACATTAGATGGAACAGACATATATTATGGTACTATAATGCTTGTTAACGAGTTCACAACAATAATCATGTGAGTTACTACAATTCTATTACAAAAGCAGTATGTTACCATTCTAGGAGTTATGAAGAAAGACTTAGACAACTTATGGAAACTTTACGGTGTGACTTGCAACCTTTCTACACGAACAACTCAAAGATTATCATATAAACTGCATATGCATGGAAATGAATGCATTAGGTTTATATAGCCTAAATGAGGTAGTAACATAAAATAACAAAACATAATATCCATGATATTAAATGGAATAAAAAATCATGAGAACAAGCACAATTAGCAATTTGATATTTATGTTTTAGCCTTAGCTTTTACAAGCTTATTGAGATTCATAATCTTTCAAATCGTAACCGAAATTCATCAAATTTCTTGTCAATCTTATCATAGATCACGCTTTATCTTATTGAAGTCTTCTCAAGACTTATCAAAAATACTTATTAAAGCTTTCGGGTTTCTTGTTAAATCTTCTCAGAATACTTATCAAAGTTTCATTTTCAAGCTTATTGGCTCTCATTTCAGGCTCAAATTCACCTCATCTGAATTTCTTATCATAGGTGAGCATTACTTCATAAATTATTAGCATTGCCACCAAGGCATTTCTTTCATAATTCATCACATGTTGATCTTTGTTCAAATCTTTTAAATCATTTGCCTTGGATCACATTTGAACATGAGTAGCATTGGTCCAAATTACACATAGCTCAAAGCACAAAGCAATGGCTTGTGTCTGATCATAACAATCCTAACTTCTCTTCTCTATCTGACCAAATTATAGCCAGTCTCCTTATCACCCCCCTCGTTACCTCCTGCTGTCGCCAATATATTACATATAATAAGGGGCGTCCTCCAGCCGTAGCTCATGGACCGTAGTCCCGAAATGTAACACGTACTATGCCAAAGTGTCCAAGGGCTTCCATTGAATAAACAACTTAAATATCTTATGTTTGAGATTAGAAGAGTATCTTATAGCACAAGTAATCTTACTTGTTACTTTACTTAGTGTTTTATATCAAGCTTTTTTAGCTGTTTAGGCTTAAGAATTCATAAGTTGTAGGGTTAAGATTGATTATTCTTCTTTAAATCTTATGGCAACATTGTTCAATAGTTAACTTCAAGGCTTAATACAAGGTACACAAAATCATCCATTACAAACATAACATAGCAAGGCACAAAGTATTTATGTAATGCATGCATAATTCAAATGTTTATCAAAGATGCCATGCTATGAATGCTTTCACATGTTGTGCCCTATGTGAGCCGTATGCGTATGCTTAAAAATAATCACAACATACCATAGAACAAGGTTCAGAATGACATCGTGTCACCCGAGACAAACACAACTACACTCACCTCTTAACACGAAGTTACGGGATACCTGAATCCACAATTACTCCTAGCTTCCTCTACTTTTATCTTCTACTCTTCCTTATCACGATATGTACCTCACACCAGTTATCAATTCATTAAGACCAAATCAATCCATTATACTTGTATACACATTTCAAACATCAAAACAGTCCCCAATTGTTATGAAACAGTCTTACATTTATTCAATAAAAGCTCTTTAAATTTAACTCTACAAATAGTCCACCTATCTTTCAATTATATCCAAAAACAGCCCAAATTACTTGTATATATATAACAAACTGTCCTAATTACAAGTACCTACTTATAAGTGTACAAAACATGTCCAATACTTGTATACATATATCCCAAAACAGTCCGGTAAGATTCATGTTTACACAAAATAGTTTTCATTTCATAAGTACACCAATTCACAAACAAAAAGGTCCAACATTTCACATATATGCAGACATACAAATCAAGACAGCTTACATGCTTTCTAATATGCCAAAACAGTTTAAAGCTCTAACAAATAGCCTTTAACTTCATTTACTCAATTTCAAAACAGCCCTACATTATAATCACACAATCTTTTAAGCTTAGGCAGTCCTTAATTGATTTCAAAACAATTTAATTTTTTCTCACAATAGCCCATAGATTAGGCTATCAAAACTGCACTGTTTTTCATCAAAACTGCACTTCCAAATTCTGCATACATTCCGAACATATGAATCTGTTTTAAACACTTAAAAACTGTATTTTCTTTAAATATTAAGACTACATTTCCACTGTTTTAGAATTTTATAGAAATTCACAGATTTTATAACCTAGAAATCAAGTTGTTTTATTTTTTAAATGAAACTGCACATTCCAAGACTGCATTTGCATAAGAAAACACCAAACTTTTTTTCCTTGAGTTTCCAAATAAAAGTACCAATTTACTAGCTAAAACAGTCCTAAACTGGTAACACAGTCCTTATAATTTATAAAACAATTCCCTGTTTCAAGATATAAAATCTGCTCTTTTTCTCTTGTCAAAACAGTCCAATTCATCTTCTTTGAATCAATAGAACAGTCTTTAGAATTTATCAACCAAATCCTCATTTAAAATTTTACAGTTAGCCTCTTTTACTTACCTAAACAATCACTAATCAATTTTATTCTAATTCAAAGCAGTCCATTATTGCTTATAAGCTCAAATCTGTCCCATTTTAAAGTGTTCATATGTATACATGTGTTAGAACAGTTCAGCATGCCCTTAATATACTCCTATAGTTCAAGATTCATGTGATCTAAACAGTCCATTTAACTTATTGAAATGATCCCCTCCATTACTCAATTATCTTCATTTAATTACTCACAAGCAAAGAAACCATATAGTTCAGAATTTTCAGCACACTTAACACAATCTAACAATGTTTTTAGATCGTCTATAAATTCTTAAGTAAAGGCAGAATGGTAGAAAACATTCTTTGTTTCAATCAATCAATTCACAAATCACAACTTCAAATCAACATGATTTATTCGAAAGGAAACTAAGTCATCTAATCCTAACTAAAATTCATAGCTCATGAACAATTGTAACTATCCCAAGTAAAGAAAAGTGAAGAGCATACTACCCCTCTTATATATAATTCGATTATTACCTCAAGCACCACAAGCAAGCTGAAATTTCCTTCCTACCTTAACTCCTTTCGAAATAGAAATCCATAATTGAGCTAGTACAATTCAAGAGTAAACTTTCTCTCCCTATTCTAACTTCTCTTCTAGGTATTCGTTTTTCTCCCATAGGAGGAAAGAAGATGATAAACCAAAATGAATTTGGTTATCTCCCCTCCTTAGGCCGAGTGTCCCACTCTCCTTCCCATGTTTCTTCCCCAATTGACACATGTAAAGGGGTCCCTAACTCTTTGGAAAATTACATGCAAATCAACAATCAAACTTACTCTTCAATTAGGTCCATTCTAAATTAGCTAAGATATTATGCAAACTTCATAATTTGGTCCTAGCTTATTAGTTCTTATCTTAAGAATATCTCAATTTCATCTAAGTCCTAATCAAATTAGTAACATACTCCTAAGCTACGTTTTGGGTATTACAACATGGATCTTTCCCTTTTTTCTTTTTTTATATTTTGTATTTTGTAATAATAATAATAACTAATAAATAATAAAAAATATTAAAATAATATTAAATTATAGTAATAATATTAGTAATACTCAGACAAAAAGAAGAGAAGGACCAAAGAGATATTATTGCTACAGTGGAGGCTCTTGTACGAAGTCATATCCTGACCGTTGTTGGAGAAGAGATCCAACGACTAGGATGAACCAAGATTTGACGACTCAGATATGTTGATGACGGACAACCTCATTTGACTAGCATATATTAGGTTTTAACATGTAAATGGATAATATGGAATTTTGTTTAATTAATTTGGGCTTTTATTTATTTAATTAATTTTAATTATTTATATAATACTTAATGTAATATATGTATACAAAATAATAATATTAATAATACTAATAAGTATAATAATAGCAAAAATGAAACAAAATAAAAAATAAAATAGGTTAATAACTCAAATAAAATTAGCGATTACAGAAGAATCTATAAACAAATTAATTATTTTGTAATTTAAAGGGTTTGAGACTTGGGCTTTAAATTTTGTAGAAGATTTGGACTTGTAATATGGACTTTTATATTTATTTAATGGTCTTTATTTATTTGTTTAGGCTTTTCATATTATTTATGCTATTTAATATATGATATTTATTTATTATTTAAAAGTAACAGCAGCAGTAATAGTAATAAAAATAATAATAGGATAAAATTGAATATTATAACTACAAAGAACAAAAGGAAAATCCTCAAGAAAAGATTTAGAATAAATGTCTTGATTACTCCGAAGATAAATGATTACAAATGAGGTGGAGAGACTTTTATTTATAGTTGAATCTTTATATCTGACAGTCCCTACTGATTTACATCTACGGCTAAAGATCGAAGCCCACATACCATAATAGTACAAAATCGGAATATTTCTTAGGATAGATTCTTCTATCTAAGGAATGTATCATTTATATTCACATAAGTCAAAATGATTGGATCTTTTAGAATCCTCTATGGATCAAACAAAACCTGGTGGTCTTTTCAATAATTTCTAGGACAACTTGTTGCGCATATTACTCGTACATGAACTCACGCCTGTGATAATATGTTGGGGTTTCTTCTGATGAGAATTCTTATATTTGTTTAGTTTTGTGGATGCTTGAGAACGCATTTCTTCCTCGCGGGGATTCAGGTTGTTGGTGTTTTTGATTATGTCAATCCGTACTAAGATCGTTGTTAGTATGGTTTAATTGATGTTCAAGTGTGGTATTATAGGAACTAGGAAGGTCACTTTGGTTTTCCTGCTACAATTCTGGATATAAAATTTTAAGGACTAGGTGTAATTGTTACTTTGCAGTCTGATTTTGATAGAAAAGAGAGTTGTGATGCGTTTGTGGATGTTTGCTCGGATCATTTTCAAGTGAAGCTGGTTTTTCCTATATTGTTAGTGTGATTAGGGCTTGGTGATCTTTGGGGTATAAATTAGTTTTCTACTCAAAAGCAGCTGAGATTGTGGTGTGTGGAAGGAGTGGCAGCAATATGGTTTTCTTAATAACAAAGAAGGCCGTGTATCTTTGGGTGTTAATGCATTTGGGTTGAATTTTGTGTCTTGGTTATGGTTTTTCATCTTTATATCAGTTTCTCGTAATGCTCGTCTGTTTTTCTCCTCAGGTGTGATTTTGTGTTTTGTATTGGGTGCTGTAAGGTTTTGTTTACCCCCTCTATTTTGACCTTGTAATCCACTTTCAAGTAGGGATGGGCAAAACTGACTCGAAAAAAATCAAATTATTCGACTCGACTCTAGGCGAAAAAACGGACTTGTTTTGACTCAACTCGAAATTTCATAAACTCGAATTGACTCGAAAAAATTTCAAATAAAGTTTGAGTTATGAATGGAAATTTGAATAACTCGAAACTTTTAGTAAATAGTTGATCAGTTTCATATTCAAGCCAAGTCTGTCAATTATGCATGATATATTATGTATATCTCATGTGAAAATATGAAGAAATATATATGTATATCGTATATGCATATAGAAAGCCGCTAAAATTGGAATCAATATGTGCACTGCCCAGCCCTAAGTATATAGATATAGAAATATATATGTGCACCGCCGAACCCTAAGTATATGGATATAGAAATATATATGTGCACCGCTACGTATATGCATATAGAAATATATATATATATATATATGAAGAAATATTTATGTACAATTAATTTTGTACATAAACTCGAAAACTCGACTCGATTCGAAAAAATTTCAAATAAAGTTTGAATCGTAAAATATGACTTGGAAACTCGAATAACTCAAAATTTTTGACTCGACTCGACCGAACGCCCAACCCTACTTTCAAGTGGTACCTTTAATATTAATAAAATAACTGTTTAACCAAAAAAATTAAAGCTCTATTTGGTAAACAACGGTTTGTGCCAAAATTATAAGTTTGACCGGTCAAATTTGCTAATTTGGATGTTTGATGAATAGCGGATTTAAATAGTGTATTGGGTGAAACCTATACTTTTGAAAAAACTGCTAATTTGAGCTTTATGAAATTAGAAATTTTGACAATAGAGTTATAAAGAACCTTTTACCCTCAACAATTATAAAAAAAAATCTTTAAATAACCTAAATTTAACATTTTCTATTTTAATTCTTCACCCTTACCTATTTACATTGTGACATTTGTAAATTAATACTTTTCCTTTTTTTTTTTTTATTCACACACATTTATATTTGTATTTAAATTTACTAATTAATTAAATTGTATTAAAAATAATTATATAAATAATAAATTAATATATAAATCCTGCTTAGTAATATTATATTAAAAAATATTTTTCATAATCTAATTGATATTAATAGATACAAAACATTACAAAAAATAAACTATTCAAACAAGTACCGAATATAATCGTGTCCTTATATGTCATTTTGCTTGTTTAAATAATCAACAGCTATCAGTTAATTTTATCAATCACTTTTATACAATCAGCAAATATAATTGGCTAATCAAATTAGCTAATGCAATCGGGTATCAGCTAATGTAATCTGCTAATTAACATGGCCTAAAATTTTCAAGTTATTTGAATTTCTATTTTATAACTCAAACTTTATTTGAATTTTTTTTTGAGTTTGAGTCGAGTTTATGAAATTACGAATCAAGTCAAGACGAGTCGGATGTTTTTCGTATCAAGTCGAATTGAATAATTTAATTTTTTTGAGTCAAGTCGAGTTTTGCCCACTTCTAACTGCGATAAACGTGCCAGAAGCAAGATGAACAAAGACGGTGTGACAATGAGAGTCGCAAGAAAGGTCTTTACATCCCATTGTCTTGCACATAGGTTGTTCGAGAAAAGATAAACAAGATTTTCTTTATAATTGAATCTATATTCGGATCATTCAGACATCACAGAATCGAATATAGAAGATTCATGAATGAGTTCAAAAATCTATATGGATGTACACATTTTTAATTTGGAGAGAGTTCAATATCACTTAATCACTGAAACAATAAAACTATCTCTCTGATTTAGAATTATTCTAAAATGAGAATTAATGTTTTATAGCAAACTATCTCACTCAAACAATGAAACTATTTCTATGATTTAGAATTAATAAATGTGTGTATTTGATGCTGGTGTGCTGGTGTATAAATTTAATTTTAAAATCTTATGATGGCATATCATTATTTAGTTCACCGTTATGCAACAAATATTAATCCATTTAGAGAAACACCATTTCGTCTCTACCAACTTGAACTTTTATTGGATATTCAGAGTCAAAAGTGCAGGAATTAATGCAAAACATCTGGTGCATGTGTGATGAAGTTTAGGGTAAAAATGAAGTCTTTTTTACATGATTCTATCAACTTTCATCGTTACATATTCAGTAAATCTTGTTGATCACAAAAAAAAAAAAAAAAACCCATCGACTTTGAACACTTAGATTCATGGATCGTACTTCCAGAACAAATTGTTATAATGAAGTTGGCCCGAGGATGATTAAACTCAACTTACTTTGAGCGAGAATGCAACTCGTTTTCGAGCACAACCCATGGAGGATCCACACCTTCACTCGGAGGGGAAATCATGTATTTTCCATCAATGCTGAAATAATTATGGCTAATGAATAATGTTGACAAACCATCCAAGTTTAATCATTTTATTTTTGCTTTCCACAAGCTTTTGTGATGAATCCATTCTGCTGTTACGGCGTTTGAAAAGCAAAATTTTCATGAAACACAAGTGCTATATATTGCCTATTTGCCTGTGCCTTTTTTTTAACAATTATTATCTAAGGGGTAGAAATATGTTTTTAATAGGTTTTGAAATTTGAACCCACCAATAAAGAAAAGAGGAAAAGTATCAATTTAGAGCCCTTAATCATATGCACGTTGATGCGCTTTTAATTTCATTAGACACGGGATCCAAATCCCTTTTGTCACATCACAATTGTGGTCATATCGAGCACTCAAATAAAGCGATGATAAAAATCCTTTAACAAAACGTTGCAAATAATCTTGTCACTTGTGCCGACACTTCTCAAAAAAATGCTCTAGTTGGAGGTCTTAGGAAAGGAAAAATAGGGTCAAGGATATAAGAATTAGACTTTTATGACAAAAGATGGAATGCAATCAAAAGCTATATTTGTAGTAAAATCTGGAACCAAAAACCAGATTTGTCTCTGTAACGCAAAGCAAAAGAGATGTAGCAATACTTGAACCCCAGAAGCCGTGGCCAAATCGCATTGTAAAACCGCACCATCTGCTTCCTGGAATGAATGGCCCATATTTTAGGGTTCCACTTGTTTTGAGAAATGTGTCCATTTGGAATGGACTTACAGGCGACCAACTAATCAACATCTGACAAATAATAAAAAGGTTCAACATGTGCCTGTGAAACCCTAAAATGAATATACAGTTCAAAACTTCCACACTACGACCAATCCAGATCTTTCACTGGAGGCCGTTCCTTCCCACGATGATTCTAATATCAGAAACCCTGGTTACTACTAGGGTATAATAGCTTCGATTGTCAATCATAGTCTCCTCAACAGAAATATAATATATATATATAATGCCTCTTGAAATAAAAGCTTGAGTTTCACACCTCGGAATAAAGCGTGGAAATATGTGTAGTTCAAGAGTTGGGTTAAAACCATTGATTCTTTCTTTTCTTTTTCTCTTTTCAATTTTGTTCAGTTGACACAGTAGCCTAATAGATTTCAACAGACTTAAACATGTTTTTTTAACTAGTATCTACTCATTGGTCATGTTATCCAAATCGAATTTTGCAGAGACCCAATATAAAGCTAACTCTACCAATCCAGTTCTCTTGATTCACAACATAAAGATTCAAGTCATTAAACTTATTTGAATGATCTAACGCTTCATCTCACTAGACCAACCGGTTGTTAGCGGGTTAACCGGGTTTTTAGAAGCTTCAAAAGCAAAAATACCTTGGAAGGGTAGGGTGTAGATCTTGCCTTGTTAGATTGAGATGGACAAAAAGGAAAGAGAGAGAGAGAGAGAGAGAGAGAGAGAGAGAGAGAGAGAGAGAGAGAGAAAATGAGTTTGGAGGGTGGTCGATTTCCAAAAGGGATAGGAGTAGGACCTCAATGGATCTTAGTTTGCTGGTTACGCTAACTCTTATATCCACAATTATTTTATTATTGCAAGCTACTAATTACTTCTATTATATTAATATAAGTTCCACATGTTTGATTCCGGATTACTCCTGAATCATTATATAAAGTTTAAACAAATGTAGATTAGAATGCGAACGACTTGATCATTTTGGTTTGTCGTGTCTTAAATTCCTACTGATTAGCCAGGGACCGTAACTCTTTTTCGTGATAACAACATGGTATCAATACTCAAGCAGGACCGCTTGCTTCACCATTCCGGTGGCATGTCTAGCCTGTTACATCCCTGATTGCTGCCCTTGCTTCATTGTTTTAGTATCCAAATTTTAGTATATATATACACTGTATGTACGGAAATAAACTAAATTCCAACATTAAATGTGAGTGGTTGTCTATTTATTTATACAATTATCTAAGTGTGACATTTTTTCATTAAAATTCAATAGGCTTATACAATTATCTTACTATCGGAATTAGGGATGGAAATGGAATGAGAGTAGTAGATGTTGTCCTCCACCACCATCACTTCACAATTGGCACAATTAGGGGTGAGCGTTCGATAGAGTTGAGTCAAAAAATTTCGAGTTATTCGAGTTGACGCGTCATATTTTACAATTCAAACTTTATTTGGAAATTTTTCGAGTCGAGTTTTCGAGTTCCTATAAAAATTTAATTGTAATTATTTATCATGTTATAATATGGTTTGATTCCAATTTAAACGACTTTTTCTAATCATATAAGATATGCATATATATATATATATATATATATTTCTTCATATTTTTTTCATATGTGACAATATTTCTTCATATTTTTATATATCGATATATATATATCATAAAAAATTGAGGGACTCGTCTTGAAATTAAAATAAATCCACTAATTACTAAAAATTTCGAGTTATTCTAATTTCCATTTTACAACTCAAACTTTATTTGAAATTTTTTCAAGTCGAGTTGAGTTTATGAAATTTCTAGTCGAGTTAAGACGATTCGAGTATTTTCGCCTCGAGTCGAGTTATTCGGTTTTTTCGAGTCGATTTGAGTTTTGCTCACCCCCTAGGCACAATCTACTTCAACATCCACATTGCTTCACTATAAATATGTAATATTAAAAAGTGCTACCACTAAACTTAACGAGTGGTTTTAGTAAAAATGAGATGATGTTTATACTAGGAGATACGGGTTTGAGCACATGTGTGTGCAAAAATTAAATCTACAACTAACGTATAATAAAAACACTAATGACATAATTTAATTTAATATATTTCATAGTTATTGTCTGGATTAAGACTGAAATTTTCAATACGAAAAATACAAGACTAAATCTACAATTTATACATAGTACAAATACTAATCATAGTTATATAATAAACTTAATTGCTTAGCAAAAAAACAAATACCAATCATAGAATTTAACTTGTTTTAAATTAAGTAAATATATAAACATAACTATTTTTACACAATCATCCAAACATAAAAATGCAAAGCATAAAATAATTTGAAGTTTTTATAATAAAATTTCTTTTAATATATATATATAATGATTTTGTCTATATATAAAATCATCATTTTATTTTTAATGTTATATATAAATGGAGTTGTTTTGAAAATTATTTGTCTATATATAATTCTTTTTTTAATTAAATAAAAAGGTATAACATTTCACGTAAAATTTAAATTTATGAAAAATAAAATAATATGAACATTCTTAATTAATAAATCGATTAATAAATGTCAAATCTTCATTTAATCAAAATATCATTCGAGTTAACTGTCTAAAACCAATTTGATACCGAGATGATTATTTTACATGAGAATAATAAGCTGAAACTGAAATCAGAAGTGGGTCCTTCAGTAATTGAGTTTTGTCTTTTCCTTTTGTTTATCTCCTACGTAAAGAACAATGTCAATCAACCAACCCTATCCGCCACGTGGATTCCAATATTCCCTCAATCAACTTTTGTTATTTTAGAGTAATTGCACCATACGTCCTAAAAGTATTACTTTCATTTTAAATTGGTTCGTAAAATTTTAAATGTTTTAGTTTTATCCTTAAATTATGGTTTTACCGTAAACTTTTAAATATTTTAATCTTATCCTCAAATTATAATTATGACACATTATATTATTACATAATATGAATAATTATTTATATGACCATTATTATTCTTATAACGATTTTATTAATATGAGATAATTTTCTAATAATATTAAAATAATTAAAAGTTTAAAAGTCAATATAGAATGAGGATAATAATTGAAATATAAAACCGAGTGACTAATTTAAAATAAAGGTTGTAGTCTAGAGATGTGCGGTGCAGTTACTCCTTTTTTTATCATATTTTATTCCATCACCAATCACCATAATAGAGAAGTCATTCGAAGGCCGACCAATGTGAAATGACTGTAATAACCCTAGAAGAAGTCGCGTCCTTCTTTTGGGGTTTTACCCCTTTCATCAACCTCAGCTCACAGTTTATTTTCTTGTCTCCAGTTTAGAATTCTAAATTCAAAAGGGACTTTTTTGGTAAATTAGAAGAAGGCAGGAAGGCGTGAGATCCGACAACGGCGGAGGGAAAGAATGACAGCGTGGATGGTCCTTTGGCGGCAACACGTGGCTGATGTTATCGTGATGATGCCAACGTGGCAAGTGTGTAAAAAGGTCTAAAAAACGAAAAAAGGAAAGGAGATTACTGGAATTATCACAAGAATATTACAACACATTAAAGTTAAGGTTTTAGGGGACGGAAAGTTGGGAGTTTTTTACCTGACTTAAATAAAAAATAAGTGTTTAAATTATATTTTTTAAATTTTAAGTGTTTAAATTTTATTTTTTAAACAAGTATAACACTTATAAATAAAAAATAAGTATTTTTTTGTAAAAATAAATTTTAACCGTTATAATTTTAAGTGCTCGATCATCTATGACAATTTAAAAAAAACAGTGTCCAATCGAAATTATTTACGTGGCATGAATATTATTTCTTTTTATCTTTTTTTGAAAAAAACTTGAATTTTTTAAATCATCTCAAAATTCTTAAAACCCTTCAAATCAGTCCCTAAATCCATAAAAATCCCAAATCCCCAAATCATCACCGTTGCTGCCGCCAATCGCCATCGTCGACCCCACCCTTTGGGTCGTCGGGCTCAGTCGGCCATTTCCGCCAACGTGCCGTAGTCGAAAACCGGCGAATAGTGTGCCAATCGAGCGACTTTTTAATATTCTTCGTTCAATGTTCGAATGGCACACCGTTTGCCAATTTTCGGTGACGACACATTGGGAGAAATGGTCGGCTGGGTCCGGCGACCCAAAGAGTGAGGTCGGCGATGGAGATTGGCAGCGGCAACGGTGATGATTTGGGGATTTGGGATTTGAGGACTATTTTAAAATTTTTCAGAATTTTAAGATTTTTTTGAAAAAATTTAAATTATTTAAAACAAAAAATAATTAAAAAATTTTATAAATTAAAATATGACACATGTCAAATTTTTATTGGTTATTAAATTTTTTAAAACGGCAGTTAAGCACCGGGTACCTAAAATTATTTTTCATTTAAACCTTATAACAAAAAGAACATATATATTCTAATGCTAACTTAATCATAGGATTAGTAACGTCAAAATGAGTTCAATGTTTTAATTATATATTATTTCCTTTACTATTAATTAAGAAATCCAGAAAAATATGAGATCCGCGAATAGGTTTTACCCTAGCGGCGGTCTTTTTTCTCTAGTATCTATAATTTTTTTTTTATTTTTGTATAGACGACGATATTAATTTTGAGTAAAGTTTACAAATGGTTACTGAATTTTATTAAAAAAATAAAATAATAATTAAATTTTCAAATGTTACAAAATGACATTTAAATTTTATATTTTGTAACAAAATGATAATTCGACCATTAAACTCGTTAATGAATAACATTACAAATATTAAAATTTAGATAATAACGTATTTAGTCCTCTATATTAAGTATTGTACTTGTTTTTCACTTCTGGTTTTCTGGGTCTTGGAAGTTTTCTCTGTTTACGCTGTCTCCATTGATGAAAGCTCAACGACTGTCTACATACATACAACTCTGTCACTAAAAAATAGGGGGGGGGGGAAGGGAAAAAAGCTATGGTCTTGACCTTTTCAGTTTGTATCTGGATCCCTTTTGTATATACTGGAAGAGGGTTGCTTAGCAAATGGGCATTCGTTGAATCTCTTTGATCATGGATCTGGAAACTGGGGTTTACCAAAAGTATGTTAAGGTTAGATGGGTTTGTTTATCAAATTTGTATTGATTCCTTGCTTTTTACTGAAAACCCATTTTGTGTATTGAGTTTTGGAAGTAAAATAGTGCCATTGATTTCAGGGTTCTAATTGGATTTACTTTTTTTTTTGCAGAATGGAGAACTGTATTGACTTTAGCATATCAAAGCCTTGGAGTATTCTACTGTATTGCTAACGTGTTTGTTTTGCGGGAGTAATTTTAATAGTCCAAACAAAATCATGGAGAACTGTATTGACTTTTTTAATTTTACCAGCAATTTATTGGGATGGTTTGAGAAGATGAAGATGATGGAGGGGAAGGGGTTAAATTTATTGATTTTTTTAATTAGGACTAAATTGATTGAACATGTTAATATAAAGGATTAATTGTGCTATTATTTAAATTTTTATAATTGTAATGTTTCTCATGTTAATGGAGTTTAATGGTCGAGTTACTGTTTTGTTACAAAACATAAAGTTTAATTGACATTTTGTAACATTTGAAAGTTTGGTTACCGTTTTATTTTTTCAAACAAAGTTTAGTGACCATTTGTAAACTTTACTCTTAATTTTGATGTTGATTACCGATCGTTCTTTATTTCGTTCTTTATTTTTTCAAACAAACTTTACTCTTTTATTTTTCTTTGTTTCGTTCTTTATTTTTTAGTTTTAAAATTTAATAACTATGTCTTCATGACACGCTTTTTTCTACCTTTTGCTATGTATCCTTTGTCTTTAGACACAATTTTTCTTCTCCTAATCGGTCGCTTAGCGACTTCTTTTTATCATTTGTTTTTCTATCAGAGCTGGATTTGACATCGTCATGACTGATCAATATGATGTTCTTTTGATTATCATGTTGACCTCCCTATTTTGCGCCCTCGAACTGGATTTGGATACGAGCTCACAATCATCGCTCTTATTCGCAATTGAGTTGTGGTAATGACTATGTTGTCAATGTGCCTAATTATCGTAATATGCATTTTTTAATGTTTGTTGTTAGTTTTTACATTTCATCATCGAGTTTTAGTGATGTTTGTATTTTTTGTTTCGAACCTCTGAATTAGGTTTTTACCTTTTTTTGTATGGTTTTGTTTATAATTTGGATACGTTAGTTTTTGTGTTTTTAGGAATATGTCTGGATTAAGTTAGTTTACCTGAGTTGTAAACTCTCATTGTATTTTTTGATTTTTTTTCTATGATAAAATTCGCGTACTCACATTGAAAAAATGAGATCCACTAATTGGCCTAGTGATCATGTTAATCATCCACTTCACCCCTTATATGAGTTTGAATCTCAACATTTACGTTGAAATATTATTGTAACCCTACTTAATCAAAAAAATCATAAAATATCACATATAACGTATATCACTCCATTTTCTTTGAAAATTCATGTAATTTTTTGTATGTATATTATTTTCTCTACTTTTTTTACTCAGTCCAATGAATATTTTCTTTACTTATTTACATGATTAATGTATAATTTCATAGGCAAATTATATAAATCATCATTGAACTTTTCTCTTAAACTTATTTTGGCCACTAAAGTTTTAAAACGTTAAATTTACTCACAAAAGTTTAGACATTAAACGTTTTTGTCACTAAAGTTTAGACAATGAACTTTTTTATCACTCTTAAACCCTAAACGGTCATAGATAGTGGTTGTTCTGCTCCAAACTTCACCATTCACTTCGTCTCGGCCCCTGAGTTTGAATTCGACCTCTATTATGCTTAAAAGTGCTCCCAAGTTTACAAATCATTCAAAAACCTTCTAGTTTCTCTCTCGTCGTTCTCACTCATGTGCCGTCAGATGGAGCCCATTTCTCAATATGTTGCTTCTTTCATGTCGGTGAAGTTTTGCACTGTTCGGATCTTGGAAGTTCATTCGTTCGCCAGTAAATGGACATCGTCAAAAATTTAACGGATAAGTGACAAAAAACGTCCAATGTCTAAACTTCAGTGAGTAAATTGAACGTTTTGAAACTTCAATTACTAAAATAGGTTTGAGAGTATAATTCAGTGATGATTTACGTAATTTTTCCTAATTTGTTTGCAACTATTTATTTTTTTAATAATTTTAAAATGATTACAATGTAGCATTTGTTCATATTGCAGCTATTTACTTTTTTATACAAATGGCTATCTTTTATCTTTTGTTTTTTAATGAAAAATAAATAAGAATTCTTTTTATAATTTTGAGCAGTATACGATCTGATCTCTCTCGGTAAATGATATTAATGTCACTTAATCATTGAAACAATAAAATTAAAAAACTAAAAAATGGGTTATTATAGCTAATGTACACGTGTATGTTATACAATGAATAAGAAAGTAGGGGTAATGAACAGAAACATATCACAATGGTTCTCGATATCAAAGACAAGAGAAGAAAACATGAGAAACTTAAAAGTCAAAAAGTAGCAAATGCTTTATGATTGAAGTTTCTATTTCTATTTCTATAAAAGAAAATGATTCTCTTATTTTTTGTATTTAAATACAATAAAAACATACACATAACTTCCTAGGAGAATTTCAACAAATATATACATGTATATCAAACATGATCATAGACAATGAGCATTGAATGTTGTTTATATGACAAAATTACTTGGTCGAATTGTACACTACTATTCATACATTTAAAATTCAATATCATTATTTTTTATTTAATTAATGAAATTCAGTTGATGATGTTCTTATAAGAGTTTTGTTAACTTTTGTTAAATTGAGTTATGTGAATTTGGAAATATGAGCATTTTTTAAGAAAAAAATAAAACTATGTAGCCAATTTAGCAAAAATTATGTGATAATACTGTCAATTGGACGTCAATTATACATAATAAAAAGTAGAGAGAAAGAATTCTTGAGATAAAAAAATAGATGAACTAAATTTTAAATGTAGGAAAAGTATAAGGATTAGGAGTACAATAAGACCATTATAGTTTAAGGGTGAAAATTACAATATCGAATTTCAAACTCAACTACTTAAAATGTTAAATGTTAAGAATAATTATATAAACTAGATTAAATCTCAAAATCATTAATTTTTTTGCTAGTATTATAAGAAGATACCAATAAATTATAGATTCATATTCGATACAATAACTGTTTATCATAGAACACAGTATGCGACTTGTTACCTATACGTAGGGTGTGTGCAAAATATACTGTAATTTTAACCGGTATAACCGTTTATTATATAGGTTAATTAACTTAACCATTAAGGTTAAACAGTTTTGATTAACCGAACCGCTAAAAAAGATGGTTAATGGTTAACCTATAGACATTTTTTTAATTAAGTATGAAGTTTATGTTTAAAATCTTTCTATTTAAGATTTTTTTAAAAAAATTTAAAGCAATATTTATTGGAGAGATAGAATTATTATTCTAAAAAGATATAATGAACATTTGAAAAGAAAATTATAATAGGTTACAAGTTAACCTGTAACTGAACCGTTTTAACGATTAACCACTGTAATTGTTAACCGCTATAATGAGCTCATCGTAGTTCATTAACAAAATTAATTTGATGGGCAAAAAAAACTACTATAATGGTTAACCATTTAAAAAATTAACGGTTAACCATTTCTTAACGGTTAACCAACCGTAAACAGTACAATTAACCTACCATGAACATCTCTACCTATATGGGTATTTTTTAATGATGACGTAAGGTAAAAATAAGAGTAGAAATTCTGTCTTTTCTGTGCACCTATTTCTACCCCGATATTAAAAAATTAAGTTTATGATTTATTGTTAGGGTTTAAGATTATAGTTTAGAGTATATATTTTAGGGTTTTAAGTTTAGAATTTAAGATTTAAAATTTAGAGTTAAAACTTAAGATTTTATTATTTTAATGTTGGGACACTAAAAAGGCAGAAGAATTTTGTTCTAAAAATAAATGTAACATTAATCTGTGTAGGAAGATAGGCAGGGGCATAACATTGAGGGCGAGAAACTAAAATTTGACTCCTAAAATTTTAAAAAAAAATTAATTTGACCTCTTTGGTATTTCTAAAATTTTATACTAAAAATAAAAAATTGTATTTTTAATTAAATTATCTTTATTTTTTTTAAAAAAATTCTTACTGAATTGCACAAAATTATTAAATTTTTAATTAAACCCTCAAATAATATTTTTTTTTAATTTCAGTCTCCAAATTAAAAAAAGAAGAAGTTAAGTTGTACATGGGGGACAGCCATCAACCATGCGCAATCGAGCGGTCCTCCCACCCCCTCCCCTTTTATATTCTCTTATATCTCTCTATCTTTCTCCTTTGTCTCTCTATTCTTTAATCTCTCCTCCTCTTCACATCTTCTTCTTCTTCATCTCTTTCCTTTTGTCGTCTTCATTTCTTCATTCTAAACTCTCAAAACCGAATAATTTAACTCCACAACAATAGTTAATCCAGGTAAGCTTTTGAATTTTCATGGAAAAACAACTTTAGTTTCAACATTCTCGTTTATTCCGACCTATACTGTTCTACCACTGTTCAGTTGTCGACTCATGTCACCTTCTTCTTCTTCTTGCATAAGTTTTACATCGTCAAAACCTAACGACAATCTGAACTAAGCTTAGAGGTCATTCTTTTGTTTGGTTTTGAAACCAAAACTGTACGAAGAATTGAGAGCCAGAGCCTGTAAGAAAAGCAGGTGAGAAATGCTATGGAAATTCTCGACAAACCGACAAACTTGACAGTGTCCATTTTCGTTTGCAACGAGACAAAGACTCTGCAAGGTTCTTTTGTTTTGTTCTTCTCTTTGTCAGGCTTTGATCCGATCAAACAATACATTTTTTCTTGTTTGTTTGTTTTTTCTCCAATAACGCGTGCTTAATTGTTATAGCTACGTCACCCACCTTTGTCTTTTTCCCATTCTTCAACTTACCATATGTTTAGTAATGGAAACCCCCGTTCTAGAAGCTATCATTTCCACCATTCACCCAACACCAGACAACATCATTAGTCCAAACCTCTACCTGTCCGTTTTACTTGACAGACCTACAAACTGCCCTTTCAATTTGTGTTAATACAATATTATTACTCCTATGTTTTCATTAATATTTTTTAATATTATATTTCAATTATTTCCTAGTATTTCATTGGTGTAAAAAAATTTAGATCTAGCTTACAGCACGAATAGGAAGAGAGAGGGACTATGTTACAAGTTTTCTCTTGGTTTTTTTATCAAAAACAAAGTCAAATGATTTGGTCTTTTCCTTCTAAGAAAAAAACATTAATGTTTTATAAATAAGAAACATGGCGGGTGATATTTGCTCACTACCAAATGAGATAGCTTACATAATTATGAAAACCCTTGGTCACCTTTTTAATCGGAGAGTTCATCATTTTCTTCAACCTTTAGTTTTTTTTTTCCTCTTCTCTAAGTTTACTTATATATTGGTTATTATTTAGAGATGATGAAGTTATTAAAGAGTGGTGAATTTGATGCAGCAACAACAGTTACGATGGAGTCGAGTACTGTCCCGCCAGGATTCCGGTTCCACCCCACCGACGAGGAGCTTGTTGGCTATTATCTGAGGAAGAAGGTCGCTTCACAAAAGATCGATCTCGATGTTATTGGAGACATTGATCTCTACAGGATCGAACCCTGGGATCTTCAAGGTTCTTTTCCTTCTTCTTTTAAGCTTTGTTTGATAGGAAGGATGAAAAATCTGTTAATCAAATTTCCAAGATTCAAAGTAAGAAAGTGGTTATGAATCTTCACTATTTGATTAACAATTTTTCCATCCTTTCTCGTTTCCATCTTTCATATCAAGCTAAGCCTTAATCAGATTTTTAAGATCGATCCATAGCTAGGTTTTATGGTTTCACATTTGCACGGGAATCTAATAACCCTAGACATGGATGCATGATATGCCTAAACTTTATATATGCGTGTAATCTGAATATTGGTGATGATGAGCAGATAGATGCCGGATCGGATACGAGGAGCAGAAGGAGTGGTATTTCTTCAGCCACAAGGATAAGAAGTATCCAACGGGGACAAGGACCAACCGAGCAACCATGGCCGGATTTTGGAAAGCGACGGGGCGGGATAAGGCGGTGTACGATAATAAATCGAAGCTCATCGGCATGAGGAAGACACTCGTTTTCTATAAAGGAAGAGCTCCAAATGGACAGAAAACTGACTGGATTATGCATGAATACAGGCTTGAATCCGACGAGAATGGACCTCCTCAGGCAAGCACGTTTATAATTATATATTTAATTCACTTTTTTTCTTTAATTACCAGTTTACCACTTTCTGTGTCGTCCCTCTCTTTGTCAACACAAGTTAATAAATTAAAGTGAAAAAGGTATTATTATTATCGTCATGGTCGTCCAACATTCTTGACCTAAAATTTCAAACTTTCTTTTTCAAGTATTTGTATGCAATGAAAGGGTTAGGATGCCATTACTGTACATAAAGCCATGAAATAAAATGTAATAAATGGGGAAACCAAACTTTTTTTTTTATAAGGGAAAAAGAGGTGATGTGAGATTGAACCCTAGATTTAATTTCAAGATACAAATAATTAGTTGATGTAATTATGATTTTATTGCCCCTGATATCTTAAATTTGGTATAATTTCATAATTTTAGATAATATATGTTTTATTACAATGTAGTATTTGTTCGCACAAAGTGAATTGAACTTGTGTCTTATAAGATAAATATCATCTTCTTTTCTATTAAGATCACTCGTTGAACTCTTGTAATTATTTCATAGTAGAGGATCAATTTTAAAATAAAAAAATAACTAAAACTCAAATTTTAACATAATAAAAGTTTGAATATAAATATAAACCCATATAGTTAAAGTTGAATATGCCGCACTATATAGAATTTATACGATGGAAGAAAAGAGTGCTTTTTGCTATCCATAGAAAGACCATTTCTACTGATATGTCACATAAATGTCTAGAAAGAAGACTCCACCTAAAAAATGAATAAAAATCTTGTCTTTTTCGATATCTTATTATACCTGAACACTAAAAATTAAGTTTAAGGTCTATGATTAAGGTTTAATTAGGGTTTAGAATTAGAGTTTAGGAAACTTAGACAGAGTATATTTTTTAAGGTTTAAAGTTCAAAATTTAAAGTTAGATCATAAAATTTAATTTTTAAGTATTAGGTATAGAAAGAAGCACCGAACAAAGTAAAGAAAGTTATTGGTATATTTTTCCAAAGCAAAATTTAATATGCTCACTTTATCAAATATTCATTTCTTTTTCTTCTATTTTCTAGGTTAGTTTTACGGTTGTATTAATAAATAACAATATCTTTTTAAGCTTCGCAGGAGGAAGGATGGGTGGTTTGTCGAGCTTTTAAGAAAAGAACCATCGGCAGTCAAGCCAGGAGCATTGGTGGTGGGTGGGACTCGAGCTACTTCTGCGACGAACCAAGTGGTCTCAGCTCGGTGGTTGATCCAACAGAATACATGTCCCGGCGGCAACCCCAGAGTTTTCTACCTTTGTGCAAGCAAGAGACGACAGAGGCAGATAATTTAAACAGCTTTGTTTTCTCTGATCAGTTTATTGAGCTTCCTCAGCTAGAGAGCCCGTCGCTGCCATTAATGAATAAGCCAAGCTCCACATCTCTCGTATCAGAGAACAATAACATTAACTTTGAAGAAGAAGAAGAAGAAAAGGATCAGAAAAAAATAAGCACTACCACCACCACCACCACCAAGAAAGTGACTGATTGGAGAGCCCTTGATAAGTTTGTCGCTTCACAACTGAGTCATGAAGATAGATATCATAATCAACAAGGAGCCCCGATCTCAAGCTTTGGTGCTAATAATTGTAGTAACTCAGACATGGCGTCGCTGCTGTTGCAGAGCAGTAGAGAAGAAGGGAACAAGTTGAGGGAGTTATTGAGTTCAACTTCAGATTGTGAGATTGGAATATGCATATTTGATGCATGAAAGGAGATGAAAAAGAAATGAGACGATGAAGATCTCTTACTATTAATTATAAATATTTTATGCATAATGAGACATATTTCTGTGAAAAAACAAAACATGGTTGTGAAATGAGTGAAGAAATTCTCTCTAATTATCTCCTTTCTCTATCTTTAACTTCATTTTCTCGGCAACCAAACATAATATAAGACCAATATGGAATGATGAATCTCCATTAAAGAAAACACCCTAAATCAAAAAACTAAGAAAGAAAATAGAATTAGCGGCTGGGTGTAGGCTTAGTGGGGCCATGGTTTGTCTAGCATGCGCTGGGCAACGTGGCTCATGTTGGGGCATGCCTTAGAAGTTGTTTTTATGGGTATATGTTTTCCTTTGACCATATGTTCATGGCTAGCTAAGCCTTTTCCACCCCCATGTCCTCTTAGTGCGACACATGAATAAAACCAAAACCCAGAAGCAAGAACAACTAATACATTAGTTTTCTTAAAGCAAACACTTTCTTCATTATAATTAAGAGATAATTAATTAACTTTTCAGTATAATCAGCCATTAGTGTAACGGTTGACCAAAAACAAAGGCACCATTTTCTGGAAAACAATGATGCTTAATCATAGCACACTAATAAAGCGAAACCAGACCCCATGTTTGATGAACTTTTTTCATGCAAAAGATAAGGTAGAAATACAACTTTGAAATGTCAACGTGAGGGTGAAAATCTTTGCATTTTCCGGTTGAAATGACACAACAGCTTCTGTACATGATGTATGTATTCATAATGTTTGAAACTTTCAAGGCATGGCCTGGTAAAATAATCTTCACACATTCTTCGGAATTGAAACTAAGGTGATCTCATTGACTTTTCATCATGTGAATAAAGAGGGAGAAATCCCTTGGCTCGTCGTTCAAATCATTAAAAAAAAATCAAGATCAATCGAGTTTGTGTTACTCGCAATGTTTTCATGTAAGGAAACATATGAAGTTTTAATGAAGTGGAAATGGCAAACAGGATTGGTATTTTACTTGGTAATGTCTTTTAGGTTTTACTAAGCTATATCAGCATCATCACACTTGTATTAACGATATGGGAATTAATTAAGAAAGCGAACTTTAACGAGTATTGCAATTAGTAACGATTATTATGAGAATTCTCCCCGATCTAAGATTAAGGTTTAAAGTTATAGTTTAGGTTTAGGGTTTAAGGAATCTGAGGTAGTGTGTATTTTTTCGAAATTTAGGGTTAAAAATTTTAATTTGATTTTTTTAGTGTTGGAGCATAGAAAGGAGCACCGAAAAGGGTTGAGATTTTTGTCCTTATTATGATGGGTGAAGAATGGACAAAAATCCTCTACTCTTTATCGGTGCCTCCTTCTATGCCTCAACACTAAAAACTTAAATTCTAAGCTCTAACCCTAAATTTTTAATCTTAAACCATAATCCTTAAATCTTAAAAATACATCATATCCCTAATTCCCTAAACTCTAACTTTAAACCTTAACTCTAAACCTAATTTTTTTAGTATAGGACATAAATAGGAGCACCGAAAAATGGCAAGATTTCTATTTGATGAAGAACCGCTCTCCCTACCATGATATTTTAGGTTTCGGTAAATATAGATTTAATTTGACTTTAACGTATAATTTAGTATTTAAACATTTTTTATTCAATTAGATATTTGAATTTGATTCTAAGATTTAATTGGGTATCTGCAGTTCTTTTAGCTTTTTTGTCTAATTAAATACATGGACTTGACTTTGAGGTTTAAATCGGTACATAAACTTGCTTTTATGGTTTAAATAAATCATTTATCGTAAGTACTACTTTGAACTAAAAAGTGAAGTCTGTATACTAATTTGAACCGAAAAATCAAGTTTAGGTATCCGATTAACAAGAGGCTTAATATCAAAATAAGTGCTTAAACTATATTCATTTTCTGAGATAGGTGCCTAAATTATTTTTTGGCTGATATAGGTGTCTAAAATTTCATTTTTTGGTCTGTTTTAAAGTCAACCCGTTAAAAAATCCATCACTCATTCATACTTCGACACATGGCTTTTATTTTTATTTCTTTTTTTAAAAAGTTAACTAAAAAAGATGTTGTTGCTGCCGTCGATAGCCTCGTCAGACCCCACCACTACCCTCGACGAAGGCCATTGACCATTTACCCCATCATCTCGTCGTCGAAAATCGACTGACGTCGTACCAAACATTGGGCAAAAGCTGAACCCTTCAAAAGCTTCATTCAAACGATTTGCGACGAAAAATGGTGGATTGGACGACGAACGACATGTGTGTTGAACTCGAACGATCAACTGAATATGTTAAGAGGGGGTGAATTGGCCTTTGAGTGAAATCGGTGGAAGCAAAAGAAAATAAAACTTTGGACACAAGGATTTATAGTGGTTCGACTTCTAAATCAAGTCCACCTCCACTACCTTAGCTTCCACACTAAGGATTTCCTCAAACTCACTAATTTGTCTTTCCTTTTTCTAGGTTCAAGGAGATAACCTTTACACAACTTCAAAGCTTTGAGGCACACTCTCTCAAAGAGAATACGAATTAAGCAAACAAGGGGAAAACCTCACAAGGTTGATATGTTTGCAATTTAAGCACTCACACAAAACCTGACACTTGAGCAAATATAACAATTAAGATCACAAGTGTTTTCTAATGAAAAAAATAGATTTTATAAGCACAAACACTTTTTTATACATGAATGTTGGCAATGATGTTTTTGTTGTTGTTGTTGTTGTATGGTTGCTTAAAGAGGTCTTTTAAACCCTCTAATAGATTTATGACTGTTTATAGCCATTGGGGGCTGATTAGAGCCGTTGGGGACTTTATTTCCAGTATTAAATGCTCTTCTGAGCATGTCGGTATCTGTATGCGCCTTCGGTATCGGTACCTACCTTATATTGAAAGAGCTGTTAGGCATTTAAAACACTGAGTATCGGTACGCGATGTTTGGTATCGATACAATGCCTCTATATCGGTATAGGTAAGCATGTACCGGTACAGAAGTTTGCTACTAAAAATTTGGAAACCTTGGAGATTTAAAGAGTATATTGGTACACGGGCGACCGTACTGGTACGGGCTGTTGGGTATCTGTACGAGGAAGACTGTACTGGTACTCAAAGTCTATTTTTGACACTTTGGCTATTTTGAAAGTATTTAACATGTCAAAAACCCTTTAAAAATCTTTCAAACAAATTTTTTAAGTTAATGGTCTTTTGAAATATTTTTGCAAATTAGTTTAAGTTCAAAAACATTTTTCATTTAAGTTATATCAAAATCAAATATCTCAATAGTGTGGGTCTTTTAACAAGAGAATGATGCTTTATTTCGTCGTCGACATCATGGCCAACGATAACAGCAGTGGTCCGATTGGGAGATTTTGGGTCTTTTTGAAATTTCAAGATTTTTGGCATAGGTTTCTGAAAATTCTAGGTTTTATTTTATTTTTTGAAAAAAAAGTTTTAAAAAACTTTAAAAATGTCACATGTCATGCATTCATTGGTTGAAATATATTTTTTTTTACTCTAGGCACTTATTTTAACCCAAAATAACTTTAGACATCTATTTCAGCCAAAAAATAGTTTAGGTAGCTATCTCAGACAATGGATATAGTTTAATCACTTATTTTGGTATTAAGCCTTGACAAAAAATATTAAATTGAATCTAAGTACCAATATATATATATATATGAATTATTTTTTATAATTATATATATATATATTTTAAAATTTTAGAATCATGACTATATAAATTTGTAAATCTTGATGGCTAACTTTACATTTTTTGATGAAATAATGAAATGTATAAATTCGATACATATTAAGGCCTCATTAAAAACCTCCATAAACCTAACTGGAGAAAAATAGTACGCCTGGTGGTATCGTACAATCTAAAAAAAATTAAAATCCACAAATTCCTAAAACATACTAACTAACAAATTAACCAGAAGCACTAGTTCTATATACCAAACCAAGCACCTCTGCAGGTGGTTCATCAAATAACCGACACTCCAAGTTCGTTGATCCAACAAGTTTCGCCATTCCATCCGTCACTTGGTTGCCACTCCTATGGATATGTCGAAACTAAACTTCCCATGGTCGTCTTAATAACTCAACAACATGAGCCATAATCGACAGTCGTGATCCACAATCAAATTGCTGAACCAAATTAATACCACCCTTATTGTCTATCTAAAAAATTATTCGTCGAGCCCCCAGGTCCCATACACATAGTAGGCCCAAGTAAATCCCCCACAATTCAATTTTCAAAATCGAGCATATTCTGATAGACTTTGTGAACCCTATTTTCTAATTGTAGAAAACATTTAAACAATTAACTTAATTAATACAATTTGTAAAATAAGAATTACAGACTCCACCACGTAAGGTCTTATGAATACACAACCCACTAAACACAAGTATCGTACTCTAAAAATCATCACGCGCTAGAATCCAGTTATTGATAGTGCTCATCAATCTCACGATCTGACGATCAACCTACACACAGAAATAATGATTATGAGCGCTGAGCTTATAAAGCTCAGTAGTATATATCCACTCTACTATACTTTATGCTAATCATAAATATAAGCATGCAAGCTAGTACGAGCAATAAGGAAAGATAAATAAACATGTGGCACTACTACTAGTTGCCTAAACACATGCTCACATCATAACAATCATCATAGATGGCACACAAGGCCCAACCATACTCGGGTTCTCACCAGGTCATCCAAGTCAAAGCATACAAGTCATATTGCAACTTAAAATGATGCTCGTGTCCACAAAGCATCAGGACCCTACACTCTATGGGGTGAGGCTCGTGACCACTAAACATCAGGATCATATACCCATGCTCGGAATCTCTCATCAAGCATCTTCGAATGAGACCTGCGTCCACTAAGCATCAGGATCCTACATTCGAGAATCTTCAACCATGGAGTTGCAACACACACTTTTTCTAACTAGGTATCCAGATCTCATCAATCCCTCAACTATTTAGGTGTCCATATAAGCACACATCAAGGACACATCTACCACACAACATCACACGATCCACCAAGGATCCCTACGGTTGTTATTACAATCAAGTCACCCAATTAAGTTTACCAACTTGTTAATACATTATGAAAGTGTATGTTAAACATCCTTATTAATTATCTCCATTAATTCATATTATCTCATTAATAGTCCACGTCAATTTCCAGATGTTTATTAGCATACTAGATTATTCTGTTTAGTAGGTATTGGTACTCAAACACAAGTATCGATATAGTACCCCTGGGTACTGGTACTCTCACGCGTACCGATACAGGTCGACCTATATCAATACAACCCCCAATCGTATACTGGTATAGCTGAAGCTCGTATCGATACCCTAATCACGGGTTCGTACACCTTTCTCGAATTACGATATTTACTATACCTTAATCAATCCCTAAAGCTTATGAAAGACATTAGGTTTTGTTTACTAATACGCTCAATCAAATAATATTAATTACCAGCTTCATGATCAATTATTCAAATATAACCAATTATCTGTCCACTAAGTATAATTTTCATCGAACATGTCAATTCATATTTTAAACACTCAAGCAACACAACATGTAAGTCAACCAATCAGATAACCATACGAATATTCAATGAACCTACACAATCTCTAAAGCTCATAATAGTCTCGAATATTCTCAAACTCATCAGGCATATCAATATTCACCAAGTATCGTAATATCGGTCTCAACACATGCTTATCTATCATCAACCTATTTTGCAACCACTAAGAAGCAATGCAATTATACTTATGATGTTCATGAAGCATTTCAGAGTTTGAGGTGTACTAACCTTAAGCGATTAACGATAAATCCTTACTCAAGCTCCTCTTGATTCGGTATTCGATCCCGAACAATCCTAAAAATATACGAATACCACAATTACTAATTAGCTTCATTCACTAACTAATCCAGAAGGTCAAATGCGTAAAAATAGCTTATTGGGTTTGAATTTAGCAAAATAGACTGCGACAATGGGCTTAGAACGTCGACAAACCTCTGAGTAGGGTCACCTAAAAAGAGTCAACGGTCGATCAACGCTGGTCAAAGACTGGTCAAAGGTCTAAAGATCTGGTGTGGCATAAGTGCACAACAGCTAAGGTGCACCTGTAGGTAGAGATCCAATGTAGTAGGGAGCAGGTGCAGCCGGGTATGGGATCCAGTGTGGCGTGGTGCACTGGATCATGCTGCAACCGCTTGGGCAGACGCACGCTCACTCATATGAGCAGGGCGTGGGAGGCCTTCCTGTAATGCCACGGTTTTGGGCCTAGGATTTTCTAAGTTGATTAGATAGTCTAGTAGGCCGAGATTTGAGATTTGAGTTAGATTTCAGATAAAAATCAGAATAAATATTTTTTGTGTGAGAAAATACGTGGGAAATATCCTAAAATCATTATTTAATATATTGATATCTTTGGTAAATTCAATTTTGAAAAACAAAATTTGGAAATTGGACATTTTGACTAGTGACCAAAATTTAAAGAGTGAAAACTGTTTTAAAGACTATTTTGAAAAAAGGGTCAAATCTTAAAATCTTTAAGGAGCTAATTTAACAAATGTTTTAATCTGATTTTTCTCTCAATTTGGATTATTTTAAATGAGTTTTAATTAGTGAATTAAAAGGGATTTAATTAAGGAAATGTAGTTATTTTCCTAAGACTACTTTTGACGTAACTTTTTCTCTCAAAGTTTCTTTAGCCAGACACTCTCTTTTGCATCAAAGATTTGAGGTAATATTCTTGATTTCTTAAATTCTTGATTTCTAATGGATTCTTCAATCTTATTTTCCAAAATCTTATTGTTTTCCTTTATTTTTCAATAGTAAAACATCCAATTGAGAGGAAATTCACTCATTATAGGTAAGGTTCGTTCTTCTCCTCTAGTGAATGGTTCTTTACTGAAATTCCCAAGTATTTGATCCTTATTTAATATTTACTAATGAGTTTTAATGATTTAATTATGGAAATTGGTTAAATCAAGGTTTAATTGATGAGGTTAAGTGATTTTCGTTTTGGATCTGTTTTGTTGAGCTCATGATTGATTCTAATCATAATTTTGATGTTTTATAATGTTAATAAGTTGGTTTTAACATTGGAATCCCGAAACTAAGTGAATCTCTAATTTCCTAGATTGTTAGTGTTGTGTTTTTGGTGACTTATGGGTGTTTTATGAATTCTAGAGGCATAAGGAAGATGTTAGGTTGTTTTTGGATGTTAATTAAAGATAATTTATGGATTAAACCTTTAGGTTTTGACTTGGTTAAGTTTGGAAGGTGTTTGATGTTGATTTTGGTTGTTGTGGAGATGTTTTTGGCTGTAGTTGTTGTGGATTAATGTTGCTGAGTCTTTGAATGCATTTAGATGCATTGATTCCTCTATTTTTTGTGGTTAAATCAGGAGAAGTTGATCCTCAAGCTTGTGGCACCGTGTCAGAAGCTTTGGAGGAGTAGTTCGCATCGACGGATGAAGTTTTGCGTAGTCGGTGAGTGAGAACGTGAAAATCAGCTTTGAAATGGTTTAAAGGTTATTTTGGGAGTTTAAATTTAGCTTAAAAAGCTGGTTTAAACTCAGAAGTAAGCATGATGAGATTTCTCTTTCGATCGTACTTTAGCGAAATTGATTTTATGCGCTGATTTTTGGATTACATGGTACCTACTGTTTAAGCATGTTTTGAGTATGTTTTATACTGATTTTTGATCATATATTGAGGATGGATGTATTGGGAAAATGATCCATGTAAGTATGATGAATACTTATAAATGTGTGGTTTAATGCATTGGAAATGGTTTTGGAATGTTGCATATAAAAACAGTGAGGTACATGGTTAAAAAATTATATTGGCAAGTGATTTGGTTTAAAATATTATCGGATATAGTTTGTCGGCCATAGGATTGATAGTGCACTATAATGAGTCATCTCGGGTGTTGAGGGGTTTATGTGTAACGAATAATCCACCACGAGTACCCAAACAGTTGAGGGGTTATATGGTACCAAAAACTCCCGTTAGTGGATTATACGTCTAACCTATGATTGGGTTGTGATGGTACCCAGTTGTGATCATACCTTAATTCTGGTTGAGATTGTATGAAGTGTTGAGAGGACACTTATTGAATCCGTGTATCCGATGTAATATTTTGTAAAGTGAAACTTGGTTTATGATCACTTGAAAGCCAATATAATTGATAATGTATCATGTTAATGGATTATGTTGTATAATATTGGTTTATACGTGTTTGTTTTTAAGCCTTGCATATAGGTTGTTATGCATGGAAAATCTTAATTTGAGGGTTTACAAATGGGATTTTGCTGTTGATCCATGATACATGTTGCATATGGTTTAATATGCATAGTTTTGGAAATGTTTAAGTGCATGGTTTGTAAGGCATGATGTTTTGAAAGATGTTTTAAACGATGATTTCATCGCGAGTTGGAAAACCGGTTTCAATTGCATTGATGGTGGTTGTTTTTAGCACTTCTTATTAAGCTTAGTTTGCTTACGCTCTCTTTGTAAATCAATGCAGAGAATTAAAGGTTTGAGACAGCGAGCAAGTAAAGGGGAATCCAAAGACTTGAACTATTTGAAAGTATGGTTTTCGAACTAGACTAGTAGTAATAAAGGCAATGAGATTCATTGTTATTTGGGAGGGTTATTAGCTAAACTCCCGTTATGTGTAAGTTTATAATGTTATTGTGAAGTTGTATGAGGCGTTATACGCTTGATTTTGATGTGGATTTACATTTTGCACATTGACTAGGAAGCATGTCTATAGGTTTACCTTGTTGATTACCTTTGTTGCCTTGATGTCTATGCTTCCATATCCTAGTGATCTTTGGAATGTCGTTAATGGTTATGATGTTTCCAATGTGTTGTTTTGTGAGTTAGAATGTTTGGGGCTGATTTGATTTTATTTAGGATGTAATACCCCCTTCCCGGCCTGGTAGAGAACCGAGTCAGAAAGTATTACCAGAAACTTAAACTTACTTGGAGATTGGAATCTTATTTGGAATGTCTTATTAATCTTTTTTATGACTTATTGAACTAATTCATTAATAGCTTACTCAATTTGGGGTTAATTTTAAACCTTTTGAACTTAGGGACTAAATTGCAAATTTTACAAATTAAGGGTCTTTATCAAAATTTATTTTAAAAATCTTCAATTTATCTTATCAATTATTATCTTGTGAAATTTTGTTTTCAACGGAGGTCATTCACCTATCCAATTAGACCATTTAAAGTTTAGTGACCAATTTGTAAACTACTTAAAACTATAGCTTAAGTTTTTCTAACAGAATTAACTAACACCGTACCGGTACACTAAGACAAATTTCTCAATTCCAGATTCAAGGGTAACAAGCTCGTATCGGTACATCTAAGCCTGTATCGATACGTGTTGACCAAGGTTGACCTGTTTCGGTACACCCTAAGGCCGTATCGATGCAATTTATTTCCCAGACCTTTCTGTCAAGATCCTTATCGATACACCTCTTTCTGCGTATTGATACGCTCTGTTTACCAAGTTCAAATATGCAAGGTCATATCGATACAACTTGACCCGTATCGATAGGCTTGTCTTGTAATGACATATTTTGTCTGGTTTTTATTCGAATTAACAGATCAAACGATGTCCAAATTTTACCAGCAGTATTTAATCACTAAAACCTATTAGCATGTTAAGTTTTAGGTTCATTTGAATCCGTTTACTATGTTTTTACCTTTTAGTGCCTTTAAGCCCAATTTAACTAGTTTCTTTAATTTACAACCACACCATATTCCATTTTTAGTACTTAGACACTTTAGAGCCATTACATACATATCAAAATAGACCTATGTAACATGTATAAGCTCTATGCCACCTTACTAGGAGTTCAAAACAAAACGTAAGCATACATGTAATTGGTGGGGGTGACTTACAACTTCAACAACACGATCGAGGCTCTGATTGCTTCATGGTCCTGAAATGTATGAGACATACGGATGTTAGGCTTACTTAGCCTAGTGAGGTAGTTATATCAGATGCAACATAAATTCATCTATGGAGTGAATGACATGTAACATACTTGTATGGCATGTACTTGTATCATAAATCATATATATATCATACTCAAGCAAAATGTCATATTTTCATGCATCAAATGTAAACCATAAACACAAATCATCTCCTTGGACATAACAACCAATGGATACACAGATCCCCTATACACTAAATCGTATCAAAAGTAGGCCTTAGCCTTGAGCCGTAGCTCCGAAATCCCTTACCCAATCCAACCTTTTCTCCCCACATATAGGTCATAGCCCCAGACCGTAGTCCAATCCCTTACTTAGTGAGCTCAAATAACCCTAAGGCATGCCAATTGTATCCAATGTCCACAAGTGTCCAAGGTTACAAATATCATCATAAAACTCACCTTTGTGCCCTTAAGCCATATCATGTTGGATCACAAATTGAGCCTTGGCTCCAATTTACATATCATACTATCTCAAACATCATCATAATTCCCATGGTTATCAAATGTTAACATTAAACAATTTTTTCATATATAACATATGACAATCGACTCATAAGGCATCAAATGCATCAAAAGCAATGGAGTGACCTAACCACCTTTACCATATGAGATTCGTACCTTGTAAGCTCTACTTGAGCTATCCAAATGAATACACAATGTAAACACATTTTCAAATGCAACGATGACACCTAGCCAATCCTGAGACACAGCTACACTCACCTAGTACTCGGAGACTTTAAGGTTCTCGGTTATCGATCCCCTTGCCGTTGGAAGGTTCGAAATAGCCGATGGTGAAGATGACTTGCCTTCTACAACTTGAGCCAGTTCAAAATTAGAGAATTATATTAGGACCGAAACTAACGATTCACAATCGTTTTCAAACTTACCAAAGCTTATAGACAATATCGAAACAAGGAAATTAGCTTCCTAACACATGGGCTTAGCTTGAACATCCAAGGCTTAAATCTTAAAATTAAACTCTAAGGGTTGAATGAATCATCAAATTGATATAGGGGTTTCACTTACCAATTCATAAGCTTTCAATTGGCATATTGAAATCAAGCAAAGGTCAAAGATTGAGTTGAGGTGCTTGCTTGAACTTGGGGAGGAAGATGACAATGGAGGTGTGTGCTTGGTTTCTTTAAACAATGGGTAGATTTGGTTACGGTGAAATCAAAACAAAAAGAAAGCTTTCCTTTATTCCCTTATTAAGGAAACTATCGCCCTAATTATTTTGCACCTCACCAAGGACCAATGAAGAGCTTTCCCTCACCAAGGAAACTCAAAAAATCTCTAGATCCGGTTGAGATAATAGTGGTTCGGCCATGCACAACGATGGTGGTTCAAGATCGAACCGAGGTAAGATTCAAAATCTTCTTTTTGGTTTATACTCGAATAGGAAAAAAAGAGAAAGTATACATTTTTTACTTGAAACTTTAGATCTGTAAACCACCATTCTTTTTTATTTTTTTCGAACCCTCTTTTCAGATTACATGCATGAGTTTTTATACCCATTCTGATACACATAAAAATATAAGGAAATCTCCATTTAATATTGATTTACCTGTGGTATGATGATATTTGGGATAATAATCTTCTCTTTTTGCAAATTTGGGCGGTGGAGCAGGCATGACAGGGCGGTTGGAGGCCAAGTGGTGCGCTTGTAAGCCACAACGGCCAAAAAGCCGGCGTGTGGCTTGCACGCACCTGGAATATGAAAGGTTCATAGGGTACAGTGGCAATTGATGTAATCTTAGAGTTTTTAGGTTTAGGTTATGTTTAGGGTTAGGGGTATTATGGTAATTTAGGTTATTTGGGTAATTATTGGGTAAATGGGTTTGGTAGGTTTATAAATAGGTTTGTATTTGGACTGGAAATATTTGGATATGGATTAAATTTAAATTTGGGTTTTATTTGAATTGGATTAGGTTTAATTTGGATCTAGATTTTTATTTTCTTTAATTTGGGTCTAAGACCAGGACAAAAATGAGTTATTACAGGTATCCCTCTTTGCTCATTGTTGTGTTAACAGTAATAGAGCAAAGACCAAAGAATAATCATTTTTGTCCGACCGAGTCTGGGATTTCTTTTCTTGGCCACCGCTTATTCCTTGAGCTTCAGTTGGTCTATCCGACTGTTTTTAGAGACAAAACTTCAAAATTGAGTAATTTGTTGGAGAGACAAAGTCTTCAAACTGGAGATTCGGTGTCACAAGCTCTTCCTATATAGAACTTGTTCACTCTTTTTTTGTCTGGAGCATTGGATGAACGAATTCTTCCTGTATAGAATTCAGCTTGTCTTTGGCAAAGTCCTTGGGCTACAAGTCCTTCCTATATAGAATTTTTTGCCTTCGATTACCAACGCTGCATGATCTCTTTATATAGAACCTTTTGCGTCATAGGTGGATTCTTCAAACTGAGAGTTCTTCCTGTATAAAACTTATCGTCTTAAAATCCTGAAGTAGATGCTTTTCTTATATAAAACTCTCTACTTCAAAATCTTCTGAGCTATAGGTTCTTCCAGTATAGAACCTGTCGCTCTCTAGATTCTTCAAGCTACAAGTTCTTCTTATATGGAACTTTTTCACATTGGAGTATCCAAGTCATAAGTTCTCCCTATATAAAACTTCTTACTCTAAAATCTAGGACTACTAGTTCTTCCTATATAGAACTTTCATCTTGCAGTCATGAGTTCTTCCTATATAGAATCATTTTCAAGATCAGCATTCAGTTCTCTGATGTCGCAAGTATAATCAATTTCTACCGCTTTTTGCAGACTGGAGAACAAAAATATTCAAAATAATGCCCGATTTTTGATCAACTTGGCATCATTAATCGAATATCCTAATCATGTTCGACTCTTGCTTCTTTTGTTAAGATCTACTTCCCCAATTGCGCAAATCTAGTCTTTCTCCGACTCTTGAGTACCTGTCAAGAAAATAGCGAAGATACATGAATAATATGAGTTAGCATGCTTCTAATCTTGGGGATGCTTATCCTATATGATGCATGGGTAATGATATCTTGATATCGTTCTGACGTTTTAGCTTTGGTCGGGCAATGTTGATTTTCTTGCTATTTGATTCTCCTTCTTTATTTGACAGCGACACCCCATCTCACATAGGGGTCAACCTTTTGACCTTTTCTTCTGAGTTTGAGAGTCCATTCTAAAGCACTTTTTCGAGTTTTCACTTTAGATTTATTTCCGCGAAATGCCTCTATCCGGGTTTTCCTCTTCGCCTTTTTCTTCTTTTTTCTCTTTTCTCTTTTCTTTTTTTCTTCTCTCTCTTTTTCTTTTTTAGGTTTTTGCCTTGAAATCTTTATATCCTTGTAATTGCCATCTTCTTACTTTTTCTTGGACAAGTTTGCGTTTAGATGACACTCGTTGTCTCATTTTGGCGTATTCTGAAAACTTGGCGCTTGAGATCCTTTTGTGAGTGTTCTTTGGCATGTAAGATCCTTTGTACCGAGGTCGATTCTTCCCTTGAATCACCTGCACTTTGTAGTCTAGAACATATTAATGCCAAGGAATTTTTTGCTTATCATGAATCTATGTTAACTCACTTGTAGGATGTTCGAGAAAACAATAAAGGATGATAAAAATAGTATTTTATTAGTAAATATTATATAGTTCAAAATGTCGTGGAAATTATGAGGCAAAAGAAAACAAAAGGTGATACAAAGTCCTAGGTATTCATTGTATGAATGACGTGTGAGCCCATCGTCAGAGGTAGAATTTTTACCTCAAGCTCTTCTACAAAGCACTGGTATTTTTCGAGAGGGTTTGCCTGTTGGATGCACCATCTCAAAATTCATTTGAGCCGCCCTTTACGGTTATAGCGACGTTTTTCCTTTCTTTTAAAGATAAGCGTGGTTTTCTTTTAGAAAATCTGTCGATACGAATTATCCCATAAATCACTTTTGAAATCTTAGTTTAGAAGGATTTCTTTTGAAAAATTGTAATCTTTTTTTGAAAATAATAAAAACTTGGAGTCGCCACCGGTCACTTGGATAAAGTAGGCTGGACACCACAAAACCAGAGATTCGTTTTAAAAGGGTTCGGGAGTTGGTTACGTGTAGGGAATGATTAACACCCCATCACGCCTGGGAATCGGTACCAAAATATTTATTGCTTTTAATCGAAGGAGATTGTCAAAATTTGAAATGAATTTAATTTGGTGACCTTAATTGAAAATTGACTTTAATTGAAGGGGCTTTATCAAATTGGTGAATTCAAATTAATTGGACATTTAATTAATAAGGTTGACAATACATCAGACCATAGATTAAATCGACATCATATAATCCTGACTGCCGTGTTAATTTATGGTTCGAATCTCGTACATCACCTTTATGCATGGTGCAAACAGTTAAGATATGATGTGATGATCTTATCAACTTTTAATTTTACCTTGGGACGATAAAGATTAATTCAAACATTTGGTCAACATCCTTTAAGCTCGGACTATTACGACACAAATATCATAATTAATAAATACCTCTTCTTTTATGATTTAAATTAATTAACATGCAATCGAAATAAAGGATAATATGAATGACAATTAAGGGATGACAAACAAAAGGCTCGAAAGAAAACACGCGAAAGGCCCACTAAAGCCCTAACCTAAAAGGCCCAAATTATGAAAATTCAATTAATGATCTAATTATTAATAAGGTGAGTCTAATATTAACCCTAAATTAATTAAACCCTAAAAACTAGAAAACTCTACAAATTATCTTGTAACATAATAATTAATTCGATCGGTTTTAAACTAGTGTTCCAATAAGCCAATAATACTTTTTAAAACAAATCACTTTAATTAGTCATGGTTTTAAAATTAAATAACAATCTAATATCCATATTAATTTTATCTTAAAGGTATTTAGAAAGTGCTCAATTGGTTTAATGAATTTAACACTTATCCCAATAAGCCAAGGGTAAGTTTAAATTTACTAAATCAATTCGAACCCTAATCTAACTAAGGCTCTAAAAGGACCTAAATTAATCTAATTAATTTAGAGATCGTGCCCCTATGAGATGGCACACGATCTAAATTAATTAAATTAATTTGCCTAATTCTAACCTAAGACTAGTCTAACGAGCCCAAAGCCCAACAAACGAAACAAGGCCTAGCCCACCTAAATCAAGCAAGGCCTAAACTACTTAAACTAAACACATATGTGTGTGTATATATTATATAGATTTAAAAACCATATTATTTATATTGAAAGAAAATATATATTACACAAATATTATAGAAAAGCTTTATATCACATATATATATATATAAAAAAAACTATATATTAATATATATATAAACTTATATTATATATCAAGATAAACTATATATTATATTTATACAAATTATATGTTATACATCATATAAAACCTATATTATACTTAGAAACTATATTATATACTTTATATAAAAAAACTATATGATATATATACTATATATATATATATATTATGAGAAACATATATTACATAAAAAATCTATACCATATAATGTGTATATCAAACCATATTAGCATGTAGGTATACAACATGATAAAGAAAGAACAACAATATCAACATAATAAAAGACTAGAAATTAAATATGCATGAACGACCAAGGGGCAAGAGAACACTGGAATCTGGACCAAATTGAAAAGAAAAGAAATTAAGGTGCCAAATTAAAAGAAAGAAGAAACTCACTCAAAACAATGACCGAATTAAAAAGTTTTGAAAACCTTTGCGGACCTAGGGAAGAATTTGAAAAGGCAAAATGGCTTAATGGGCGTAATTAAACCATGCAGAGGGATCTATAGGGGGATTTGACGATGCGGAAGGGCTGCAGACGTGATTATCGCCGGGCGGAGGGGTTTAAAGAGCAATTAACCCAAATTTAAAAAAACATTGAGTATAAAAACAATTTTAGGGCATTCAACCCTATTTTCTTTCTCCGAAATCGATCCCCCTTTAGGAAACCTCTCAAACTCTCTAGAAATTGGATGAACACCGCCACGGTGTTCATTCACGCCGCCACCATTTCCAGAAACTGGCCGTCGCTCGCCAGCGGCCAGTGATATCTAAAACTAAAAAAAACGCCCTTCTTTTATTTTAAAACTGAATTTGAAAACCATTTCCTTTAAAACTACAAAACCCCCTTTGTTTTAAAGAAAACAGAGATCGAAAACTTTTTTTGAAAACCCATACACAACATGACATCATTTTGACCGACACCCTTCTGTTTCACCATGCACGACCCCGACAGGCCGGAAGGCTTGTCAACGGCTAGAAAAGACGGTCCGATTCAAAAGAAAGGCCGAACACCAAAGGTAAAACAAACCTAAACCCTAATTTATTTTGGTATTACTTATAATGCTTGAAATGAAAAGAGAAAGAGGTATACCTCAATTTTTGAGGGTTTTTGCTATTCTGCTATATTGCCTTAAAATCCTAGTTCAGGGTTTTTACAATTTGATGCGTTCGATTATATATCACCAATAATTACATAATTTTTTGATATATAAAAAGATACAAAAACTGCTATTGGTTGCTGGCTAATTCTATGAAATTTTGTTTGTATTCATGCACGATTCTGCCAATGTTTGATTGTCCCCTGAAATGCTTCTAATAATCTGATGATTTTTTTCCTTGGGTATGTGGCTGCTGGAGGAGAGGAGGGGACCAGAGAGCTGGAAGATCACATGTGATCTGGAGAGTTGCCGCGTGGGAACCAATCGATCGGCTCCAAATCTAACAGTCAAGAGGACGCGACGCTGCATCATCACAGGATTTTGATTAGGATTTTGACGGTCAGGTCTAGATTAGATATGACGGTGATGCTTTAACTGCGCAAAAATGATAAAGATTAGATTAGGATTTTGATTTTAATTAAGTTGGGCCCAAAACGGGCCACATGGGCTTTTAATATAGATGGATTATATATGGACTGAAATTTAATAAACTTGGGCTTGGTTTTTATTCATGAAATGGTATTTAAATATTTTACTTAATCTTTTAGTTTTTTAGTTTAATAATAATAATAATAATAGTAATAATAATACTAACAATGATAGAATATAATACAATGAGATAATAATGATATGTGATAATAATAACTTAATAGATAACAACACATAGATATATAATTAATCAAAATAGTATTAGTAATTATATTTTTTGGGTTTTCAATTGGATAATAACATAACATAACATATGATAATAAAATATCAACAATATATATATATATAATACTAGTATAATATTAGACAATTACTACTTAATAAACAATACTATTTTCTTCTTCTTCTTTTGTTTATGTGTTTTGGTTTTAATTAAAAAGAAAACAAAGTCCATAACACAATATTTAGATAGTAGTAACATATATATATATATATATAAGCCCATTATTGTAAAAACAAAAATAAAAAGGGTCCACCCCAGATAAAATTAGTGATTACAGCTGCCCCTCTTTGCTTATCCTTATGGAACAAGGATAAAGCAAAGACCATAAGTACTAATTTTGTCCCACTTCCTTGTTGGACGATTTGCTCTTCCAGAATGACAGTGAACAAATCCAAATAATTTGTTTTCCTTTTGAAACGGCAACGAACAGACCAGTTAGCAAATGACTCATTCCTCTGGAGCGGCAGTGAATGAATCCAAATGATCTTTTTTCCCAAAATGGCAGAAAACAATTCGGGTACCGTTGGCACGTCCTTCCGAAACGGCAGCAGACGAGCCAACTAACCTTCAAACGACCCATTCTTCTAAAATGGAGTGAATGAATCCAAATAACTTTGCTTTCTCAAAATGGCAGAAAACAAAAAGGGTGGCGCTGGCTTATTCTTCTGAAACGGCAACAAATGAGCAAACTAACTTTCAAACGACTCATTCTTCCGAAATGGCAGTGAATGAATCCAAATAATTTTGCTTTCTCGAGACGGTGGAAAACAAAACTTGGTGGTGCTGGCATGTCCCTCTGAAACGACAGTAGATGAACCAACTATCTTTCAAAATACTCATTCTTTCAAAATGATAGTGAATGAATCCAATGTCCTTAAATGATGGGTGAAATCAATTTTTGAAGTGGTAGAGACAAAGCGTGTTGGTGCGTACCTCCGAAACGGTAGAGAGGAAATGACAATTCTTGATATGAAAGTTCCATTCTTCTTGGACCTATATGAATGAGCCTTATGATCTTCCTGTTTGGAATTTCCTGAACTATGACCATTTTCCTCCTTTGCTTTAAAATCCTAACGTGGTGAGTTTGGAATCCTCCATATGAAATCCTTAAGTTGTGAGTACTTGCCTCATTCGCTCTAAAATCCTAATGTGGTGAGTTTGTACTCCTTCGCCTGAAATCCTTTATTGGACTTTCACTTCGTCGTTTACTCCTCTTCTCAGGAGATACCCGACTTATCTTTCAAATATTTTGGATTCTCAGTCACTTCTTTCTTCTTGGTCCATTGATCTCGATCTTTTCTTGACTTCATGTTCATTTCTTTGTAATGGTGGTTCCTCGCCTCACATTCGGGGTTCAACCTTTTATCCCCCTTTCCCTTGAGTTGTTGAACCTTTTTGCTCTAAGATGCCTTTACAAGTTTTCTTTTTCAAAGATTTTCTTTTTTCTTATTCTTTTTCTTCTTGTTTTTCTTCTTTTCTTCTAGGTGCCCTTACGGGTTTTCGCCTCTAGTCCCTTGGATTTCAACACAAGAGGCATTCGCTGTCCTTTCTAGGCAGGTTTTGTATCTGATGTCCTCCCGCATTAGCTTTGACGGTTTTTTTTCACGTCTTGAATATAGTGCTAGTTTTATCGTGCTTCCTTGAATTTGTCTTTAAGATCGCGAGTTGCTTCAAAACTTCTCATTCTTTCATGGCTGGTTCTTTGGACTACGAGTCATTCTATGCACCAATTTCTATTGTGTTGGCACCTTAGCATCATGCTCAGATGTTTTACTGAAAGCTCAGAGGTTTTCATGGGAAACAAAACGGCTTTTGAAGCTTAAAAACTGCTCTCCTTGCTACAAAAATCTTGGATCTTTCACCAAAGCTCAGGGTATAGAGTGGTTCTTCTCAGAGTTCTTCATTCCCCGAGGTCCAAAATTATCGAAGGTGAAAGCTGCTCTCCTCACGTTAGATTTCTCCAATCTTCGCAAATGTTGACGAATCATGGATCCTTATCATTTTGAACTTTTTGTATTATCCAAAAAAGATTTCACCTCTTCTTCAGGTTCATCTCATCATGAACTTCTCATCTTTCTATCAAGGTTGATGTTTGAATAGTTCTTCTCATCATAAACTACTCATTATCCCGGACGAGCTTTTCTTGTTATAGATAATTCCCTCTTGGCTAAGCGAGTTCTTCTCCTTAGGAACTCTTCAAATCTTTGTTGGGCGAGTTCTTTTCTTTTGGGACTCGTCATCTTTACTAAGATCTACCTCTCCAAACAGCCAGTTTCAGGTCAAAACCTTTTCTAATCTTTGAATCTGTCAAAAGCCACCAGAATGATTTGATGATATGAGTTAGCATGATCCTAACCTAGGGATGTCTAACTACATATGATGCATGAATTATGACATTTTAGAGATGTTGGGGAAAAACTCTTACTTTTTGGTTGATCACCCTTAACTTCCACAGGCTTTCTATTTTTGATAAGTCTTCATTTTTATCTTATTTTGAAAGAATATGGCTGGCTTATACCGATTTGACTAAAACCTGTCACCTCCTAAAGTCCACCCTTGACACATTGCCCCACTCAACTTGGGCTTAGCTGTTGTCTTCTTCATTTTTTTCTTCATTACGAGTCCTCTTCATTCTCAACATTGGGGGTGAACACATGCCCCTAAATCTTCTGAACCTTTCTTACTTCCATAAGGTTTGATTTTTCTTTACTAAATCTTCCTCCTTCGCTTCTTATTAAAAGAAGATATTGACCCACACCGGTCAGCACAACATTACCCTCACTTAGCTCAGGCTTAACTATTGCCTCCCCATGGACTCTTCATGATGAGCTTTCTCTAATCTGCTCGTTCGGGTGGACTCGTACTCCTTAGATTTCCAAAATTTTCTTATTCTCAAATCTCTGAATGGTCTAGCATGGGATATCTTACAATTATTCTCTCTGTATTCATTGACAAATTACGCTAAGTCAACCACGTAGACCCTTGATTTGAAGCTGTGTAAAAAAGCATTCATCGTCAAATGCTCGAACAAGTCCAAGACAGCGATATCACCGAAACCTAAGACTCTTAAGGAAAATGATCAGACCATAAATCCCCAAAGAAAAAGGATCCATCTTCATATCCTCAATTGGGCGTAGGTACACTCCCATGAAAAAGAGGTGTTATCGTGGCAGTTCTAAATCAAAACCATTGCCCTAATCTTCACTCATTTCGGCAAAGTTTTAGGTTTCATCAGATAGTCTCGGGACTTCGACGGCTTTGTGCAAACCCAGTCCTTATGAACACTCTTCTGATTGAGCAAAGTAGAGTACTCCTCAACCATAGGCATCATGTCCTTCCCGTTTAAAGTGAGGCAGAAAGCGGGATTCCAAAATTGAGAGATGGCTCGGAACAAAGGTTGATTAGCTCGTATATACATTAAGCGTGAGATGACACTATAAATTTCACAGAATCGATTTTGCCGCTGGTGACCCCCTCTTTCCTAGATCTATTTCAACTCCCGCTATTCGTATTGCTGTAAGCTGACATGAGTATACCCCACTCACTTGATAAATTGTCACCTTGCATGCTTTGGTTAAATTTTGATCAGTGTCAGACGACTGATTCGATGTCTTTCTTCTCAAGATATCCATTTTCTTCCCTAAACCTAGCAGTTACTCATCTCTTTCTTGGGTTCAACGATTACTTACCCATGACCCCTTGGTATAGTCCTTATTCCGTCTCAGTGCTAGGCTGAAGACATGCCCGATGAATCTCTAAATTTTCCATAGAATTCAATCTTTATTTTTTGAGCCAACCAAGGCCTTTGGGTAGACACTTATTTCGAGTCCTTAACCCATGTAGCTCGATGGCTTGCTACTATTACTGATAGGTTTGCATTAGGTCGATCTTGTACCTACCTGACCTTGCACACTAAACTCAATTCTAAAAGCACGGAGAAACCTTATTCTTTCTATTTTTCCCTTTTCTTCTCTTTTGTTTCCTTCCTTCTTCTTCACTCTTTTTCGTCTATACACCGGTTTGCTACTCATCATTTCAACAAATGATGCTTTTTTAGGTTAATGTACAAAATCAAAATTTATAGAAAAAATAGAATACCCCATATATCAAATGCAAGAGCGTCTTAGATTCAATCTCTCTAGTGATCAACAGTTTGCCGTTGAATGTTGTGGCGATATTTGTAGCTGTGAAATTCCCCTCAAATTGCTCGGTTCATCCTCTTGATTATGGTAATTGCTTGATCTGTTTGAAAACTACTCCTTCTAGTTCTCATCATCTTTCTCCATTCATATGTATGTTCAAACTTTCTGACTTTTGTTTAGCCCATGGAGCACGAAAAATGTCACTCGAAGAACTCTAAATGTAAGTGTATGTGCCTGATTTTAGTCAATATGGTTTCAGTGTCCTCAAGGATTCATCTCTAACGCTAGGGTATTGAACAGGTAAAGCATAGCTCCTTATCATATTTGTTCTCCCCTCACAGCTCCATCAGGATGCTCCAGGACTTATTCAACTTGTTCATTCATTTTTTTCCTAAGGGAATCCAACTCATCACAGTCCTTTATCTCGAGGATAATGATGGAGCATACAACAATACCCCGAGTTACTTGGCATAGTCACGATTTAAAAACTTACTCATATAGCCCAGGCTTTTGACTCAAGTAGAGTTAGTGGAACGAAGCATCCTTATTTAGCCTTTTTGCTATAGCGGAGTACCCCTTTAATTCTTAATTAATTTTTTGTTTTGTTTTGAAACACACTATTTTCCTTTTGAGGCACATTCAAGCAACTTTATTTGGGCTCTCCCAGGAGATCTTTTTATCATCGAACATTATCGAAGGAGTAGTGATCTCGCTTCTCGCGTTATACCAACCTGAGCAGGCTGAGGGGAAATCACGCTTTATCGTTATCATAACATTCAGTCGATCTTTTTATTAGAATCACTGCCACATCATGCACATGATATCTAGGAGTCTACGAAGATAAGGAATAATATATACATATATATGATCATTATTTTTTTTAAAAAAAGATGCATCCTTTCATTGAAATAGCAAAAACAAACATAACATAAGTATTTACAAAGGATCACTACTACTGTCTTCGGGTAAACAAAAGCAAAGTGCAAGAAAAGAAAATGCCACATGCTAGGAAAAAAAAGCCTCTAAGGCTAAAAACGGGGATCAACACCTCTAAAGGATCATCTTCATCAACCCTCATCCTCAAAGCTTCAAAATCTCGTTCTCAATCAGACTTTGGACCTTGTTCTTCATAGCTCCACAATTCTCCATGGTGTGGCCCGTACCTCTCACATGGCAGTAACATGCGACACTGGCATTATAACCGTCAGGATAAGGAGGATTCTTTGGTTTGGACTGAACTGGAGCCATAAGTTTCGCTTTAACAATTATTGGGAGCAAAATTGTATACATTATTGGAATTGGATGAAGCACCTTCGGAGGCTTTGCAAACAAGGGCGATTGACGATGGGAACGACCATGAAACTAATTGTTCGGGTGAGAACTCTCCATACGACCCGGGGAATCATGCCCCTTCTGAGTGGTTGTGCTTAGTTCACCCAATTGCAACACCCTAGATTTTAACATACTTTGGACTAGTTTCTTGAATGCCACACAACTTTCAATAAAATGTCCTTTCACATTGGCATGATACTCACAGTAAGCATTGGCATCATACCAAGAAGGGCAGGGTGGGTTAAAGGGCACCACATGATAAGGCCGAACCAAGTTCATCTTGTATAGCTGTGAACACAAATCCTTATATAAAATTGGCAGCGGGGTGAACTTCTCTTTTCTTCTCTCGGGCCCTATTGTTTCATGCTTGTCCAAACATTGGGTGCCTATAGCTTCAGATCGAGGGGCTGTGAGGTTCTTTGGGGTCTCATTCCGATCCCTTTGCTTCTGAGTCAGTTCTCTATCCTTTGGAGGAGATAAGATTTCCCAAAGAGAAACCTCAATCTTATCTAATACCAACTCGATGGGCCATTCAAAAACAGAGCATGCTACCTCATACTGGTCGATAACGGCTTGGTCTTCATCAGAAAAAATCTTTTCTATTGTGAAGTCGCAGTCCCAATTCTTACTCCCCTCATACAAAAGGTCTTCTATCACACTCTTTTCCTTGGTTAAAACGGTCATCATACCCCTTAGTTCATCAATTTTCCCCTTTGTTTCATTACAATAGCCAAAGAAAATCCGCTTCGCGTACGGTACCAAGCTAGTATATAGGTTAACGGTCTTTTTTCTCTCATCGGATTCATCATCCATATAGTCCTGAAGCTTGGCAACATCTTCTCCTAAGAATTGCAACTTTCGGGCGACCTCTTATATCAATTCTCGCTTATGTTTCCAAATAGAGAAGGCGGTGAATTATAGTCGCTCCAATGTCGTTATTTGGTACACTTGACTTGCTCCTCGGAAAGGGTCCCGCTAAACTCAACCTTCGAGGTGTACTGAAGCTAAAGTCAGAAGTTCCTTCCCACTTGAGACACTCTTTCATTTTCCAAGTCGAGGCTTGATTGTCGACCCAAGATGGCAAAGTATCCAAGAAATTTCCATGCTTGCCCCGAAAAGCTTTACTCTTGTTCGGCATAATTCTTGTCGATCTTCTTGCAAGGGCTTGTGACTCCTCAATTATCAGGGTCAAATCAAAGTCGGCAATCGTGAAACAACCATAGGTGGAGTTCCAAAACCCTACCGATGCTTGAAGCAGTGAGTGGTTGATCAGAACATCTAGCGAATATGTGATGTCGCCATGCTCATTTTTGAAAGAAAACTGTCCTCGTCATGTAGTTGCTCTTCTTCCGACCATATTTGTACATCGAGATTTTTTGCATCATTGTTATGAACCAAATCTCCCATTAATCTAGCCTTTAATTTCAGACTATTTCCAGCTCTATGTGTTCTTCATGATATGATAAAATATGAAAAGCAAAAAGGTAAAAATGAAACGAATAGAAGCCTGTTAGTCACAAGATAAGAGATAAAATTGAAAAAGAGAAAATATAAGTGTGAAAAATTAAATGAATGGCAAGCACGTAAAGAAAGAACCTTAACCACATGAATTCTAGCTTGCTAAGGCTATCCGCATGGTTCTATTGGGGTGGGCTTCTTAAATTCTCACACATGGATTCAGTCTAATACAAGGGTACCCGAACCTATCTTATTACCTACTAAGGCAACAAGAACCCCAATCTAGCACAATACAAGCTTGCGAATTGGTTTCAGTTTGAGGGAAAATATGACCTAGTGACGTGGAGGGCTGCTCACGTGTCAAAAGGTGTGGATTCTGAAAGTGAATTACCGACCCATGGAGAGCTACTCACGTGGGTATGTAGCTTTTCACTCCCACTTAAGGGATGGAGCTCGGGTATAGAGCTTGATGATCATGATGCAACATGTCGGTGATTCCTTAAAAATTAAATAAAAAATTAATTTGAAGACCATCAATTATTAAAGCCCACACAATCGTAGTCACATTTTCAAGAAAGGATCAACCTCTCTATAATCGATTAAAATTCCAACAATTTTCCATCATTAAAAAAAACAAATATTTTCTTGGCCTAACTCTTTTTTTTTTTTATAAAAACAAAATTTGGTCCCCAGTGGTGTCGCCATGCTGTAGCGATGTTTTTCCTTTCTTTTACAGATAAGCGTGATTTTCTTTTAGAAAATCCATCGATACGAATTATCCCATAAACCACTTTTGAAATCTTAGTTTAGAGGGATTTCTTTTGAAAACCGTAATCTTTTTTTTAAAATAATAAAAATTTTGACTCGCCACCGGTCACTTGTATAAGGTAGGCCGGACACCACAAAACTAGAGATTCATTTTGAAAGGGTTTGGGAGTTGGTTACGAGTGGGGAAGGATTAACACCCCCATCACGTCCGGGAATCGGTACCAAAATATTTATTGCTTTTAATCGAAGGAGATTGTCAAAATTTGAAATGAATTTAATTTGGTGACCTTAAATGAAAATTAACTTTAATTGAACGAGCTTTATCAAATTGGTGGATTCAATTTAATTGGACATTGAATTATCAAGGTTGACAATACACCGGACCATAGATTAAACTGACAACATATAAGCCTGACTGTCGTGTTAATTTATGGTTCGGATCCCGTACGTCACCTTTATGCATGGTGCAAACAGTTAAGATATGATGATCTTATCAACTTTTAATTTTACCTTGGGATGGTAAGGATTAATTCAAACATTTGGTCAACATCCTTTAAACTCAGACTATTACGACAAAAATATCAGAATTTATAAATACCTCATCTTTTATGATTTAAATTAATTAACATGCAATCGAAATAAAGGATCATATGAATGACAATTAAGGGATGACAAACAAAAGACTCGAAGGAAAACACACAAAAGACCCACTAAAGCCCTAACCTAAAGACCAAAATTATGAAAATTCAATTAATGATCTAATTATTAATTAGATGAGTCTAATATTAATCCTAAATTAATTCAACCCTAAAAAACTAGAAAACTCTACAAATTAGTCATGGTTTTAAAATTAAATATCAAGCTAATATCCACATTAATTTTATCTTAAAGGTATTTAGGAAGTGCTCAATTGTTTTAATGAATTTAACACTTATCCCAATAAGCCAAGGGTAAGTTTAAATTTACTAAATCAATTCGAACTCTAATCTAACTAAGGCTCTAAAAGGACCTAAATTAATCTAATTAATTTAGAGATCGTGTCCCTATGAGACGAGCACACGATCTAAATTAATTAAATTAATTTGCCTAATTCTAACCTAAGACTAGTCTAACGAGCCCAAAGCCCAACAAACGAAACAAGGCCTAGCCCACCTAAACCAAGCAAGGCCTAAACTACTTAAACTAAACACCTATGTATATATATATATATATTATAAAAAATATTATATAGATTTAAAAACCATATTATGTATATTGAAAGAAAATATATATTACACAAATATTATTGAAAAGCTTTATATCACACACACAGATATATATATATGCAAAAAAACTATATATTAAAATATACATATAAACTTATATTATATATCAAGATAAACTATATATTATATTTTATGCAAATTTTATGTTATACATCTTATAAAATCTATATTATACTTAGAAACTATATTATATACTTTATATAAAAAACTATATGATATTTATACTATATATATTATGAGAAACATATATTACATAAAAACCCTATACCATACACTATATAGGTCTACAACATGATAAAGCAAGAACAACAATATCAACATAATAAAAGACTAGAAATTAAATATGCATGAACGACCAAGGGGCAAACGAACATTGGAATTTGGACCAAATTGAAAAGAAAATAAATTAAGGTGCCAAATTGAAAGAAAGAAGAAACTTACTTGAAACAAGTACCGAATTAAAATTTTTGAAAACCTTTGAGGACCTAGGGAAGAATTTGAAAAGGCAGAATGGCTTAATGGGCGTAATTAAACCATGCAGAGGGATCTATGGGGGCATTTGAAGATGCAGAAGGGCTGCGGGCGTGATTATCGTTGAGCAGATGGGTGTAAAGAGCAATTAACCCAAATTTAAAAAAAAAGACTGAGTATAAAAAACAATTTTAGGGCATTCAGTCCCCTTTTCTTTCTCTGAAATCGATCCCCCTTTAGGAAACCTCCCAAACTCTCTAGAAAATTGGATGAACACCGCCGCGGTGTTCATCTACGCTGCCACCATTTCCAGAAATCGGCCGCCTCTCGTCGGCAGCCGGCGATCCCCAAAACTTCAAAAAAACGCCATCCTTTTATTTTAGAACCGAATCCAAAAACCACTTTCATTTAAAACCACGAAAACCCCATTTGTTTTAAAGAAAACAGATATCGAAAACCCTTTTTTTGAAAACCCATACACAACATGACCCCTTTTGATCGACACCCTTCTGTTTCACCATGCACGACCCCGAGAGGCCGGAAGGCTTGTCAACGGCTAGGAAAGACTGTCCGATTTGAAAGAAAGGCTGAACGCCGAAGATAAAACAAACCTAAACCCTAATTTATTTCAGTATATACTTATGATGCTTGAAATGAAAAGAGAAAGAGGTACCTCAAATTTTGAGGGTTTTTGCTATTCTGCTCTATTGCATTGAAATCCCCGTTCAGGCTTTTTACAATTTGATGCTTTCGGTTATATATCACCAATAATTACATGATTTTTTGATATATAAAAAGATACAAAATTTGCTAGTGGTTGCTGGCTAATTCTCTGAAATTTTGCTTTTATTCATGCACGATTCTGCCAATGTTTGATTGTCCCCTGAAATGCTTCTGATAATCTGATGATTTTTGTTTCCTTGTGTATGTGGCTGCTGGAGGAGAGAAGGGTACCAAAGAGCTGGAAGATCATATGGGATCTGGAGAGTTGCCACGTAGAAACCACTCGCGCATGTTGAACCATTCGATCGGCTTTAACGGTCAAGAGTACACGGCGCTGCATCATCACATGAGCAGCTAGGGTTTCTTCTATTAGGGTAATTTGGACCGTCAGATCTAGATTAGATTTGACGGTGATGCTTCAGCTGCGCAAAAATAATAGATATTAGGTTAGGATTTTGATTTTAATTAAGTTGGGTCCAAAATGGGCCATATGTAAATATAATATGTAATATTTATATTTTGGGCTTTTAATACAGATGGATTATATATGGACTAAAATTTAATAAACTTGGGCTTGGTTTTTGTAGCGACCCTTTTGAAAACAATATATGTATGTTGTTTCGTAGATTCGGTTCTACGGGTGATCCCCTAAATCATCTCTTTGAAATCTTGGTTTAAAATGGGGATTTCTTTTGAAATTTTTTTCTTTTAAAAATCATACAAAATTGGAGTCGCCACCGATCACTTGGGTAAGGTATGCCGGACATCGTAAAATACCATAGATTCGTTATGAAAGTGTCTGTGAGTTGGTTACGCGTGGGGAAGGATTTGCACCCCCATCACGTCCGGATATCGGTACCATAATATATGTTGCCTTTAAAATTGATGGAATTTTGAATTAAGTTTAATTCGACGTTTTTAATTGAAAATCGACTTCAATTTCACAGGCTTTATCAAATCAGTAGGTTGGAATTAATTATACATTTAATTAATAAGGATGACGATACACCGGACCATAGACTAAACTGATATCATATAAGCCTGACTCCCGTGTTAGTTTATGGTTAAGATCTCGTACGTCACCTTTATGCATGGTGCAAGCAGTTATAATATGATGAAATGATCTTGTCCATTTTAATTATCATTTACCTTGAAGCGGTAAGGATTAATCCAAATATTCGGTCAACTTCTATTGAGGCAAGACTGTTACGATACGAATATCAGGATTAATGAACACCCACTTTTTATGATTTAGGTTAATTAACATGCAATCAAATCATTAAAAGTCACATGAATTACAAATAAGGGATGTCAAACAAGGGCACAAAAGGAAAACACACAAAAGCCCACCCGAAGTCCTAACCTATAAAGGCCCAAGTTATGGAAAGCCCAAATGGTGATCTACCTATTAATTAAATGATTCTAATATTTAATCCTAAGTTGATTTGCCCTAATAGACTAGAAACCCTAATAAATTATGATAATTAATATGAAATTTAGCGTCAATCTAATTTCAATGCCAATTTTAACCTAAAGGTTTTTAAGAAACGTTCATTTAACTTAGTGAATTTAACACTTGCCCTATAAGCCAAAGGTAAGTTTAACTTCACTAAATTAATTCGAACCGTAATCTAACTAAGGCTCTAAAAGGACCTAATCCTAGAATTAATTTAATTCATTTAATGATCGTGACCCTATGAGACGAGCACACGATCTAAATTAATTAGATTAATTCACTTAATCTAATCTAAAGCCTAAAGGCCCAAAACTACTAGAACTAGGCCCAAGACAAAAAGCCCAAACAAAAACCAAAAGCCTAAAAAGACAAGGCCCAAACTACAAAAAAAAAGAAGCTCAAAACCACAAAGCCCAAAACAAGCCTAGAGCATAACAAGACCCAAATTACTAAATTAAGCTCAAACCAAATATAAGTATATATATGTATATTACAAATATATTATGCTAAGTAAGGCTATATAAATTATAAATTTTTATAAAAACTATATATGATATACTCTATAAACTATATATATTATAAACCCTTTAAAGAATTTATATTATCTATTTTAAGACTATATTATATATTTAGAGAAACTATATATATACATTATAAATTTTAAAAAATTATATATATTTTGAAAACTATAACCTTGTAAAACTATATATTATATGAATATATATATGAAAATACTATATATTACATATCATAAAACAAGAAATAACATATATTACACATTCTAAAAAAATATTGTACATATTATAAAAACTACACATTACATATAGTATATCACACATCATAAAAAACATATATTATATAAAACCACAACCACATCAAAAATGAAATAAACAAGCAATATGAACAGAAAATAAAACTGGAAATTTATGAAATATAAGTGCAAAACAAGAAGATAAATATGATTGATAAAATAGGGTTTAAGCACTGGAAAAAAGGACTTAATTAAAAAGAAACAAAATGAATGACCGAATTTAAAAGAAAATAGGGATGCGATTGTAAATGGCCGAAAAGTTTCAAGGACCCGGGGTGTAGTTTGTAAAGGCAGAATGGCATGGGTCTGTAATTATCCCACACGGAGGGATCAAACTTGTTATTACAAAACACAAAAGCCCTTACGGGCGTGAATAGCCCGGGGCGGAGGGTCTTGTGAGAGTATTACCCCAGTTTTAACATGGCCCTAGTATAAAACATACTTTTTATAACAAAAAAATCTTATAGCAAACGAAAAACCCAAAAACCGACGAATGAACCCATAAACCATCGTTAAAATCAGAAACTGGCGAGGCTCTGTGGCGGTCGACAACCCTAAAACCACCATGGCTCGACTCCTTTATTTTTTTATAAAACCAAATTTACCACTCTTTCTTTGAAAACAACGAGAAAACCCCTCATTTTTAAGAACTCGGATGTGAAGCCGGCCTCCTCTTTGAATTACACCCTTTTCGTTTCACCATTCACGACCCCAAAAGGCTGGAAGGCTTGTCAACGGAAAAGAAGGGCATTCCGACTCGAGGGAAGGGACGAACACCGAAGGTAAAACAAATCTAACCCTAGTTTTTTTAATACATGCTTATGATGCTGTTCAAAATGAAAAAGAAATAAGAGGCATACCTCTGAAAACTTGAGGCCTTTGTTTCTATTGATTTAAACCTTTCCCCCTTGGAACTTAGGGTTTAAAACAATTGGTTTACATGTATTAAAAATGGAAAAAAATAGAGAAGAAATTCCATATTGGTCGCTTATGTTCTTTGTTGGTATTCATCTACATTTCTGATTATGGTTAGGAGGCTCTGAAAAGTTGTTGAAATATGTCGTTCCGATATTCCTTATTAGTCGCCTATGTTCTTTGTTGGTATTCATCTGCATTTTTGATTATGGTTGGGAGGTTCTGAAAAGTTGTTGAAATATGTCGTTCTAACATTCTATGTTTTGGCTCTTTTGCATGTGTCATGGTTGAATGAGGAGGATAGGGACTAGCCGGAGAGGTGGACGACGTGGAGTGATCTTAGCTACCAATAAGGGATCTGGACGGTTGTGGCAAGAAGCTCAAGAGGTTCGAATGGCGCGTAACATCACTCGCACGAGTGAGGGGCTGAAGCGTCATCTGGCTTGGCGCGTAGGGGAAATTGAAGAGCCTCCATCCCTTGAATCTGGACCGTCAGATCTGACGATGGAGATCCTGCAGCGTTGGAGACAGGAGGAGGGTTAGATGAAATTAGGGTTTAATTTATTTATGGGCCAGAACGCGCAGATGTATATAATTATAATTTTTTGGGGCTTTTAAATGTAAAGAGGCTTAATAATATATATGGACTGACTTTATTCCTAATCGGGCATACATATATATTTTGTTATCTCTTTAGTTTAATAATAATATAATGTAACCATAGTAGTAACAACAATAATGCTAACAACAATAGAATGTAATAATAAGATAACAATCAAATCAATAATAATAAGATGACATAAAGGAAAATGATATACTATACCAATAATATTTAGGGATTTTTTATTTGGATAATAACATATAGGAATATAACAATAATATGATAACATATATATATATATATATATACACTATGTAGTAAATTTTTTTAGGTTTTAATAGAGCATAACATATAATAAGGTAAGAAAGGATAATGAAGAAATAATGCAAATAAACATACTTCTAGTAATGTTTTTGGTTTTTCAAGTAGCAAAACACACACACACATACACACTCACATATATATATATATATATAGTTAATAAGACATATACTAATAGTGATATTTTTTGCTTTTGGATTTTAACAACACCCACATACAGACACATATATATAGATAGATAATAATTAAGCAACAACCCATATAAGCCCATTATTAAAAAAATATAAAAAACGGGTTAATACCCCCAGACCTAATTTGTGATTACAGTTGTTCCTCTTTGCTTATACTTGTGAAACAAGAATAAAGCTAAGACCATAAGAACTAATTTTGTCCTACTTCCCTGTTGGATGATTTGTTCTTCCGAAACGGTAGTGAACAAATCCAAATAACTTGTTTTCCTAAAGCGGCGAAAACGATTGGGTAACGCTGATGTGTCATTCCGAAGTAGCAATGGACAAACTAGATAGCAAAATACTCATTCCTCCGAAGCGACAGCGAACGAATCCGAATAACTCATTTTCCTGGAGCGGTAAAAATGATTGGGTAAGGCTAGTGTATCATTTCGAAGCTGCAATGGATAGACCAAACAGAAAATGACTCATTCCTTCAAAGCGGCAGCGAACAAGTCTGAATAACTCGTTTTCCTAGAGCGGCAAAAATGATTGGGTAAGGCTGGTGCATCCTTTCGAAGTAGCAATGGACAGACTAGATAGAAAATGACTCATTCCTCTGAAGCGGCAGCGAACAAGTTTGAATAACCGTTTTCAGGTTTTCACCTTAAACCCTCATTTTTTTTCTTCTTTTTTCTTTTCCCTTTTTTATGCATAATACTTCTTGTCGTAGTCCAAGTTTACCGGGTTTCTCAATTTTTTTCCATCCATTTTTGTTAGAATTAACGCTCCCCCAAAGAAGGTTTTTTTGACAACATAGGGCCCTTCCCAATTGGGCATCCATTTTCCCCGAAAGTCTTTTTGATTCAAGAAGATCTTTTTGAGCATTAGATCTCTCTCCCGAAACTCCCTCAGGTGAACCTTATTGTTATAAGCTTGCATGCTTCTGATACATCTGATTATGAGAAATAGCTTGCAACCATTTCTCATTGATGAGGTTCAGCTGGTCAAACTTGGCTTGCATCCATTCGGCTTTATCCAACTTTACTTCATTCAAAATTCGTAGTGACGAGATTTCCATATCAACGGGTAGTACTGCTTCAATGTCGTATACTAAGGAATACGGTGTTGCCCCGGTATAAGTTCTCATAGATGTCCGATAAGCAAACAAAGCAAAAAGAGCCTCTCATGCCAATCATTAAATGTCTATGGTTTTTTCTATGATCTTCTTAATATTCTTATTTGTCGCTTCTACTGCTTCGTTCATCTTAGGGCGATAAATAGTAGAATTATGGTTTACAACCTTGAATTGTTCACACACCTCGGCCATCATCTTGTTGTTCAAATTGGAAGCATTATCGGTGATGATCCTTTCGGGCATACCATAGTGACACATAATTTCCTTCTTGAGAAACTTACAGGCTGTTGCTCTTGTGATATTAGTGTACGAGGCGGCTTCCATCCACTTGGTAAAGTAATCGATGGCCACTAGGATAAAGCTGTGCCCATTGGAAGCCTTTGGATGTATCTGACCAATGACGTCTATTTCCTATGTAGCAAAGGGCCATGGTGAATTCATGGTGTGAAGAGGCACTGGCGGGAAATATATCTTATCGGCGTAGATTTGACATTTGTGACATTTTTTGCATAATTGATGCAATCTCCCTCCAACGTCGACCAGAAATACCCATATCTTATGATTTTTCGTGCCATCGAGAATTCGCTGGCGTGGGTTCCACATAAGCCACTGTGGACCTTCGCTCTGATGGTCTTGGCTTTCTGAGCACTGATACACCTCATCAGTATCTGATACTTGCCTCTTTTGTACAAGATTTCCCCGTCAAGGATGTATCTTAATGCTAACATTCTGATAGTCCTTTTGTCATTCTTGTCGGCTCCTTTTGGATAGGCCTGGAACTTGATGTATTAGAGGATGTCAAAATACCATGGGTTACCGTCCTCCTCCTTTTCCAAACTATAGCAATAGGTTGGTACCTTAAAGGTTTGTATTTTAATTGGCCCCATCTCGGCTTCCCTGCTTGCTTCGAACACAGCGGCCAGAGTTGCCAAGGTATTAGCCATGTGATTATTCTCTCTTGGCAAGTAGGTGAAACTGATGTCTTCAAAATCATTGGACAAATCTTGGATCAAGTTGTAGTATTTGATCAACTTTGGATCTCTAGTCTCCCATTCTTTTCGAAGCTGATAAATTACTAAAAAGGAATCTCTGAAAACTCGGAGCACCTTGACCTTTTTTTCTATGGCTGCCCTGATTCCCATGACATAAGCCTCATACTCGGCTATATTATTGGTACAAAAGAATTCCAACCTACTTGTAGAAGGGTAGTAGACATTTTTGGGGGGGATCAAAACTGCCCCTATCCAATGACCTAGGGTGTTAAACGGCCCATCAAAATAAAGCCTCCATTCTTCATTCCTGGTAGCTGACGTCCCTTCCGACAGATCGCAGACCATATCTTCATTTGGGAGACTGAAATCTAACGACTCGTAGTCTTCCGAGGCATGGCTTGCTAAAAGATCTGCCACCACACTTTCTTTCACCACCTTCTGAATTACATAAACGATGTCGAACTCTGACAAAAGTATTTGCCAACGGGCCACTTTCCCAGTTAATGCTGGTGCTTCCATTATAAATTTTAACAAGTCCAATTGGGAGATCAAATAAGTGGTGTGATACAACATGTATTACCAGAGCCGCTTAGTAGCCCATACCAAGGTGCAACACAACCTTCAGATCAACGGGTAACGAGTCTCGCATCGGTGAATTTCTCGCTCAGGTAATAGATTGCCCTTTCCTTTTTGCCTGTGTCATCGTGCTGCCCTAACACACAGCCCATAGAGTTTTCAAAATCTGCCAAGTATAAAACCAATGGCCTATCTGGTACTAGTGCTACTAAGATTGGGGGATTGGCCAGATACTTCTTGATCTTCTCTAGAGCTTCTTGACATTCTTCATGCCAAAATCCCGGGTTATTCTTCTAGAGTAGTCTAAAGACAGGGTCACATTTATTGGCCAGCTGAGATATAAATCGAGAGATGTAATTTAATCTCCCAAAAAATCCTCAAACCTCCTTTTGAGTTTAAGGCGACGGGAGATCCTGAATTGCCTTTACCTTGTCATGATCAATCTCAATGCCCATCTGACTTACCATGAAACCTAAGAGTTTTTTTGGATGTTACCGCAAATGTACATTTGGCTAGTTGAGCTTCAATTGATATTTTCTTAGCCTCTGGAAGAGCTTTCGTAAATTTTGGAGGTGCTCCTCTTTGGTTCGAGACTTGACTATCATGTCATCCACGTACACCTCGATCTCCTTGTCATCATGTCATGGAACAAGTTCACCATGGCTCTTTGATATGTCACCCCAGCGTTCTTCAACCCAAAAGGCATCACCTTGTAGCAAAACGTCCCCCACATGGTCACGAAGGTAGTCTTCTCCATATTTTCGGGATGTATTTTGGTCTGATTGTACCCTGAGAAACTGTCTATAAAAGAAAACCAAGTATACCCCGTTGTATTGTCAACTAGAGTATCAATATGAGGCAAAGGGAAATTGTCTTTGGGACTCACCTTATTGAGTTCCCTATAGTCTACACACATACGCACTTTTTCGTTATTCTTCGGCAACGACACTATGTTAGCCACCCATTCTGGGTACTTAGAGACTTCCAAAAATCCAGCTTCAAACTGTTTCTTTACTTCCTCTTTAATTTTCAGCAGCATGTCTGTCCTTATTCTCTAAAGCTTTTGCTGGAAAATCTTGCATTCCGGTCTAATGAGGAGCTTGTGCGTTACAATATCTGTGTTTAAGCCTGGCATATCCTGGTACGACCATGCGAACACATCTTTAAACTCTACAAGCAATCTCCCCAACATTTTCCTGACTTCTGGTGACAAGGTGCCTCCAATCTTCACTTCTTTCCTTTCTTCATCGGTCCCCAAATTTAAAATCTCTATCTTTTATTGGTGTAGGAGGATTTACCTTTCTTCACTAGCCATCATTCTTAGCATCTCTTTAGGAATCTCTCAATCCTCTTGCTCCACCTTTGCCATGTACGTGGGTCGTTCAAAATCTACTTCAAGATTGGGTTCCTCATCATTCATACAATTTATATTAAGAGGCATGTACGATTTTGAAAGTGCATATTGGGAAAGAAAATGTGTAGTTTATAATGTGAACAAATAAATAGGTATATATATAAAAGTAAGCAAATAAATAAATAAATAATGAAATGGAATAAAATGAAATGAATGTTGTGTTTGCCATTTGAGAAGGAAAATGTAGACATGGTCTATTTTATTTAAAGCAGATAGATATGACATAGTTGCCCTTTTTACAAAGGATGCCCGTTACTTTCGGGCAAAAGTAACGGGATTGTTCTAAGCATTACTTTGACTTGTTCCTAGAAAGTGGCAGTAAGTCCCCAAAGGTACTATTTCTAGGGCCTCACGATGCTTTTCAGAGTTCAATAAGAGATCAAGCATGGAAATTCAAATTGGCTATTGATAAGTGTTCAAAAGTACTATTTTTATTACCATTTTTACTCATATTATTGTTAGACTTAGGCTCATATTAGTTGCATAATTAGTCATTCATGCATTAATTCATGTTTCTTTCCACCGTTGAGCTTGATTACATAACTTGGTATTTTCTGGAAAAAGATGCTGCTTTGGTGTATTTTTGTGTGTATGCAGAATCACTTGCCTAAACAAGGCTAGAACCAGTTTCCAGGGTAGTGCATGAAGGAGATGCCGACGTAGTTGCCAGGGCAATGCATGAAGGAGATGCCGAGCTAGTTGCCAAGGCAATTTTTGACAAAGAATAAGATGATATGGTAGTCGAAATTGATGACTAGATAAGCCCAAGATGACGTGGAGCAAAGTTAAATCCCAAAAGAGTTTGATTTCTATGAAGAGGTTAAAGAGAAATTAAATCCAAAGAAGATAGGAGAAGTTCTAGAAGGAATTTAAATATAATAAAGAAATATATTCTTTAAAGATAATTTAATTCCAACTTAACTTCCTCCTCAAGAAGGATTTTGACCTAGCCATCTCCTATTTAAAGGACCAAGCCGTCAAAGAGAGGTAAGCAAGAAGAGAGAAATTTTGACAAACTCCAAAAAGTAAGAAGAGAGAAATTTCAACAACTCCAAAGGGGCAAGAGATGAGAGATTTCGACAAGAAGGGAGAAGCTTGGAGGGAGTTCGATTAGGAGAGAATTTGAGGGGGTGATCAATTTCTTTTTCTTCTTTGCTTCCATTAGATTCATGGTTTGGGGATTATTCTTTGTCTATCTTTTGAACCCAATCATGAACTAACTTGATTGGTTGAGGTTATTGTGTTTTGTTGTTGTGAAAAACAATTGGAGTTTGTTTAGGTTTTTGAGTTGTAATTCAATTTTCAAAGTTTGCTCATTCTTGGTTCTCAATCTTGTTTGCGAGTGAATTGGGAGAGGATCTCGTAACTTCATGTATTTATCTCATATCGAGAGAGTTAGATTCAAGAAACGAATGAGCATGGTCTTTATTCAATCAATTGATGGTGAATACTAATCCGGCTTAGGAATAAGTTTAGGATTTCAACGGCTAAGAGGAGCGAAAGATTGGTTGTTGTTCACCCTTTATTCACACAGGGATGTATTATCAAGGCATGCACAAATAGCTAGAGTTTCGACTTAGGGATAAGAATAAACCATTGAAGAACGCTTCGCCGTAATTTGGAAGTGAATGCTCAATTGCTCAGGCAATTGACCCATCCTTAACTGCCCAGGCAATCACGGGAGCATTGCCCAGGCAATCAGATTAGACAACGAGGGGGAATTGCCCTAGCAACCGACCAGGCAAGACGGCAGAATTGCCCTGGCAATCAACTAGGCAATTGCAACCAAATTGCCCTGGAAATCGACTAGGCAATCGTAATAGAATTGCCCTGGCAATCTGGCTGCTACTCAATCACCACGACGAACCAATCGGCTATCACACCTCAACTCATGATAACCTGGCCTATTCCCTCTATTTTGATTTCATCTATTCTTTTAGTTTATTGCACTTAGTTTACTTATTAGTTATAATTCCAACAATCACCTACTTGTGTTTTTCTTTTCCAACGCAGTAACTTAAGCAAAGTGCCCAAACCAATCCATGTGGAGATGACACTCGATACTCGTATCACTTTATTACTTGCGACGTGTATACTTGCACAATTGCGTAGCACTTATTACGCGCAACAAGTTTTTGGCGCCGTTGCCGGGGATTGGCAATTGGTGTTAGTTGTTTTTGTTATTGCATTTTTTTCTCTTAGTTTTACTAATTTTTCTTTTTGTTTGTTTCAGCAACAAAAATTAGGTGCGCTACAAGTTAAGGAATATCAACATGTCGGGAAATAAAAGGCGATCTATTCGAGAGTTGATGTTGGAAGATATGAATCAATCCAATCAAGAGTTTCTTGCATCCTTTGATGATTACCTATACCAACCGAGAAAAGCCCAAAGAGCTTATACCGTGGAAGATCTTGTGCTATGTGCGGAGAACATCATGTGTTTGAAAATTGCCCTCACATTTTCGGTGCATATGACTACATGGAGGACTATAGAGGGAACCAACAACAAAATTCTTTATGGTATGGTCAAAAAGCTCAAATTTTTTTTACCATAACAATTTTGCCACAACAACAGATATGCCATGGCAATGTAGTCCTTTTCAAGAGCATTCCAATTCCTTGGTAGAAACGTTGCTAGCTTCCTTGGCTAGCCTTGACGGATCAATTGAAGAGATTCAAGAGCTATCAAAGTCCATGGATACGAGGATAGCTCAGTGGAATGCAACCTTAGGGGATTCAGAAGATCAATTGAGGAGATCTACATATGTCATGGATAACATGCACCAACAATCCATTCCGGGGGATACTGACATCCCAAGGCAAGAGGATAAGGAGTAATGCAAAGAAAGCTCTCCGATGTGTGGGGAACAACTAGAACCTCCAAGTCAAGAGGATGCTAACGAGAGAGACTGCCCAACACATGATGAGCCTGAGCAATAAATTACCTCGGCAATGATTGAGGAGCCTGAACAGAGCAATGTCGCGACAACACTCAATGAAGCTGAGAACAACAATACTACAACAAATTCTGAGAAGCCTGCTGCCCAGAAGGTTACAACATTGATGTTGAAGCAAGAATTCGTAGATTTCTCTCATCTACAGTTGCCACGGTAATTACACGACCACATGCAAGATCAACGATATCATAATACTTTTCCAATGGAATATGAGCAGGTAATGGTTGAACCTTTCAAATTCTTTAAAAACTTACCTCGTCCATTGCAGGTATGTCTCGAGGAACCAATGTTGGTAGATTTGAAGCCATCGAAATCTCTACTGATGGAGATTTTTGAGAGGCCAAAAGAAAAAGGTGTTTGGATTCGTAATGCTTTACAGAAAATTGGTTATTCCCTTGACTTACAACAAATTTTGGCAACTGGTTGCCACGGCAATTGGCTAGAGCAGCAATTGCCACGACAACGAAGGCTACATCCAACCATGACGGAGCCCGACAAGAATGAGGTAATTAAATGGTTATATGTTGATATGATTTTTCCTAATAATATATCCATGCCTTCAGGAACAATAGAAAGGTGGAAGATGTGCATGGACTACAAGGGAACACGAAAGAAAGACACCTCCACCATGGTAACACAAAGGGAGTAGTGGCAAGCACATTGGCCAAACTCTTTTTGGGCAATATTGTCACCCGATGGAGGGTGCGGATGGACTATAAGAAGTATCGAAAATGACTCTCCTCAAGTTTTCTTAGATATGCAGTAACATTAGAAGATGCATTATGGCACTCTTTTCAGACATGGTCGAAGACTTCTTTGAGATCTTCATGGATGATTTTTCTATTTTTTGTAATGACTTTGACAGTTGCCTCGACAATTTAGAGAAGGTGTTGGCAAGATGTGAAGAAACCGATTTAGTCCTTAATTGGGAGAAGTGCCATTTTATGGTAGATGAAGGAATAGTGCTCGGCCACAAGATTTCATCCAGGGGAATTGAAGTAGACAAAGCCAAGGTGGACGTGATCGAGAGATTACCCCCACCATGTTCGGTTAAAGGAATCTGAAGCTTTCTTGGATATGCAGGTTTTTACAGGAGGTTCATTCATAATTTTTCTAAAATGACTAAACCCTTGTGTAATTTGCTTGAACAGGATAAAGTCTTCAATTTTGATGATTTTTGCGCCAAGCATTCGAAACCCTAAAGGAAAAGCTTGCCTCAGCACCCATTGTCGTTCCACCCTATTGGACGCTACCTTTTGAGCTCATGTGTGATGCAAGTGATTTTGCAGTAGGAGCAGCCCTAGGCCAACGCACAGATAAGACCTTTCATGTGATATACTACGCTAGTAAAACTCTTAATAGCGCTCAAGTGAACTACACAACAACGAAGAAAGAGTTACTAGCCGTAGTTTTCGCATTTGACAAGTTCCGATCCTATTTGATTGGTACAAAAGTAATTGTTCATATGGACCATTCGGCAATTAAGTATCTATTTGCTAAAAAGGATGCCAAACCTCGTTTGATTCGTTGGATATTACTTTTACAAGAATTTGATATTGAAATTAAGGACAGGAAAGGAACAGAAAATTAAGTGGCTGATCACTTATCACGTTTAGAACGCACTAGGGAGGAGGACACGGATTTAGAGATATGCAATGCATTCCCGGATGAGCAACTTTTAGTTGCCTCGGCAACCATGGATGCACACGCCTCGGCAACCCCTTGATGCCTCGGCAACCATAGATGTCCATGCCTCGGCAACCATGGACGCCGCAGCAGCTCTTGATGTGCACGCCTCGACAACCATTGAAGTGCATGCCTCGGCAACCCTCGACGCCACAGCAGCTCTTGATGTGCACACCTCGACAACCATCGACGCGCATGCCTCGGTAACCCTCGATGCTTTAGCAACTCATGACGCCCACGCCTCGGTAACCAGGGACGCGCACGCCGCGTCAACCACTGATACGCACGCCTCGGTAACCATGGACGCGTATGCCTCAGTAACTCTAGACGTACACGCCTCGGTAATCTTGGGAGCAGTCGCCACGGTAGTACATGCCTCGGCAATACCCTGGTACACGGATTTAGTTAATTTCCTTGTTTGTGGTATTTTACCTTATGGCCTTACTCACCAAGGGAAGAAGCGGTTCTGCCATGATACTAAGCATTACTTTTGGGAGGAGCCTCTTTTGTTTAAACAATGTGCAGATCAGGTCATACATCAATGTATCCCTGAAAAAGAGCAGCATAATGTACTCCGGTAATGCCATTCTTCACCCTATGAAGGAAATTTTGGAGGAACTCGTACCACGGCCAAAGTTTTGCAATCCATTTTGTATTGGCAAACACTGTACAAAGATGCCCAAGAGTTTTACAAGCAATGTGATTGTTGCCATAGGACGGGCAATATCACCCACAAACCAATGGGCAAGCAGAAATTTCCAACCGGGAATTGAAGGGTATACTCGAGAAAGTTGTAAATCCCTCTAGGAAGGATTGGTCAGCAAGACTAGATGACGCACTTTGGGCATATCGCACTGCATTCAAAACACCCTTAGATATGTCCCCCTTTCGACTTGTCTATGGCAAAACATGCCATCTACCGGTGGAAATCGAACATAAGGCATATTGGGCAATTATGACCGTGAATATGGATTGGGAAAGTACCGGGCAAAAGCGTTTGTTGGACCTCAACGAGATAGAAGAATTATGTGCACTCGCCTATAACAATGCACGAATCTACAAGGAGAAAACAAAGTAATGGCATGACAAGAAACTATTGCCGTGACAATTCATGCCAGGGCAACTAGTTCTCTTATTCAATTTTCGGCTGAAACTTTTCCCGGGAAAACTAAAATCAAGATGGTCGGGACCATTCGGAGTTGTCAAACCATTCTCCTATGGTGCCGTGATAATCAAGTCCATTACCGACGAACATAAATTCAAAGTTAACAGACAAAGATTGAAGCACTACAATGGTGCCCATGTAGAACATAACAAAGAAGTTGACACCTTAGGAGATGCATAAACATGCTCTACTTTCGATATTTTCTTTTTCTTTTTATTTTTTTCTTTCGAACTATTTTTTTCTATTATTTTTGTTTTTTTTCTCTTTATTTATTTTTGGAATTCTTAGGAGATATTTTATTTTTCTTCATTATCTTTAGTTTCCAGGTTTTCTTTGTTTTCTTTTCTTTTCCACAACAAGACTCACAACCACCATGCTAAGAAATTCACTGCCGACTACTTGCCACAACAGAGATTGCCCAGGCAACAACAATGGCATCAGGAACTTCTGATGCCTAAACATGGATCAAATCAAAGCAATGATATTCATGCGGTACCAGCCACAAGCATTCAACCACAGATCTGAAAATGAATCAAGCAAACGGTACGAAGGAAACTTATCACTCGAGGTGACGACCTCTCTGACTAAATCATTTCATTTAGTTTCTTTTAAATTTTGTTTCACTTTTACATGCATTGGGGACAATGCTTCTCTCGAGTTTGGGGGGTGTTGGTTTCTAGTTAGCTTCATGTTTAGTTGCATTCATCTTTAGCAATCACATATAGGTTGCATATGTTACTTGCCATGCCTTTAATTGGATTTAATTGCTTAAGACTTGTTGAATATCCAATGATGAATTTTTGCCACTGCACTTAATTGAAAGAACCTTTAATTTTAGGATTGCATGAAAAGAACTTAGAATTTTACTATGATGCTGAATTTTGGTTACACGGTTGTGGCTTGTTGATTGAAATAAACTTGGTGAAGTTAGGTTGCTTAAAATTTGGGTAAATTTAAAATTGAAAATTAAAAGTTAATTTCTTGCTAGAGGTGCCCAAAACTGGCTCTAGTAATAAATGCACTTTCTTGCTAGAGGTGCCCAAAACTGGGTCTAGTAGTTAAAGCACATTAAAGAATCGCTAGAGGTGCCCGAAATTGGCTCTAGTCGACTAAAATGAAATGAGAAATTACTTACTTCGCTAGAGGTGCCCGAAATTGGCTCTAGTGAAAATAAAAATAAATGCCCCGGTAATTAAATTGATAAAAGCTTATTGTTCACATAGAATCTTGAAAGTCAACTTGTACACAACTACGCACACACATTGTCACAAGCATTATAGTTCGATTCCAGGTAATTTTTGTGCTATCCGAAAAATTAAAAGGTGATCATACTTTGTGCCACTGTTCTGAGGTTTGAATTCAAGTTTGAAGCATGTCTTTGATGATTAAAGTCTTGGCAGGTAATTATTAGTTCGCATTGCTTGAGGACAAGCAATAGTTAGAGTTTGGGGGTGTGATAATTGTTCAAAAGTACTATTTTTTACCATTTTTACTCATATTATTGTTAGACTTAGGCTCATATTAGTTGCATAATTAGTCATTCATGCATTAATTCATGTTTCTTTCCATCGTTGATCTTGATTACATAACTTGGTGATTTTTGTGGAAAAAGATGCTGCTTTGGTGTGTTTTTGTGTGTGTGCAGAAACACTTGCCTAAACAAGGCTAGAACCAGTTGCCAGGATAGTGCATGAAGGAGATGCCGACGTAGTTGCCAGGGCAATGGATGAAGGAGATGCCGAGCTAGTTGCCAAGGAAATTTTCGACAAGGAATAAGATGATATGGTAGTCGAAATTGATGACTAGGTAAGCCCAAGATGACGTGGAGCAAAGTTAAATCCCAAATGAGTTTGATTTCCATGAAGAGGTTAAAAAGAAATTAAATCCCAAGAAGATATGAGAAGTTCTAGAAATAATTTAAATATAATAAAGAATTATATTCTTTAAAGATAATTTAATTCCAACTTAACTTCCTCCTCAAGAAGGATTTTAACCTAGCCATCTCCTATTTAAATGACCAAGCCGTCAAAGAGAGGTAAGCAAGAAGAGAGAAATTTCGACAAATTCTAAAAAGCAAGAAGAGAGAAATTTCGACAACTCCAAAGGGGTAAGAGAGGAGAGATTTTGATAAGAAGGGAGAAGCTTGGAGAGAGCTCGATTGGGAGAGAATTCAAGGGGGCTGATCGATTTCTTCTTCTTTGCTTCCTTTAGATTTATGGTTTAGGGATTATTCTTTGTATATCTTTTGAACCCAACCATGAACTAACTTGATTGGTTGGGGTTATTGTGTTTTGTTGTTGTGAAAAATAATTCGATTTTGTTTAGGTTTTTGAGTTGCAATTCAATTTTCAAAGTTTGTTCATTCTTGGTTCTCAATCTTGTTTGCGAGTGAATTGGGAGAGGATCTCGTAACTTCATCTATTTATCTAATATTAGGAGAGTTAGATTCAAGAAACGAATGATCATGGTCTTTATTCAATCAATTGATGGTGAAGACTAATCCGGCTTAGGAATAAGTTTAAGATTTCAATGGCTAAGAGGAGCGCAAGATTGGTTGTTGTTCACCTTTGATTCACACAGGGATGTATTATCAAGGCATGCACAAATAGCTAGAGTTTCGACCTAGGGATAAAAAGAAACCATTGAAGAACGCTTCGCCGAACTTTGGAAGTGAATGCTCAATTGCTCAGGCAATCGACCCATCCTTAATTGCCCAGGAAATCGAGGGAGCATTGCCTAGGCAATCATATCCGACAACGAGGGGGAATTGCCCTAGCAACCGACCAGGCAACACGGCAGAATTGCCCTGGCAATCAACCAGGCAATTGCAACCAAATTGCCCTGGCAATCGACTAGGCAATCGTAACAGAATTGCCTTGGCAATCCGGCTGCTACTCAATCACCACGACGAACCAATCGGCTATCACACCTCAACTTACGATAACCTGGCCTATTCCCTCTATTTTGATTTCATCTATTCTTTTAGTTTATTGCTCTTAGTTTACTCAGTAGTTATAATTCCAACAATCACCTACTTGTGTTTTTCTTTTCCAACACAGTAACTTAAGCAAAGTGGCCCAAACCAATCCCTGTGGAGACGATACTCGATACTCGTATCACTTTATTACTTGCGACGTGTATACTTGCACAATTGCGTAGCACTTATTACGCACAACAAGTTTTTGGCGCCGTTGCCGAGGATTGGCAATTGGTGTTAGTTGTTTTTGTTATTGTATTTTTTCCTCTTAGTTTTACTAACTTTTCTTTTTGTTTGTTTTATCAAAAAAAATTAGGTGCGTTACAAGTTTAGGGACATCAACATGCCGGGAAATAAAAGCCGATCTATTCGAGAGTTGATGTTGGAAGATATGAATCAATCCAATCAAGAGTTTCTTAGTACTTGTTTCACTTGGTTTGAGACCGAAGATGAGTAGAGTTGATGTTGGAAGATATGAATCAATCCAATCAAGAGTTTCTTAGCACTATACTTGGTTTCCTGGTTTTTCGACGCGCAAACTTCTACTTCCTTCCTTCCTCTTTCTTCCTCAAGAAACTTAATTTATTTCTTATCCATCATAGCTTGTATCAGCTGATGGAACTCCTCACAGTCTTGAATCTCGTGATCTCTTGACTGATGGTACTCACAATATGGCCCATATCCTTCCTTCACCAACAGCATCCCCCGATCGATGAGGCGTGCCATGCATAACTGCTAAATAACCCATCTCAAGGGAGACCAAACCTCGAACTCATCATTCTTGGCTCTTCCGAGGTACTCAGTTTCTATAGCATTCACGCCTTTACCTCCATGATTTGGCAGAGGGTTGATAGTTGTGCTCGGTTCTCCCAACTATAACACTCTGGTCTGAATCAAGTTCTGAACAAACTTCTTGAAAGCCAAACAATTTTTAATTGAATACCCCGGAACATCGGCGTAGTACTCGCAGTGTACCTTGGGGTCATACCATGCGGGGTATGGTAGATTGTAAGGAGTGACATGATAAGGACGAACTAAATCCACCTTATATAATTGTGAGTATAGCTCATTGTAAGAGATCGGTAAAGGGGTGAAGGATCTTTCCTTCTTGGGTCCCTTATCTTCCCTCTTACTAAAGTTCCAGGAATTTCCCATCGTGGCCTAGGGCTGAGAAATGATGTAATTCTTGGTTACCTCAAAGGCATTGGCATTGTTTACCTCATGGTCCTTCTTCTTGTACTACTTACATGAATGGTCCCCTCCGTCGATCTTTTCGCTCTTTATGGCCGCTTCAATGCGTTCGCCAGTCATGACCATCTCCGCAAAATTGCTGATAGGGTTATTGATCAATCGATCACAAAGCATCCCTTTTAGCGTATCTACAAACATCAGGGAGATCTCGTGCTCGTGAAATGGTGGTTGAACATATGCTGCCACATCATGCTATCTCTAAACGTATTCACGAAGAGTCTCGTTGCACTTCTGCTCCATGCCTTGCAACAGGAGTCAGTTGGGGACCATGTCGGTTACATGCTTATACTGATCAGTGAAAGCCAAATCCTTCCATGACTTAATTTGGGCCCTGGTCAGTTGATTATACCACCTCGAAGTAGATCCCACTAAGCTATCCTGAAAACAGTGAATTATGAGCTTCTCGTTGTTGGTAAATCCGGCCATCTTCTGGTAAAACATCACTATATGAGCAGACAGGTAGGTGGTTCCATCAAACTTTTCAAAATCGGGGGTCTTGAAATTGTAGGGGATCTCCACATCGGGGACCAAGCTGAGTTCCCTGGTACTTAACCCATAGGAGCCATCCTCGTCTTCCTTCACTCAAAACTTTTCCTCTAGGTCTTTTCGAGTATCCTCCAGTTGCTTAGTGAACTATGTTTTCACCTGGTTCAATTTCTCTAATTCGTCAGAGTCTGGGATGTTGTCCTCAATAACCTCGGGATTCCTGAAGGTGACCCCTGGCTAAGTTTGAGGAGCTAGAACGATGTGAGAGGAAGATGCCCCTTGTGGAGGACTAAGAGAGTGATCAATAATTAGAGGGCTCTGGACGATTTAGGCATGTGGGCGATCCCTTAAGTTTTGGGCAGGATTCTCAATGGTACCATTGCCCCTCGGATCTGGTCCTTGTCGAGCCTGTAGCAACTGGGATATTTCCTTCATCATGTCCTACTAAGACTTGGTGATGGTGTCCCTTAATTCATGTTGGGCTCATTCCAACTGGCCACGTAGGTCCGCCTCCAACTTGGCAAAGCTTTCCTCCATTAGCTTCAATCATGAGCAAGTTCGATAGGGGTGTGAAATGATGACAATTTTTAAGAAGAAAAAATGTAATCTTTCTAAAATAGAGACCCTTTTAATTAATAAATGGCAATTAATAAAAAATGCAAACAATTGTATTAATTATATGATTATTAGCTTTTAATAAAGAATGCAAATGAAATAATCATGCATGAATGCAAAGAGCGACACTAAGTTTGGCAAATATCATCATTAAGCGACTTTCATTAACGGAAACGTTGTCTTGTTACAATAACTTAAAGAAAACCAACTACACATATGGCTTTAGGGTGGTATCAAGGTCAATGATCTCTCGTAGAATCTAAACGATCCTCTCTCCTTCCTCAGAATCATCGCCCACACAATCATGGAGTTCGGTAGCGTCTTCTTCCAAAATATGTACTTTCTGGGCAACCTCTTGTATCTAGGTTATCCAATGGCCAGCTCTTGCTCCTGCCTCCAAATTGTGTAGGCGGCAAAGTGCAGTTGCTCCAAACTTGGCGTCGGGCGTACTTGAGTCGCTTTCCTAAGGCTTGCCAAGTGATTATTGAGCTGTTGAACCTCGATTTCCAACTCATCGACACGAATCGTCATGACTTGATTCTCCAAGTTGTTGGCCTTCAGCTTACTAGTCGAACCTTTATGCTTGAAAATAGATTTCTCCAAGCACTTTGCCGCCTTATCCCTAAAAGCTTCATTTTGTTTATGCTCGATTTTGATTTGTTTCGAGTGGGAGATTCGTAGGTTCTTCACTTTTTTAGTCAAAGCGACTGCTTGATTTTTGTGCTCGTAAAATAGTCTTTTGTAGTTTTCGGCACTTTCTTTCTCCTTTTTCAATCGGAGCTCTAACCCTTCACTTGGTCCACCTTCTACGACCCTTTTGCTCTTATTCAACCTCTTAAGCTTCTGAATCTCTTCTTTCTCCATCATGAGTTCAAGCTCCAACTCGTCCATTCTCTTTTTCAGATCTTTAACCACTCCCTCAAACTACGGCTTCTTTAATTTGAAGTCAAAGTTTTCTTGATGGGTTCTCTCCTTGAGCTTGAGTTACCTCTTTCTCTCCACTTTAATTTGCTTCCTCATCAACTCGGCCTCGGTAAGAAATGTGGCCAATCTCTCCTCCATAGATCTTCGTCCATCGGGGCTCAAGTGAGGAATATTGTCGTTGACACGATTAAATCGCCATGTTTCGTACTTGGGAGTGACCATGTACAGAGCGTTTACGATTCTAACCCGTCTTGCATCAAGTTGAAGAAACGTTGCATACCATCGTCTTGTAGCCCTTCTCTTTTGCATAATCCACGTTGAACTCATTTAGTCCCTTGGTGGCTGGCACGAACTGTTTCGACTCGTACTATCTCAAAACTAGAAGAGGTTCACACGCGGTATGCCTCTAAAGTCCGAGTAGTGGTACCCACGAATGCTCTTCGCATCTATAGATAATGTTCTTTGCCATTAACCATGGTGCTCTCCAAACTATATCTTCCTCCTTTAGATTTCGGAAGACATTCTGCCATACTTCCTCGGATCTTCAGGTTGGACAATCATTCTTCCGCAGGAACTCTTCTAAGGGCGAAAACTTGCCATCATAAAAGGGGCCTTGAAAAATGGGATTGGTCCAAAAATATCTGTAGAACTAAACAGTTAAAAGCTATGGGAATCCTCGAAAGTGACCTCATCCATGCTCCCGACAGAACCTCAAAGATTGAAAAGTCTCAGCCAGAATTACAGGTACTGGATTAGTCCCACTATCAAAACGATCAAATAGATCCAAAACCTTGGATCGATAAGCCCAATGCTCGGGGAAATAGACCAATCCGTAGATCAACATAGTAAAAAGATTCTACTAAACTCGGCCAACGGGATGTACAAAGGCTAGAGCTAAGATCCCCTCCCACTTAAGATACTCTTTACTGTTGCAAGTAGTGGCTTGATGCTTGTCCCAAGATGATAGCATATCAGAGAACTTCTTCAACTTTCCTCGAAAGGCTTTGTTCTTACTTGGCTTTGAGTAAACTCGATTCATATCAACCTTCTTGCAATTTATGAGGTCTCGGTACTCTTCGATTGTCGAAGTTAGGTCAAAGTTACCAATCGTAAAGCAACTGTAAGCAGAGTTCCAAAAACCCACCAAGGCTTGTAGTAGAGCTTGATCGACTGGAACTTCTAGTAAATACGCGATGTCACCATACTCTTCTTTGAAAGTACTCTTCGTTTCAAAATCCCAATTGTTCTAAACCAGTTTCAATTCAGACACATCATTGAACTCAGTATTCATGAATGTCGTGGCTGACATGGTTGATCTAAACCCAGTAGCAATAATATCTCCCTCATGTAACTATTCCTCTTCCGACCATAACTGAACATCGGAATTCTTTTCATCACTGCTACGAACTAAGTCTCCCATTGATATAGTCTTTAACTTCAAACTATTCCTAACTCAATATGCTCTTAATGATATGATAAGATATGAAAAATAAGGGTAAAAAGGAAAAAGTGAACCAAACAAAAAGAAGTGTTAGTTATAACATAAATAATAAAATGGAAATGAAAAGAGATAAACGTAAATTGAAATAAGCACAAGGCAAACATAAGAGAACAAACCTAACCACATGAATTCTAGTTCGCTAGGGTTATCCGCGTGGCTCTAACGAGGTAGGTTTCCTAAATTCTCAAGCATGTGTTTAGTTCTAGACAAGGGTACCCGAACCTATCTTACTACATACTAAGGCATCAAGAACCCCAATTTTGGCCCATTACAAGCTTGCGAATTGGTTTCAGTTCGAGGGAAAGCACGACCTAGTGACGTTGAGAGCTGCTCATGTGTCAAAAGGCGTAGATTCTGGAAGTAAATTACCGACTCTTAGAGGGCTACTCACGTGGGTATGTGGCATTTCACTCCCATTTAAGGGACAAAGCTCGGGTATAGAGCTTGATGATGCAACACATGTCGGTGATTCCATAGAAATTAAATGAAAAATTAATTCGAAGACCACCAATTATTAAAGCCCGTGCAATCTTAGTCACATTTTTAAGAAAGAATCGACCTTGTTAAATTTAATTGAAATTCCAAAATTTTCTGTCATTTTAAAAGCAACAAACATTTTCTTGGCCTAACTCTCTTTTTGTTTTTGAAAAAACAAAAAATGTTCCCCAGTAGAGTCGCCAAGCTGTAGCGACCCTTTTGAAAACAATATATGTATGTTGTTTCGTAGATTCGGTGCTACGGGTGATCCCTTAAATCATCTATTTGAAATCTTGGTTTAAAATGAGTATTTTTTTGGAAAATTCTTTTTCTTTTGAAAATCATAAAAAATTGGAGTCGCCACCGGCCACTTGGGTAAGGTAGGCCGGACACCATAAAATACCAGAAATTCGTTATGAAAGGGTCCAGGAGTTGGTTACGCCTGGGGAAAGATTAGCACCCCCATCACGTCCGGATATTAGTACCATAATATTTATTGCCTTTAAAATTGATGGAATTTTGAATTAAGTTTAATTCGACGTTCTTAATTGAAAATCTACTTCAATTGCATGGGCTTTATCAAATCGGTGGGTTAGAATTAATTAGACATTTAATTAATAAGGATGACAATACACCTGACCATAGACTAAACCAACACCATATAAGTCTGACTGCCGTGTTAGTTTATGGTTCGGATCTCGTACGTCACCTTTTGGCATGGTGCAAGCAGTTATAATATGATGAAATGATCTTGTCCATTTTAATTATCATTTACCCCGGAGCGGTAAGGATTAATCCAAATATTCGGTCAACATCTATTGAGGCAAGACTGTTACGACATGAATATCATGATTAATGAACACCCCCTTTTTATGATTTAGGTTAATTAACATGCAATCAAATCATTAAAAGTCACATGAATGACAAATAAGGGATGACAAACAAGGGTACAAAAGGAAAACACAAAAAATCCCACCTTTTTTACATGTATTAGAAAAGGAAAAAACAAAGAAAAAATTCCCTATTGGTCGCCTATGTTCTTTGTTGGTATTCATCTGCATTTCTGATTATGGTTGGGAGGCTCTGAAAAGTTGTTGAAATATGCCGTTTTGACATTTTGTTTTTGGCTCTTTTGTATGTGTCGTGGCTGAATGAGGAGGATGGGGACCAGCCGGAGAGGTGGACGACGTTGAGAGATCTTAGCTGTCGATAAGGGATTTGGACGGTTATGGCAAGAAGCTGAAGAAGCTCAAACGACGCATAACGTCACTCGCGCGAGTGAGGGACTGAAGTGTCATTTGTCTTGGCGCGTGGGGGAAATTGAAGAGCCTGCTTCCTTTGATTTTGGACCGCCAGATCTAATCCAAATCTGACGGTGGAGATCTTGCAGCGCTAGAGATAGGAGAAGGGTTAGATGAAATTAGGGTTTAATTTATTTATAGGCCAGAACGGGCCAGATGTATATAATAATAATTTTTTGGGCTTTTAAATGTAAAGGGACTGAATAATATATATGTACTGACTTTATTCATAATCGGGCATACATATATATTTTGTTATCTCTTTTGTTTAATAATAATATAATGTAACCATAGTAGTAACAACAATAATGCTGACAACAGTAGAATGTAATAATAAGATAACGATCAAAGCAATAATAATAAGATAACGATCAAAGCAATAATAATAAGATGACATAAAGGAAAATGATATACTATACCAATAATATTTAGGGATTTTTTATTTGAATAATAACATATAGGAATATAACAATAATATGATAACATATATATATATACTATGTAGTAAATTTTTTTTTGGGTTTTAATAGAGCATAACACATAATAAGGTAAGAAAGGATAATGAAGAAATAAAGCAAATAAACATACTTCTAGTAATGTTTTTGGTTTTTCAAGTAGCAAAACACACACACACATACACACACACACACACACACATATATATATATATATAGTTAATAAGACATACTAATAGTGATATTTTTGCTTTTGGATTTTAACAACACCCACGTACACACACACACACATATATATATATATATATATAGATAATAATTAAGCAATAGCCATATAATCCCATTATTAAAAAATATAAAAAACGGGTTAATACCCTCAGACAAAATTAGTGATTACAGTTTTTATTTATGCAATGGTATTTAAATATTTTACTTAGTCTTTTTATTTTTCAGTTTAATAATAATAATAAGAAGAAGAATAACGATAATGATAATATAACTATAATAGTAATAATAATACTAACAATGATAGGATATAATACAATGAGATAATAATGATATGTGATAATAATAGCATAATAGATAACAACACATAGATATATACTTAATCAAAATAGTATTAGTAATTAATTTTTTTGGGTTTTCAATTGGATAATAACATAACATATGATAATGAAATAGCAACATATATATAATACTAGTATAATATTAGACTATTACTACTTATTAAATAATACTAATTTCTTATTCTTCTTTATATGTGTTTTGGTTTTAATTAAAAAGAAAACAAAGTCCATAACACAATATTTAGATAGTAATATATATATATAAGCCCATTATTGTAAAAACAAAAATAGAAATGGTCCACCCGGACAAAATTAGTAATTACAACGGGTTTTCAACTCAAATCCCTTATTGGTTTCAAGAAGCCCTTTTCGGGTTTTCATTTTGAACCTCCCATTTTCTTTTTTTAATTTATTTTTTCTTTTTCATTTTTATTCAGGCGTAATACTTTTTGACCGAGTCTGAGTTTACTGGATTGCTCAGCTCGCATCCATCCATCTTTGTTAGGATTAAGGCCCCTTCGAAAAAAGTCTTCTTAACGACACAGGTGTTGGGTTGCGCCGGTACACCCCATGGGGCAGTGAAAAAAATTATCCGGTGATTACCACCAGAGATCCATGTACGAGAAACGAATCGGGGTAAATAAGGGTGAAGATTTCTGAATTTGGAGGAGATAGATATCCAATCATGATTCCACGATGTCGATTCCTAAGCTGCAATGATAACGCTCTGACCTCTACGTAGTTCACCCAATTGAAATGATCATATAAAACTCTCTAAACTATTTAGAGGGTTTTTCCAAAAGCATTAATGATTGCTAGATCTCTCATGCCTTTATATAGCCTTTGAAATCCTAATTCAACTCATATTAGGATTTCAATATATATGTTAATATATATATATAATCCTAATTTAACTTTAATTAAGATTTCAATATATATTAAATATATATAATCTCAATCCAACTTAATTAGGATTTCAATATATATATATATATATTAAATATATAATCCAAATTCAACTTTAATTAGGATTTCAATATATATATATATATATTAAATATATATAATCCCAATTTAACTTAATTAGGATTTCAATATATATTAATATATAATCCCAATTCAACTAATTAGGATTTTAATATATATATATATATATAATATATATATAATCACAATTCAACTTTAATTAGGATTTCTATATATATATTAATTTAAATAAAATTATATTATTTATATATATTAAAAGATTCATAATTACAATAATTATTTTCTTTTAATATTTATCCAATAGTTAAATTATATATATATATCAAATATATATTGATTTAACTAAATTTGTGTACAACAAATTTGTACATATATAATTTGTTTAATATATGCTCATTTCAATCGTGGGTGTGACCATATAGGTTCATATAACGTTAGTAGTAAATATTAGAACATTTATAATATTACAAACAATGAGTGACATCTAGCAATATGTCATTGTCACCTAAGTTACAAGAAATCATGATTTGGCATAACTTTCTCGTGATTAACTCTTTTTCATGTATTACATCCTTTTTTTTCTTTATATCTAGATTGGACACAAGTCATGGAACAGTCAGACTTGTATAGTCCATCTAATATTTCGTGATATCTTGAGTAGACTATTATAAACGAATAACTATGATATCTCATATCAACTTATTCGAGCATGGCCATGCATTTCTAGTCTCACTAAATCAAGTGGCCTACGATATCACTCCTATTATGTAGGAGGGACAAATCCTATCTTGATCAACCATATCCCATTACATAGATTGTGACATATCCAATTGTAATCACTAATTTTATCCAGGATAGACCCGTTTTATTTTGTTCTTTACAATAACGAGATTATATATATATATATATATGTGTTACTACATTCTAAATGATGTTATGGGCTTTACTTATCTTGAACCATTTTATACCATAAAGATGTATATGATTTTCATTAAAAATTTCAACAACAATTAAAATGTTACTATTGGTACTTGTTAATACATCTAAGTGTCATCTTATAATATCTAAATTTCCATTATGTTATATTATTTGTTGTATTATTTCTATCGGTTTATCCTATCGTTGTTACTACATAGTTAGTGCTCTTGGTTTTCGATAAGTAGTCTTCATTATTGATTAATTTTCATATTTGAATCAAATATATCAAAGAATACTAAGAATTATGAAATAAATGAAACCGATTTCTTTATATATATATACATATCAGCCCATATAAGTATAAATCTAAATAAAGCCAAGTTTTAATTTCAGTCCATTTACATTAAGCCCATAAATTAAAAAAATATTACATACTTAGCCCATTTGGGCCCAATAAAGCCAAAACCTCTATCACCCTGATCTGATAACATATGAAAACCCTAATTCCTTCTTGCATTTTTGCACAGCCCATTCCCTACCGTTAGATCTGGCAAGATCTGACGATCCAAGATGAAGCAGAATGGGCTCTTCATATCATCACGTGTCGCACACACGGCTCATCATTCCCCCATACGCGCATGTAGTTCAACCGCTCAACCCCTTCAGTTCCCGTAACCATTTGCATTCTGACCACACCAGCGCCACCTCGACGCCACGACAGTTGTTGCACTCCATGACGACCGCCACGCTGGTAGATAGATGGTCCCCCTTCCACAACCGCTCGGCCACAGTAGCATATGCAACAAAAAAGACAAGATTAGCAGAAAAATGAAATGCAGAAAACAACGTAAACTTTAGAGGATAATGGAATCAGGGGACAAGTCGGCAATGCAGAGGATGCACCATTTCATTTAGAAAAATCAGAACTAATAGGGGATTTCCGCATGTAATTTCAATTCCAAAATTCTATGTAATTCGGGGTATATAAAGACAATGCCCTAAATCAATTGTAGAGAGATATACTAGAATATCAGAACGAAAGAAAATGGCAAGCATTTATTCTGGATTTCTATTCAATAGAAGGCAGAGAAACAACCTCAAGCTTTTGAGGTATAATCACTCTTATTCATTTACAATATACGCATAGCAAAAATCTAGTTAGGGTTTCGTGTTTACCTTTTTTTGCGATCCGTATTCTCCTTTGCCGTTTCGTGTTCCATTCGTTGATAAGCCTTGAATGGTGAAACGGAGTGGAGACGGCCTCAGAGAAGGCCTGTAAATTCAGTAGGTTTTAAAAAGGAAAGAGGGGGGGGTTCTCTTGGTTTTGTTTTTTGGGGATTTACAAAAGAAGGGTGTGGATTCTAAAAGAATGAGGCTCGAATCTGTTTTCTAGGGTAAAAAGGGTTTTTTAGTGGCTTTTGGGGTTTGTCGGCCCCTGTCGGACAGCGGCCAGCACAGTGGAGGAGCTGCCAGAAATTGGGTTATACGACCGGATTCTGAGCATGGCGGTGGCCGATGAACACCACGGCGGTGTTCATCCCCTGCCCAGAGAGCTTTTAGAGAGTTTGAGGGGGTTGGGTTATAACTCTTTTTTCTAATTTTGGTAAAAAAATGTTTAATATATACTGGTTTAACGTTCTAAAAAGGGGGAAATTGCATTTTAAAACCTTTCATCCCGGCCTATTCACCCATTAAGGAGCTCCGTGTTTTTAAACTCCTTCCGTAGTCCCTAGATATTTGTTGTGTCTTTCAATTTGGTCACCGTTTCAAGCAGACTTCTCATTTCCTTTTAATTTGTCCTTTAATTTTGTTTTTATTCAATTAAGTCCCATTTTCAGTTTATAATGTGATGTTTAATTTGTTTTTTTTAGCATTAATTTTTTGATTAATTAGCTTAAAATGCGTTAATGTGTATGGATCTTTTTTTTGAATGCTAGAGAATATAGGTTAATATTTTGGTATCTGACATTTTGGGCCCTGTTGGTTTGTCGTAGTCTTATACTTAGGGTTTTAGGCCCATTTCAATTTGGTTTAGAGCCTTAGTTATCATAGTTAGCTTGTTTCGGGCCTGGGATTAGGTGCTTTTGGGCTTTAGAGTGGGCCTAGGTTATAGATAGTTTAATTGGGTTTTAGGCCCAATTTAGGTTAAGCTTAGGGCCTTAAGTTTTAGGCTTCTTTTTAGGCTTAGTTTTTCTTTATAATTTTAGGCCTTGTGTTGTGGGCTTTTTCGACTTTAGTAGAGGCATTTTGGGCCTTAGACTTTAGGTCTAGGTGTTGTAGTTTGGTACTTGTGTTTGTTGGGCCTAGTTACTAGCTTTGGGCTTAGATTAGATTTAGATTAGTTTAATTAATTCAAATCATGTGCTTGTCTCATAGGGGCATGATTTTGAATTAATTAAGTTAATTGTGGGGCTCGTGTCTTTAGGGTTAATCAATATAGGGTTAAATACTACACCCACCTAGATTAATTAGATCACTAAATGGTTTCTCTCATAATTTGGGCCTTTTAGGTTAGGTCTTGGGTTGGGCCTTGTGTGCTTTTCTTTTATGCCTTTGTCTGTCATCCCATATTTGTCATTCATGTGACTTTAACCATTTCGATCGCATGCTAATTAATTTGAATTATAAGATAGGAGGTAATCATTAGTTCTGATTTGTGTCGTAACAATCCAAGCTTAAAGAATATTGACCAAATATTTGAATTAATCATTACGGACTCAAAGCAAAATTAAAACTGGATGAAGTCATTACATCATTCTTTAATTACTTGCACCATGCATAAAGGTGACGTACGATATTCGAACCATAAATTAACACGGTAGTCAGGCTTATTCGATGTCGATTTAATCTATGGTCCGATGTATTGTCAACCTTATTAATTAAATTTTCAATTAATTTAAACACACCAAATCGATAAGGCCCGTTCAATTAAGGTTAGTTTTCAATTAAGGTCACCGAATTAAATTCCTTTCAAATTCCGACAATTTTCTTCGATTAAAAGCAACAAATATTTTGGTACCGATTTCCGGGTGTGATGGGGGTGTTAATCCTTCCCCACACGTAACCAACTCCCAAATCCTCTTTTCAAATTGAATCACTGGTTTTGTGGTGTTCGGGCTACCTTAACCAAATGGCTGGTGGCGACTCCCAGTTTTCAATCAGTTTTCCAAAGAAAAATAATTTTCAAAAGAAATCCCTCTAAACCAAGATGACAAAGAAATGATTTTAGGGATAACCCATAGTGCCGAACCTATAATTTTTCTAAAGTTTTTTCAAAAGACGTCGCTACAGATTGGCGACTCCGCTGGAGATCATGATTTTGTTTTTTTTTTAAAAAAAAAGAGAGTTAGGCTAAATAAAATATTTGTTGCTTATTAATGATGGAAAATTGTCGCAATTACAATAGATTTTAGTAAGGTTGAACCTTTCTTGAAAATGTGACTACAATTGAACAGGCTTTGATAATTGGTGGCCTTTGAATTAATTTTTTCATTTAATTTCTAAGGAATCACTGACATATGTTGCACCATCTCATCAAGCTCTACACCCGAGCTCCGTCCCTTAAGTGGGAGTGAAACGTCACATACCCACGTGAGTAGCCCTTCACAAGTTGGTTATTCACTTTCAGAGTCCACGCCTCTCGACATGTGAGCAGCCCTCCACGTTATTAGGTCGTGTTTTCCCTCAAACCCCAATTTGCAAGCTTGTAATAGGCCAGAATTGGGGTTCTTGTTGCCTTAGCAGGTGATAAGATAGGTTCGGTACCCCAATTAGAACAGAACTCATGTGTGTGAATCTAAGAAGCCCACCCCAGTAGAGCCATGCGGATAACCATAGCGAATTAGAGTTCCTGTGTTTAGGGCTTTTTTTATATGTTTTCTTTTCGCTTAATTCATTTAATTTTACCTCTTCTCGTTTGCAAGTTTACTTTTCACCTCATGGCTAACCTTTTCTCTTGTTTCCTGCTTTTTTATCTTTATTTCGCATATTATATCATAATCGTGAAGAGCACACTGAGTCTGGGAATAATTTGAAATTAAAAACTAGATCGATGAGGGACTTAGTTCGCAGCAATGATGAGAAGAATTATAACGTTCAGATATGGTCGAAAGGGGAACGATTACATGAGGGAGATAGTATTGCTGGAGGGTTCAGATCAGCCATGTTAGCCACGACATTCATGAACACCAGATTTAATTATGTGTCTGATTTGAAGTCAGTATGGAACAATTGGGATTTTGAAACAAAGAGCACTTTCAGAGAAGAATACGGTGACATCGTGTATTTGCTAGAGGTTCCAGTTGACCAGGCATTGCTGCAAACCTTGGTAGGCTTTTGGAACTCCGCCTACATTTGCTTCACAATTGGTAACTTCGATCTCACTCCTACAATTGAAGAATACCGGGATCTCATAAACTGCAAAAGGATTGATATGGATCGAGTGTATTCGAAGCCAAGTAAGAAAAAAGCTTTTCGAGGCAAGCTTGTCAGAATATCGGATACATTACTGTCTTGGGTTGAGCAGCAGGTCGCCACTTGGAACAGTAAGGAGTATCTTAAGTGGGAGGGAATCCTGACTTTGGCTTCTGTGTGCCCTGTGGGTTGAGTTCAGCGAAACCTGTTCGCGTTATTGATTTATGGATTGGTACTATTCTCTCGAGCTTTGGACCTCGTTGACTCGTCAGTCATGGATCTTTTTGAACGCTTGAGTAGTGGGACTAATCCAATACCTGTGATTTTGGCCGAAATTTTCCGATCCTTGAGATTCTGATAGGAGAATAGAGGAGGACACTTCCGGGGATGCCCCCAGCTTTTGACAGTTTGGTTTTACAGCCACCTTTAGACCAATCTCAGTTTCTCCATGCCCTTTTACGATGATAAGTTCTCACCCTTGGAAGAGTTCTTACGAAAAAATGACTGGCCAACCCGGAGATCCGATGAGGTATGGCAGGACATTCTTTGGAACCTAAAGGAAGAAGATATAGTTTGGAGGGCACCATTGTTGTTGGCAAAGAATGTTCTCTACAGAAGCGGAGAGTATTCATGGGTACCATTACTTGGTCTTTGGGGGCGTACTTCTTACGCACCCTTGCTAGTTCTAAGACAGTATGGTTTAAAACAGTTCGTGCCAGCCACCAAAGGGCTGAATGAGTTCAACGTGGATTACGCAAAAGAGAAGGTCTATAAGGCAATGGTATACAACGCTTCCTCGACCTGGAATAATGTAAGATGAGTTAGGATCATTAATGCTTCGTGCTTGGTTACTCCTGAATACGAGGCGTGGTGATTCAACTGTGTCAACAACAATATTTCATGTTTAGCCCCCGATAGCAGGAGATCTTTAGAAGAAAGATTGTCCATACTCCATATTGAAGCCTACTAATGAGGAAACAGCTTGAAGAGGAGCGAAAGAAATACCTCAAGCTCGAGGAGAAGGCCCATCAAGAGAAGTTCGACTTCGAGTTAGAAAAGAAACAATTCGAAGGGGTAGTCAGAGACATACAAAAGAAGAAAGTGGAGCTAGAAATCGAACTCAAGTTGGAAAAGAAGAGATTCAGCAGCTCAAGAGGTTTAGTGGAAGCAAGAGAGCCGCAGAAGGAGGGTCAAGTGAAGGGCTGAAGCTCCCCTTTAAGGAAGAAAAAGCACGAGCTGAGAACTATAAGAGGATGTTTCTCGAGCACAAAGAACAACACCAAAACAGAGCCTTGAGAGATCAAGTGAAATGTTTGGAAAAGTCTCTTTTCAAACATAAGGGCTCGACTAGCAAGCTGAAAGCTAGTAACTCAGAAAATCAAGCTTTGATAACATGATCCCAGTCGAATCATGCTGGAAGGTATGGAGCAAAGGACGAATGAGAATCTACGCTAGTATGCCCATAGATGGCGTGATGTGGCCGCTTAAATCCAGCCACCAATCGCCGAACATGAAATCACACCGATGTTCGTCAATACTTTAAGGGGGCGTTATTTGATCGTTTGATAAACAACACTACCTAAAACTTTGCTGATATGGTGAGAACTGGAGAATTAATCGAGGTAGCGATAAAGAGCGAAAGGATCGATAGTATGGAGAACCCACGTAAGGATTACAAGAAAAGAGATAATGAGGTGAACAACACATGTACCTACGTAACTCCGAAGAGTTTCACTATTTCACCACCATGGCCCCGAAGAGGGAAAATGAGAAGGTGTCATTTACCCCACTCCCGGTATTGTATGCTGAACTATACTCGCAATTGCACAAGGCTGATTTGGTCTGACCTTATTATGTCACTCCTTTTAAACCTCCATTCCCTGCGTGGTATGATGAAAAGGCAAACTGTGAATATCATGGCGGCGTCCCGGGGCACTCAATGGACAATTGCATTGCATTCAAGAAGTTCGTAAAAAATATGATAAATTCCAAGGTGTTGCAGCTAGACGAACCGAATGTAGCCACTAACCCGTTACCAAATCATGGAGGCCGTGGCATAAATACAATTGAAGAAGAGTACACCATGAGAGCCAAAATGAAGGTGTCCGAGGTTAAATCCCCTCTGAGGTGGGTGTTTTAGCAGTTATGTATCGCGCGCCTAATCGACAGTGGTATGGAGATTGTACGACAAGGGAGCGGGCCATATTGTAAGTTCCACCAAGAGAAAGGACGTGATATTCAGTGTTGCGAGGAGTCCAAGCAGGTGATTCAGAGAATGATGGACAATAAGGAGATTTAATTCTTTGAGAATGATGAAGAGAGAAAAGAGTCAGATATATGCACATCGGATACCCCCAAGATCAAGTATGGAGTAGATAGGCCTTTTATCATATCACTCAGGCCAAAGTCGGAAAACTCATCCCAAGATGGGAGTTCCAAAGTAACTTCAAAAATACGGATTTTGGCTCTGACTCCCTTTCCGTTTAAGGATGCTTGGAAAGTCCCGTGGAGCTATACTGCCCACGTCTCTATACTAGAGAAGTCAGAAATACAAAGGGAGAAGAAACTATCAGGTGAATAACCCTCAAAAGAGGAAAACCCAGTAGAACTGAGCGCCGAGGTGGTAAATGAAGTAGGACATTTTCCAAAAGCAACATATGCTATTCATCAAAAATAGCAAATGCGTCAGAAGAGCCGAGAGACAAAGGCAAAGCGGTAATCACTGAACCCAAAAAGATTTTCAGAGAGGAACCTCCCCCTAGAATTCATGAGCCAGTGACAGAGAGTCAGGTGCAGGAATTCATAAGGTTCCTAAAGCACATCGAATACCGCATTGTTGAGAAGCTTAAAAAATAGCAAGCACGGATTTTAGTACTCAAATTATTGTTGAGCTCAGAAAAGCACCGGGATGCATTGTTGAAAGTACTAAATCAAACTCTCGTTCCGGAAAATATCTCAGTGGACAAGTTAGATAGAATAGTTGGTCACATTACTGCAGATAAATACATCATCTTTACTGATGACGAGATTCCCGAAAGAGGCATGGGGTCAACTAAGGCTTTGAACATCACCACCCATTGCAAGGGGCATGTCTTACCAGGGGTACTCATCGACAATGGGTCCGCCCTAAATGTATTACCTATGGTGACCCTGTAAAGGCTGCCAGTGGACAGTTCACACATGAAACCGTGTCAGAACTTCGTTAGGGTATTTGGAGAGACCAAGAGGGATATTATCGGAAGATAGAGATACCGTTACTGATTGGTCCTACGGAGTATGTTGTCGAATTTGTGGTAATGGACATCCGACCCACTTATAACTGTCTGCTAGGGAGGCCGTGGATTCACTCGGCCGGAGCCGTGCCTTCATCCCTGCACCAAAAATTGAAATTTGTTATTGATGGGAAGTTGGTGAGTGTGGGAGCTGAGCAAGACATCATTGCTTCCATGACCACCGACGCTCCTTATGTCCAAACTGATGAAGATGCTGTTGAATGCTCCTTTAGGGCCTTAGAGTTCATGAATACTACCTTCGTGGCAGAGGGAAGCAAGATCTCACACCCTAGACTATCAAATTGCACCAAGATGAAAGTCTGGCAAACCCTAGGACGAGGAGCCAAAAAGGGTAAAGGGCTAGAAAGGATTTTGCAATGATGTTTGCGCGCCAGGAGCGTCATCGGCAAGAAGGATCGGTTTGGGCTCGGCCATAAACCCAATTTTCACCAGAGAAAGCTAGAATGGAAGAAGAAAGAAGAATAAAAGAAGGCCGATTCAGAGGAGAGGACATCCCATGGGGACTCATGACTTTCCCTCACTTAAAGACTGCTTTTTGTGTCTGGGGGATAATCAATGTGGAAGAAAAAATTACGAAGCTGGTCTAGAAAGTGCCAAATTCAGTAAGGAGGAAAGGTTCAACGAGGCGTTAGAGGGAATGGACGTCAACGTGATAACCAAAGAGGATAAGAGTGGCAAATACTTGGCTGAAATCCGCCCTTGCCTCCCATGGGAAACACTCAGCAATTGGACTGTTGTAGATCTGCCGATAGTTTTTAGGTCAAGATCAAAGTAATGCTCAGAACCAACCCTATTCGCTTTTGCCCACGAGCAATAGGGATCTTTTGTAAAGGGGTAATATGTTAATCTACTTGTTTTTAATTCAATAAAAATGATGCTCTCTGTCTTTTTCTCAAATGGCAAATGTTTTGCTTTCTTTGTTTTTTTATTCATTCATCACATTCATTATTCATTATTATTATATTTGTTTCATTAATCCCATAATAGTATTTATTTCCTGTCCCAGTACATATTCTTTCAAATTGTTTCAGGGTCCCTATTATTGACTGTATGAATGATCCCGAGTTTAACTCTAAGATAGATTTTGAGCGACCCTCGTGTTTGGCAAAAATCGAGGAAGGGGAATATGAGATAGAAGTAGAAATCTCTGATGAACTACTCCGACTAATAGAAGATGAAGACAAACAAATCCTGCCTCATTAAGAAGAGTTAGAGATTCTCAATTTGGGAATAAAAGACGAAAAAAAGAAGTAAAGATTGGTACTGCCTTCTTGGCCGAAACTCGACATGAATTGATCGAGTTGCTTTCAGAATTCAATGATGTTTTTGCATGGGCTTATCAAGACATGCCTGGTCTGGACACAGATATTGTAGTGCACAAGCTACCGATCAAGCTAGAATATAAGTCGATCCAACAAAAACTCATAAGAATGAGACCAAAAATGTTATTGAAGATTCGAGAAGAAGTGAAGAAACAATACGATGTCGGTTTCTTAGGAGTCTCTAAATACTCAGAATGGGTGGCGAACATGGTCCCTGTTCCTAAAAAAGATGGAAAGGTCTGTATGTGTGTAGATTACAAAGAACTTAATAAGGCAAGCCCCAAAGATAATTTTCCTCTGCCTCATATCAATAATTTGGTCGACAACACCGCATGATATTCGTGGTTTTCTTTCATGGATGGGTTCTCGGGGTACAATCAAATTAAAATGCATCCCGGCGACATGGAGAAAACTACGTTCGTGACCATGTGAGGAATATTCTTTTATAAGGTGATGCCCTTCGGTTTGAAGAACGCTGGAGCAACCTACCAGAGGGCTATGGTAACCCTTTTTCATGACATGATGCACAAAGAGATCGAGGTATATGTATATGATATGATCGCCAAATCCCGAATGGAGGAGGAGCATATTCAAAACTTGAGGAAACTTTTCCAAAGGTTAAGAAAGTATTAATTGAAACTCAATCCAGCAAAATGCACATCCGCCGTCATGTCCGGTAAGCTTTTAGGCTTCGTGGTTAGCCGAAAGAGGATTGAGATTGACCCGGATAAGGTAAAGGCTATTCAAAATCTCCCGCCACCTTAGACCCAAAAAGAAGTTTGAGGTTTCTTTGGAAAATTAAATTATATATCTCAGTTTATTTCTTAATTGACCGATAAATGTGATCCGGTCTTCAGATTACTCCGAAAGAATAATCTGGGAGTGTGGGACGAAGAGTGTAATGAGGCTCTGGATAAGATCAAATGATACTTGACTAATGCTCCAATTCTAGTAGCACCGGTACCGGGAAGGCCATTGATCTTGTATCTAACGTTCTTTAAAAACACAATGGGTTGTGTGTTGGGACAACACGGTAAGTTCGGGAAGAAAGAAAAGGCGATCTACTATCTGAGCAAGAAATTCACCGGTTGTGAAACACGGTACCCGTCGATTCAGAAGTTGTGTTGTGCTCTGGTATGGGCTACCAAAAGGCCCAGGCAATACATATTGTATCACACCACGTGGTTGATATCCAAGTTGGATCCTTTGAAGTTCCTGGTGGAAGCACCAGCGCTAAATGGAAGGTTGGCCCGTTGGCAAATGTTATTGTCTGAATTCGACATACTGTATGTAAGTCAGAAGGCAGTAAAAGAGAGCGCTATAGCAGACTTCTTGGAAAGTCGCACTTTAGATGACTACAAATCTTTAGACTTCAGTTTCCCCGATGAAGACCTAATGTACGTAACAATTGAGGAAGAAGCCACTCTAGAGGATGAGTTGTGGAAGCTCTACCTCGACGGGGCATCTAATGCAGTAGGCCATGGAATTGGGGCAGTGTTAATCTCTCTAGAAAATGATTACTCTCCCTTCACAGTAGATTGGAATTCTTTTGCACAAATAACATAACCGAGTACGAGGCCTATCAGTTATGGAAAGAGTGGGAAACAAGAAATTCGAAGCTGGTCAAGTATTACGACCTGGTTCAAGAGTTAATCAAAAGCTTTGAAAGAATCAGCTTCACCTACCTTCCAAGGGAAGACAATCAAATGGCAGATGCCTTGGCAACGTCGGCTGCAATGTTTAAAGCAAGTACTGAGGCCGAAATAAAGCCAATCGAGATGAAAATTTTTGAGATGCCAGCTCATTGCTGCAGTTTGGAAGAAGAAGCAGATGGTAACTTATGGTACTATAATATCCTTCAGTACATCAATCTCAAAATCTACCCCAAAGGGGCCAATAAAAATGACAAGAGAACCCTCAGAAGAATGGCGGCAGGATATGTTTTAGACGGGGAGATTTTATACAAAAAAAGGAAGGACCAAATCCTGTTAAGGTGTATCAACACCCAAAAAGCAAAAAACATATTGGCCGAGGTGCATGATGGGCTATGTGGGACCCATGCCAATAGTTTTTCCATGGCTCGAAAAATCATGAGGTATGGATATTTTTGGTCAACCATGGAAAGAGATTGTATTAGCTATGCAAATAAATGTCACAAGTGTGAGATATATGCCGAAAAGATCCATTCTCCACCTTTGCCCCTGCACACCATGAACTCACCATGGTCGTTCGTTGTATGGGGAATGGATGTCATTGGTCAGATTCATTCCAAGGCATCTAATGGACATCGCTTCATTTTGGTTGGCATCGATTACTTTACTAAGTGGATAGAAGCAACATCTTATGCCAATATTACAAGAGCAACAGTTTGTAAGTTTTTGAAGAAAGATATCATTTATCGTTACAACTTGCAAGGATTATTACCGATAATGCTTCCAACTTGAACAATAAAATGATGGACGAGGTGTGCGAGCAGTTCAAAATAAAACACCATAACTCCACCACCTATCGCCCCAAGATGAACGGAGCGGTAGAAGCGGCAAACAAAAATATCAAGAAGATCATAGCAAAGACTACTGACACCTTCAAAGATTGGCATGAAAAGTTGTCGTTTGCTTTATTTGCCTACCACACATCTGTACGAACTTCCATGGGGGCAACGCCATACTCATTGGTTTATGTCATGGAGGCAGTATTACCTATCGAAGTAGAGATTCCATCACTTCAAATTTTAAATGAGGTAAGGATGGAAGAAGCTGAATGGGTGCAGGCTCGGTTCAACCAATTGAATCTCATTGAGGAGAGGAGGTTGAAAGCACTTTGTCATGGCCAGATATACCAAAAAAGGATGATGCGAGTTTAGACAAGAAAGTTCATCGAAGGGAATTTCGAGAAAGGGATCTGGTGCTTAAAAGAATCCTACCGACTTAGAAGGATTCCCGCGGGAAATAGATGTCTAACCGTGAGGGACCTTACGTTGTTAAAAGGACCTTTTCCGGAGGAGCCTTGATCCTAACAGAAATGGATGGAAAGGTATTGAACAATCCAGTGAATTCAGATTCAGTCAAGAAGTGCTATACATGAAGAAGAAAAGAAAAAGAGAAAAAGAAAAAAGAAAGAGAAAACGGAGAGAAAACCTGGAAGGGCACTTCGCAAAATGAAAATACCTAGAGTGAAAACCCAAAAAGGGTGCTTCAGATATCTAAAAAAAAGATGAGCGTTCAAGATGAAAACCATAAAATGGCATCTTGAAACCAATGGAGGATTTGAGCTGAAAACCCGAATAGGGCAGCTTAGATGATCACCGCAGATTAGACAACCAAGAAAATGAACCCTCTCATGAATCAAGAAGTCTCAGCAGAGAATTTCTAGCAAGAGATCTATTTCGGTCGATGGGCCCTCGCATCTTTCATATAGTCAATGATTGGGATGCAACTTCGTGCTTTGTTTTCCTTTGCATCTATATTTGCCATAACTTCCAAATCATTCTAAAATTTTGAAGTATTAACAAAAGTATTATTTCACACCTTTTCATGTTTTTTATAAGCATCTTGCAAGTAGGTTGACGTAGGTTTATGAAAAACAAAAGGTTTTTTGGTATTACTATGTTTTAACCTTTTTAAATGCAGACAGCGTAAAGAAGTACATTAGGGACGAACCAAGAAGAGATTTCATTCATTAGGCCAAGAAAGGAAAAATGAGTCACCGACCACATCATGTTCAAGACTGCCACAGGGAAGTAAAGGGACTTTGAGTATTAAACCGTCCCTCAACAAAAGAACCTGAAAGGGGACCAAAAAAGAAAAGAAAAAGAAAAAATAGAAAGAGAAAAAGAAAAAAAAAAAAAGGGAAAAGAGAAAAGAGAAAAAGAAAAAAAGAAAGAGAAAAAGAAAGAGAAAAAAAGAAGAAAGCAAAAGAAAGAAAAAATAGAGAAGAAAAATAAAATCAAAGTGAAAACTCGAAAGGGCACTTTGGGAAAAAAGAATCTAAGGTAAAAACTAGAAAGGCGTTTCAAGACGAGGAGATGACAGAAGGTTGGAATGAAAAGAAGGGCATAAATGGTAGCACTTAAGCATGAGACAAAGCACCATTCTTTGCAAAGAGCAAGAAGAAGAAAAAGAAGGAAGTAAAGAAGAAGTCAAGGAAGGTCTAATCGAGGAAATGAAGGCTTTTGGGAAAAGCGATTAAATTCCGCCAGTCATGCATCATGTAGACCAAACATCTCTAAGATAGGAGCATGCTAATCTACACTATCATGGTGTTGCATCTTTTACAGATATTCAAACAACAAAGTTCAAGGATTTCAGGTGAAGGATTTCAAACCCGCCACACTAGAACTACCAAGCGGAAGAGGCAGATACTCATGTTTCGGAGTTTTTAGAGCAAAGGAGGCAGATACTCAAAGTTCAAAGATTTCAGGCGAAGGATTTCAAACTCGACGTGTTAGAGTTTTCGAGCGAAGGAAACAGATACTCATAGTTCGAAGTTTTTAGAGCAAAAGAGGCAGATAGTCAAAGCTCAAAGATTTCAGGCGAAGGATTTCAAACATGCCACACCAAGATTTCAGAGCAAAGGAGGTAGATACTCAATGCTCAATGATTTTAGGCAGAGGATTTCAAACTTGCCATGTTGGAACTACCGAGCGAAGGAGGCAGATACTCATAGCTCAAAAACTTTGGGGCAAAAGAGGCAGATGCTCATAGCTCCGCGTTGTAGGGAGAAAAAGGGCGAACGGTTCTATATAGGAGGAACCCGAAACTCAAAATCTCCTAACAGGGAAGTAGGACAAAATTAATGCTTATGTTCTTTGCTTTATTCTTGTTCCACAAGTATAAGCAAAGAGGGGCAGCTGTAATCACTAATTTTGTCCGGGATAGACCCGTTTTATTTTTGTTCTTTATAATAACGGGCTTATATATATATATATATATATATATATATATGTTACTACATTCTAAATAATGTTATGGGCTTTTCTTATCTTGAACCATTTTATACCATAAAGATGTATATGATTTTCATTAAAAATTTCAACAACAATTAAAATGTTACTATTGGTACTTGTTAGTACATCTAAGTGTCACCTTTTAATATCTAAATTTCCATTATGTTCTATTATTTGTTGTATTATTTCTAATGGTTTATCCTATCGTTGTTACTACATAGTTAGTGCTCTTGGTTTTCGATAAATAGTCTTCATTGGTGATTCATTTTCATATTTGAATCAAATATATCAAAGAATACTCAGAATTATGAAATAAATGAAACTGATTTCTTTATATATATATATATCCGCCCATATAAGTATAAATCTAAATAAAGCCAAGTTTTAATTTCAGTCCATTTACATTTAGCCCAGAAATTTAAAAAAATATTACATACTTAGCCCATTTTGGTCCAAATAAAGCCAAAACCTCTATCACCCTGATCTGATAACATTTGAAAACCCTAGTTCCTCCTTGCATTTTTGCGCAGCCCATTCCCTACCGTCAAATCTAGCAAGATCTGACGATCCAAGATAAAGTAGGAGGGGCTCTTCATATCATCATGCGCCGTATGCGCGGCTCATCATTTCCCCACGTGCGCGTGCAGTTCAACCGCTCGACCCCTCTAGTTTCCATGACCATTTTCATTCTGGCCACACCAGCGCCACCTCGACGCCACAGTAGTTGTTGCACTCCACAATGACCACCACCCTGGCATATAGCTGGTCCCCTTTCCACAACCGCTCGACCACGGTAGCATGTGCAACAAAAAGGACAAGATTAGTAGAAAAATGAAAGGCAGAAAACAACATAAATGTCAGAGGGTAATAGAATCATGGGACAAGTCGGCAATGCAGAGGATGCACCATTTCATTCAGAAAAATTAGAACCAATAGGGGATTTTCGCATGTAATTTTAATTCCAAAATTCCATGTAATTCGGGGTATATAAATATAACGCCCTAAATCAATTGTAGAGAGATATACTAGAATATCAGAACGAAAGCAAAACGGCAAGCATTTATTCTGGATTTCTATTCAATAGAAGGCAGAGAAGCAACCTCAAGCTTTTGAGGTATAATCACTCTTACCCATTGATAAGTGTTCAAAAGTACTATTTTTATTACCTTTTTTACTCATATTATTGTTAGACTTAAGCTCATATTAGTTGCATAATTAGTTATTCATGCATTAATTCATGTTTCTTTCCACCGTTGAGCTTGATTACATAACTTGGTGATTTTTGTGGAAAAAGATGCTGCTTTGGTGTGTTTTTGTGTGTGTGCAGGATCACTTACCAAAGCAAGGCTAGTGCTAGTTGCCAGGGCAATGCATGAAGGAGACGCCGAGCTAGTTGCCAGGGCAATGCATGAAGGAGACGCCGAGCCAGTTGCCATGGCAATTGTCGACAAGAGCAAAGGTGATATGGTAGTCGAAATTGATGACTATACAAGGCCAAGATGACGTGGAACAAAGCCCAAACCCAAAGGAATTTGATTGCCATGCAGAGATTAAAGAAGAATTAAATTCCAAGAAGATAGGAGAAGTTCTAGTAGGAATACAATTATAATAAAGAATTATATTCTTTAAAGATAATTTAATTCCAACTTAAACTCCTCCTCAAAGAAGGACTTTAGCCTAGCCCTATAAATAGCAAGGAGATTTCGACAATCCATATAGAGAAAAATAGAGAAATTTCGACAAGAGAGCAAGGGGGAGAGAGTTCGATTTCTTCTTCTTCTTTGCTTCCATTAGATTCATGGTTTGGGATTATTCTTTGTATATCTTTTGAACCCAACCATGAACTAACTTGATTGGTTGGGGTTATTGTGTTTTGTTGTTGTGAGAAACAATTGGATTTTGTTTAGGTAATAAGAGTTTGCACTTTTCTATTCAAGGTTTACTCATTCTTGGCTTTTATTCTTGTTTGCGAGTGAATTGGGAGAGGATCTCGTAACTTCATCTATTTATCTAATATCGGGAGAGTTAGATTCAAGAAACGAATGAGTATGGTCTTTATTCAATCTATTGATGGTGAAGATTAATCCGGCTTAGGAATAAGTTAAGGATTTCAACGGCTAAGAGGAGCGCAAAATTGGTTGTTGTTCACCCTTGATTCACGCAGGGATGTATTATCAAGGCATGCACAAGTAGCTAGAGTTTCGACTTAGGGATAAGAAGAAACCATTGAAGAACGCTCTGTCGAACCTTGAAGTTGCTGCCCACACGCCCAAGTAGTTGCCCAACTAGTTGCCCAGGAAACCATTGATTAGTTTCCAAGGCAACCCCGTTGTGCAAGTTGCCACGGCAACTGAGTTGCCCGTGCACTCTTTTACCAAAACGATCCAATCGGCTATCACACCTCAACTCACGATAACCTGGCCTATCTCTCTCTTTTTCTCTCATATTTTCTTTTACTTAATTGCTTTCTAGTTTAGTTATTAGTTAAAACTCCCATAATCCTTTAATTGTGTTTTTACTTTTCACAAAGTCAGATAAATTTAAGCAAAGTGGCCCAAACCAATCCTCGTGGAGACGATACTCGATACTCATATCACTTTATTACTTGCGACGTGTATACTTGCACATTTGCGTAGCACTTATCACACGCAACAAGTTTTTGGCGCCGTTGCCGGGGATTGGCAATTGGTGTTAGTTGTTTTTGTTATTGCATTTTTTTTCTCTTAGTTTTACTAACTTTTCTTTTTGTTTGTTTATCAAAAAAAAAATTAGGTGCGCTACAAGTTAAGGGACATCAACATGTCGGGAAATAAAAGCCGATCTATTCGAGAGATGATGTTGGAAGATATGAATCAATCCAATCAAGAGTTTCTTGCACCCTTTGATGATTACCTATACCAACCGAGAAAAGCCCAAAGAACTTATACCGTGGAAAATTCTTGTGCTATGTGTGGAGAACATCATGTGTTTGAAAATTGCCCTCACATTTTCTGTGCATATAACTACATGGAGGACCATAGAGGGAACCAGCAGCAAAATTCTTTATGGTATGGTCAAAAAGCTCAAAAATTTTTTTACCATAACAATTTTGCCGCAGCAACAGATATGCCATGGCAATGTAGTACTTTTCAAGAGCATTCCAATTCCTTGGAGGAAACGTTACTAGCTTCCTTGGCTAGACTTGACGGATCAATTGAAGAGATTCGAGAACTATCAAAATCTATGGATACGAGGATAGCTCAGTGGGATGCAACCTTAGGGGATTCAAAAGATCAATTGGGGAGATCCACATATGTCATGGATAACATGAACCAACAATTCATTCCTAGGGATACTGACGTCCCAAGGCAAGAGGATAAGAAGCAATGCAAAGAAAGCTCTCCGATGTGTGGGGAACAACTAGAACCTCAAAGTCAAGAGGATGCCAATGAGAGAGACTGCCCAACACATGATGAGCCTGAACAACAAATTGCCTCGGCAATGATTGAGGAGCCTGAACAGAGCAATGCCGCGACAACACTCAGTGAAACCGAGAACAACAAGACTACAGTAAATTCTGAGGAACCTAATGCCCAGAAGGTTACAACGTTGATGTTGAAGCAGGAATCTGTAGATTGCTCTCATCTACAATTGCCACGGCAATTACACGACCACATGCAAGATCAACGAGATGATAATACTTTTCCAATGGAATATGAGCAGGTAATGGTTGAACCTTTTGAATTCTTTAAAAACTCACCTCGTCCATTGCAGGTATATCTTGAGGAACCGAGGTTGGTAGATTTGAAGCCATCGAAATCTCTACTGATGGAGATGTTTGAGAGGCCAAAAGAAAAAGGTGTTTGGATTCATAAAGCTCTTCAGAAAATTGATTCTTCCCTTGACTTAAAGCAAAATTTGACAACTGATTGCCACGGCAATTGGCTTGAGCAAAGAATTTCCACGACAACAAAGGCTACATCCAACCATGATAGAAGTCGACAAGAATGAGGTAATTGAATGGTTGAGAATGGATATAATTTTTCCTATTAATATATTTGTGCCTTCAGGAATAGTAGCAAGGTGGAGAGTATACATGGACTACAAGCGAACAAAGAAGAAAGACACCTCCACCATGGTAATGCAAAAGGGAGTAGCTGGGAGCACATTGGCGCAACTCTTTTTGGGCAATATTGTCACCCGATGGAGGGTACGGATGGACTATAAGAAGTATCGGAAACGACTCTCATCAAGTTTTCTCAGATATGCAGTAACATTAGAAGTGGTCACTTTAGGAGATGCCTGAGCATGCTCTCCTTTCAATATTTTCTTTTTCTTTTTATTTTCATTTTTATTTTTAGGAGATATTTTATTTTTCTTCATTATCTTTAGTTTCCAGGTTTTCTTTATTTTTTTTCCACAACAAGACTCACAACCACCATGCTAAGGAAATTTACTGCCGACTACTTGCCACAGCAACTACAACAGAAACTGGCGATGCCCAGGCAACAACAATGGTTTCGGCAACTACTGATGCCCATGCAAGTGAACCTGCATCGGCAAACACGGATCAAATCAAAGAAATGCTATTCACGCGGCACCAGCATTCAACCACCAACTGAAAAATGAAACAAGCAAACGGCACGAAGGAAACTTATCACTCGAGGTGACGACCTCTCTGACTAACTCATTTCATTTAGTTTCTTTTAAATTTTGTTTCACTCTTACATGCATTGATGACAATGCTTCTCTCGAGTTTGGGAGGGTGTTGGTTTCTAGTTAGCTTCATGTTTAGTTGCATTCACCGTTAGCAATCACATATAGGTTGCATATGTTACTTGCCATGCCTTTAATTGGATTTAATTGCTTAAGACTTGTTGAATATCCAATGATGAATTTTTGTCACTGCACTTAATTGAAAGAACCTTTAATTTTAGGATTGCATGAAAAGAGCTTAGAATTCTACTATGATGCTGAATTTTTTCTTTTACACGGTTGTGGCTTGTCGATTGAAAGAAACTTAGTGAACTTAGGTTGCTTAAAATTAGGGTAAATTTGAAAAATAAAATTAAAAGTTAATTTCTTGCTAGAGGTGCCCAAAACTGGCTCTAGTAGTAATTGCACTTTCTTGCTAGAGTTGCCCGAAACTGGCTCTAGTAGTTAATACACATTAAAGAATCGCTAGAGGTGCCCGAAATTGGCTCTAGTCGACTAAAATAAAATGAGAAATTGCTTACTTTGCTAGAGGTGCCTGAAATTGGCTCTAGTGAAAATAAAAATAAATGCCCCGATAATTAAATTGATAAAAGCCTATTGTTCACATAGAATCTTGAAAATCAACTTGTACACAACTACGCACACACATTGTCACGAGCATTATAGTTTTGTTCAGGGTGATTTTTGTGCTATCTGAAAAATTAAAAGGTGATCATACATTGTGCCACGGTTCCGAGGCTTGAATTCAAGTTTGAAGCATGTCTTTGATGAATAAAGTCTTGGCAGGTAATTGTTAGTTTGCATTGTTTGAGGACAAGCAATAGTTCGAGTTTGGGGGCGTGATAAGTGTTCAAAAGTACTATTTTTATTACCCTTTTTACTCATATTATTGTTAGACTTAAGCTCATATTAGTTGCATAATTAGTTATTCATGCATTAATTCATGTTTCTTTCCACCGTTGAGCTTGATTACATAACTTGGTGATTTTTGTGGAAAAAGATGTTGCTTTGGTGTGTTTTTGTGTGTGTGCAGGATCACTTGCCAAAGCAAGGCTAGTGCTAGTTGCCAGGGCAATGCATGAAGGAGATGCCGAGCTAGTTGCCAGGGCAATGCATGAAGGAGATGCCGAGCCAGTTGTCATGGCAATTGTCGACAAGAGAAAAGGTGATATGGTAGTCGAAATTGATGACTATACAAGCCCAAGATGACGTGGAACAAAGCACAAACCCAAAGGAATTTGATTGCCATGCAGAGATTAAAGAAGAATTAAATTCCAAGAAGATAGGAGAAGTTCTAGTAGGAATACAATTATAATAAAGAATTATATTCTTTAAAGATAATTTAATTCCAACTTAAACTCCTCCTCAAAGAAGGACTTTGGCCTAGCCCTATAAATAGCAAGGAGATTTCGACAATCCATATAGAGAAAAATAGAGAAATTTCGACAAGAGAGCAAGGGGAGAGAGTTCGATTTCTTCTTCTTCTTTGCTTCCATTAGATTCATGGTTTGGGGATTATTCTTTGTATATCTTTTGAACCCAACCATGAACTAACTTGATTGGTTGGGGTTATTGTGTTTTGTTGTTGTGAGAAACAATTGGATTTTGTTTAGGTAATAAGAGTTTGCACTTTTCTATTCAAGGTTTACTCATTCTTGGCTTTTATTCTTGTTTTGCGAGTGAATTGGGAGAGGATCTCGTAAATTTCATCTATTTATCTAATATCGGGAGAGTTAGATTCAAGAAACGAATGAGTATGGTCTTTATTCAATCTATTGATGGTGAAGATTAATCCGGCTTAGGAATAAGTTAAGGATTTCAACGGCTAAGAGGAGCGCAAGATTGGTTGTTGTTCACCCTTGATTCACGCAGGGATGTATTATCAAGGCATGCACAAGTAGCTAGAGTTTTAACTTAGGGATAAGAAGAAACCATTGAAGAACGCTCTGCCGAACCTTGAAGTTGCTGCCCAGACGCCCAAGTAGTTGCCCAACTAGTTGCCCATGCAACCATCGATTAGTTGCCAAGGCAACCCCGTTGTGCAAGTTGCCACGGCAACTGAGTTGCCCGTGCACTCTTTTACCAAAACGATCCAATCGGCTATCACACCTCAACTCACGATAACCTGGCCTATCTCTCTCTTTTTCTCTCATATTTTCGTTTACTTAATTGCTTTCTAGTTTAGTTATTAGTTAAAACTCTCATAATCCTTTAATTGTGTTTTTACTTTTCACAGTGCAGTAACTTAAGCAAAGTGGCCCAAACCAATCCCTATGGAGACGATACTCGATACTCATATCACTTTATTACTTGGGACGTGTATACTTGCACATTTGCGTAGCACTTATCACACGCAACACCCATTTACAATATACGCATAGTAAAAATCTAGTTAGGGTTTTGTGTTTACCTTTTTTTACGGTACGTCTTCTCTTTTGTCGTTTTGTGTTGCGTCCGTTGATAAGCCTTGAATGGTGAAACGGAGTGGAGACGGCCTCTGACTTCGGTACTTTTTAAAAAGGAAAGAGGGGGTTCTCTTGGTTTTATTTTTTGTGGATTTACAAAAGAAAGGTGCAGATTCCAAAAGAAGGAGGCTCGAATCTATTTTCTAGGGTAAAAATGATTATTTGGTGGCTTTCGGGGTTTGCTAGCCCCCATCAAAGGGCTGCCGACACGGTGGAGGAGCCGCCGGAAACTGGGTTATATGGATGGATTCTGGGCAAGGCAGCGACGCTGATGAACACCACGGCGGTGTTCATCCCATGCCCAGAGAGCTTTCAGAGAGTTTGGAGAGGTTTTGGGTTGTAACTCTTTTTTCTGATTTTGGTAAAAAAAATGTTTAATATATACTAGTTCAACGTTCTAAAAAGGGGGAAATTGCATTTTAAAACATTCTGTCCCGGCCTATTCACCCTTTAAGGAGCTCTGCATTTTTAAACTCCTTCCGTAGTCCTTGGATGTTTGTTGCGTCTTTCAATTTGGTCATCGTTTCAAGCAGGATTCTCATTTCCTTTTAATTTTTCCTTTAATTTTGTTTTTATTCAATTAAGTCTCATTTCCAGTTTATAATGTGATGGTTAATTTGTTTTTTTAGCATTAATTTTGTGATTAATTAGCTTAAAATGCATTAATGTGTATGGATCTTATTTTTTTGAATGCTAGAGAATATAGGTTAATATTTTGGTATTCTGACATTTTGGGCCTCGTTGGTTTGTCGTAGTCTTAGACTTTAGGGTTTTAGGCCCATTTTGATTTGGTGTTGAGCCTTAGTTATCCTACTTAGCTTGCTTTGGGCCTAGGATTAGGTGCTTTTGGGCTTTAGTGTGGGCCTAGGTTATAGATAGTTTAATTGGGTTTTAGGCCCAATTTAGGTTAAGCATAGGGCCTTAAGTTTTAGGCTTATTTTTTTATAGGTTTAGGCCTTGTGTTGTGGGCTTTTGTTCGGGTTTAGTAGAGGCTCTTTGGGCCTTAGACTTTAGGTCTAGGTGTTGTAGTTTGGTACTAGTGTTTGTTGGGCCTAGTTACTAGCTTTGGGCTTAGATTAGATTTAGATTAGTTTAATTAATTCAAATCATGTGCTCGTCTCATAGGGGCATGATTTCAAATTAATTAAATTAATTGTGGGGCTCTTGTCTTTAGGGTTAATCAATCTAGGGTTAAATACTAAACCCACCTAGATTAATTAGATCACTAAATGGTTTCTCTCATAATTTGGGCCTTTTAGGTTAGGTCTTGGGTTGGGCCTTTTGTGCTTTTCTTTTATGCCTTTGTCTGCCATCCCCTATTTGTCATTCATGTGACTTTAACCATTTCGATCGCACGCTAATTAATTTGAATTATAATAGGGGAGGTAATCATTAGTTCTGATATTTGTGTCGTAACAGTCTGAACTTAAAGAATGTTGACCAAATATTTGAATTAATCCTTACCGACTCAAAGCAGATTTAAAACTGGATGAAGTCATTGCATCATTCTTTAATTGCTTGCACCATGCATAAAGGTGACGTACGAGATTCGAACCATAAATTAACACGGCAGTCGGGCTTATTCGATGTCAGTTTAATCTATGGTCCGATGTATTGTCAACCTTATTAATTAAATGTTCAATTAATTTAAACACACCAAATCGATAAGGCCTGTTCAATTAAGGTTAATTTTCAATTAAGGTCACTGAATTAAATTCCTTTCAAATTTCGATAATTTCCTTCGATCAAAAGCAACAAATATTTTGGTACTGATTTCCGAGCGTAATGGGGGTGCTAATCCTTCCCCACATATAACCAACTCCCGAATCCTCTTTTCAAATTGAATCTCTGGTTTTGTGGTGTCTGGCCTACCTTAACCAAATGGTCGGTGGCGACTCCCAGTTTTCAATCAGTTTTCCAAAGAAAAAGAATTTTCAAAAGAAATCCCTTTAAACCAAGATTACAAAGAAATAATTTTGGGGATAACCCGTAGCGCTGAACCTATAATTTTTCTAAAGGTTTTTTCAAAAGACGTCGCTACACCAATATCAGTCTTTATAGTGTATTCTGAGGATCATACATGTAGTTATCACTATGAGCAATGTTGTGACTGTCACATAAAAATCCAAGAAACATGCTCATAGCGGGTCAGTCCAGTATGTCATTCTCTAACACATACTTATGTATTGATTTTGACATCTCCATGTCAATGAAAACACTTTGTCATCAATCAACTACATATTAGTCTTAATGCATTTTTGTTGTTCATTCCCACAATAATACTCGACTAAGGACATTTAAGAATAAACATATTATTTTAAGGACTTTATTATAATTTAGTTTATTTATGTACGTAGAATTGTAACTGAAAAAATAATGGCAATGCCTCTTTATTAATAAAAAGGTAAAACAAATATTATTTACAATCATCTTATGATTGGTCTTTGGGCATACTCTAACAATAGGGCCCTTCCCAATTTGGCATCCATTTCCTATGGAAGTCCATCTGAATGGACTGGATCTTCTTAAGCACTAGATCCCTTTCTCAAAATTTCCTTGGGTAAACTTTCTTGTCATGAGCCCTCATCATACTCTTTTGATACATTTGACCATGACAGATAGCTCTCAGTCTCTTTTCTTCAATGAGATTCAGTTGATCATACCTAGCATGTATCCATTCGGCTTCATCCAAGTTTACTTTGCTCAAAATTCGAAGTGACAGGATCTCTACTTTAATGGGTAATACTACCTCGGTTCCACTGACCAAAGAATATGGTGTTTCCCTTGTCGATGTACGCACTGACATTCGATAAGCAAACAGAGCAAATGGTAGCTCATGGCAGTCTTTGAAAGTTTCTGTCATTTTTGCTATGATCTTCTTGATATTCTTATTTGCTGCATTATTTTAAATTGCTCGCACACTTCAGTCTTTATTTTATTATTCAAATTGGAAGCATTGTCAGTGATGGTCCTTTTTGGCAAGCCATACCGGCAAATGATCTCCTTCTTTATAAACTTGCAAACTGTTGCCCTTGTGATATTGGCGTAGGGGGCTGCTTCTACCCACTTAGTGAAATAATCAATAGCCACCAGGATGAAACAATGTCTATTGGAAACCTTTGGATTAATTTGTCCAATAACATCCATACCCCACATTGCCAAAGGCCATGGTGAGTTCATGGTATGCAAAGGTAGTGGCAGAAAATGAATCTTGTCAGCATATATTTAGCATTTGTGACACTTTTTGGCATAGTCAATGCAATCTCCTTCCATGGTTGACCAGTAATATCTATATCTCATGATCTTGTGGGCCATCGAAAAGCCATTTACGTGTGTCCCGCATAAACCATCATGCACTTTTGCGATAATATTTTTGGCTTCCCGACAATCAACGCATCTTAACAGTATCTGGTCTTTACCTTTCTTATACAAGACGTACCCAGCTGTCATTCTTCTAAGATTCCTTTTATCATTCTCACTCGCTTCTTTATGGTAAGCTTGGAATTTTATATACTGTAGGATATCATGGTACCACATGTTGCCATCCATTTCTTTTTTTCAGACTGCAACAGTAAGTAGGCATTTCAAAAGTTTGCATTCTTTAGGGCGTCTGTCAGTTGGTTGTCTTCTCTTGGAAGGCAGGTAAAACTAACCTTGAATCCTTTAATCAGCTATTGGATTAAATCGTGATATTTGATTAACTTTGGGTCTCTTGCTTCCCATTATGCATGAAGCTGATAAATCACCAGAGACGAATCTCCAAAAGCTTGGAGTATCTTGACCTTCCTTTCGATGGCCCTATGCAATCCCATAAGACAAGCCTTATACTCGGCGATATTATTTGTGCAGAAGAATTCTAATATACTCATGAAAGGATAGTAGACATCATTCGGGGAAATCAGTATTGCACCTATTCCATGACCAAGGGCATTAGATGCCCCATCGAAATACAGTTTCCATGACTCCTCCTCTAGGTCAATCTCCTCTTTAGTCGTGATACACATCAAGTCCTTGTTAGGAAAATTAAAGTTCAAGGTATGATAATCATCTAAGGCACGGCTTGCTAAAATATCAGCTATAGTGCTCCCTTTTACCGTTTTTTGGCTTACATAGATAATGTCGAACTCAGATAGAAACATTTGCCAGTGGGCCATTTTTCTAGCCAATGTCGGTGCTTCCATCATGAACTTTAACGAGTCTAACATGGATATCAACTAGGTGGTGTGATACAACATATATTGCTTGAGCCTTTTACTAGCCCACACTAAAGCACAACATAGTTTTTGAATTGGTGGATACCGTGTTTCACAGTCAGTGAACTTTTTGCTCAAATAGTAGATGACTCTCTCTTTCTTTCCAGACTCATCATGCTACCCCAATACACATCCCATTGAATTCTCATAAACTGTCAGGTATAAGATCAATGGCCTACTTGGTACGGGTGCCACCAGAATTGGGGGATTTGTCAAATAATTTTTGATATTTTCTAGAGCCTCTTGGAATTCTTTATCACATACTCATGGTTATTCTTTCGAAGTAATCTAAAAATAAGATCACACTTGTCGGTTAATTAACCGAGATATATAATTTAATCTACCTAAAAAGCCTCGAACTTCTTTTTGTGTCTGAGGTGGCAAAAAAATTTGAATAGCTTTCACTTTGTCAAGGTCAATCTCGATTCCCCTTCTACTAACCACAAATCCCAAGAGTTTTCTGAACGTCACTACAAAGGTGCATTTGGCATGGTTGAGCTTTAACTGATACTTTCTTAATATTTAGAATAACTTTCTTCGGTTCTGAATGTGCTATTCTTCAGTTCGAGATTTGGCAATCATATCATCCACGTACACCTCAATTTCTCTGTGCATCAAATCATGGAAGAGAGTCACCATGACCCTTTGATAAGTTGCCCCAGCATTTTTAAGCCTGAAAGTCATTACTTTGTAACATAATGTGCCCCATTCGGTCACGAATGTAGTCTTCTCCATGTCTTCTAGGCGCATCTTTATTTGGTTGTACCCTGAAAAGCCATCCATGAAAGAGAACCATAAATTCCCCGATGTATTGTCAACCAAAGTGTCAATATGAGGAAAAGGAAAATATCCTTGGGCTTGCTTTATTGAGATCTCTATAATTAACACACATGCACACATTTCTGTCTTTCTTTGGTACTAAGACTATGTTCGCGACCCATTCTGGGTACTTTGCGACTTTTAGTAAACCAACATCAAATTGTTTCCTCGCTTCTTCCCTGATTTTCAACTGCATATCAGTCCTCATCCTCCTAAGCTTCTGCTGAACTGGCTTACATTTAGGCCTTATTGGTAACTTATGCACCACAATATTTGTATTCATCCCCGACATATCTTGATAATTCCAAGCAAATACGTCTTTGAATTCTTGAAGTAGAGTTATCAAATCATGTTTAGTCATTAAAGAGAGGGTGGTGCCAATCTTCACTTCCTTCTTGTCTTCATCGGTCCTTAAATTGATAGTCTCTATCCTCTCCTGGTGAGGCAGGATTTGTTTTTCTTCGCTTGCCATCAACCTTGTTAACTTATCAGGGACTTCATATTCCACGTCTTCCTCTTCTTCATCCATTTTCGCCAAATACATAGGTTGTTCGAAATCTATCTCAGGATCAGACTCAGAATCATTCATACAGTCAAATGTAAGAACTCTATAAAAAGGTAGATATGTATTTGGATAAATAATGAATGTTATTTGTATAAAATATAGAGTATATATATATATAAATAGATATTGGGAATGTTTGTCATTTGATAAACATAGAAAACATCATTTTTATTACACATGTAGGTTAACATAGTAGCCTTTTTACAAAAGATCGATAATGCTTGCGGTGAAAAAGCAGAAGGGTTGTTTCAGAGAATTACTCTGATTTAGTCCTAAAAACTACAGGCAGATCGACACTGCTCCAATTATCGAGTGACTCCCTTAGAAAGCAAGGGCGGATCCTAGTTAAAAACTTATTGACATTTTTGCCCTCAGATATCATGTTGACAAGCATCCCTTCCAGTGATTCACTAAACATTTCCTCATTGTTAAGTTTGTCATTCTCCTGGTTGGCTTTATGTACCTTCTGCTCGACATTAACAATCCCACCAAACATGAAGTTATCTCGAAGGTGAGGAAAAGTCATCGACTTCCATGGGATGTCTTCTCCTTTAAACCTGGCTCTCATTCTTTCCTCCCTCTTTCTGTACTCCTCTTTTCTTTGTAGCATACTAGGCTTATGACCAAGCCCGTATCGATCTTTCTTGAAAATAATACCTTTTGCATGTAGGATTCCTTGGAAGTTCTTTCCAAGACCTTTTCCAGTCTTAGCCCCTCCTCCTAGGGTCTCTCAAACAGTCATTTTGGTATAATTAGATAACTTGGGGGGTGGGATCCTACTTCCTTCTGCAATGAAAGTCACATTTACAAATTCTAGAGCTCGAAAAAAACATTCAATAGCGTATTTATCAGGTGGGATATAAAGGGCATCGAACGTCACTAAAGCAATGATGTCATGCTATGCCCCAACACTGACCAATTTCCCTTCGATTACAAGCTTCAGCTTTTGATGCAGCGATGAAAGGACAGCACCGACAAAATGGATCCATGGTCTCCCTGGTAAGCAGTTGTACGTTGGCTTAGTGTCCATCACCACAAAGTCAACGACATATTCTGTTGGTCCAATCAGTAACAGTATCTCAATCTTCCCCACTACCTCCCTTTGAGTTCCATCAAAGGCCCTCACTAAATTATGAATGGTTTCATGTGGGAGTTGTCCATTGGTAACTTTTGTAGAGTGGCTAACGGCATCACATTCAGTGCAGAACCATTATCAATAAGCACTCCAAGAAAAACGTACCCTTTGTCTCGGGTAGTGATGTGTTAGTGCCTTGGTGGACCTCATTCCTTCTTCTAGGATTTCATCATTGCTGAACGTGATATAATTGTCTGCAGCTATATGGCCCACAATCTGGTCTAACTTGGCCACAAAAATGTCATCCAAAACAAATTTTTGATTTAACATCTTCATGAGTGCATTACGGTATTTTTCTGAGCTTAAAAGCAACTCAAGTATTGTGATTTTGGCTTGTTGTTTGCGAAGTTGCTCAACAACATACTCACTGTGTCTCAAAAACTTCAAGAATTCTTGCACTTGTGCTTCAGTCACCGGTTCGTTTATTCTTGGGGGTGGTTCCTCACCAAATATTTTTTCATGCTCGGTATTCACATCCTTGTCCATCCCGGTCTCTGCGGCCTTTGAAGTCCCTGGTGAGTAACATCAACCACTTCTAGTAAAATGTCCTATCTCATTTATAACTTTAGCTCTTGACTCCTCCATTTCCCCTTTTTGTGCGGATTCTTTTTCGACTTGCATTTTTCCTTCTTTTTGTGGTCCCGACATGAAAACATGAGCGGCATAATCCCAAGGAACCCTTTGTCTATTTTTGAACGGGAAATGGGCTGGAGCTGAGATGATAAGCTTGGGGACTACCTTTGTATTTTCCACTCGGGGTGAACTATTCTCCTTTGACTTAAATGAGATGACAAAAGGCCGGTCAGCGCTGTATTTGATGTTAGGGTTGTCTGAAGCACAAACGTCCATCTGTTTCTTTCCTTCAACTTTTTCAAAGAACTCAGTTTCTTTATTGTCCATCATCTTTTGAATCAATTGCATGAACTGTTCACAGCTTTAGATCTCATGCCCTTCTTTTTGGTGATATTCACAGTAGGGCCCGCATTATTCTTGTACCATTTCTATACCTCTTTCTATTAGATGTGTCATCGCAATTGCTGGAATACATATTTGAGAGAGGACTTAACCTCAAATACACTCTTCTTAGCCTTCATGTCACTTCCATCTTCAATAGTATTCATGTTGCGCCCTCTATAGTTTGCTAGGGGATTAGCAGCCACGTTTGGGTTATCAAATTTTAAAATTCCCGTCTTTATCAGATTCTAGACAAATTTCTTAAAAACAATGCAGTTCTCTGTCGCATATCCTGGGGCGCCAGCGTGATAGTCGTAGTGAGCTTTTTCAACATACCATGTAGGAAAATGGGGCTCGAATGGCGTAACAGGATAGGGCTGAACCAAGTCAGCTTTATACAACTGAGAATACAACTCAGTGTATGATATCAACAATGTGGTAAAATATATCTTCTCATTTTCTTTCTTGTGGGCTCTATCTTTTTTCTTGTTTAAGCCTTGTGTGTTCCCAGTAGAAGCTTGGGGTTGAGAGATAGTGAAGTTTGTAGGGGCATTGTAGGTGCTAGCGACATTCACCTCATTATCCTTCTTCTTGTAATGTTTCTGATAACTTTCCCCAGTATCAATCCTCCCATTTTTTATAGCTACTTCAATCGACTCCCTAATTCTTATTAAATCAGTAAAATGTTGAACGGTGTTGTTTATTAGACGATCAAACAATGCCTCCCTCAGAGTATTTACAAACATCAGAGTGATCTCAGGTTTAGGAATAGACAGATGAATCTATGCTGCTACATGACACCATCTTTGATCATATTAGTGCAAACTTTCGTTTGGTCGTTGTTTTATTCCTTCCAACATAGCTGGACTAGGGGTCATGTCGTAAACATGTTTGTAGTGTTCAATGAAGGCTCTGAAAAGGTCTTTCCATGATTTAATACTATCCTGACTAAGCTACGTGTACCAACAGATTGTTGACCCAGCTAAACTGTCTTGGAAATAGTGGATCAACAACTTTTTATTTTTTATAAAGGGTGTCATTTTCTTGTAGTACATGATTATGTAAGTGGATGGACAAGTGGTTCTGTCGTATTTATCAAAATCTGGTGTTTTGAACTTCGGTGGGAAAACCAAATTTGACATGAGGCTCAAGTCACTAGCCTCATTCCCTTGTTCGCTCACTCTTAGCATAGCTCTGAATTGCTCTGCAAAGAGACAGAATCTTTCTTCATTTTTATTTTCCAACTCAGCTCTAATTTTTTCCACTATGTTCAAATCTGGTACTTCTTCCTCGTGGAGTGTCTCCGAATCAATTGGTTGTTTCACAATTGCTCTTTCTTACTGGTTGGCAAACGTAGCAGCAGTATTAATGTATATTCTCATTTGGGGTATCGGTGTCTCCGGTTGAACCTTAACATGAGATGCGGTCGCAGTGTCTTCTAGTTCCTCAATGGTGTCATATGAAATCTTATCTTTACTCAACATTGAAGTTATTTGAGCCAAAATTACAACTTGTGGTTAGGCAATCTTTTCGCCAATATTTTGTTCGGCCCGATCAAAATGAGATTTAAGGTCCTTTTGGCCTCGTTCTAGGTTGGCTACTCTATCTTCCATTATCTTTGTTTGCAAACGAGTACCATATCGATGCAGAATGATTACAGTTTGAATTAAACTTTCTGTTATAATATTTGCATAGTTAATTCAATTGTTCTTAATAATTTATGCAATATATGATGTAAAAATAAATATTAAATGTTATGTTATATTAGAATGAATACAATGGAGGCGTTGATTCTTAAACAGTCCTTAGATAGACTTTCATTAGACATAGAGGTCTGATTACAAAAAGTAAGCATAATGCGCTACAGATAGCGTCTGGCTTCTATCCTAAGACCTCGACTCTTAAAGTAAGGCATGTACTCAGGACCCTAATGGTGTTTCCAAACTGACGAGCGTACACAACTCACGTGCTTCCATTGCCAAACCTTGGACGTGTCGGGCAACCCTCTGTGCTTGTACCATGATATCCATCATTGCTCTATGTTGGTCTTGAACCAGTTGGCCAGTTTGTTAAAGTCTATACACTATCTGGAGATTATCTTCTTGTAAGGCTCCTTCAAAAGAGAAAAGTATCTCTTTGCACTCTTGAAGAGCGTCTTCGATTTTGGCCTCCCTTGCTTTTAGAAACTTATTTTCATCTCGAACATTGTTTTGGTTATGGTAATCCTGCAGAAGTCCCTTCAGTTGCATGATTTGAGTTTCAAATTCTACATTTTGAGCTCTTAGTCCCTGATTTCGAGCTTGACTGGCGGCCAACTCTTGAGCAATCATTTCTAACTCCTTTGTCTTCTTCTCTACCTGCTTCTGGCCAACTTCATATTTTCGAGCATAGCTTTCGGCCCTCTTTCTTTCTTTTAGGAGCTTAGTAGATAATGCTCTGGCTGTGGTACTTAAATCATTCATTCGCAAATTCTACTCTAGTTCCTGACAATCTTCCCTCAACTCTTCGTGGTCTTTTTCTAATATCTTCTTTTGTTTCAAGAAATCCTTTTATTGCCGCTTGTATTTCTCCACATCCACCGAAGCTAAATAATTTGCCGCTTCCAAGTTAGAGATACATTTTTCCAAGGCGCGTACCTCTTTCTAATGGGCCTTTTTAGCCTTCTCCAAAACTGAAGGAGCATTTTCCATATGTTCTCTCATGGTTCGAATATTTCGTTGGTTTGTAGAAGGAATGACATCATTGAGCTGGGTAAGTCTTCATTGCTTGTAGCATGAAGTGAATGGCGAATCATAAACCTCGATCATATGTATATTTTTCCAAGAGCGGTTCATTTTTTGGACTTCTGCTTTGTAAGTGTCACATTTGTGTTTAAAATCAAAAGTATTCAAACTATGAGTAGCAGGAATAAACTGCATCGAGCCATACTAGCGTGAAACAAGCAAGGGACAATATCCAGTTCCTGCCTAAATTTCGGGCAAGGGCACTGAATCATATTCTCCACAACGGTAAAGAACTCACTCAGAATTAACCATAGTATCTTCCACCTAACGGTGTCATCTCAGAGGTCTTGAAAGCCGGCTATCCATTGATCTTCAGTCATAGCTTCAGCTTGATATTCTTCCAAAAAGACTTTTATAGGAAGGAAGGTGGTGAGGCAAATCCGATAGGAAAACTTCAATTCCTAGAGATAACTTCGAATCTAGATCTCCAGTAATGGCACACGTCCTAGGAATTTGCCTCATCCCATTTTCCTACATGCGTTTAGTGACCGAAAAGTCTCTGCTAGGATAGCTGGGGCTAGATTAAAGCCCTTTTTAAGCTTGTCGAACAGGTTTTCTGTGGTGTAGTCTATGTACCCCAAAACTTTTGGAAAGATAACCATCCCATAAATACTAAAGCGAACAAATACCTCTTCTTTGGCGGGTCAGAATGGTGAAGGATTAAATCTCGAATATGCAGCCAGGCTATGTAATCGGTCTTTCCCTTTCTTATAATCTTTCCTCGAAACCATTCATTGCTCATCCCGGTGATGCTAGTTAGACTTTGTAGGAAAGACGACAGGTCTTTAGGTTTCATGTAGACTTTCTCTTCCTTGAATTTCAAGTAGTGGAGTAAAGCCGTATATTCGTCGATTATGGGGGTCATATCTACCTTGCAAAAGTGAAGCGACAGTACCTTGGGTTCCAAAATTGTGTTAAGGCTCTAAACAAATGCATATATGAACACTCAGCAATAGCACTATGTCACCAAATTCCTATTGGAAGACTTTTTTCATATATGAATCCCAACTTTGCCATATTTCCCCTTGTTCATGAAGCTTATTTTGCTTAGAAACAATCAAAGTGGACTTGATGACCTCTGGCACATGGTTTGTCGACAAGTTGTCCCCTTTTTCTTTCTGCATTCGCTCAGACCATCCCCATTCTGTAGCATTACTACTTTTGATTATACAGAACCTCCTTTCCATATCAAATGTCTTCTAAATCGAACTTTTCTCGAATCAACACCTATGTATGGTATGACATACAAATTGGATGCGAAAAAATAAAAAAGAAAAAAACAATCAATGCAAAAATGAAACAAGTTAGTATACTGAATTTATCGAATAACAAATTAAATAAATTAAGTGCTTAAAAAATAACATAAAGTAACCAATTAACAATATAGGTATATGTGCAACAACAAAAAAAGTAAATATATAGGGAACAAAACCTAAAAGGGTTATTTCTGAATGGGAAGCATATCAACAGGGTTCTAAATAGGTGGGCTCTTCGTTGCACTATATGCGGTTTAAGTTCTAGAGTGAGCGGTACCCAAACTGTCGCTAGGACATTGATTCGGAGGAATATGACCCTTATACCATACGAAGATGAAAACCCCATGAAATATAAGGACCGAATTCCGGAAGTGAATTACAACACCATACGGGGGTGAAAACCCCACGAAGCGAAGTAATCACTCCCACTTAAAGGGTTCTAAAACTAATACATGATGTCAATTTATATCAAACAAAATTTAGAAATTAAAAATTAAATTAAATCGAATTTAATTTTTCCTTAATAATTATGACTCGAACCCAATTAAGGCTTAACTCCCTTTTTTAAAAAAAAGATGTTCCCAGCGGAGTCGCCATGTTGTAGCGACTATTTTGTGAAAAGTCATTTCCTGTATAGATTTGGAGTCGCCATCGATCATTTTAAAATGGTAAACCGGACACCGGAAAATAATACTAGAGAAAAGTTCGGGTCTGGGAGTTGGTTACGTATGGGAAGGATTAGCACCCCTACAACACCCAAAATTGGTACCTAAAAGTTCGCATCGTATTTATTAAAGAAAATAGGGATCTGAGTTAATTTAATTTTAATTTCTAAAATGCATGACAATTTAAAAATTACCATGATATTCACGGCAGTCAAAGAAGATGTCACCCGGAGACCGAAATGCTACTCCTAATAGAGTACCGGAACAATAAGGCTTTTAGTACTAAACTGGACTAATGCAATAAATAAATATGGCAATTAATTATGTACGGAAAAAATGTGAATATCAATATAAACAAAAGGCAAGCATAAATAAAAAGAACAACCACACATATATATAGATGCATAAGGATATAATATAAGGAAAAAAAACTTTGATACACATGCCGTATAAACTTTAGTTTACACATGTCTTTTAGTTTTAGGGGTTAGGGTTTTAGTTTGGGATTTAAGGTTTAGGGGTTTAGGTTGTAGGGTTTAGAATTCAAGGTTAGTGTTTATAATTTAGTGTATAGGGTTTAAGGTTTAGGGTTTAGTTTTTTAGGGTTAGGGTTAGAAATTTAGTATTTGTGTTTTTATAGTGTAAATGCACATGCTTGTGTCAACATGTGTATCAAAGTTTTACTCATAATATAAATACATATATAACATAAATCGTATATTACATATTATACGGTACCGTAATATATTACTAACAGTATGCATAAATAATAATATATACACACATATGTATATTATAATATATACATGTGCAAACAGTTTCAACATGAAATTATATATATAATATAGTAATATATATAAATTATATTATGTATTCAAAACTACACATAATCATACCACACAAGCATATACGTAATAATAATAATAATAATAATAATAATAATAATAATAATAATAATAATAATAATAATAATAATAATAATGTGTTAGGGACTAAAAAGGAAAAAAAGCAGATTAGGGTACCGAAATTAAAATGATTAAAGGACCGAAATGCAAAGTTATTTACAATACGAAGGACCTCGGACGTAATTACACCATGCGGAAGGCCAAACGTTTAAAAGGGCTTGGGACGAAAGGACTTAGAATATAATTAACGCTTTTTTATTTAGCCGATCGAACCAAATTAGAGTCAAATTAAAACACTAGAAAAAACAAAAGAGACCAGTGGCGTGATTAGACCAAGGGGCATGCCATTAGTGCAAGAGGTTTTGGGGCAGAGGGACTAAGTCTGTAGTTAGCCCATTTTCTAACCTAAGTATATAACTCAAAAATTAGAATCTGATTCATTTTTCATTTTGCTTCAGCCGTCCCCTCTCCCTTTTTCTCTCTGTTCTTTCAATTTCCAAAACCCCATACTAAGATCGAAGTCCCCTTTTTCTACTACTAAACTCGAAAAATCTCTAGATCCGGTTGAGATAATGGTGGTTCGGCCATGCACAGCGACGGTGGTTCAAGATCGAACCGAGGTAAGATTCAAAATCTTCTTTTTGGTTTATACTCGAATAGGAAAAAAAGAGAGTATACCTTTTTACTTGAAACTTTAGATCTGTAAACCACCCTTCTTTTTTTATTTTTTGAACCCCTTTTCAGATTACATGCATGAGTTTTTATACCCATTTTGATACACATAAAAATATAAAAAAATTTCCATTTAATGTTGATTTGCCTCTGGTATGATGATATTTGGGATAATAATCCTCTGTTTTTGCAGATTTGGGCGGTGGAGCAGGCATGGCAGGGCGGTAGCCAGATCGGTGGCAGGCCATGTTGTGCGCATGTAAGCTACGGCGGCCAACCACGCGCCTAGGATATGAAAGGTTCATAAGGTGCGACGGTAGGTGATATAATCTTATAATTTTTAGGTTTAGGTTATGTTTAGGGTTAGGGGTATTAGGGTAATTTAAGTTATTTGAGTAATTATTGGGTAAATGTGTTTGTATTTGGACCGGAAATATTTGGATATGGATTAAATTGAAATTTGGATTTTATTTGAATTGGATTAAGTTTAATTTAAATTTGAATTTTTATTTTCTTTCATTTTGGTCTGCCCATGACAAAAATGAGTTATTACAACTTTTACGCATTAAAAGAAAATCTCATAGATGTAAATTGTGGAGGGCTTGTACAGATCTCCGGCGTCGCAACCCGGACCTATAGTTGGCTTCGGCTTAGCCACCTTTTGGGGGTTACTAATTCTGATGGATTGTGGCAGTTTATAGCAATGAACTTGAGATTGTATGTACTTTGTTTTCCTTGTTGATATTGAGAAGTATTTTTCTATTATCTAAATCATTTTTTATATAATGTAAGATATGATTTTATGATCAAACATGGTCATCATTAATCTGCACTGAAAATTTGAAACTGGGATTTCGGCACACCGTGATGATGATATTGAGGTTTGCAGCTTTAGCCATAAAAAACATTGGGAATGAAAGCTTGAGCTTCCAGGACGATGGCCAAGCAAAGAATCCATCTCAACTTCAAACCAAATCCAAATGTGTATAAATTAGAATTGTCTCTTTCTTTTTTGAACTAATTCTATCTAGAGAGGGAAGGGGAAACTCTAAGGTAAGGAGATGCTCTTACTAGATCTTAAATCCGGGACTTAAGGGAAGGTAGATGGAGCAGGTGAACAGCTCTGACCAACCGTCCATTAACACTTGTTCTAAAATTGTCTTTTTTAGATCCTTATAGGTCGAATAAGATTTTGCTGAGGGACAGAAGCAGGATTTTATGTTAGGGACGAATTTATAAATTTTTAGGAGGTAAAAATAATTTTTCAATAGAAATGCATACAAATTTTTTTTAAAAAATAAATTATATACAAGTTTCAAAATTTTAAGTTGCTGCAAATATACACGCGAGAGTGATAAAACCTTACAAGACCTGTAAAAATCCACAAAAAGAACAATTTCATCATATCTTGTTGTTATTAGGTTGGAGATTCAGTCAAAACACAACTAGTAAAAAACATACAATATTCCAAACTAAAAGAACATTTCACCAGGATCAAACTTGAAAACAACCTGTTGACTGGTAGTGTTAGAGTTAGAGATTCAGTCAAAACACAACCAGTAAAAACAAATTGTGGTCCAAACCAAATACATTATTATTCTCATAACAACATTTGGGTCCACGCTAGAACCCTAGAACTATAAATATATTTAAGACACTCTCTCCTATCAAAACTTGAGTGTCTACCGTCCATTCTTAGTAAGTTTTGTTCAAGCTGTAAATGCATTTATGCCAACTTCCCTAATTAAATTAATGAAAATGGATAGATAAGATTGTGGCTAGGGTTTGCCTTACACTATGCTCATTAGCAGAGACTACAAGGGATTGATGAGAGAATAAAATAGATGGAGAAAGATGAGATATGGGATGATAATGTGATGTTATGTTTAGAGATATGGGGAGAAGAAAATAACAGCAAAAGGGATGATTACCAGTAAGAAAAGCACATGGTATCATAGCCGGCTACAGCACTTCTAGGCCACACTTGTTATGAGGGAAGCAACCTCATCACCTAGAGATTTTGGATAAGAGAAAATAAACATATTTTTTCCTTTAAAAAATGGGGTTTTTGTTTTTAAAAAAGAGTGTTTTTTAAATTCATATTTGAACTTAAAAACTATAAATGAAAGCTATAAATCCCGAACATAAATCATAAAAATGAACATATACTTACTAAAAGAAAATTTTTTTGTCAGTGGGTTGGTCATACTCAACTAGAATTTACTATGTAGCTAAAAGAAACAAGGCTAAATTATAAAATATGTGCTCAAATTATGTTTTTTTGTAATAAATATCTAAAGTATTATTTCGATTGAAATAAGTGCTTAAAGTTTTATTTTTAACTTATTTTAAAATGAATTAAGGCATATATATAAGCATCTATTTCAATTAAAAAATATTTTAGACACTCATTTTAGTTAAAAATAAAATTTTAAATACTTATTTTAATTAAAAAAAATTAAACACTTATTATAAAAAATATAATTTAAATATTTATTTTATATTTAAGAGGAGAAACAATATACAAACAGCCCCCCGTGGAGGGAAAGAGGGAAGAGCTAGAAAACCAATGCATGATAAGGAGGGGAAATCTCATCATGATGGTAATGTCAAAATCAACCAAATCACACATTCTGAAAAAAAAGGGATTGAAAGAAAACATATAGAGTGATGCAGCAGCAGCAGCAGTCAGAATTTGTAGAAAAAAAGGAATATATTTCATTCCTATGGAATTATATTTGTATAAATGTTCTAATTCCAACAAAATACTACTCACACTCCTACACGAGAGGCTCGCAAGAAATTCAGAGATGGCTGCAAACTGCAAAGTAACATTAAAAGATTATCACATCTCTCTGCAATCTTGAGACTGAAAAGACAAAATGTGGCTGAAATAATAGCTTAGAAGCAAGGATGGTATGTTTTTAAAAGATAAAATCATCAAGATTAGTATGTCTGGTCTCAAATTATGTAATATCATATAGAACAGTCCAACAATCTTTTGTTTAAATATTCAAATTAAATTTATGATTTCCTTAGGGTTTACTACTTTTTATTCCAACCATTCATCATGTGAGTGTCGTATTATAAATGATTTAGACATAATAAGAATGCATACTTAAATGAGAAAGGTGAAGAACCTTTGCACTTTCCCCACAATGCCCCAAAATCACAAGAAACTGTTATCTACATTATTTCTCTCAATTTCATGTGAATGTTCTAATGTCACACACACTCACATATGTGTGCATTTATTTCATGAACCACAAGATTTGGGGAATTAATAGATCAGAAAGTGGGAAACATGAACTGGTAGTTTAGTGTCAAAAACTGGTGATTTCTGAGGGCCAAAGCTACAGCTAATTATTTATATCTCATATGATAAAATTCAATTTCCAAGAACTGAACTTTGCTAGACCTGGCTAGGTATATCCTATATTGCTCTTAAAAGCATATTTCATAGGGCAAAACTGAGCGGTCCCCCAAGTTGAACTCTCCCTACTAAAAGTACAACATTGAGAAGCAAAAAAATCCCTGAAATTCTTAAAAAAGCATATCAGCTGCTGGTTGATAGGTAATCAAAACACTACAAGGCATAGCCAGGAATGCTAGAGAGAAAAGCATTGTATATATCTCTGTAATCTGGTATCTCCTCAAAAGGGCTGGTTAATCATCATAATACCTCGTCATGCCTTTTCATCCAAGCAATTTCCACCGATAATCACACAGAGATTTAAATTACAATTACGATCTTCTATACTTTTTTTGTCCCTTCCCTTTTTATGAACATCGCTATGTCAACTTCAGTCCTTTTCTCTCAGATATTTTCTCTGATATCCCCTCTTCTTCCCTCCATCTACATGTGCTTCTCTGTCCCCCCTCTTCCTTTTTATATCTCCTCCATTTCATGCAGTTTTCACTTAATTAATCAACACTTCTCTGATTCTCTCTCTTTACACATCTTTGTTTGCTTCTGTTGGTTTTCTTTTCCATCATGGAACCCCATCATCATCATCAACAACAACAAAAGCAGAACCAACAAGGTCCAAATGATCAAGATAGTAGCGGTGGTGGCAGTGGCAAAGGGAGCTTTCTGTGCAGGCAAAGTAGTACACGGTGGAGTCCTACCACTGACCAGATTAGAATATTGAAGGACCTTTACTACAACAATGGAGTTAGGTCCCCGAGTGCTGATCAGATTCAGAGGATCTCTTCTAGACTTAGACAGTACGGTAAGATCGAAGGCAAGAATGTCTTTTATTGGTTTCAGAACCACAAGGCTCGTGAGAGGCAGAAGAAAAGGTTCTCCAGTTCAACACCAACTGATCATCACCATGTCCGCATGCATAGACCTACCAGTTTCACACTTGCAAATAACAAGTTCCCCTCCAACATCGTAACTCCTGGTCCTTCCCTCTTCCTCTTTCCAACATAGACAGGGAATTAAATTTATTTATTATTATGATTACTTGTGTTGTGTTTGCACTTTGCAGGTTATTCTTCTTCATCTCCTTCCTCAACTGGTGTGCTTACTCTTGGACAAATAGGGAACTATGGTTATGGGTCTATAACCATGGAAAAGAGTTTTAGGGTAAATACTGTTGAATAGTACATTCTAGTCATTTCTAGTTTGAAGTGGTGTTAAAGTAGTAAGAAATTTAACTAACTCAACATGCTAATGTTGATCCCATGATCCCTTGAAACATCTATAAAAAGAAACAACCCTTTTGTTCCCCTCCTTGTAAAAAGGCCAAACAGATTGGAAGTTTTTTCTTCAGGCCATAACCAATTTCCTTTTCAACCCCCCAATAATTCACCAGGAGAGGATCCTATTCCTATGTATATAGAAATTTCTAAATTTTTTTTACTCTCAACTATCCATGCTCAGGACTGCTCAATATCAGCATGTGATAGCAGTGCAGCAAGTGCAAGCGAATCCCTGAGCCACAACTTCGGATGGGTCGGGATCGATCCTGCTTATTCTTCGTCTTACGCTTTTTTCGATCCGAAAAGATTCATCAGTGGGATACACGAAGAGGGACAAGAAGATGAAGATTATTATTATGATGAAGAAGTTGATACAGGTCCAGAAATGGAAACCCTTCCTCTCTTCCCCATGCACAGCGAGGACATCAATGGCTTCTGCAGCAACATGGCATACAGCCGCTACTCGGGGTGGTACAGGTCCGAAGATGGCTACAGTGGCGCTCGAGCTTCACTCGAGCTCAGCCTCAACTCGTACCAGGGGCGGATCTAAGAATTTAAATTTGGTAGTTCACCCATCGATAATAAATATAATCGTATGTAAGATAAGAGTAGATTGAATAAGTCATCAAAATTACTTACGATATTCATAACTGACATGACAAATGACAATTTAATCACACCTAAATGTATATATATAAGAGGTCTATTATGATTTAGTTATTAACTCTCTTTAATAAAACACATGTATAGAGGAATTTACATTAGTCTATATAAATTTTCTCCGTAATCAAATCATTTCAAAACATCATTTTTACAACTAATGCTCTGAACATAAAACATTTTATATTACATGTAACTAAAACCATTTAAAATGACTTCTCACTCTTTTATATGAATAATCACTAATTTTTATCAACTTCACTTTTTTTAATTAAAATACACAAGCTTGTTAAGAATTTAAGAAATTAATTAAATAATAAAAATCCAGTAACTTAAGAAATTTAATTATTAATTTATTTTAAAATAAAAGAAAATTAATAAAATTATTCAAAAATATATGAAATTATTAAAAAAATTATATAATAATACGAAAACTTTAACTTTCGTAAAAAATTACGGGGTAGCAATAACTAAAACCGAAGGTTTTCATAAATAACTTTAAATAGATTTCAATGAATTTAATTTTAATGTAGATACTAATTATAGATTTAACATTAAAAACAATTATGAATATATTTACATTTATAAATTTGTGTACTAGATTTATTAATGATTTTAAATGAAGTATTTTAGTGTTAACGATGGTGTACATGAGATTTGGAGAAGAAAATGACTAAATTGATGTCTTTTTATGTTTTAACGGTTTAATTTATTGAATTTTTTTGAATTAGGATTAAATTGGTAGAATATGTAACTTTTGTGGACTAAAACTGTTATTATATCAAATCTTATCTGATGTTCGTTTATATTTTAACAGAGGAGTGATCCGAGCATAACTAAAACTTTAATTTAGTGACTTAATTGTAACTTTTAATAATTGAATGACACAATTATAACTTTATTAATAATTAAGTGATATATGATGTGATTTATCCAATTTTTTTATGGACCTATACGCCCCTGACTCGTACACCGGCAGATCACAAGATTCCATCTGATGAAATATTACTGTCTTCTCCATTAGACATTAACTACTAATTAACTATTTATGTTATGCCTTTAATATAGTGTAACCATTGGTTTCTAGTTCTACTTTCTCCTTTCGCTTTTCTATGTAATATGTGCTTCTTTTTTCTGTCTTTTTGCCAAGAATATTCCATGATAGTGATAACCTAACATACAAAGGACTTAGTTTGGAGAGTTTATGTTCCAAAAACATTGGGTCTTTTTTTGGTTAATTTGTACACAAATTGGAAGGAGATGGTTTTCTGTCACCTTCATTGAAGATGGTTTGGAAGGGTCGTCTATGAAAATTTAAAATTTATAAATAATAATTATTAAAAATTTATTTTCGTCATCGTAAATTTATAGATTCACTCTTTATCATAAAATTTTAAGTTCGACCGTGGTTTGAACAATTACAAAAAGGAATTTGAAAATCTTCTATCCCATGGGGTTGAATACATTAGCCGGTGGGCAAGGGGTTTCAGGTTCATGACCAGAGGCTATTGAGGTGGGACCTTAGGGGACAGTGATGCAGTGATAGTGATGAGGCTCTAAGGTGCAAAGGATTAAGGACTGAGGATGAGTCTGAGTCATGTATGGAGTTTTCTGCTTTTTTGTTTAAGAAAAAAGAATGGAAAAAGATTTGTCGATGGCCAAAATACATGATCAAAGGAATGCGGGGAAGGAATCTGAAGATGGTGAAATGTGAGAATAACTTGGGAAAACATGTCCGGTCGTTATGATAAAAAAAAGGTCCAATACTTCTCTTTGTACAACCCGGGGAATTCTTTAGAGCACCCTTCACGGTGCTTGTCTTTTATAGCAGCTTGAAAGAAAAATAAAGAGATTTTTTTTAATACTATTACAATATAGTGTTTGTTCATACTTTTTGATTTAAATTTTTAATACCTTACAAATATAATTATTCGTACATAAATCTCTTATGATGAACATCATCTTTTTTTTGTTAGAAAGAGGCTTTGAGATAAATAAACAATGACGTTATACATCTTATTAAACATATCTTTTTGAAAAGATGGTAAAAATGTGACAATACTATTAGTCCAATAACAACATATCAAATATTAATCAACATAGAAAACACAGCTAAATACTCAGATTCATCCTACACCTACATGCCCCAACAGCCACACTACCAAGCAGCCCATTTCTCAGTCACCACCACCCATAACTTGGCATGGAAACATCAGGTGATTATGATGATGTAAAGTTCAAACGCGGTGATGCATTCATGGATATTCAACTTCTCAAATGCGAGCATCCGCTTGCTGATACATCCCCCGATGTCATAATTGCAAAATGGTCCCTATCATCAAAATTTTATGCAGATGATGTATGATTTTCCTTTATTTGGCTTTGACATATTTTCAGACTCTATGGCCAGTGATGGTCTCCAATGCATTTCGAGTTAAAGGACTGAAATAAGGAAACTAGAAACAATGCCTTCTGGTCCTTTTGATGGATTTATGGAGATTTAGATGTGGATCCAACAAGTTCCTCAAAACAGGACAGAGAAGACTGAATCATGAGGGTGCAAGATGTTTAACTTTGGAATGATCGGGATCTTAAAAAGTAATTATACCATAAAAAATAAAAGAGACATGATTTAATTCACTAACTTTAAAATTAAAAAGTCTTAAAGGCAAATAAACCATAAAAATTTGGGGTCAATGCTTAATTTAATTAATTTTAAAACTAATAAGGTCTAAAAATAAATTATACTAAATAATTTTGGGAGGGACAAAGACTTAATTGAAATAATTTTAAAACTATCAATGGCCTAAATATAATTAAAGCGTCAGAGTTGGGGGCAATTGTCCCTCCCACCCTCAACATAGTTCCGCTCGTGCCTCAAAAGCTTTTTGAGTCCGCAAGTATGTAATGTCTAATTACCGGTCTCGAATATAAATCTTAGTTAAAAATGTTTGCATTATATAAATTTAAATCTTAAAATATATCCTCACTATATATAAATGATTTTAAAAAGTAATATAATAGATTCTGTTAGGAGCCCATTTAATAAAGGCTGGGTAACTTCAACTGCTAAGAGGACTTTCTCGTGGGCCGGGCTTTCCTCGGACTATCCTCGTCTGTCATCAATTTTGGGACCGATTAATCTAATCTCTCTTATTACGCATACTTACCGGAACCCTCACTTACGCAAGATAAGTTAGTTTTGAACGGGGTCAATATGGATCGAGTTAAAACCTTTTAATAATATACTAATATAATTATAATAGGTTTTAATATTGGGAAAATATATGATGCGTTGATGGTGATAACATTTTGTTTTCACAAGCGCTCTAATTTTAAGGATTAGAGATTCAATTTAAGGTTTGTAGTTTAGATTTAAAGGTTTAGAATTTAGATTCCATATTTAGAATTTAGGGTTTAGTGTTAGGGTTTAGAGTTCAGAGGTCAGGGTTTAAGTTTTAGGATAATATGATAGGGATTTAAGTTTTTACTTATAACCCCTAAAATCTCACCCTAAACTCTAAATTCAAACCACGATTCATAAATTTTAACCACATAAACCTAAACCACTAAACTATGAACCCTAAAATAAATCCATAACCCCTAAAATTATAGCGCTTGTAAAAACAAAATGTTTCTACCGCCAGCGCATGATATAATTACCCTTTAATATTTATAGTTCATTTTGAGATCTACTATTTAATCGAATGGTAAAAAATACTCATGTTATTCTATGTTGTAGCATGAATTTAAATTCCAACATTTACCTTGAGGATGCTAATATCTCTACTTAATCATAAAACAAATTTACAGGTTATTTGATCACTTTTGATCATCGTCGTTCGGTATTCAGGAATGTTCAGCTTTTTTTGATAAAATAAGGTTGATTTAATTTGAGTTTGAGTTGAATGTAGAATTCCATGTCATATGTCCCTGCAATTTTTCTTCTTCTTAATTTTACAACAAAAATATATTTGAATTATAACCTTCGACTAAACCAACAATTAGAATTAGAATTAAGTAATATAAACATTTTTTAAACTAATTTAATTTCAACGAGAGCAACAATTACAATTGTAGTCCATCATTAAAATATCAAATTGTATAACTCAAGAACTAAGTTGCTAACTCCAATTAGAACAAGAACTACAACTAACTAGAAAACTCGCCCATGATTATTGTTACGTGAGATTCGAATCTAAGTATTGAAAAATTATAATATAACTAAGTATAGTTAATAATATTGAAAACTATAATTTAAAATAATATTATAAAATGTTTCTAAAATTAAAATTACTATTCATATAATACATTCAACTTGATTTAAGTTAAGTTCTAATCTAAAAATAAGGATGAAACTTTTTTTTTTGAAAATCATCTCACGCTTTTGAAGAAGAGAAGATAAAAGAAATTAACCTTATTTTCTATTGACATGCAAGTTTTTTTTTTCTGTTGACCAACTTATTTTTCATGAAATAAATAGCAGAAAATATAGAAAATATTTTGGAAAATTCTAGAGATAAAACACACCGCTGCACACCACTAACGCTATACAACGCTGCATACCATTAAGACTTTTAAATTATTATTAAAGTCACAAGGGACTCAACTGGTAATTAGACATTTTTTCTAATATAATTCTTACTCCTTATATAAAATATTATTTTCTCTCACAAACCCTAAACTCAATAAACATAATATTTTGTTGCAACAATCACCGCTAGAGTCTACAGTCGCCGTCCACCTTCTGATGTCGGTGATATTGTCGTCTCAACCATCTTGCATGCTCGACGCCAATGAACACCACTGCTCTTCCCGAATCGTGCACCTACAATTGATGTCTGCTGGGCATGACAACATGGTGCAAATTGGTAGCAGGGATGCATGACTAGAAGCTCGACGGTGTAAGGATTGACGGTGTCAAAAAGGCAGTTTTAAAAAGAGGTCCCGTCGAAAGCGGTGGTGGCGGACAGTTGGAGGGGAGGAAGATTAAGTTGTTTAGGATTTATAAAATAAAATGATCTTAATTTAATATAAATGTATAATTTTGTTAGTATTAAAGAACATAAAAAATAGTTAAATTTTGTTTAAAATATGTGTAATTGTTCGTTGAGTCCTTTTTGATTTTAATAGTAATTTCAAAGTCATTAGTGTGCATGGTGTATAGCATTAATTTAGTGGTGTGTGTCGTTCGTTTTAGACTCATCCAAATACTTTTTACAAATTATTTTTAATGAAACAAACACATTTGATATGATTTTTTGGTAAAATACATGTCTATTTTTTTTTTGTTCATGTTCGAGATCCATAGTTCTCCATCCCAATAATATTTTCTCCAAAATTTAAACTCGGGTTCTCTCCTTGGGAGAGTAATGTCATGTCTTGCCATTATACTCAACATTTGTTGGTAGCGCACTTTATATGATTTTTATCCAAATATACAACAAACGATAAATTATTATGAAAGCTTATCGTTTGTAGGGAGATTGCAGCTCATTCAAGCTGTGATTTTCAGTTTGCAAAACTATTGGTGCAAAATGTTTTTGTAGCCTTCGAAAGTTATTAAAAGAGTCTCTCAGTTATGTAATGGAAACAAGGGACCATCTTTTTGGTGTTTTCAACTTCTCGAAGCAAGTTTGGGAGTTGATTTTGCAAGCCTGTGATGTGGTTTAGTCTTTTGGCAGCTGAGTGGATATGTTCGAGTGGATTCAAAATGCAGGGAAGGGGAAGTCATTGAAGGCCGCCTTTATTCGAAATGCTTGGAGGAGATTTAATTACTATATTTGACAAGAACGTAATGGGAGGTTGTATGGAAGGAGACCTAACTTGGGATCAATATATTCGCCCTTATCAAAGCGTGATGTGCGTTGGAAACTTCTTGCTTGCAATAGATATGTATTTACTGAAAACTGTATAGCTGATTCATGGGACATTAGCTAAGTTGGGTTTTATTCATTTGGTTGTATAGGAGTGCCAATTTTTTTGGCTTTTGTGTGATTTTTCTTTAAAATTATTGGATGAATAAAAGTACCATTTATTTTAAAAAAATTAATATGAATGAATCAAAACACATTTAAATTTTAAGTCTAAATCCATAAAAATCCACAAAAGTCAAATATGGTAAGATATCCAACCCTTAATTATTTTCTATTTACATCCATAATGTATACATCGGAGTAGGTTTTCCTTTCAGACTGGATAAAACTAAGTAGCACATTATGGCTTGGACTTTGGAAATGTAGAAATCACATGAACATGGCTTGGACTTTGGAAATGTAGAAATCACATGAACATGCGTCGTTTTTAATATTTACGTGTGTCGTTTTTGCTGCTTTCTAATGTAACAGGAAAATAAGTGGTCCACGAAATAGAAATAGAGTGAGAGAGAGCTGCTTTCTAATGTAACAGGAAAATAAGTGGTCCACGAAATAGAAATAGAAATAGAAATAGACGAGTCTTTAGAATAATCGCTGTTTCCTGGTACCTTCTCGGAAAACAAGTTGTAAAATGACAAAAAAAGAAAGAAGAAGAAGCTCAGAGTCAGAGGTGGGTGTCAAGGAAGACAACCAATCTATATCCACCAAAACCCAGAAAACTTAAATCAATCATGCATCGTCTTCTTCCTCTATAGGAAAGCGCAGGTGCTTCCCCTTCGGCGTTGGCAATCCCTTCAACCGCATCGCCTCACCTTCTTCCCTTTCGATCTCATCATCACTGTTGTATACGAATCTGGTGTGCCTCCCTCTAAACTTCTCTTCCATGCTTATCTTGCTTAAACCTTCACAAAGCTCCTCAATGTCTTCTTCATCTTCATCACTCGATTCCTTCTCTTTGCATGCACTACTTTTCCCTTGATCCTCCGAATAGGATTCTAATGAATCCTCAGAAAAATCAAGCAGCAAAGATCTAGTTATCACACTTTTCAGTGATTCAGAAGTTCTATATTGTTCTTCAACTATAGGAAGAGCTATCACTATTGAACCCAGTCCTCCATCTTCACAGAGATTTGAGAGCTGTGGCGTATTTGCAGGAATAGGATCTACACATCCTTGAAATCCAAGGAAAGGACGGCTCTCTACTTTTGAAAGCTCAGCTTCTTCTTCAACTTTTTGCAAGAGAGTCTTGACTTGACCTCTCAACAAAGCCTCACCGGAACCGGGAGTCATCAGCATGCTCTTGGGCTTGGCTCTACTGCCCCGCTGCTTACCTACGGCAGACGACGGCGTTTCCATTGCAAGCCCGACGATAGGCGAGTCATTCGTTATATCGATAAGAGCAGCCCTTTCGTTTTGTTGTTTCCCGTTTGTTGCTCTTGTTTTCGACACACTCTTCTCGGATTCTTCCTTATTTCCTTCTATTAAACAAAACATCAAGAAAACAAAGATCATTAAAAGAACAAAACCCAGATTCTAAAATCTTTGCTTTCTTTAATTTAGAAAAGAAGAAGAAGAAAAGAGTGAAAATGAACTCACTGGAAAAAGAGATATTGCAGTTGTTCAAGGTAGCCAAAGTCTGGGACCTGGTGACTCGACTTGTAGATAAAGGGGTCTCCATTGAAAACAACCGGAAAAAATGAAGATTCTGGTCGCCGGAAAGTTGACTTTTTTTGGTTTCGAAAGCACGATGAAGGGAGCTGTTCAATAAGATCCAAAAAAAAGAGAGGCAAAGGGGAAAGAGAGAAAGCGCTATATATCGAGATACGATTACGGAGTTTAAACGGTAATATATATGAAATTCGACCGTTAGAGCGCTGGCTAGGCGGCACATCGTTTTGCAAAAAGGGCAGAAAGATAAACTAGCCGTTGGATGCAGGGGACGGAGAAGTTGTGGATCCTCAATTTCTTTGGAATAATTACATTTTAATTTTTTTTAATTTGAATAGTAATTAAATAATATTTATTTTTTCAATTAAATTTAGAGACTCAAAAAAACCATTAATATTTCAATATATGAAAATTTTAATTAATTTTAATATTTGATTTTAATTAAATGGTCGCTTAAAATCTTACTTTATATTTGATAAACTTTTTTCGGTTAATTATTTTGTCTTTCAAAATCTATTTTTTGATTACTAAAGCGGTTTATTGATTGTATATATTTCTTTAATTTATCTTCTTTGGAAATTGGGATTGGGGGAGGAAGTTTCTTTTGGAACTGGGCCTGCATTTAACTTTTAGGGCAATGTTTATATTTTGTCAAAGAGTCTTCAAATGAGATGCATTAAATGATATGTTTGTATTATTTTATTTTATATAAGTTTAAATTTTAATATATGAATATAATACATCTTTAATTAAACTAAAAAAATAAACGTTTAATAGTTTATTATGTATTTATTTTTAACTCGCTTGTCAAATAAAAAATTACTTAATAAATGTGTGACATGTGACCTTAGGTTATATTCTTCTTGGTACATTTAATTTATTCCTAGTCTTTATTTTTTATAGAAAAAAAAACTCAAAGCAAGGGTCCACAAAATAATAAAATAAAGTAAAAATTATGTACAAATTCTAATTTAAAAACTAAAATAAAATTTTATATATAAAATCATTCAAATTAAAATTTTATGTATTACCTTGTATATTCAATCATAAGATTATATGTAACTTATAAATTTATCTGCAAACAACGACAAAACTAAGAAAGGATGTATATCAACGATATTTCATTGTTTAAAAATCAAAAATAAATAAACCGAGATAAAATAAAATCATCACTTTAACTCTGAACAAATATATTAATTCTTTGTTAACGTTTGTTGCAGGTGCAAAACTTCCCAGGTAATATCCAACAAATAATATTAAATTTCGTAATCATCTATAAAACTAAAAATATATGCATTGTGTCAACCAAGGCCTCAGGCCTATACAACTAATTTTTGTTGATCAGAAATACAGTAAGTTGCAATGTCTTGTAATAATAGATAGATGTGCTTAAATTTATCTAAATTAAAAATCAAATTAAAATATATTCGTGTTTTATTTTTTTAAAATATTAAAAAAAATTGTTAAAAATTTCACATTGCATTAGTAAATTTAGAGAACAAATTCTAAAAAAATGAGAACATTTTATTCATAATTATAGCAGATTAATATAAGACAATTATTTGAAAAGAGAAATAATAACAACAACAACAAATACATACAAAAATTCCCTCTAAAGAAAACGATGGAAAGATTCGTTTTTCTTTGACAACCTAATTAAATTTTACATTATTTTTTCTGGGGGAAATAGTAACATGAAACTTCTCCAACACCTGGGAATCATGGACACTTGCGAAGATTGTAGCGTGTTCTTAAGTTGGCATAGCAAGGGCAGGCTTCATGGTTGCCGGCAGTCCCCGCGGGAACACACCGGCACCTCGCACAGCAACTCCTACACGACCTTCTGCACAGATTTTGCCCCTTTGATAGTCTGCATCTCCCTTCACATGCTACTCCACAATCTGAATAAACAATGCCAATGCCATTTTTATATTCAATCAACAAATTACAATGCCAAACTCAAGTTCCATTTAGTAAAGTTTGATTATGGTAGATAATTATATATACCAATTGGTTGTGCCAGTGGTGAAGGTCTTGGAGCTCCATCAAACCTCCTCCGCACAGCACAATATAACATGACAGATCATATAGTTATAGTTTAACAGATATAGTTTCAAGAATATATATAGCTAAATCTTAAAAGTTTACCAGTTGTTCAGCTTGAGTGAAATGGAGCAGCAAAAGAGAGAAAAGAAGCAGTGAAGCAGCTGCCATGTTTCTAGAAAGGGCCGTCTGATCTGACTAAGATTTGCAAAGAGCGACAAAGATCGATGTGAAGTGATATAAAAGCTTTGTTTAGAAGGTATCCAGGAAAACTATGGCCTTGGACTGTACTGTAGAGTTATTTTTCAATGGGAAGCGAAACAGCAGAGACTGGAATCAGTTCCCATGTTTATTTTAATATACTATATCTTAGTTACAGCTCAATGTTGTCGGAGCCAGCTGGGTTTTAATCAGGGAATAGTTGGCATTGTTGTTTCGTATGTTCTTTCTCCTTGATAGTTTAATTTTAGTACAAGGTGGATAGAGATCAGAAGGGTATAGGGTGTGAAGATTGATCTGAGGCACGCACCTATGCTTAATTGTTAACTGTAGGGGTACAACAACCCAAGAAGAAAAAGATAAGATGGGGTTACACTAAGCGTTTTCCTTCCTTGGCTAATCTGTCTGCCTCACCAATGGCTTCTCTAGGGATAGCGACATCTGAAAACAGCAAAGGCAGTTAGATTTAAAACACGATGGAACATTATGTGGATAATTAATCCAAGATACCACCGAGGCACAGTCGAATTCAATGTTAAGTCGAAACGAGGGAAACCATCTTGAATTAAGAAAGCAAGAGCATGCTTCCACTACGGCCAATATTTTCGCACCTGTTGGATCCAATAGACCAGCATATCGGGAGAATGTATGTAAAATTTCCCCTTCATGATTCCTCAAAATACCCCCAGTACCTGCAGCCCAAAAAAGGAAAAAATTAATTTGCGTCCCAAAATATCCCCAGGTCCATCCCCATTACCTGCAGCCCAAAAAAGGAAAAAATTAATTTGAAGTGGTAAAATATTCACAAGTCCATACAATCCAAACATTTAAATTATACAGGCGCATCCTCAACTCAAATCATTTAATAATTGTAAAGTGAGTAAGTGTATATAAACACTTCCCATTCCATTTATCCCATCAATGTGGGATTGAGGTTTTTCATTTCCTTTTCTCAATTCACACCTCCTTACTTTGAGCATCAATTTCTCATTCATTACTTATCCGTTTTGAACATATGAGATACTGTTGTAAAGATTTCATGGAGTAGAATAAGATCCAATCGAATCCTTATTCGAATCTCCACCCTTACCATTCTAAATATAGCTCAAAGTTACCATTTTATCACGTTTTTCTAAATATAGCTAGGTTAGGCTTACATAGTGTCTCCCATTTTATCAAAGTTACCTTGAAACACGCCTAAAGATGCAGCTTTCGAAATGAGGACATTCAAGCCTTCTGCAATAAGGTTAAAGAGTAGTGGAGACAAAGAGAACTCTTGACAAAGACCCCTTTTGATTGAGAAAGGAGTCAAAGGAGAACCGTTTATTAGAATCGAGAAAGACGTTGTCGACACACATAACATCATTCACATGCGCCTTTTAGAACCAAACCCCATCTTTTGAAGAAGGAAATCCAAGAATCCACAATATCATAAGCCCTTTGAAAGTCGGCCTTAAACACAACAACTTCTTCCTTGGAATGACGAACCGAATCAATCACTTCATTTGCAATAAGAGAGCAGTCACACATTTGCTTTCCCGGGATGAAGGTGAACTGCACTTCACTAACCACCATGCATACCAATGATCTCCGAGATAAAACACGAGCAAGAATTTTGTACACACTGCCCACCAAACTACTAGGTAGGCCTATAAACGAACCGAACGAGGGTATGTTCATGTTCGTTTGTTTAATTTTAACAAAGCAAATGAACGAACACGAACAACTAAACGAACATAATTTCTTGTTCGTGATCGTTTGTTAAAATAATAAACGAAAACAAACGAACACGAACGAACATTTAGTATTGTTTAATTTTTTTCTTAAAAAATCTGAAGTATCGTACATTGAGTATTTGTTTAATATTTTTCTTTTTATTTCATATTTTTAATATATGTTTTTAAAATTTTAAAATATAATACTTTTTGTTATGAACAATAATAAATATAAATGGACATATGTGGATAAATTTAAACGAACATAAATGAACAGATTACCGAACGTTCACGAACATAAATGAACGAACAAGCTTCTTGTTCGTGTTCGTTCATTTAATTAAATGAACAAAAAATTTTGTTCATGTTCATTTGTTTAAACATAAACGAACTTCCCGTCGAATGGTTCGCTGAACGTTTGGTTCGTTTACAGCCCTACTAGTACGCCAAAAGTCACCTACAGCTTTTGGATTAGGGGTCTTTAGAATCAGAGTTAGAGTGATTCAAAGATTTGTCTACCAACTTACCTTCATAAAGTCATAGAAAAAACTCATGATATCATTGTAACGTCCCGGTTTTGGGTCTAGGAGTTTTTAAGTTGATTAGAAGGTTCGGTGGATCGGGATTAGAGATTCGAATCAGATCCGGGATAAAAATCAGAATAAATATTTTTGTGTGAGAAAATATATGGGAAAATATCCTAAAATCATTATTTAATATATGGATATTTTTGGTAAATTCAATTTTGAAAAATGGAATTTGGAAATTGGACATTTTGGCTAGTGATCAAAATGTAAAGAATGAAAAATTATTTTTAGTGATTGTTTTGAAAAATGGTCAAAACTTTGAATCTTTAAGGAGCTATTTTATCTAATATTTTTAATTTGATTTTTTCTCTCAATTTGAATTATTTTAAATGAGTTTTAATTAGTAAATTAAAGATGAATTAATTAAGGAATGTAGTTATTTTCCTAAAATCACTTTTGACGTAACTTTTTCTCTAAAACTTTTCTCTCAAAGTTTCTTCAGCCAAACACTTTCTTTTGCATCAAAGATTTCAGGTAATGTTCTCGATTTCTTAAACTCTTGATTTCTAATCGATTCTTCAATCTTATTTTCCAAATTCTCATTGTTTTCCTTTGTTTTTCAAGAGTAAAACATCCAATTGAGAGGAAATTCACTCATTAGAGGTAAGGTTCGTTCATCTTCTCTAATGAATGGTTCTTTATTGAATTTCCCAAGTATTTGATCATTGTTTAATATTTTCTAATGAGTTGTGATGATTTAAATATGGAAAATTAGCTAAATTAAGGTTTAATTGATGAGATTAAGTGATTTTTGTTTTGAATCTGTTTTGTTGAGTTCTTGATTGAATTAAAACATGATTTTGATGTTTTATAATGTTAATAAGTTGGTTTTAACATTGGAATCTCCAAACTACATGAATCTCTAATTTCCTAGGTTGTTAATTATGAGTTTTTTTTGAGGAGTTTTGGAAGTTTTATGAATGTTGGAGGTATAATTAGGTTGTTTCTGTGTTGGGAGGCTCGATCGATCAACCGTGTGGCCAAGAGGGGGTGAATTGGTTTTAAGGCGATTTGAGTGGAAGCTAAGAGAAATTAAAAAAATAGACACGAGATTTATAGTGGTTCGAGCTTATAACCAAGCTCTACATCCACTACCTTAGCTTCCCACTAAGGATTTTCCCAAATTCACTATTGAATTTCTTCCCCTTTTTTAGGCTAAGGAGGCAACCCTTACACGCTCAAAGCTTTCTAACCCAATGCTTGAGTAAACCCTTTTTTGCACAATTAAGCACTCACCCAAAACCTAAACACTTGAGCAAATGTGACAATTTTGGCTCACTAGTGTTTTCTACAAAGAATATGACAAATTAAAGCACTAGAACAATTTTTCTCTCATTGAATGTTGGATTGATGATTCTTGGTCTTCTATAGATGCTTGGAGGTGTCTTTTAAACCCTCTAACAGCTTCATGGTCGTTACTAGCCGTTGAGGGTTGTTTGGAGCCTTTATTTCCCGCAATAAATGTAGTTCTGAACTCTTCAGTATCGATACGCGAGGATTCATATCGGTACATGTTCTTTAGAAAACTAGCCGTTGGAGCATTTATAACATGGGGTATCGGTACAAAAAACAAGCGTATCGATACGAACCCTACTTGTATCGATACAACTAGGACTGTATTGGTACGTAAATTGGCTATTGGATTTGTAAAACTTTGGGATGGAAAATTCTATCGATACGTTCAAAACTGTATCAGTACCGGGTCTCTGGGTATCAGTACGGGTATCAAATGTATCGGCACGCAAAGCCTGTTTTTTACACTTTGGTTATTTAAAATCACTTAAAGTGTGTCAAAAAAACTTTGAAAACATTTCAAACATATTTTTCAAGTTTGTAAACTTTTGAAATATTTTTGCAAAATTGGTTTAAGTCCAAAAACATTTTTCTTTAAGTTAAATCAAAATCAAATATCCTAACAATCTTCCCCTTTTTGATATAACGAAACCACTTGGAAGATTGTTTTTGTGAAAACTCCCCTTTTAAAAAAATTAAAACTCCCCCTTTTTTATTTTTGAAACTTAATTTTTCAACCATCTCTCCCCCTTTTTGTTATATCAAAAAAATTTCAAAACTGAGTTTGAAATCACATTAAGTTCAAAAACACCAATTGTTAGAAAAGTTAGTACCAATCGATAGTCATTATCAATTGTTGATGTAAGATAACTTTTTGGAGAAAAGACTTAAAGATATTTTATCGCTAAAAGAATGACTCCCCCTTACTCAAGCATCAAGTAAATTGTTAGTCCAACAATTCAAGATAAAAAGATTGAAGTTCAAATAAAATAAAATAAAATAAACACATGAAATTCAATTAAGCATGCCATAAAACAAGATACTCATATAACCATACAAGGCATGTCAAAAAGGAGACAAAACTGTCCCTTTTTGGTTGAGCGTACCTGTAACATCCCAAAATCGGGCCTAGTCAGAATTTGATTTCGATGACCGAAAATTTCACGTCGGGAAGTCAAATTATAGAGTTGACTTTTGACCAAATGATCAATTATTGAATTATTGAGTCCCAATTAAGTATTGATGTCGTCCATGAACCCTATTGTAAGTTTTAAACATGTTTAGGTAATTTAATTGTGAAAATTGGGAGTTTAGAGAGCAAAAGTGTAAAGAAAGGGAAGTTGATGGACCAATCTTGCGATTAGCCTCTCCTCAAGCCTAATCACCACATACGTGGGATTAGGATATTGAGTTCCTTAAATTGAAGGAAAACTCAATTAAGCAAATAGTAGAAGAAAAGAAAGGAATAGAAAGCTTACTGGTTACCAAAATTAAGCCTAGTAGCTTAGTCATCATCTTCTTCCTCCTTACATCAAGCAAGCACCTCCATTGGAGGGATTATCCAAGCTTAGTTTTCTTCTATTTCTCAATCCTATATTGTAGCGATCGATCGAGTAAGCAAAATACCTTAATTGGTTTATTGATTCCAAGGCCAAAATCATGTTTAATATCAAGTTTAAGAATCGAGGAACCCTAGAAATTCTCCAGGGATATCATAGCTTAATTGTTATTGTTTTTCATAGCTATTGAGTTGCTATAAACCTTTTATTGGTATTAAAATCCTTGTTTCATTGTAGCTCAAGAAAACCAAGGTAAGGAATCACCAAATCCTCCAAATTCCTCCAAGTTCAAGAACAAGGGAGTTGCCATTTGGGAGCCTTGAAAGCCTCGGAATCATCAATGAGTGTTGTCAGAGCCAAGATGATTGGCTAGGTGCCTTCCTGAATTCATTGATGTCAATTTATTGTATTATCATCATTGGCCAAGGTATGTTTGCATTAATACCTCACTAGAGGCATCATCGGTGAGCTTCGGTAAGCTTATTATGTTACCAAGTCGATCATTGAGTTGTTATGTGATCATTTATATTATGAGAATTGAATCAAGTCGTATTGAACATGTCAAAGGATCATTGATATTGCTATTGCATTGTTATTGTTATTGCTATTGCTATTGATATTTATGAGTACCTGATCCTTGGATACGAATGGACATTGGATACAATTGGCATGCCATAGAATTCATGAGCTCATTGGTAAATAGTGGACTATGGTCCTTGAGCTGAGACTCTCATTGGCAGCGGGATGTGGTTGAGTTGGTCTTATTGGCGATGTTGGCAGATATTGACCATTCATTGTTGGTGATGTTGGTTGGGATTTTGCGTATCCACATTACATGTCGATCTAAGGAAAACATGTGAATAAGTGTTGCAAGTATTATTATGATATGTTTTGAGATGCATTTTCATTGTTATACACGTCATGGTTTTAATTGATGTTCATATTGTTGTTTAGGACTACCTCACTAGGCCAAGTAAGCCTAATGCATCTCATTTCCATGTATTTTCAGGTTAAAGCATAGTTGGATCAAGGATTGGAGCAAGGAATGTTCTTGAAGCAAGTCACATTCCCTATATGTAATATTAATCTAGTCCTTGAACTTCTAGAATAGTGGCGTAGGGTCTAGACAAGTTGGTTTAGTCCCATTTTGCATGTATATGTGGTCCACTATGTTAAAAGGGTTACAATGCCTATTTTGGCCATGTAAGTGTTTTGGTTAAAAGCACCAGATATGCATATTTGGCATAACTAGTGAAAACATGGTAAATGGATTCATTTGATCATAAGACCTGGTATGCCAATAGATTTTACTGTTTAAAAGTTGCTGGTAAAAATTCATTGCATTTGGACATTGTTCAATGGGTTAAATTGATTAAAAACAAAAAAAACTGTCATTACAGTACAAGCGTATCGATACATGTCAAATTGTTTCAGTACTGCCTTGTATATTTGGTTGGGCAAAGCTTAAGTCAACTAGGGCGTACCGATACGGGCTAGGACATTTTGGTACAAAAGTTGATAGTAAGGTTGGGGAATTTAATTGTATCGATACAGTCTTTGGGCGTATCGAAACAGGTCAACCATGGTCAATTTGTATCGATACAGCCCCAACTGTATCAAAACAGGTAAAGATTTTGGCAAATGAGACTTGAAATTGTGCACATCGGCATCGATACGGCCCTAAGCATATTGAAACAAGGGTCAATGGTAAAGTCAAATTAGGTTAACCCGTATCGATACACCCCTTATGTGTTTTGTTACGATGTCTGTTAATTCTGTTATCCCGTATCGATACTGGTTAAGCTGTATCGATATAGAATCCAACAATTCCGAATTAAGGCTTAAATTGTGCATACCCTATCGATACAACCTCTTGGTGTTTCGATATCGTGACAGTTAATTCTGTTAATGGGCTATGAACGATGTTTTAAATAGTTTACATATTGGTCACTAAGTATGGCATGGTTTAATTGAACTAGTAAATGAACTTCGAATAAACTGAAAATTTGCATGAAAATTGATCTTGGATTAAATTTCATTATAGTATAGTTAATTATAAGCAAGGATCCCTGAATTATAGAAATTATAGTTTAGTCCCTAAAACTTGCATAAGTCTAAAATTAGTCATTAAATTGTAAATCCAAGCATAGTATTGAGTTTGTAGCCTATTGTACTGATTATGTATGGTTATTCAAGAATGTTATTGATTGATTATTGTATTATGATTCAATTTCATCGCACCATTCACCTTTTTGTTCACCGATAGCGTTCTCTGACCCGGTTCTCTACCAGGCCAGGTGGGGGATGTTACAGTACTGGTACGGTTTATTTTGTATCAGTACCAGTTGATTTTCATATTGGTACGGTATGGGTAGTACCGGTATCAAGGGCAAGAAAATGGTGAAAAACTGTAACAAAAACAACTTAAAAGGCCGTACAACTTATTTTTATGTTCATACAAAAGCTCTATTAAGTCCTAGATAGACATTAAGTACATTTTGCTACTCATGCTTCTTAAAAACACAACATTTAACACAAGAAAAACATGATTTCACCAAAATCAACCAATTATTACAAGTTTAAGGCCAAAACATAAAGATAGACATATTGGGCCAAAAACATGTAACTCGTGCAATTTGTGACTTCCCCTAACTATATGCTATCAGACACAACAAAGAGTCGTACAAACATGCTTAGGTCAAAATCAAAATCAAAACATTATAGGCTTGATCAAACAATTGCATGAAATTTAAATTTACCACTTGAACCAAGGTAGGATGTTAAGCCTTCCTTCTTCAAGTGTCCTTCCTACTTTGTGTGTCAAGAGCTTCCAAGATTTGACTTTGATTATCAATTACTCAAGCACACCTACAAAAGACAATTAAGTAACTTTGTATCCAAATTGCTTTAGATCCAATGGTATTAGTCCCAAATAACTTAGTCCCCTTAGGAATCCATTTTTCAATTTTATTTTTTATTTGAACAAATTAGTCCCTTAGGGACCCAAATGTCCATAACAATTTTACCTTTGAAAAATCTAGGGGAACTAGATTATCTTTGATAAAAAATTGATTTTATAAATGTTTGATTATCAATTGCTCAAGCACACATACAAAAGACAATTAAGTAATTTTTGGTATCCAAAGTTCTTTGGATCCAATGGCATTAGTCCCAGATAACTTAGTCCCTTTAGGAATCCATTTTTCAGTTTCATCCTTTTTATTTGAACAAATTAGTTCCTTAGGGACCCAAATTTCCTTAATAATTTTACCTTTGAAAAATATAGGGGAACTAGATTGTCTTTGATAAAAGTTTGATTTTACAAAATTAGATTTGTAGCATTCTCTAATTTCACATTTTTGAACATCTTTGTAAATCAAAATTTCTTCTTTTTTAAGATCATCTAACTCATTTTGATGATCTTCATGAACCTTTTGAAGCAAATTTAGTAAATCAACATTCTTTCGTTCAAACTCAATGAGCTTTGCTTCAAGTTCATTCTTCGTTTTAGAAATCAAATTTTGAATTTTCAAATTTGAAATAATTTTCTTATTTCTCAAAATGTGATTTTTAAATTCTAAAACCAAATTGTTGTTGGCATCTTGTAATTCATCAAAAGAATATGGACTTGAAGTAGATGAATTATAAGTTACCCTTAAATCTTCTTCGATAGCCATGAGACAAAGGTGGGCCACTTCATTATCGCTGGAGTCCTCATCATCACTCCATGTAGCCACATATGTCTTCTTCTTATGGCTTGATCCATTCCTCTTCATTCTTGATTCATGCCTTAATTCTTCCTTACGGTTCTTCATGAATTGGACGATTTTTTTGAAGAGCTTGGCTATCTCTTCTTCTTCACTAGAATCTTCTTGTTGGCTTGTGGAGGATTTGAGAGCAACAACACTCATGTTTCCATGATCTTTTCCTTCCCCATCTTCTTTATCTCTTCCTTCTTCTTCTTTTTCTTCTTTTCTTATCTTTTTTCTTCATGGTTTCATGAGTGAGAAGAGACCCCTTGAGTTCATCTAGCTTTAGGGTCTTGAGATCCTTGGCTTCGATGAGGGCGGTCGTCTTTGAGTCTCGTGACTCGGGAAGAGAATAAATGAGCTTTCGAAAAAGTTTGTCTTCCGGAATAATTTCTCCATAGCCTTTGAATCCATTAATGATGAAGGAGAATCTATCGAACATCTTGGTGATGTCTTCATCAGGTTCCATATTGAAGTTTTTGTACTCAAGGTTGAGAAGACCAATCTTGGTCTTTTTCACATCATTGGTTCCCTCATAAGTGACTTCAAGCTTGTCCCAAATCTCCATGACACTCTTCCAAAAAGATACTTAGGTATATTGATCCGAGCCAAGTGCACAAAAGAAAAAGTGCAAGGCCTTTGCGTTGAGCTTCAACTTCTTACGATCAGCCATACTCCAATCCACCTTGTTTTTTTGTGGAACGAACAGGCGATCAAGAACAATGTCCCAAATATGGTATTCATTGGCTCTCATGAAGAACATCATCCTATTCTTCCAATAGGCATAGTTGGTTCCACCAAAGAAAGGAGGTCGGCCGATGGATTGCACCATAATCTTGTTAGGAAACACCGGTACACCTCATGGCTTAACGGAAAAATTATCTGATGTAATCCACCAGTGATCAATGTACAAGGGACGAATTTGGGGTGATAAAGAATGAAAAACATTACCTCAACCAATCTAGAATTCCGAAACAAGTATAGGAGAATCCAAATCGAATATGAGTCATCACAGCAGCGTTCCGACCTCTATGCAATCCACCCGAATAAAACGAACAATTTTTTTCTTCTCTAACTCTTAGAGATGATTTTCAGAAAAAGCATATTTTGGCTACTAGACCTTATGCCTTTATATAGCATTCAAATGCCTAATTGTAATTAAATTCGGATTCTTTAAATATACAATATATTTAACCGAATATAATTAAATATGTAGAATCTGATTATACTTTAATTAGGTTTCTTTTAGATATATATATATATATAGTATTTGATAATTACAATAACTTATCAAATATTAGCATATATATATATATATATATATATAAAACGAAATTATCCATTATATAACAATTTTGATTTCTTACTAATTACGTGTACAACAAGTTTGTACACATGCTATCTAGTCGATATTTGTTCGTTTCATTCATATGGTGTAACCGTTGTAGGTTCATGTGACGTTAGCAGTAATATCTAGAACAATTCTAATATGACAAGCAATGAGTGGCATCTAGCAATACATCATTGCTACCTAAGTTACATGAAATTGTGGTTTGATTTAACCTTTTTCCGTGATTAACTTTTATGTATTACATCCTTTTGTCCTCATATCTAGATCGGACACAAGTCATGGATTAGTCACACTTATATAGTCCATCTATTGTTTCTTGATATCTTGAGTAGACTATTATAAACAAATAACTATGATATCTCATATCAATTCATTCGAGCATGGTCATGCATTTTCTAGTCTCACTTAATTAAGTTGCCTATGATATTACTCCTATTATGTAGGAGGGACAAATCTTATCTTGATCAACCATATTTCGCTACATGGATTGTGACATATCCAATATCAGTCTTTATAGTGTAGTCAGTTATGACACACGTTTGACCGTATCAAAATATGTCACTCACGATGTTGAAATAATGATGATATCAAGTGTGAGGATCATACATGTAGTTATGACCATGAGCAATGTTGTGAATATCACATAATAATCGAAGAAACATGCTCATAGCGGGTTAGTCCAGTATGGCATTCCCTAACACATACTTATGTATTGATTTTGACATCTCCATGTCAATGACAACACTTTGTCATCAATCAACTATATATTAGTCATTAATGCATTATTGTTGTCCAAGCCTACAATAATTTTCGACTAAGGACATTCAAGAGTAACTATATTATTCTAAGGACTTTATTATAATTTCAGTTTATTTGTAGATACACAGAATAATACTGAAATAATAATAATGGCTTCTTATTAATAAACAAGATAAAATAAGTACGTCTTTTACAATCATCTCATAATTGGTCTTTGGGCATACTCCAACAATCTCCCTCTAGCACTAAGACCAATTACTCATGTATCTAATACCAAGAGACTTAGTGTGACTCTCATGCTTCTGCTGTGTTAAAGGCTTTGTCAGTGGATCGGCGATATTGTCATTTGTTGGTACTCTGCATATTTCTACATCTCCTCAATCAATGATTTCATGAATGAGATAGTAACACCTAAGTATGTGTTTGGATCGTTGGTGAGATCTGGGTTCTTTTGCTTGTGCAATGGCTCTGCTGTTGTCACAACGTATATCTATAGCATTTGATATGCTAAGCACGACCCCTAGTTCAGATATAAACTTTTTGATCCAAACAACCTCTTTTGCATCATCGCTTGCTACAATATACTCGCCTTTTGTCGTAGAACCTGCTAATGTATCTTGCTTTGAACTTTTCTAACTTATAACACCTCCATTAAGGCAAAACACAAAACTCGATTGCGACCGAGAATCATCCTTATCAGTTTGAAAGCTTGCGTCAGTATAACCTTTTATACTTAGCTCTTCCTCACCTCCATACATATGGAATGTTTCCTTAGTTCTTCTTAAGTACTTAAAGATGTTTCTGACTGCAACCCAATGACCTTCATCGGGATCTACTTGGTATCGACTTGTCATACTTAGGGCTTTTGATACATCTAGACGTGTACATAGCATGGCATACATGATAGATCCAATGGCTGAAGCATATGGTATCTTACTCACGCATTCTCTCTCTTGAGGCATTGAAGGACACATTTCCTTCGATAGCGAAATGCCATGTCTCATAGGTAAGAATCCTCTTTTAGATTCTTTCATACTGAATCTTTTTAGTACTTTTTATATGTATGTATTTTGAATTAGTCATAGGAGTCGTCTTGATCTATCTCTATAGATCTTGACTCCTAATATGTAGGTTGCTTCACCCAAGTTTTTCATAGAAAAACATTTTCCTATCCAAGTCTTTACAGACTGTAAGGTAGGTATGTCATTTCCTATTATTAGTATGTCATCCACATACAATACCAAAAATGTGATAGCACTCCCACTAGTTTTCTTGAAAACACATAGCTCATCTTCATTTTTAATAAAACCAAATTCTTTGATTGCCTCATTAAAACGAAGATTCCAACTTCGAGAAGCTTGCTTCAGTCCATAAATGGATCTTTGTAGCTTGCATACCTTTTGGGCATCTTTTGGATTGACAAAACCCTCAGGTTGTGTCACGTACACATCCTTATCCAATTTTCCGTTAAGGAAAGCGGTTTTGACATCCATTTGCTAGATTGCATAATCATAATATGCAGCTATTGCAAGCAATATCCGGATGGTTTTAAACATAACAACAAGGGAAAAGGTTTCATCATAGTCTATACCATAAATTGGATGAAATCCCTTAGCGACCAATCGCCCTTTGTATGTTTGTATATTGACATCCATGTCGGTTTTCATTTTGAAAACTCATTTGCCCTCTATGGGCTTAATTCCTTTGGGTGGGTCAATCAAAGTCCATACTTGGTTTTCTGACATGGAATCTATCTCGGATTTTATGGCTTCTAGCCATTTCTCAGAGTCTAGGCTCTTCACTGCTTCTTGATAAGTCCTAGGCTCATCTTGGTTCATGAGAAGAACAACTCCATGCAATGTGACAAGAAATCCATATCTCTCAGGTGCATTGCGTTTTCTCATAGACCTTCGCAGTGGTTATGTTTCAAGAACGATTGGATGTTCCTCAACTATTTGTGGAACTTGTTGTTGTTCAATCTCTGGTTCATGATTTGTGGTTGATCTTGAATTTCCTCAAGTTCAATATTTCTCTCACTTCTTTTTATGAAAATAAATTCTCTTTCGAGGAAGACTCATGCTCGAGCAACAAACACTTTATTGTCAGGTGGATTGAAGAAATAATATCCTTTAGTTTCTTTAGAATATCCCACAAAATATCACTTATGAGATTTGGGTTCAAGTTTTACAGACATATGATGTTAACATAAACTTCACATCCCTAAATTTTCATAAAAGACATACTAGGATGCTTCCTAGTCCATATCTCATAAGGTGTCTTTTGAACTGATTTAGATGAAACATGATTTAGTGTGAAAGCAGTTGTTTCTAACACATGTCCCCAGAAAGAAGTTGGAAGATCAGCATGACTTATCATTGATTGAACCATGTCTAATAATGTTCGATTTCTTCTTTCAGAGACTCCAATGTGTTGTGGAGTACCTGAAGGTGTAAGTTGTGAGACAATTCCACATCCTTTAAGAAGTTCATCAAACTCTATGCTTAAGTATTCTCCTCCTCGATGTGATCGAAGAGCTTTGATAATCTTTCCTAGTTGGTTTTGTACTTTATTGTTAAATTCCTTGAACTTTTCAAGGGCTTCAGATTTATGATGCATTAGGTAAACATACCCATATCTACTGAAGTCTTCAATAAAAGTAATGAAGTACTGAAACCCTCCTCTTGCTTGTGTATTCATTGGTCCACATACATCACTATGTATTAGACCTAATAAACTACTTGTTCGCTTGTTTTTACCGTCAAACAGTGATTTGGTCATTTTCCCATTAAGCAAGGTTCACATATATCAAAATGTTCGAAAACAAAAGAATTAAAAAATCCATCTTTATAAAGTTTTGATATGTGTTTCTCACTTATATGACCTAAGCGACAATGCCAGAGATAAGTTTGATTAAAGTCATTTGTTTTTTTTTTATCTTTTCGTTCTTATGTTATATATGGATTTATCTTGATCTAAGATATAGAGGCCATTGATTAATTGAGCCGTACCATAAAAAACATTATTGAGGGAAAAAGAACAACTATTATTCTTAATAATAATCTTAAAACCAATCTTGTCCAAACAAGAAATTGAAATAATGTTTTTAGTCAAACTAGGTAATGACAAAGTTTATGTTCCTATAGCTAATGCAGCAACTCTTGCTCCATTTCCCACTCGTAGGTCCACATCTTCTTTTGCCAATTTTCTACTCCTTTTTAGTCCTTATACAAAAGTACAAATGTGAGAACCATAACCGATATCGAATACCCAAGAAGTAGATATTGATATATTAATATCAATAACATAAATACCTAATCCAGACTGTCCATTCTCTCTTGCCTTCTTGATGTCTTCAAAATAGATAGGGCAGTTTCTCTTCCAATGTCCAGCATTGTTGTAATAGAAATATTTTCCTTCTTTTGCAACTCCTCCATTGGGTTTCAATACAACCTTTCCTTTGTTGGGCTTTGGCTTTGCCTTGGTGTTGGGATTTCCTTTTCTATTATCCTTTCGGACCATCAGAATAGGTTTGCAGCTAACCTTTATCATGTTGTTCTTCTCTGTTCTTAACAGACCAAGCAACCGGGGCAACGATTTGTTAATTTCATTCATACTAAAATTGAGAACAAACTGATTAAAACTATCTGGCAACGATTGCAGGATAACATCAGTAGCCAATTCAACACTTAGAGGGAAGCCCAATTTTTTAATGGTATGAATATACCCTATCATTTTGAGAACATGAGTTCCCACTGGAGTTCCCTTAATCATCTTGCATCGAAACAAAGCTTTAGAGGTCTCATACCTTTCATGACGAGCTTGGCCCTCATATAATTCCTTGAGATTTTTAACCATCTCATAGGGAACCATGTCCTCATGTTGCTTCTGAAGCTTAGGGGCCATGGTCGCAAGCATCAAGAAACCGACATCTACCATGTCACTTGAGTATTTTTCAAAAGCTTCCAATTCATCTTTAGAGGCATCATCTATTGGCCTTTTAGGGATATGTTCTTCGATGACTGTTAGTTTCCGTTCTTGTTTGAGGACAATCTTCAAATTACGGAACCAATCAAGGAAATTCAAGTCATTCAATTTGTCCTTCTCAAGGATGGATCGCAATGGTAATGTGTTTGAATTTGCCATAATAAATCTACAATGATAAAAAATATGTTTTATAAGTACATTTTATCATGTTTATAAAGTAATAAAATTCCCACTATTAAAAACTCTCAGAATCGAAAAACTTGCTAAAAGTATTTCTAGTGGGTAAGGATCCATATTTCATTTCATTCTAAGTCAGCTTTGGCTTTACTCCTAGAATTTAATTATTTAGGTAAGAAACACTTGCTAATTACATCTCATGTAATTCCTATATTTGATGAACAACTATTTGTCCAAAACAAAAGTTTATATGGTCTAATAGAAAGAACAATAATGAACAGTGCATCAGGTAGGTAACTTATGAAAAGAGAGGTGGTGTACTGGGCACGCTTAAATACCAAGTCTTTCAAAGAACCAATCCTAGACATGCACTTTTGTATTGTTTTTCAATCACCAAAGTTCTTGAACAATCATTAGTCTTTAGGCTTCTAATCTTATTAGAACAACCTAGTTTAACCAATATTACTACCAGTGAATATCACTTACTTATTCTTCATGTTTAACCAAGATAGATCTAAGTATTTTGCTTTGGCAAAACCTACATAGTACTGATCGAGGTTTTAACGAGGGCTAATATTGGATGACTAATTTTAATTAAATATGGAGGGTTTTTTGTTATATTAATCTCACCATTCTATTATGATCTAATCAGTTACCATCATGCTAAAAACATCATTGTATCACATATATGTAAAGTAGTAAATATAAATATAATGGTTATAGCCCTTAAAACTAAGGTGGCCCATCCCAAGCCAATGGGAGAACCAAAATTACTAACGATAGAACTTGATTCTCAAGCACCTAATCCACCTTTGATCGACCCATCAGTCTGCTCCTTTGGTCCATGCTTTTTTTTGTAAATATTACAAATTTTTTTCTTTAAAAACTCGTTTTACATACGACGGAGTAAGATGAGAAGAGAACTACAATAAAAGAAAGAAAAGAATGACACGTAGGCCGTATTTATACAAAACCAAAGTAAATAGGCTATTGGGATATAACCATGCATTTCAAACACCGTGCATATTAGACATAACAACAACTCGGTTTATTATTAAGGTCTTATGAGATTGTCCCTATGCAGGGGTCAAGGGGAGAAGCCCCCTTACGGGTTCAAGAGGCAAAACCCCTTGCGGATGTTAACCAAATTAACAATAAATAAATAAAAGCAACAAAATAAAACTTTACATTTTAACATGAACTTATGTAACATCCTTAGCAACAACAAAAAACAGTATTTAGATACACTTGTTCCAAGTGATTAAAAAGTTAGTCACAGTTTTGTTTGGGTTTCAGATGTTAAGAGTTAACATACGTGGGTGATAATTATATTTTAGACTAATAGTTAGTCTATGGATCACGTGCGGGGAAAGTAACAGAGAGTTGTTCAAGTAAAAACCTCGTGGATTTTAAAATCCTGAAAAAAACGCGATAATATTGATAAAAGTTATCAAATAGTGATGTTTTTATACAACAATTAAGATGATGATCTTTAAAATTGAATAAACTATAATATAATAACATGCATCATACAAAAGCATAATTCAAGTATTTAAGTCTGAATTCGTATTGTACAAGTGGATCTGATACCACTGTTGGGAAATGCCGGTACACCCCATGGCATAGCGGAAAAATTATCCGGCAAATCCACCAGCGATCCATGTACAAGGGACGAATTTGGGGTGATAAAGGATGAAAAACATTACCTCAACCAATCTGGAATTCCGCAGCGAGTATAGGAGAATCCAAATTGAATTCGAGTCATCACAGCAACGTTCTGACCTATACGCAGTCCACCCGAATAAAACGAACACTTTTTTTTCTTCCCTAACTGTTAGAGATGATTTTAAAAAAATGCATATTTTGGCTGCTAGACCTTATGCCTTTATATAGCATTCAAAAACCTAAGTCTAATTAAATTTGGATTCTTTAAATATACAATATATCTAACCGAATATAATTAAATATGTAGAATCTGATTATACTTTAATTAGGTTTCTTTTAGAGATATATAAATAGTATTTGATAATTATAGTAACTTATCAAATATTAACATATATATATAAATGAAATTATCCATTATATAACAATTTTGATTTCTCACTAATTACGTGTACAACAAGTTTGTACACATGCTATCTAGTCGATATTTGTTCGTTTCAATCATATGGTGTGACCCTTGTAGGTTCATGTGATGTTAGCAGTAATATCTAGAACAATTATAATATTACAAGCAATGAGTGACATCTAGCATTACATCATTGTTACCTAAGTTACATGAAATCGTGGTTCGATTTAACTTTTTTCCGTGATTAACTTCTTTTATGTATTACATCCTTTTGTCCTCATATCTAGATCGGACACAAGTCATGGATTAGTCACACTTGTATAGTCCATCTATTGTTTCTTGATATCTTGAGTAGACTATTATAAACGAATAACTATGATATCCCATATCAATTAATTCGATCATGGCCATGCATTTTCTAGTCTCGCCCAATTAAGTGGCCTAGGATATTACTCATATTATGTAGGAGGGACAAATCCTATCTTGATCAACCATATTTCGCTACATGGATTGTGACATATCCAATATCAGTCTTTATAGTGTAGTCAGTTACGACACACGTTTGACAGTATCAAAATATGTCACTCACGATGTTGAAATAATGATGATCTCAAGTCTGAGGATCATACATACAGTTATCACCATGAGCAATGTTGTGATTGTCACATAATAATCCAAGAAACATACTCATAGCAGGTCAGTCCCGTATGGCGTTCACTAACACATACTCATGTATTGATTTTGGCATCTCCAAGTCAATGAGAACACTTTGTCATCAATCAACTACATATTAATCTTTAATGCATTATTTTTGTCCAAACCCACAATAATTCTCGACTAAGGACATTCAAGAATAACTATATTACTATAAGGACTTTATTATAATTTTAGTTTATTTATAGATACACAGAAAATACTAAAATAATAATAATGGCTCTTATTAATAAACAAGATAAATAAGTATGTCTTTTACAACCATCTCATAATTGGTCTTTGGGCATACTCCAACAAATCTCTGGTTGATGTAGAAAGGTTGAGCTCCTCTAGGATCAACTATTAGATATTAATCTGATGAAGAAACGAAGCTCTGATACCAATTGTTGGGAGGCTCAATCGATCAACCGTGTGGCCAGAGGGGGTGAATTGGTTTTAAGGTGATTTGAGTGGAAGCAAAGAGAAATTTAAAAAATAGACACAAGATTTATAGTGGTTCGAGCTTTTAACCAAGTTCTACATCCACTACCTTAGTTTCTCATTAAGGATTTTCCCAGATTCACTATTGAATTTATTCCCCTTTTTTAGGCTAAGGAGGCAACCCTCACACACTCAAAGCTTTCTAACCCAAAGCTTAAGTAAACCCTCTTTTACAAAGATGAATGAATAGCAACCTCTAAAGGTAATATGTTTTCACAATTAAGCACTCACCCAAAACCTAAACACTTGAGCAAATGTGAAAATTTTGGCTCACTAGTGTTTTCTACAAAGAATATGACAAATTAAAACACTAGAATAAATTTTCTCTCATTGAATGTTGACTCGATGATTCTTGGTCTTCCAGAGATGCTTGGAGGTGTCTTTTAAATCTTCTAACAACTTCATGGCCATTACTAGCCGTTGGGGGTTGTTTAGAGCCGTTGGAGCATTTATTTCCCGTAATAAATACAGTTCAGTATCGGTACGTGGGGATCCTTATCGGTACCTATTCTTCAGAAAACTAGCCGTTGGAGCATTTATAACACATGTGTATCGGTACAAAACAAGCGTATCGGTACGAACCTTACTCGTATCAATACGGATAGGACCGTAATGGTACAAAAATTGGCTACTAGATTTGTAAAACTTTAGGGATGTAAAATTGTATTGATACGTTTAAAACCGTATCGGTACGGGGTCTTTGGATATTTAAAATCATTTAAAGTGTCAAAAAAACTTTTAAAACATTTCAAACATATTTTTCAAGTTTGGGGACTTTTGAAATATTTTTGCAAAATTAGTTTAAGTCCAAAAACATTTTTCTTTAAGTTATGTCAAAATCAAATATCCTAACAACCTGGATGTTAATTGAAGGTAATTGATGGATTAAACCTTTAGGTTTAAGCTAGGTTAAGTTTGAAACGTGTTTGCTGTTGTTTTCGGTTGTTGTAGAGGGGTTTTGGTTAGAGTTTGAAGAGGATTGTTGTGGTTCAATGTTGCTGGGTTATGAATGCATTTTGATGCATTGAATCCTATTTTTTGTGTGGCAAAATCAGAAGAGGTTGATCCTCAAGCTTGTGGCACTGTTACGGAAGCTTTAGACGAGTAGTTCGTATCGACGAATGAGGTTTTGCGATGTCAGTGAGTGAGAACGTAGATTTCAGCTTTGAAATGGTTTAAAGGTTGTTTTGAGAGTTTAAATTGAGATGGAAACGTTGGTTTAAACTCAGAAGTAAGTATGATGAGATTTCTCCCTCAATCGTGTTTTGGCAAAATTTGTTTTATGTATTTTTTAATTATATGGTACCTATTGTTTATGCAGGTTTTAATTGTGTTTTATTGTCTCATCCTAAAAACTGGCCTAGTCAGAATTAGGTTTCGGTGATTAGAAATTTTGAATCTGGTGTGCCCAACTGATGTAAATATTCAATCCTTGTACCCTTTTTGTTAGTAATAAAGCTATGTGGACTTGATTCAAACAATGAGATCCCTTTTGTAAGAAATTCAAACCTAGAAATGAGAAATCTGAGCCAAGCATATCGATACGGTGAGAACAGTATCGATACGGCCTAACTGTCTATAACTAACTTACCTGTTTTAGCTTAGCCGTATCGATACGGCCATAAGGTGTATCGATACGGGTCCCTGGAGAATCTATTTAGTTGACTAAATCGAAAAAATTATAAGTAGGTGATGATTCACCACCTTGCTTGCCCCTTCACGTGGGATTGATTTGAAAAGATGACAATTAGTCATCCAATGTCAATAGTTGAGAAATGATAAGGAAAATATGTTATTATTAGTTTAAGCAAACCCTTAGGTATAGGAAAGCTTTCCATTGGCTCCTTTGGAGGTAGGAAATGATTGAGATTATAAGCTCCTTTAATAGGATTCAGAAAAGCTTTTTCCTTGTCTATGATATCCACCGAAACCAAAATGCCCACTGCCTTGCAAAACAAACACACACCTCTATTGTTGTCTTCTCCGTTAAACTCAAGCATACACCTATCCTATTGAGCCTCTTAAGTCCAAGCTTTCTTTGACTCAAAGGTATCATTCCATAGCTATCAATTGGGTAAGTAAAAGCCCTCGATCAATTATTGAATTCCATGGATATTTGGAGTTTGTTTCAAGACAATTACTAAGCCTAATCTTTGAAATGAGTGTTGATGTCGTTATGTTGATTATAAAGATTCTTTGTGTTATTTCCCAGCTCAAGAATTGAAGGAAACCAATCCATCATCTCCAATCAAGTCTAAGAGCAAAGGAATCAAAATCTAGGAACCCTAAAAGGTTCCTTGAACAAGGTGAGTGTAGTTGTGTCAAGGGATATGAAAAGTGCCATCCCGTTGCATTTGTTTTGCATTAAAATTTGCATTTTGTTTAAGGGCTCAAGTAGAGCAAGCTTGTGTGGGTGCTAATGTTAAGAATGGCAAGTTTTCGGTATAATTTTATGTGTAAACTCATATACGATTCTTGAATTATGCTATATGGGAATTTGATATGAATATGCTATGATATGATATGTGGAGCTAAGGCTTAATTCAAATTCCGATATGATGTGTCTTATGAGCACAAAGGTAAGTTTATGATGAAATATGTGACCTTGGACACTTGTGGACTTTGGACACAATTGGCATGCCATAGGGTTATTTGAGCTCACCAAGTAAGGGTTTGGACTACGGTCCGGAGCTACGGCCTATATGTGGTGAAATAAGGTTGGTTTGTGTAAGGGATACTTTCTGGAGCTACGGCTCAAAGCTAAGGCCTACTTTCGAAATGTTTTGGTGTACAGGGGAATCCGTGTATCCATTGTTTACCATGTCCAAGGAAAATGATATGTTCATATGATTTATAATTGCTATGTGGAATCATGACTATTGGCTTTGAATATGTTTTATACAATTAATGCTATGTAAATTGTTACCCCAAGCATGTCTATATGTCATTCATGTATTTGATAAACTTATTGTGCATTTGTTATAACTACCTCAGTAGGCTATATAAGCATAACATTCGTGTGTCTCATGCATTTCAGGATCTTGAAGTATTCCGAGCTCCGATCGTGTAGTTGCGGTTGCAAGTCACTTCCACCAATCATATGTATGCTTAACTTTTGCTTTGAAATCATAGTAAGGTGGCATATGGCTCAAACATGTCATGTTTGTATATTTTGATATGTGTGTAATAGCCTAATAGTGCCTAGGTGTTGAATGTGAAAGTTGGCATGTTTGTGAAATGAAAAACTAGTTAAAATGAGCTTAAAGGCAGCAAAATGTAAAATCCTAGTAAATGAATTCGAAATGCCCTAAAATTTTGTATGCTATTAGAATTGTAGATTAATAACTTGCTGGTAAAATTTCATGGCGTTTAGACATTGTTCAACAAGTTAAATTTGCTAAATACCAGATAAAATCTATCATTACAGGGCAAGCGTATCGATACGGGTCACGTTGTATCGATACGGCCTTGCATATTTGGACTTGGTAAGATATGGCGTATCGATACGCTAGGGAGTGTACCGATACGGACCTCGACAGTAAGGTCTAGGAATTAATTACATCGGTACATCCTTGGGTGTACCAAAACAAGTCAACCCTATTCAACGCGTATCGAGACGAGCTTAGATGTACCGATATGGGCTTAAGTGTATTGGCATGGTGTCAGTTAATTCTGTTAAAAGACTTAAACTACAGTTTTAAATACTTTACAGATTGGTTACTAATCTTTAGATAGTCTAATTGGATATGTAAATGACCTCCGTTAATAAAGAAATTTCACAAGTTAATAATTAATAAGTTTAATTGAAGGTTTTGTAAAGAAAATCTGATAAAGTCCCTTAATTTGTAAAATTTGCAATTTAGTCACTAAGTTTGGAAAAGGTTAAAATTAACCACAAACTGAATAAGCTATTAATAAGTTAGTTCGATGAGTCTTAACAGAGACTAATATGACATTCTGAATAAGATTCTGAACCTGGTTAAACTTCCAATCTTCGAATATGTTTTCGATAACACTTTTCGACCTGGTTCTCTACCAGGCCGGGAAAGGGGGTGTTACAATTGTGGTATCAGAGCCAGGTTTAGACGGTTTTAGGACTAAACTAAAGTCTGTTGTGAGTCTGCGTCTGCATGTGCCACCTAGGAGTTTATTTTTATATGTTATCTGTGACTTGCAACTTACTAATAGGTGTGCCGTAAATCAACCATACCCCGACTCCTTCTCGACACAAAGGGATAATTTGAGAGATGAGGTTAGACCCAAAAAAGTAGGGCATAATGACATGCCTCATCCTCCATCGATGCCTCTCGCTCAGTAGAAGTAGCTAATGCCGATGGCCGACATGATTAAGCAAGTGGTCGTGTCTCTCAGGAAGGAACCACCCCTTCAGTCTGCTGAAGTACAATCATCTGTTTTGAGAGCCCCTATTGACAAGATATGTCAGTATCCAGTCTACACCTTCATTGGCCAAGACCTAGACAACCCCGAAGTAGCAAAGTATTGGCTGGAAAATACTTTTAAAGTTTTGAATAAGCAAATGATGTACCCCGAAGAACACAAGCGGGAGTGCACTCTAGCACTGATTTCTGAGGAGGCTCAGAGTTGGTGGGACACCGTGACACTCACCGTACCCAAGCATAAAGTTATGTGGGACTTATTTCTTCAAGATTTTTGCAAGAAATACATCAGTGAGCACTACATTGTTGAGAGTGGTAAGAAGTTCCTCCATTTGAGAGAAGGAGGAAGACCCGTGGATTAGTATATCCATGAATTTTGCAAGTACTCAAGCTACATTGCTGAAATCATACGTACTGAAAAGGAAAATTGCAGAATATTCGTCGATGTCCTTTACGATGAATTACGTCCTCTCTTTATTGCCTTGGAGTTGTAAGACTTTCAAAACCTAGTCAATTGGGCGATTGCGATTGAAGCCTCCAGAAGGCTTATGAAAGAAGGAAAGGGGAACCAATCCTGATCTGGCAAGAGATTCCGAGATGATTCTAGACCTCTCATGCCTCAGAAGAAAGGTAGACAATAGGACCAGAGGTCTGCCACCTTTCAACAACTACCAAGATTGGGATATGTGCCACAGTCTAAATCTTTGGGGATGTCTATTGCTCGTACAGCTTCTGTTGACAGTACGGGCGATTTTAGGAAAGGTTCATAGATTCCCTTATGTAATTTTTGTCAAAAGAGGCACCCCGAAAAGTGTCGTAGATAGTCAGGATCATGTTACCTCTATGGTGAGTCTGGTCACTTCATCAGGCAGTATCCTTAGAATCCAAAAGCTCCTACCTCTATGGCTTTTTAGAATAATCCGAACAAGGGAAGAGGAGCGAAACAAGTGTCGTCTAGATCAGCGAGGAGACCTTGCAACAACAATGCTCTTTCAGTCAGACGCGGTCCTTAGACCTCAGCCCAAATGTATCATGTACGAGGCTGAGAGCAAGAGAATGATCCAGATGTGATTGCAAGTATGGTGGAATTATGTTCTGATCTTGTTTATAGATGACATTCTGATCTATTCCAAAGACTCTACCACTCATGAAGAATATCTCTGAATTATGCTTCAGACTCTCTAAGAGAAACAGATGTATGCTAAATTCAGCAAATGTGAATTCTAGCTATCTGAAGTATCTTTTTTGGGACATGTGATTTCTTCTGCGGGAATTTAGGTGGACCCAAAGAAGATTTAAGTAGTTCTTGACTGGATTCCTCTAAAGAATGTTGGTGAAGTTCGTAGCTTTTTAGGCCTTGCAGGCTACTATCGTAGATTCGTTAAAGGGTTCTCGATGATTGCTGCACCCTTGACGAAGCTTCTTCGTAAAAAACCCCCCTTTGTATGGATAGCCAAGCAACAAAGGAGTTTTGATCAACTCAAGCAAGTCTTAACCCATGCCCCTATTTTGGTGCAACCCGAGTCATGCAAGGACTTCACCGTATACAGTGATGCATCCCACCTAGGATTAGGTTGTGTGCTTATGCAAGAAGGAAAGGTCATTGCTTATGCCTTACGTCAGCTTAAACCATGCGAGCTGAACTATCCAACTCATGATCTGGAGCTAGCCGCCATTGGGTTTGCCTTGAAGATCTGATGACACTATCTATACAGTGAGAAGTGCTAGTTGTACATTGATCATAAGAGTCTGAAGTATCTTCTAACTCAAAAAGAGTTGAATCTTCATCAACGTCGATAGATGGAGCTTATAAAAGGCTATGACTTGGTCATTGACTACCATACTAGTAAGGCCAATGTTGTGGCTGACGCTCTTAATCGAAAGCCCACTCATTCTCTGAGATTTTTGAATGCTCACTTATAGTTCAAGAAGCATTGCAAACTATTGGCTGAATTAAGAGTTCAATCAACCATTGTGTCTCGAATCAAAGCACTCTAAGAATCTGATGAGGAGTTGCAAATTCTTATTGAAAAGATCAATGATAAGCTAAATCCTGACCTTGCTATGAATTCTGAAGGTCTGTTATGTTTCTGAAACCGTATCTGTGTCCCCGGTGATGATGGCCTTTGGGATCAAATCCTGAATAAAGCTCATTCGAGTCCCTTTTCTATCCATCTTGAAGTGCGGAAGGACTATTGTTGCTATTTTGAAGTACGGAAGGACCGCGGGCATAATAACACTGGGACGAAGGGATTTAAATTGTAATTATACCATTTTTAAAACGTAACGAGTTATAAAAGGTCAACCGACCGAAAGCTTTACCTCTTTTGGCTATTTTTTCTCTTAAAACCCTTTAGGAAACCCTTTTTTTTTCTCTGAAAACAAACCCAGAACCACTTTGTTTTCCTAGAATTTAGTGGTTAGCCACCGTAAACCACCACACCGGCCACCACTCACTGGCACCGGTGAACTAAAACCTAAACTCAAAAACACTGTCTCCTTCCTCTTAACCCAAAGCAAAACCCATTTTAAAAGAAACCCAACAAAAGCCCCTCCTTTTTCGAAAGGCCAAAACAAAAAAAACCCTTTTGGTCACTTTTCCCTCCGACTTACCATTCACAGTCTTGTAAGACCATAAGGCTTATTGCTGGAGACAGAAAGTGGACGACACGAGGAAGATGGACTGACACCAAAGGTAAAGTAGAAACCCTAAAACTCTATAGATGTATACGTTTAGAATGAAAAGAAATGAGGAATACCTCTGAAAATGCTTTGTTCCTTTTTTACTTTCTATTGCTATCTGAATCCCGTCTAGGGTTTTACAACTACTCTTCTTTAGGTTTTATAATCACCGAATATTACATGATAATAAAACACATAAAATAACCTTAAATGCTATTGGCTACCCTATGTCAATTATGGTATTTTGTTGTGCATTTTGATTTTTGCCGGTTTGTCCCTAGAATTGTTTAGATTCACCCTCCATTTTGACATTATTTGTTGTGGTTTTTCGTACGAGGGGGAGGGGAATAGAGAAAGCACGTGACGTGGCTGCGGATGTGGAAGCTCGACGGTGATGTGGCATCGACCCTCTGGCTTCTTCTGCCAACGTAGTGGAGAACGTGGCACTGAAGGAGTTGTAGGGTCGAGCGTGAATTCTGCGCGCGCGTGAAAGAAGCTGAACGAACGCGCGTGCGGTGCGTGGGGAGCAGAAGATCCAATGGTTTGGATCTGGACCGTCAGATCATTCTAGATCTGACTGTGGGAAGATGGTTGTGCAAAGAAACAAAAGGGTGTTAGGGTTTCGGTTGTAATTTAAGGCCTTATTGGGCCAAAATGTGTATAATAGTTGGGCTTAGAAAATAATGTAAATGGACATTATAGTTTTTTTAAAAAACCCTAGGTTGTTTATTATATTTAATGTTTTGGGTCTTTTAAATATATAAATGGATACTTGTTTAATAATAAACTTGGGCTTTTAATTAATAGTTTATAATTATTTTTTATTTTTTGTTTCTTTCTGGCTTTAACAAAGGTGTAACAATAATAATAATGATAAATAATGATAGTACTATATAATAACAATAATAGGAAATAAAGATGATAATAATTATAATAATATATTCAAATTAGAAGATAATTATAAATATAGTGATAATAATAGGATAATAATGGTACTAATAAACCGAGTTAATAATATTAATATAACATATAATATTTTGGGGTTTCATATTAAATAACATCATAATAATAATAACCACACATATATGAAATACTTAATTAAAATAGCACAAATAAATTCTTTTTTGAGTTTTAAACATACATAAAGAAATAGACAAAGTAGACAAAGCCCATAACACATTTTTCCTTATAGTTAGTAGTAGCATAAGAAAAAAAGGCCATTATTGCAAAACCAAAATAAAACGGGTTTACCCCGGACAAAATTAGTGATTACAGTAAGGAAGGTAAAAAATTGCTTTGATGAGAATAGTGATGTTCCTAGGTTTGAATTGGGTATGATATTTGAGGGCCCAAAACAATTTAAGAAAGCATTGGCTGTTTATGTGCTATTGGTAATAGATTTGATTATAGGTATACTAGAAATGAAAAAGACAAGACTAGAGCAAAGTGTAAGGCGTAGGTTGTCCTTTCATGATGTATGCATCTAAGGGGAAAAGATGAGATTTATAGGATTAGAACATTTTTTAGCATACATTCATGTTCTGTAACATTTAAAAATAGAAGGATAAATTATAAATTTATTGAGACATGTTTTTTCAGTCAGCTAAGGATTCTGTCAAACTTAAAATTGAGGGAGATGATGAGGCTTGCTAAGGAGAAGCTAAAAGTAGAGTTGAACAAAAATGTTTGTAAGAGAGCTATAATTTGGGCAACTCAAAAAATAAAGGGTAATTTAGAGTATCAGTTTAAAAAGCTGTTTGATTATGTTTTTGCATTGAGAGAATCAAATCTTAATGGTAAATTTGATCTATTTGTTGAAAAACCTACTCCATCTACTAATCCTATATTTAGAAGGATGTATGTATGTTTTGGTGGCTTGAAAGAAGGGTTCAAGAGGTATTGTAGACCAGTTTTGTCCCTTGATGGTTGTTACTTGAAAGGTGACTTTAAGGGTGAACTACTAGCTGTTGTAGGTAGAGATGGGAATAACCAAATATTTTTTTATAGAGGTGGAGAATAGGGAAACTTGGGCATGGTTCTTGGAACACTTTTATTTGATCTAAAAATGGGAGATGGGGAGGAGTTCACTATAATCAGTGATATGCAAAAGGTATTATTAAATTTTGGTAATGTTTTCGTTTGATAAATTTAGTATCATTATTGTATTCTTAATTTTTGTTATGTGAACTGTTGTAGGGCCTCTTAGATGAGGTACCACTGGTTCTTCCCAGAGTTGAGCACAGATTTTGTGCAAGACACATGAATGTTGCTTGGAGGAAGGAGCACAGTGAAAGTGATCTGCAACAACTATTTTGGGCATGCTGCAAATCAACCAACGAAACAGCTTTCCAGAAGTATTCTACAAGGATGACAACTTTGAAAGAAACTAAAATGTCAAGTCTACTAAAGAAAAATTCAAAACATTGGTCAAAGGCATTTAATGAAACCCATTCAAAATGTGATTCAGTAGACAACAACTTTTGAGAAGCTTTTAATTCGACAATCATTGCTGCAATGTACAAACCATAAATCATATTTTAAATTTTGTCATGTAACTTAGAATGGTAAAAATGGGTATGAGGTATATTGTAATGGGGACACATGTTGTGGATCTACAAGCTCATAAGTGCACATATAGATATTGGGATCTCACAAGCATTCCATGTTCACATGTAATATGTGTGATATTGTTTAATTATGAGCCAATTCAGAGGTATGTTCATGAGGCATACAAGAAAGATACATACTAGAAATTGTATGATTTTGCACTGCCAACTATTCTTAGTAAAACTTTTTGAAAGGACACCAAAATGGGTCTTATTGGTCCTCTATTGAAATAAAAGACTTAAAAAGAGAAAAAAAAAAGGAAAGAGAAACAAGTAAGGGGATTAAGATGTCTAGACAAGGGAGCAAGTAAATGTGTAGATCATATGGGGTGCTTGGACACAACAACATAACTTATCCTTCAAAAGACATATTTGTAAATATATTTTCTTTCAGCTTGGTTTGCCAATTTATTGGTTTTACTATGTGCTTAATATTTTGTTTATTCTATAGTCTCAACCAACACAACAGTCTCTATCTACTCATCCACCACAACCTACATAGAGTCATCCATCACAACCTGAAGTCACTTTTCAAGCACCAGCTGAAGCCACTTATCCAGCAGCACACAAATCAACTTTTACCAACTCTGTAAATACTTAAAGGAGGACAACCAGCTCTAGGCCAAGAGGAAGGACAATTATGGAAGGATTGGACTATACGCAAATGAGAAAACATGAATGCAGATTCTAAATGTAAATACTTCTTTATAAGACTCTTTATGGGGTTTTTTTATTTAGCCATTTTATTTTGTTTTTACTAAATCCTAAGAATGGTGTTACATTGTATTGTTGTATTGTATAGCCTGACAGACCAAGTCAAATAATGGTAAGGAGGCCTAACACTAGAGCTAAAGTGCACTATACACCCACGCCTTAACCTCCAACTTCATCTAGTCTGCACCATTAAGTTAACAGTCTAAATTATCTCACTTTGCACCGGTGACTCAACCTGCACCAGTCACATACTCTGCACCAGTGACTCCAAGGAACCCCAACAGGAGAATCCTAAATTAATTTCGAGGAGGAGGCCAACTTAAGCAATTGAGTTGTGATGTTTCTTTTTGGGTTGAAATGTTGTTTTAGGAACAGTTTGGCAACATATTTTGTGTTAAGTTTCAGTAGGGTACTAAATGCAATTGTGAACATGTTACTCGTATTTTTTATTAACTTAAGCAACATGTTTTGTGTAAGGTTGTTTGAAGATACTACTGTGCACCTATTATGACAAAAAACTTGTTTTGTGTAATGTTCAATGCATGTTATCATTTGCAATATATGCACAAGTTCTTGACTATATTGTTCTTAAATTCATGTCTATCTGTTTGTTAAATTCATATCCAAAATTCATGTCCACTGTTCTTGAAATAGGCAATTGTGCACATGTTTGTTCTTAAATTCATATATATGCAATATATTAAATTTATGTCTACATTTTCATATCTAATACATTGTTCTTGAATTCATGTCCATTGTTCTTAAATTCATCTATCCAATATTTATATGCAAAAATTCTTAAATTCATATCCAATATATGCAAAAGTTCTTAAGTTCATATCCAAATGCAAAAATTCTTAAATTCAGATCCAACATTGCATAACATTACATACTAAAACATTGCATAACAACCATGAAAAATTAGTCTTCTACAACATTAAACTTTAAATTCTCAAGTTCAGCACTCTAAATGAAAAACTTGATTACAACATAACGTAAGTATGAAACAATTTAAAGTGTGTGCTCGTCTCATAAGGGCATAATCTTTATATTAATTAAATTAATTTAGAATTAGTCTTTTAGAGTCGTAGTTAGACTTAAAGTTTGAATTAGTTTAGTGAATTTAAATTTACCCTTAGCTTATTGGGATAAATGTTAAATTCACTAAATTAATTGAATACCTCTTAATTATATTTTTAGGATAAATTTGATATTGAACTTAGATGGACATTTAAATTAAAAATCATGTTTGATCAATTCGATTCATCTTAGATAGAATTCTTGGCTCATTAGGATTCTAGTCTAAAACTAATCCAATTAATTATCATGATAAAAATAATACATAATTTATTAGGGTTTGCTAGTTTTTAGGGTTTAATTAATTTAGGGTTAATATTAAATCAACCTAGTAAATAATTAGACCATTAATTGAACTTTCCATAATTTGGGCCTTTTTAGGTTAGAACTTTAGTGGGCCTTTGGTGTTTAATTTAAGCCCTTGTATGACATCCATATCAATTGTCATGCATATGACTCATTTATTCTGAATTAATCTTTAAATCATAAAAAAGGAGGTATTTATTAATTCCGATATTTGTGTCGTAACAGTCCGAGCTTAAAGGATGTTGACCAGATATTTGAATTAATCCTTACTATCCCAAGGTAAAACTAAAAATCGACAAATCATAACATCATACCTCAAATGCTCGCATCATTCATAAAGGTGACGTACAAATTCGAACCATATATTAACACGGTAGTTAGACTTATATGATGTCAATTTAATATGTGGTCCGATTTATCGTCATCCTTATTAATTAAATGTCCGATTAATTTGAACCCACTGATTTCGTAAAGCTGGTTCAATTAAGGTCAATTCTCAATCAAGTATGCTAAATTGAATTCAATTTAAATTTCAACAATTTCCATCCTTTTAAAAGCAACAAACATTTTGGTACCGATTTTCGGGCGTGATGGGGGTGCTAATCCTCCTCTACATGTAACCAACTCCCGAACCATTTTAAATTGAATCTCTAGTTTGCTGGTGTCCGGCCTACCTTATTCAAGTGACTGGTGGCGACTCCAAATTTTTTATTATTTTTCAAAAGAATATGAATTTTCAAGAGAAATCCTTTTTCAAAGATTGACTTAGGAGTAACACATAACACTTGCACCTTAAAAGAAAAGGTCGCTACACTTACAAACAACCTCCCATTCAGAATTAGTTTCATAACTGCCATCATCTGATGGTACGTAATCTGTGTCAGTGCTATCATGCTCTACATTTACTTTTTTTCTCTTGAGCACCTCTAAATTTAGCCTATGTATGTTGTTGCTCTTCATCCCCCACATTTCTATTCATGAATCTTCTTTTGTTCTTCAAAATTTGAGTTATCTCATAATCATCTTCATCATTCAGCCATTCTTCAACCTTTAAATCTTCTGACTCAATGTCGTGGATTCACTGTTTATTAAGTTATTGTCAATTGACTGGGTTGCTTTTCATTAATACCTTCATTTACAGCTGTACCCACAATCTCACTGTCTAAATCATCTTTTTCGTCCACACTAGACCCAGTTGTACCCACCCTCTCACTATCTAAATCATTCTTTTCTTTTACACCAGGCCAATCATCATTATTTTCTTCCACATCAAGCCCAACATCATCATTTTCTTCCACACGAGGCCCAACATCATCATTCTTTTTCACAGCATGCTCCTCATCACCTTCTCCAGCAAAATCATTACCTTCTCTAGCAGGCCCAAAAATATTATGCTCTTCCACAACATGCTCCTCACCACCTTCATCTACACCATTAAGATCATCTTTAAAAAAATCTGCATCATTCCCAAGTAATCCATGTTCTGTATATATGTGTATGCTTCCTTCACAATGTTGGGTAACGCCGGTATACCCTATGGCGCAGTGGAAAAATTATTCGGCGTAATCCACCAGTGATCCATGTACAAGGGACGAACTTCGGGGTGATAAAGGATGAAAACATTACCTCAGGCAATCTAGAATTTCCTAGTGAGTACAGGAGAATCCAAATCAAATCCGAGTTGTCACAGCAGCATTCCGACCTCTACTCAATCCACCAGAATAAAACGAACAATTTTTTTCCCTAACTGTTAGAGAGGATTTTTCAAAAAAAACATAAAAACATATGTTGGCTGCTAGACCTTATGCATTTACATAGCATTTAAAAACCTAATTCTAATTAAATTCGGATTCTTTAAATATACAATATATTTAATTGAATATAATTAAATATGTAGAATTTGATTCTACTTTAATTAGGTTTCTTTTAGAGATATATATTTAATAGTATTTGATAATTACAATAACTTATCAAATATTAATATATATATATATAAAAATGAAATTATCTATAATTACAATAATTATAACAATTTCGGTTCCTCATTAATTACGTGTACAACAAGTTTGTATACATGCTATCTAGTCGATATTTGTTCGTTTCAATCATAGGGTGTGACCCTTGTAGGTCCATGTAACGATAGTAGTAATATCTAGAACAATTCTAATATTGCAAGCAATGAGTGGCATCTAGCAATACACCATTACTACCTAAGTTACATGAAATCGTGGTTCTATTTAACCTATTTTCGTGATTAACTTCTTTTATGTATTTCATTCTTTTGTCCTCATATCTAGAGAGGACACAAGTCATGGATTAGTCACACTTGTATAGTTCATCTAATGTTTCTTGATATCTTGAGTAGACTATTATAAACGAATAACTATGATATCCCATATCAATTTATTCGAGCATGACCTTGCATTTTCTAGTCTCACTCAATCAAGTGGCCTATGATATTACTCCTATTATGTATGAGGGACAAATCCTATCTTGATCAACCATATTTCGCTACATAGATTGTGACATATCCAATATCGATTTTTATAGTGTAGCCAGTTACGACACACGTTTGACCGTATCAAAATATGTCACTCACGATGTTGAAATAATGATGATCTCAGGTCTGAGGATCATACATATAGTTATCACCATGAGAAATGTTGTGACTGTCACATAATAATCCAAGAAACATGCTCATATCGGGTCAGTCCAGTTTGTTGTTCCCTAACACTTACTTATGTAGTGATTTTGACGTCTCCATGTCAATGAAAACACTTTGTCATCAATCAACTACATATTAGTCTTAATACATTATTTTTGACCAAGACTACAATAATTCTCAACTAAGAACATTCAAGAATAACTATATTATTCTAAGGACATTATTATAATTCAGTTTATTTATACATACACGGAATATGATTGAAATAATAATAATAATGGATTCTTATTAATAAACAAGATAAAATAAGTATGTCTTTTACAACATCTCATAATTGGTCTTTAGGCATACTCCAACAATCTCCCACTAGCACTAAGACAAATTACTCATGTATCTAATACCAAGAGACTTAGTGTGACGCTCATGCTTCTGTTGTGTTAGAGGCTTTTTTAGTGGATCGACGATATTGTCATCTGTTGGTACCCTGCATATTTCTACATCCCCTCGATCAATGACTTCACGAATGAGATGGTAATGCCTGAGTATGTGTTTGGATCGTTGGTAAGATCTGGGTTCTTTTGCTTGTACGATGGCTCTGTTGTCATAACGTAGATCTATAGCATTTGATATGCTAGGCACGACCCCTAGTTCAGATATGAACTTTTTGATCCAAACAGCCTCTTTTGCAGCATCGTTTGCTGCAATATACTCGACTTCTATCGTAGAATCTACTACTGTATCTTGCTTTGAACTTTTCCAACTTATATCACTTCTATTAAGGCAAAATACAAAACTTCATTACGATCGAGAATCATCCTTATCAGTTTGAAAGCTTGTGTTAGTATAACCTTTATACTTAGCTCTTCCTCACCCCCATACATAAGGAATTTATCCTTAGTTCTTCTTAAGTACTTAAGGATGTTTTTGACTGCAATCCAATGACCTTCACCAGGATCTACTTGGTATCGACTTGTCATACTTAGTGCATATGATACATATGGAGGTGTACATAGCATGACATACATGATAGATCTAATGGCCGAAGCATACGGTATCTTACTCATAGGTTCTCTCTCTTGAGGCGTTGAAGGACACATTTTCTTCGAGAGCGAAATGACATGTCTCATAGGTAAGAATCCTCTTTTAGATTCTTCCATACTGAATCTTTTCAGTACTTTGCCTATGTATATATTTTGACTTAGTCCTAAGAGTCGTCTTGATCTATCTCTATAGATCTTGACTCCTAATATGTCGTTTGCTTCACCCAAGTCTTTCATAGAAAAACATTTTCCTAACCAAATCTTTACAGACTATAAGGTAGGTATGTCATTTCCTATTATTAGTATGTCATTCACATACAATACCAAGAATGTGACAGTGCTCCCACTAGCTTTCTTGAAAACACATGGCTCATCTTAATTTTTAATAAAACCAAATTCTTTGATTACCTCATTAAAACGAAGATTCCAACTTCGAGAAGCTTGCTTCATCCCATAAATGGATCTTTGTAGCTTGCATACTTTTCTGGCATCTTTTGGATTGACAAAACTCTCAGTTTGTGTCATGTACACATCCTCATCCAATTTTCCATTAAGGAAAGCATTTTTGACATCTATTTACCAGATTTCATAATCATAATATGCAGCTATTGCAAGCAATATCCTGATGGATTTAAACATAGCAACAAGGGAAAAGTTTTATCATAGTCTATACTATGAATTTGACGAAATCCCTTAGCGACCAATCGCCCTTTGTATGTTTGTATATCGCCATCCATTTCAGTTTTCTTTTTGAAAACCCATTTGCACCCTATGGGCTTAATTCCTTTAGGTGGGTCAACCAAAGTCCATATTTAGTTTTCTGACATGGAATCCATCTTGGATTTCATGGCTTCTAGCCATTTCTTAAAGTCTGGGCTCTCCACTGCTTCCTGATAAGTCTTATGCTCATCTTGGACCATGAGAAGAATATCTTCATGTAATGTGACAAGAAATCCATATCTCTCAGGCGCATTGCATTCTCTCATAGACCTTCGCAGTGGTTGTGTTTCAAGAACGATTGGATGTTCCTCAACTATTTGTGGAACTTGTTGTTGTTCAATCTCTGGTTCAGTGGTTTGTGGTTGATGTTGAATTTCTTCAAGTTCAATATTTCTCTTACTTCTCTTTCCGAGAATAAATTCTCTCTCGAGGAAGACTCATGTTCGAGCAACAAAGACTTTGTTCTCAGATGGATTGAAGAAATAGTATCCTTTAGTTTCTTTAGGATACCCTACAAAATTACATTTATGAGATTTGGGTTCAAGTTTTGTAGACATATGATGTTTAACATAAACTTTACATTCCTAAATTTTCATAAAAGATATACTAGGATGATTTCCAGTCTACATCTCGTATGATGTCTTTTGAACCGATTTAGATGGAACACGATTTAGTGTGAAAGCATTTGTTTCTAACGCATGTCCCTAAAAAAAAAGTTGGAAGATCATCATGACTCATCATTGACCGAACCATGTCTAACAATGTTCGATTTCTCCTTTTAGAGACTCCATTAAGCAAGGTTTACATATATCAAATTGTTCGAGGACAAAAGAATCCAAAAATCCATCTTTATGAAGTTTTGATATGTGTTTCTCACTTATATGACCCAAGCGACAATGCCAGAGATAAGTTTGATTAGAGTCATTTGTTTTTGATTTTTTTCCTATTTATGTTATATATGGAATTATCTTGATCTAAGATATAGAGGTCATTAATTAATTAAGTCGTACCATAAAAACATTATTGAGGGAAAAAGAATTATTATTATTCTTAATAATAATCTCAAAACCAATCTTGTCCAAACAATAAATTAAAATAATATTTTTAGTCAAACTAGATACGAAATAACAATCCTCTAAATCTAAAACAATTCCAATAGATAATGGCAAAGTATATGTTTCTATAGCTAATACAGCAACTCTTGCTCCATTTCTCACTCGTAGGTCTAAGTCTCATTTTGCCAATTTTCTACTCATTTTTAGTCTATGTATAGAAGTACAAATGCGTGAACCACAACCGGTATCTAATACCCAAGAAGTAGATGTTGATATATTAATATCAATAACATAAATACATGATCCGAACTGTCCATTTTCTCTTGCCTTCTTGATGTCCTCAAGATAGACATGGCAGTTTCTCTTCCAATGTCCAACATTGTTGCAATAGAAACACTTTTCTTCTTTTGCAACTCCTCCTTTGGGTTTCAATGCAATATTTCCTTTGTTGGGATTTGGCTTTTCCTTGGTATTGGGTTTTCCTTTTTTGTTATCCTTTCAGACCATCAGAATAGGTTTGCAGCCAACATTTTTCATGTTGTTTTCTACTATTCTTAATAGACCAAGCAACTAAGGCAATGATTTGTTAATTTCATTCATATTGAAATTAAGAACAAACTGATTAAAACTATCCAGCAACAATTGCATGATATCATCAGTAGCCAATTCAACACTTAGAGGGAATCCCAACTTTTCCAGGGTCTAAATATACCCTATCATTTTGAGACATGAGTTCCCAATAGAGTTCCCTCAACCATCTTGCATCGAAACAAAGCCTTAGAGGTCTTATACCTCTCTTGAAGAGCTTGCCCTCATATAATTTCTTGAGATTTTTAACCATCTCATAGAGAACCATGTCCTCATGTTGCTTTTGAAGATCAGGGGTCATTGCCGCAAGCATCAAACAACCGACATCTACCATGTCACTTGATTATTTTTCAAAGGCTTCCAATTCATCTTTAGAGGCATCATCTGCTGGCTTTTTAGGGACAAGTTCTTCGATAACTGTTAGTTTCCGTTCTTGTTTGAGGATAATCTTCAAATTGCAAAACCAGTCAAGGAAGTTCAAGCCATTTAATTTTTCCTTCTCAAGGACGGATCGCAATAATAATGAGTTTGAATTGGCCATAATAAATCTACAATGATAAAATATGATTTATAAGTACCCTTGTATCATGGTTATAAAGTAATAACATTCTCACTATTAAAAACCCTCAAAATCGAAAAACTTGCTAAAAGTATTTCTAGTGGGTAAGGATCCATATTTGATTTCATTCTAAGTCAGCTTTGCTTTATTCCTAGAATTTAATTATTTAGGTAAGCAACACTTGCTAATTACATCTCATGTAATTCCTATATTTGATGAACAACTATTTGTCCAAAACAAAAGTTTATATTAGTCAAATAGGAATAACAATAATGAACAGTGCACCAAGTAGGTAACTTATGAAAAGAGAGGTGGTGTACTGGACACGCTTAAATATCAAGTCTTTCAAAGAACCAATCCTATACATTCACTTTCGTATTGTTTTTCAATCACCGAAGTTCTTGAACAATCATTAGTCTTTAGGTTTCTAATCTTTTTAGAACAACCTAGTTTAACCAATATTACAACCAGTGAATATCATTTGCTTATTCTTCGCGTTTGACCAAGATAGATCTAAGTAATTTTCTTTGGCAAAACCTACATAGTACCGATCGAGGTTTTAACAAGAGCTAATATTGGATGAATATTTCAATTAAATATGGAAGTTTTTTGTTATATTAATCTCACCATTTTACAATGATCTAATCATTTATCATCATGCTAAAACATACATTGCGTCACATACATGTAAAGCTGTAAATATAAATGAAATGGTTATAGCCTATAAAACTAAGGTGGCACATCCCAAGCCAATGGGAGAACCAAAATGACTAAAGATAGAACTTGCTTCTCAAGCACCTAATCCACCTTTGATCGGCCCATCAGTATGCTCCTCTAGTCCACGCTTTCTCGACAAATATTACAATTTTTCAGAAACTCATTTTACATACGAGGGAGTAAGATAAGAAGAGATTACAATAGAATAAAGAAAGGCACGACACGCAGGCCGTATTTATATAAAACCAAAGTAAATAGGCTATTTGGGCTATAACCATGCATTTCAAACACCGTGCATATCATCCAAAATATACACATGTTTTATCTTGTTAATTAAGATTACCTAAATAGTTCCTACAACCTTTGTTGCCTATGTGGTCTGGCAGATCCGGGGCCTTCTGGTCCGTCCGGTATGCAGGGAAAATTTTTAATTTTGGCACTTCGATTACTATGGAAAACCCTTACGATTTGATAACTTTTATCAACATATTTGTGTTTTTGGGGTTTTTCAATCTCTATGGTTTTTCACTCTAGAACAACCATTATTCCTCTGTCAAAACGATCTACTACCTTAACCGCATGTTCATCATGTCAACTATTAACATATGATTATCAAGAGCTTATCGCAACAAACACATGATTAACACTTAACCATCGATCGTAAAAACTTGTTAAAATAGATTAACATATTAATCGTGACTGGATTCAATTTCTATATTTCGTACAAACATCGCATACTCATCAAAATAGAAAAAGTAAAACATGCATCTCATACAAAATATCATCCAAGTATTTAAGTTCGAATTCGTATCGTACAAGTGGCTCTGATACCATTGTTGGGTAACGTTGGTACACCCCATGGCGCAGCGAAAAAACTATCTGGCGTAATTCATCAGTAATCCATGTACAAGGGACGAATTCGGGGTGATAAAGGATGAAAACATTACCTCAAGTAATCTGGAATTCCGTAGCGAATATAGAAGAATCCAAATCAAATTTGAGTCGTCACAGCAACGTTTCGACCTCTACGCAGTCCACCCAAATAAAACGAACAATTTTTCTCTTCTCTAACTGTTAGAGAAGATTTTTTGAAAAAAAACATAAAAACATATTTTGGCTGCTAGACCTTATGCCTTTATATAGCATTTAAAAACCTAATTCTAATTAAATTTGGATTCTTTAAATATACAATATATTTAACCGAATAAAATTAAATATGTAGAATCTGATTCTACTTTAATTAGATTTCTTTTAGAGATATATATATATATATAATAGTATTTGATAATTACAATAAATTATCAAATATTAATATATATATAAACGAAATTATCTATAATTACAATAATTATAACAATTTCGGTTTCTCGCTAATTACGTGTACAACAAGTTTGTACACATGCTATCTAGTCGATATTTGTTCGTTTCAATCATAGGGTGTGACCCTTGTAGGTTCATGTAAAGTTAGCAGTAATATCTAGAACAATTCTAATATTACAAGCAATGAGTGGCATCTAGCAATACATCATTGCTACCCAAGTTACATGAAATCGTGGTTCGATTTAACTTTTTTTCATGATTAACTTCTTTTATATATTTCATCATTTGTCCTCATATCTAGATCGGACACAAGTCATGGATTAGTCACACTTGTATAGTCCATCTAATGTTTCTTGATATCTTGAGTAAACTATTATAAACAAATAACTATGATATCCCATATCAATTTATTCGAGCATGCCCATGCATTTTCTAGTCTCACTCAATCAAGTGGCCTATGATATTACTCCTATTATGTATGAGGGACAAATCCTATCTTGATCAACCATATTTCGCTACATGGATTGTGATATATCCAATATCGGTCTTTATAGTATAGTCAGTTACGATACACTTTTGACCGTATCAAAATATGTCACTCACGATGTTGAAATAATGATGATCTTAGGTCTGAGGATCATACATAGAGTTATCACCATGAGCAATGTTGTGAATGTCACATAATAATCCAAGAAACATGCTCATATCGGGTCAGTTCAGTATGTTGTTCCCTAACACATACTTATGTATTGATTTTGACATCTCCATGTCAATGACAACACTTTGTCATCAATCAACTACATATTAGTCTTAATACATTATTGTTGTCCAAGCCCACAATAATTCTCGACTAAGGACATTCAAGAATAACTATATTATTCTAAGGACATTATTATAATTCAATTTATTTATAGATACACAGAATAAGAATGAAATAATAATAATGACTTCTTATTAATAAATAAGATAAAATAAGTATGTCTTTTACAACCATCTCATAATTGGTGCTTGGGCATACTCCAACACACAAGTCAAGTGGTTAACCAATTTCAAGAAACTAGCATTGTCAGACCCCAATATCCTCAAACCTCCCTGTAAACTATTACCAGGTTCTAAATAGGCAATTTTAAAGCTGGAAATTCCTGCTTCCTCAATAAACGCATCAATAGTAGGGTAACATATGTAGTCAGGAACTACCTTCTTTTCTATTTGTTTGCCCTCAACATAATCAAACTTAAAAACATTACTAAACCTCCCCCATAATGTATTACAAGAGAATACTCATCCTATGCCATTTTTCATTAAACAAATCAATAAACAGTAAACACTATTAATTTATTCAAATTTGTTCTAATGTAACATGTGTTTCTACAGAAACCTGTAAAACATGTAAAAACAAATCAATAAACAGTATTACTTTTTTTGCTAAACTTCTAGCTTCGATTACCCCCTCTATTAACTGAGTTAGGTATCCCAAAAACCTATAAAAACAAAGCAAATGTTATCTTAATCATGCATTAACTCAAATAACCCCAAATAATAAAGCTAACCACTATTAACTTATTTTATCGGTTCGTGTCGATTAAATGTTTTTAAACAATTGACTGAAATCGGTCCCCAATATTTATTCACTGAAATCTAAAATTTTAGGTGGAGATGAAATCCAAACACTATTGACGATAGATTAGTGAACCCTAATCGTGTTCAACGAAACAATTTCTTCCAGAATTTCCTTGAGATGAAATCCAAAATGATTTTGAGTAAAAACTAAAAAGGGGTTTAGGTTGATCCTGTTTGAATTGAGTTGGGTAAAAACTGAAAAAGGGTTTAGGTTAATCGGGTTAGAATTGTGGATTTTGTTTTATTAAAGGGTTTTTTAGTATTATTATATTATATTTATTTTATTGTTATTTAAGTTTGAGATAATTTTTAAAAATAAGAAATTATAAATAAATCAAATGACGTGGCGTCATTTCATTGGCTATTATGTGTTTTTTAAACGACACAAGTTTTTGTGATTATTGGGTAACGATGTAAACATTAAGAGACAGAAGAATCTAAAAAAAATTCAAGTACTAATTTGGAGAAAGTGAAACGAAAAGTGTATTAAGCTTAAAAAAAACATAATTAATTTAAATATTTATTTTATAATTAAACCTTAAAAAAAGACAACGTAAAAGAGCGGAGGATTTTTCTTCAACACGCGAACCACTCGTATATCTGAAGGGCACTATATTACTTCGTTGTCTTCACAATCACATCCTCCCACACATAAAGTAAAAAACGAAAGATTCCAGCTCTCCAATATGATCCGGTAATTCATTAATTAATTTATTTTAATTGTTTATAAGGATTTATTTATTATCCAGCTCTCCAGTTTTTAATGATCGATTATTGTTGTAAAAGGTAGGAAAAAACAATTTTTAGTCCTTGAACTCTGTATTTATTGTTTCAATTTAGTCCTTGAATTTTATTTTGGTCCACATTAATCCTTGAACTTCACAAATCTTTCCAACTTAATCCTTATTCCTATAAAGTATGCTAAAGCTGATTTGGAGGTTTTGCGAGGTTGCCACTTGCTAGCTAAGATTGCTTTTCTATTGGACAAATTTTGGTTTTGGTCCCTTTACTATGCTCAATTAGACTAAAACCAGATTTTGACCTTTCTTTACTTGTTTCATTAGGTTGAATAGGATATATAATCACAACCAAATGCATCCATATTCGAATCTTAGAGGCGACATTATTAAAAGGACAACTACAAACCATAAACATGGATCGTAAGATGGACTTAAGGATAAAAATTATATACAAAAACAATAGCATTCAAATCAAAGATTCATGCAATGCACTCTATAGTTTTCTTGGAGCTAAAAGTTTCATAATATTGAATAAGTTTGAACATTTAAAAGAATTCAAGGTCTACACTAGATATTCTAAAAGTTTGAAAGATTAGTTGGGCTTTTCTACAAAAGGGAAATCATTGTCTCAAAAGGATTAGGAGAAATTTGAGATCAATCCATCATAAACACAAGAAACTTCCAAAAGTCATATAGTAATTTGATTAGGTGAAACAAACCTAACTTAACCAACACTTTTATACCCATTACTTCTTTTATTTTGAGTTATCTTGTATTTTGAATCTATTGATGTTCTTTCAAATATGGCGGCAACATGGGAACATACCAAAAGGTGATGAAATCATGATGCAACCAAAGTCGTCTCAGATATTTTTAGGACCTTGAGTGAAAATTAAAAAATGGGCTCTTATAAAACGAAAATATATTACATTGCTTTGAACAATTAATTTAATATTTCTTCAATAAACTATAGAAATATGATTAAAACTTATCAAACACATCATTTTTCATTATTTTGTTAAGAAAATACCATAAATACAACTAAAAAAATAAGTGACAGCCTCTAACTTACTAGATTGACACTTAAAAAATATGTTAAGTTATGAAGGTGGGATGTGAGGGGCCTGACCGGTCGCTCATGCTGCTCCCCTTGCTAGACATCACTGGGTGCAACTATTGAGTTTCATTTTTTTCGAATAATTTTTACCTATGGGAGGGAAAATTTGCTTCTAACGGTTTCGAACCTACAACCTAGGAGAGAGGGGAGACTATCAACCGAGAGTTTCTTAAATACGAAATTATGAGCTAAAGAATGTAAAATGCTAGTTATTAAAAGTTTATGTGGATACTTTGATAAATAATAATAATAATCTAAATTATTAAAATGATATTATTCATGTTGATGATTAAAATATATCAAATTAAAATATAAAATTAAACCCTAAATTTGAGTAGAGTGATAATAATTCAATTAGAATCGATTTTGAAAAAAATCAGTTACCCTACAATATTCTGACTTTAAACTCGAACTGAAATTAAATTGAATGTCATAGATAATTACACCGAAATAAACCGATGTCCACATGTTATTTTAAATATATTTTTATTTTATTTTATAAAATAAATAAAGATTTGGATTCCATTTAAAGTTTTGTAATTTTTAACGTGTAAATCAAAAGTCGAACCGATGCCTTTAAGAAAAATAATAATTAAAACGGGACGAATTTATTGTACAGCAGACTAATTTAAGATTAAATCGATAAATTTTAAAATTTATTCAAATAATATAAAATATTATAATTTTTTATAAGATTTTAAGTTGATTTTTTTCTGACAAATTTCAAAAGTTGTAATAAGTTTCAATGGATTCATAATTCATAAAAGGTTTCAATGGCAGCTGGAAATTCATCCACCTCGTCTCTTGTACTGTCCTGTTTCTGCTGCTGGGTAATTAAAAATGGTCCCAATCCAATTTCCAAGTTGCATCATTCCTTCCTTTTACATGTAACGTGAGCCAGATCTTGGTAGAAACATTTTCTCAATTGTAAAATTCAACAGTCCCATCTCCTTCAATTACAACAGCAGCAGCAACAGTCGTGAAAGTTATCTCCACCTAGAAAATGTTATATAAACAAGAAGATGAAAGCGCGTTTTGACCTTGTAAAACTCGCCTGCCATGAACGGCGATTGACCTTTTACAGCCAAATTCTACACACCATCTAAAAGCAGCAATTAACTCCGCTAATTTTCCTTTCCATTTCCTCCGCTCGTCAAGCCCTTTACATGAAGTTTCAAAGGCCGAAAACCCATTAAAGATCAACCCTTTTCCTCTTCGAGCTGGCTTATTAATTTATTGTTCTGATCAAGTTAACGTTGTTAGTTTTGGTTTTTGCTTTGTTGTTTGTTGTTGTTGTTATGGCGGATATGGTGAAGCAAATATTGGCAAGGCCAATTCAGTTAGCAGACCAGGTAACGAAAGCGGCGGATGAGGCGAGTTCGTTCAAGCAGGAGTGTTTGGAGCTTAAGTCGAAGACGGAGAAACTTGCTGGCTTGCTCCGACAAGCGGCGCGTGCGAGTTCCGACCTTTACGAACGCCCTACGCGCCGCATAATCGATGATACCGAACAGGTCCTTGATAAAGCCCTATCTTTGGTCTTCAAATGCCGTGCCAACGGCTTCATGAAGCGCGTGTTCACAATCATCCCTGCCGCCGCGTTCCGTAAAATGTGTTCTCAGCTCGAGAACTCCATCGGGGATGTTTCTTGGCTTCTCCGTGTTTCGGCCTCCGTCGACGATCGTGACGATGAGTACTTGGGACTTCCTCCGATCGCTGCGAACGAGCCGATTCTATGCTTAATTTGGGAACAAATCGCGATTCTTTACACCGGTTCACTGGACGACCGGTCCGACGCGGCGGCTTCGCTTGTTTCGCTAGCCAGAGACAATGACCGGTATGGCAAACTGATTATCGAAGAAGGAGGCGTTGGTCCGTTATTGAAATTAGTCAAAGAAGGGAAACCGGAAGGTCAAGAAAACGCCGCCAGAGCAATTGGCCTTCTGGGTCGGGACCCGGAAAGCGTGGAGCACTTGATCCACGCTGGTGTTTGCACAGTGTTTCCGAAAATCCTCAAACAAGGTCCGATGAAAGTTCAGGCCGTCACGGCCTGGGCGGTGTCGGAGCTGGGTGCTAATTACCCCAAATGTCAAGATCTGTTCGCTCAGCATAACATGATCCGGTTACTCGTCAGTCACTTGGCGTTTGAAACCATTCAAGAACACAGCAAATATGCAATTGCTAGTAACAAGGCGACGTCGATCCACGCGGTGATTATGGCGAGCAGTAACAATTCGAACGTGAATAATGTGAAGAATGTTGTCGATGATGATCACTGGAATCCAATTCCGCATCCAACCGGGAAGCAAATGCTGAATCAGATGCATAATGTGGTTACCAATACCATGGGAATGAACGGAGTGGTGAAAGCGCCACAAAAGCCGAGTAACAATCATGCTAGGAGTAACAGTCAGGGCAATGCCAAGCAATTTCATCAAGTTTATCATCAACAACTGCAGCAGAATGGTTCGATTACCGGGGTGAATATGAAGGGAAGGGAAGCAGAAGATATTGCTACCAAGGCTTATATGAAGGCAATGGCAGCTAGAGCTTTATGGCATCTAGCCAAGGGGAATTCGGCTATCTGTCGGAGTATCACCGAGTCCAGAGCGCTGTTATGTTTTGCTGTTTTGTTAGAAAAAGGAAACGAAGAAGTACAGTTTAATTCGGCTATGGCGTTGATGGAGATCACGGCTGTGGCAGAGCAGGATACAGATTTGAGAAGGTCTGCATTTAAGCCCAACTCTCATTCTTGTAAGCTCGTTGTGGATCAGCTGTTCAAGGTAATCGAAAAGGCCGATTCAGAATTGCTGATTCCTTGTATCAAGGCTATTGGTAATCTGGCAAGGACGTTTCGAGTGACGGAAACGGTGATGATTTCCCCACTGGTTAAACTTCTTGACGAGAGGGAAGCCGAAGTTTCCAATGAAGCTGCCATTGCTCTTACCAAATTCGCTTGCACCGACAACTTCCTACACCTCGATCACTCCAAGTCGATCATCAGTGCAGGAGGCGCAAAGCATTTGATTCAACTAGTGTATTTCGGGGAACAATTTGTTCAGCACTCGGCGTTAGTTCTCCTATGCTACATTGCCCTCCACGTACCCGATAGCGAAGAACTCGCCCAAGCTGAAGTGCTCACGGTGCTGGAATGGGCATCCAAGCAATCCAACCTGACCCAGGACGAAACAGTGGACAGAATTCTACCGGAAGCCAAGACTAGATTGGAGCTCTATCAGTCTAGAGGTTCAAGGGGATTTCATTGATTCGACCGCTTTCCCGGTCACAGTTCCTTGTTTTGGAACAATATCCCATCATTTTCTTTCAGATTCATCGTTCTAATGTGGTGTACGTCCAGTAAGCAATCTTCTCCCATGGTTGATCATAGCTGCATGGCTTGTGTAAGGCTACAAAGTAGTTATGTTAGGTATATCATGTTTTCCACATTTTCTTTTTGGTCCTTTCGGAATTGCTTCCCTATGGGAACCGCAACTGTATGTTGGTTTATAAATTAAATTTATTCATTTTATTTTTCAAAAAGGGCATTACATCATGTTAAAGATAAACTTGTATAAGCCAATTTTTACAGGATCAAATTAACATGAATTCAAAACAAACCGAAAATTTTACAACCCGAATCGATTCAATTTAAACCAGCTAATTTTACAAGTTGAGGTGGAATTTTTGTTGTGGTTTCTATATTCTAACCACATTTCAAACCAGTTTTTCTAACTTACTGCTACTTTTCCTGGTTATGTCATCGGAAAACTAGAAACGGCCGGCCTAGGTTGTCACCTACAAGGAAGCTGAATCTGTTTCCGCCATTCATTTTTCTAACCTCCACTGCACATCTGAGTTCTGACTGCACTTATACCTCTTGGCAGCCCAAGTGGTTTGTGAGCAAAATAAAAGTAGGTGAAATATGTGCCCGTGCCCTTTTCTTTTCTTTCCTCTCCCTATTTCCAGTGTATTATTCAATATTCAAACTGCTTCACTCAGTCAAATTACTGTCGGTTTATTGGACAACTATTTATCTTTCCATCTTTTGGTTAAACCTAAGGAAAATGGAAGAAAAATGTAGGTCAAATTTTATCATTAGTCCGTGTACTGTACTTAAGTTGTGAATTTAGTTCTTATACTATAATTTGATAAAGGGTTAACTACTAGAATAGTCACTTATATTTTCCCCTAATACAGTTTCGGTCATCGATTTTTAAATTCGACCAATAAGGTCACTTACTTTTTCGATCTGTAAACTTCTGGTTACTCGAACGCTAATTTTTGTTAAGTGCGTTAAATAGGCGACGTGGTTGTTAAGGAAAATTTATATAATTACATATTTGGTCCTTGTTAACTACCTATTATATAAATTTGATCATAATTTTAATTTAATTAATAAATTAATCACTCAATTAGGTGCCGACATGTGTTACCTGATTAGATGAGGAAAATAAAACAAAAAGCTATTTTGCCTTAGGTTGGGAATTGAACACAAGTTCCCTTATATGTAAATGGCGTGAGTTTGCCACTAAACAAAGTGACCATTTATGACATAAAGTACAAAATACAATATATGTTTTAGTTTGTTGTTAATACAAGGAAAATGAAATAAATATGGATTAAGAGGACTCGAACATGGCATACTTGAGACGCATAAAAATATTTAAACCACTGTAGAAATATAATATTTAAAAATAATTAATTCATGATTTAAAATAAAAAATTTAAAATTATATTAAAAATTCATTTAACGAATTTAAACTCACGAATGTAACTCTAATCATAAGATAAGTTTGGTTTCGTTAAATGAATTTTTAATATAATTTTAAATTTAATTTTAATTTTAAATTAAATTAAATTTTGTTAAAAATAAAAATATAATAATTAAATTAAAGTTCACTCGAATATAATTTTTATTTTTAAGGTGCTGACACGTGTTGACACCTAATTGAGCGATTAATTTAGTTAATTAAATTAAAATTGAGATCAAATTGATATAATAAGTAACTAACATTGTCCGAATGTGTAATTATATAAATTTCCCTTTAACAGCCACGCCACCCATTTAACGGCGCTTAACTTCGAGTGACCAGAAGTTTATAAATTAAAAATGTAAGTGGCTTCATCGGTCGAATTTGAAAATTGGTGACCAAATCTATTCTGGGGAAAACATAAGTGATCATTCCAGTAGTTAACCCTTTGATAAATTCTAGTCCTTGTTCTTTTCGATTTTTAAAATTTTATCCTAAATCAAAAGGTACAATATAACTTGGATTATAGGGGCTTAGAATGATCAAATTGGAGATTATATTTGGACCGGGATCGGAGTTTCAAAGTTTAGAAATTACAGACACAATAAAATCTAATTATTGTATAGGGACTGAAGTTATAATCCAATGATTATTAAAAAAACTGATATTTAATTGCTGATGCTAGTTGGTTTGCCCGAGTGGTTAACGGGGCAGACTTACGATCTGCTGCACAGAATGAAGTGCACGTGGATCGAACCCCACAACCAGCATTTTAAAGTTTTTCACATTTATCCACAAAAAAAAAAAAAAAAACTGAAGATGGATTTAATGGAGATTTGTCCATTGATTGTGCTTTGGTGGACGCATATAACTTGAGCCAAACTCATCTTCCATTTAATGTTGAAACTTGTGATGCACTGCTTTGGATTTGGATTCTCAAACATTTTTATTGTACTTGTAATCTTTTACTTGATTCGACATGTTTAAAATCTATTTAGACCTTTAAACGGATAGTCGAAAATATTATAATTTATACAAAAAAACGTGTGTATATATAAATGGTAGGGGTGAAAGTCACATTTACGAGAAATTATATCATGTGTCATTACTGACATGTCATTTCTGAAACTAATCAACAAAAATCATTCATTTCATTATTTTTTTCATGTCATATTTTTATCAAGTGAATCTTCACTCATATTTACTGTAAATTAAGAGTCATTTACATTTTAGATCATTAAACTTACTCTCAACTTTCACATGGGTCATAAACCTTTGATTTAATCAAATTAAATCATTAAATTTTTATTATTAACAAATTAAATCATTCATACTAATACCGTTAAATTATTTCAACGAAAAAGCTGACTCAACAGTCCTACTTGACATATATTTCCATGTCAGCAAATTAATAATTAAGTGGAATAAAAACATTTTTCTTATTCCGAAAAAATAAAAAGAAAAACATCGCCACAATGAAAACAATTTCTGGAAACTCTCTATTCATGCCCTTTCCCCTTTTCCTAAGCACTTTAAATTCGCTTTGTTCGCTTTATTTTTTTCCCCTTTTTTCTAGCATCGCATAAGAATGAAATAAATCTCCATCCACTATCGGAGATCGACTTTACAACAGATCACAAAGTGCTTTTGATGCCCTTGAAGATTTGGAAGAGATACCTAAGGTGTAAAATGTATTTTAATTTTCTTAGAACTTTAAAATTTAGTTTTTTATGTTTTAAATTGCTTATAATTCTTGAGAATTGAAAAAACAATGACCGTTGAGTTTGATGGAATTTAACTTTTTAACGAGGATAATTCTTTAATTGTCTATTAAGAACATTAAAGAAGAAAACTTTTATAGTTTATGTTGTATTTATATGAGGCTATTTAATTACTGTTGTACTCAAATTGAACTCAAAAGTTTGGCATACGGAATGTTTCGTTGCATGCTTGCTATCTTTCGCTTTCTAATTATGATATGCAATATTACATTGTTAGCGAACCTTTTGGTTGAGATCATGTTGTTGTTTGTGGTTTTTTATTAGATATTTTATTGATAAATAAATTAATTTAGATCTTCAAAACTTTTTTGTAGTTTTCTGTCTGAGAATTATCATTTTAATAAATTTTGCGACAACGAGTATTATCATTTGAAATGTGACATTTGCAACCACTTTGTAAGCTTTTTGGCTTGTTTTCTATCTATTTTTAACCTGACTCATTTATAAGTTACTCTATGCTTGAGGTGTCAATTAGTTCATGAGTTTGGAAGACACGTTGACAGTGGGTAGGATTTATGAATTATTGGTACAATCTTTGTTGATCACTGTTATTTCTCGATTTTGTTAGAGAAGAATAGTGTCTTCTTCTTGCGAGAAGGCTATATTTGGTGGTGTTTCACCTTGTGGTGTTGCCTATGATCAACTGTCCTATTTTATGTTGTATTAAGTTTCGATTTTCAACTGTTATGCATCCATATTAATTTTTTGACTTGATCTGATTGTTTTGCTTGGAAGGTGATGTAATCTCAAGATTTTCTTGTTGGATAGAGTTTATTCGACTTTCATTGATAATGTTAGCTATTTATATCATTGATGAGATGAATTAAGACATCAGAGTTCTAATGAACATGAGAATCAAATATGTGCTGAACGAGTCGAAAGGTTATCTTTTGGATGAATTTTAATTTGAATGTCATTACTTAATTTATTAGGTCCACTTGGGTGATATGTTTTCTGATGCTTCAGTCGATTGGTTCTTGTTAAAGTGTTTATCTTGGAGCTGTTGGGAGTGATTACTTGCAATTTATTTATTTATTTACTGCTTTATGTGCACTGGGTTTGATTGGAATTTGTGTTTTATCCTGGTGACTTCTGATTTGGTTAATATATTTATGAAATGTTTGTTTGGAGTCCTTATTTTTGTTTTGATGCTACTTTTTAAAGGCACGTGACTATATTGAAAATTATTTCATGCCAGTTTGATATGCTTTGTGTTGTGTATGTTGTTCGGTACTATTATAGTGTTAGGATATTTGTTTTGATATAATAATTGAAAAATAATTTTGGACTAAATTGAAAAGATTTCAAAAATGATTTTAAGTCCAAATAACTTGAAAAATAAGTTTGAGATGTTTTCATAAGATTTTAAAAGGCTTCAAAATGTTTTAAATAGCTAAACCTGAGTTTTATCAAGCCCCGTATCGATACACCTATTACCGTATCAATACCTTTTAAGGGTTTCAGCTACAGGAATTTTTTAGAACAGAGAACTCGTACCGATATAGGCTATTGATCCCTACTTTTCAAATTCCCGACGGCTATTTTTATAAACCCCAACAGCTAGTTCCCTGCAGCGTACCGATCCTCCTTATCGATCCCCAATACCGAAATGGATTGTGGCGTACCGATTCCAAGTACCGATACATGCCAAGGCGTATGATACGGGAGGCTGCATCAAGCTCAACGATTAGTTTATGAAGAACCGGTATCGATACAGCTACCCGCGTACCGATATCGACTGCTCTAGAACTGTATTTATTGCGAGAAATAAAGCCACCAACGGCTCTAATCCAATCCCATTGGTCTCCAACGGCTAGGAACTCAATTGGGAGTATAAAAGGACCCTTGAAGCACCAGCAACAACTAATGATCAAAATGCCAACAAGTCTATGATTGTAATTACGTCTTTGTGCTTTAAATTCATATGTTTAAATAGACTACACTTGTTGAGCTCAATTGTCAATGTATGCTCAAGTGTATTAGGTTTGGGTGAGAGCTTTAGAGTGCAAACATCTATCTAAAAGAGGGATTTCAGTTTGCTTTATTTTTCTCTTATTAGAGAGGGTTCCCAAAGCTTGGGTTGTAAGCTTTGGATGCTAGGCTTGGTTTATAAGTCTAGGTTGTAATGCTGGATTAAAATCCGCAATTGTGGGCACATATGTAAAATGTATGATGCTATTATAAAGTATAACACAAAATTAAGTGACCAATTATATTAGGTGTGTCATAGGTATTAAAGTGTTATGGAAATAAAAGTGTAGATACCATAAGATATATTTATAATTCAATGAGGGACAGAGTTATAAATATTTAATAGTTGATTTAATAACCAACTATATAGAGAGGTAGTGGTCCCTAAGAAATAGGTTAACTTGTATTACTCTTATCCCGTCAAAGAGGTTTTACGGCAAGGGCTAACCTATCTTCTTGGAAGATCACAACCACCTTTTAGGCAATCTTCATCAAAGTATTCAAGGTTTTTTTATTGATCAATTTAGGTACGCTTCTGCATCTAATATTTTATTTTATTTTGATGATTTGACATGATAGATCTTGGGTATTAGGTTTCATATTAATTTATGATTTGGTTCTTACAAGTGGCATCAGAACCTCGTCTTGTTGAATCATTGAGAACAATTTTATTTTCTATTGATTTAGATTTATTCGTTTTTACGATTTTATGGATTTAATATTTTAGTCTAATGTTTCGATTACAAATTTATGTTGAAATTTTAGGTTTTAATTATTTTTTTCTCGTGGATTCAATTTTATTATCTGTAATCTTCATTTATCCAATAATCTATGTAAATCAATAAACACATGCGTATAGGAATTATTTTTCCTCATCTTGTTGTCGCCGTATGAATTTCATGATTAAATTTTTTTTAGGGTTTTAAGTATTTCACGAATTCAAAAATCAACTATTGAATTCAAATAAGAAAGGATCCATGTGAAGTGTCATGCATGAGAAGAGGCGGGTCATTAATCCCACATCGAAAAGGAAAAGAGAGGTCTTGGGATATAAATACGGTGGAATAGGGTAATGGCCCCGTGACAATGGTATCAGAGTGACCCTTTGATTGTCCGATTTCACGTCGAACGCCCATGAGTGAGGTAGGCAGGGTGGACAACTGTGACAAGGTGGCCCATCACGAGAGCGGAAGCTCGTGACGAGGGCGTCACGAGGTTGAGTGGGGGGAAATATCAAGCCTGAGAAGAGGCGGGGTCATTAATCCCACATCGAAAAGGAAAAGGGAGTTCTTGGGATATAAATACGGTGGCGCTGCACATCCTATCATACATTTCTTTTGGGAAGAGGGTAATGGCCCCGTGACATGAAGTCTGCTAATACAAGATTTGGACAGAATGTTATTAGGAAAAGGATAAGCATGTTACTGTTATTATTTTTTAATGAAGTTATCTTTAATGCTATTTACAGAATATATTAGTATTTAATTTTAATATATATTTAATTCGGTTTGATAAAATTTTTAGTTTTGATCGTTAGTTATTAAGAAAGAAAATACAAAGTTTGACTTGGGCTTTGTCGTGGTAAATTTATCGTGACTTAGAAACTTTATAATCAGGTTAGTTCTCGAAACTTTATTCAAGTTATCTCTAATAATTCTTGCTTGAATTGTTGAATCACGTTTGGTTTTGATCTTTGGAAAAACATATTCTAATATTAAATCTTCTAGTGATCCATATTGAATTCATTAATATGTTTTTTTTTTACTTTCGGTTAAGTTTGATTATTTTGGATTCAATATGTTGGTGATTTTGAAGTTAAGGATCAAATGCATTTAGTTTAATGGTTTATTAATCTTGCCTTTAAGTTTCTAATGAATTTTTTGGTAAATGCATGTTTAAGGAATTTTTTGTGAAACAGTCAAAGATTTCAGTTTTTCGATTTCTGATAGCCTCATTTAGACAACCTTATTTTGGGTTATTTAGAAAACTTTAGCATTATCAGAAATTTTAGTTTTGACTGTTACAAAATTTTGAATTTGAATATCGGTATATTTATATTATATATTTTGAGATAAATTAATTGAAACATTAAGTCACCAAAGTGACATCTATTGTGTAAATCATTTTATTTTAAAATATAGAAGGTTTTGTGCATGTAAGTCATATTATGTTAGTATTAATTGGCCCAAAGGAAGGTTAATATATAATTAACATTATTACATGTGCAACTGTGGTAATAAACATGTGATAATTATTCAGTTTTATATGTGAGCAATAAATCGTCCCAAAGGAAGATTTTTGTTTGACATATTTTTATTATCAATGTTTGATTACTGTACCAAGATATCACTTGCAAGTTAATGTTTAGTCCAAAGATGAAATATTAATGGAGTGTCCGGTATCTTGATATGAGGTTTACCTTTATTCAAATTTATTATTATTTTGGTTATCTTTTAATTTGATTGAAAGATAAAATTAAGACAAATATTGTGAAACAATAAAATTCATATTTTGGTTTCGGATGTCTAATATTTTAATGGATTAGTTGAAACATAATGTCACCAAAGTGACTACTTTTGTGTAGATTAATTTAATTAAAATATTAAGATAATTATGGGTTTTTATAATTCATGTGTTTATTAATTGGCCCAAAGAAAAGTTAATATTTGGCAGAATTACAACGACAATTGTGGCAATAAATGTGTGACAATTATAAGGTATTTTATGTGATCAATACGTTAGTCCAAAGATTAATCTATTGCTTGACATAGTTTATTGTTAATGTTTGATTGCTACAACAAGAGTACCGTTTAATATTATTGTCCAAAGACTTGATATTAATGTTGTGCTTGGTATCTTGAGGGGAACTAGACATTATTTTGAATTTATTTGTTTACTTATGAATATTTATGTGAGCTTGTTTTTATTTTATTTACTTATTTTTGTTCGATACTTAGGTAATTTATCTTTGATGTCAAAATATCTGTTAAATACATGTTACACTCATGTTTAGTGAAACTAATTTCAAAGAATAGAAAATACACTTACATATTGTATTTATTGGTTGTATGAACATAGACTTTGCACTAAGGAAAGAACAACTTGCACCTCTCACTATGGTAAGTACCCATAAAAGGTATTTCGAGAGGTGATATCGTTTGAATTGCATGAGTCTAAAGATCATAAAGCACAATATTCTAGATATCTTTAGGAGCACAAATCTAAAAAGATTATTCATATAAGGGTTTCCTTGACGGTATTAAGAAATGTTTTACTCTAAACATTAAGGTTAAGATGACATCACCTATGCCTTCTTTGATGACTATCAAGTATAAGGGTCAAGGAAATGTGAGGGAGTACATTATGAAAATATTTAATATTGCTTCAAAAATTTAAAGCACATAAGATCGAACTTTCTAACAATTGTTTGTTCTTATGCTTTTTGTATCGCTTCCTATACAGTTTAACCAATTCAAGTTACAACTGTCAAAAGGAGAAATAGACTCTAATTTGGTTCATTTCTCATTCTGTTCAAGAGGAAGAAAAGTTGAAGCGTTACAAGTGAAAAAGTGTTCATTTTATTAGTGCTCTTTTAGTTAGTATCTCTAAAAATATGGGCAATAAAATAAAATATTAGAATAAAGTTACTAAGGGTCCAACTCAAAAGAAACAATAATAAGTTGCATAGGATTGATTCTTTTGTAGCAAGTTAGGACACATCTGAAGAAATTTAACTTCAAAAGTGAGCAACTACTCCGGTTACTTGAACTATTGATTGGGCCGTGCAGAAATATGCCTTTATCTGCTACATTAGAATTCACAACCAAATGTGTCTTTGTTCCAACCACCGTGTAAGCCTCATACAAAGGATAGGCTGGTTCGCTTAAAGAGAATCTTTCTATGATCAGACCTGGCAATGTTGTGTATAAACAAGGCTCTGTAAGATCCAGTAGAATAAGTGATTTTGCATAACCCAAATTAGATTTTAGTTATTTTTTTACTTTTTTATCTTAATAGTATGAAAATGCATTCATTTCTTCTGCATCAACCCAATTTTATTATACTATTAGAGTGAAACAAGAGATCTAAAGAAAAACAAAGGCTAGACTATATTAGTAACAAGTAAATCCTTTGTATGTAAAAAATCTCGATATATTTGGGCAGTAAATTTTATGATCTCATAATTAGGATTATTTTAAGGAGAGATTTATAATATTTTTAGGATGTTGAGTTTGGAGGGAGAAGTAAGGTTAGATACATTGCTATTGAGGAGAAATTAGATTATAATTTAATTCCTACTATCACTTTTGACGATGTTTAGGTTTTCACACCTATCATTAATCAAGAAGTGAATAAAGTAACTCAACAAGATAATGTTGAGTAACTCTCATTCAAGATAAGGTAATTGTTTTAGAAAAACAAACTCAACAACCTTAAAAAAACAAGTGTCATTAAAGAGGTCCACGAGAGGAAGAAAAATACACTTACATATTGTATTTATTGGTTGTATGAACAAGTTCCTAAAGTAATTTTATGGAATGATAGAAAGTGACTCAATTATTTTTTATCAAACTATAAAAGTTCTAACTCTCAAAATTTGATTGATGTCATTCAAGAAGAGTAATTTTATGCAAGACAATAAAAGTTTAGGAACTTGTTTCATTACCTTAAGGTGCAAACCAATTGTTTGTAAATGGATATTTAAAACCAATAAGGATGGAAATGATAATGTGGATAAGTATAAGGCACATCTTGTATCTAAAGTATATACTCTAAAAGAAGAAATCAATTTTGTGAAGACTTTCTCTCAAGTTTCATTGAAGGACTCTTTCAAGATAATCATGACGCTTGTTGCTTATTTTAATCTTAAGCTACATTAGATGGAAGTTAAGCTTGTGTTTTCAATGACGACATTGAATAAACTATTTATCTGGTACAATCATAGAATTGTGTCTTATGATACAAAATCAATGATATGTAAATTAAAGAAATCCATCTATGAGCTTAAATAAGACTCACATTAATGATATTACAGATTTCATATTGATTATTTCATTCGGTTTTGAGATAAATTTGGTTGACAATTGTATATACTACAAGTTCGGTGAGAGTAAAACAATCGATACTCATGTTACTAAAGAAGACAAAATTTTTCTTACTCAATGCCCTAAAAGTAACCTTGAAATTTAGAAAATATAAATGATTTCATATGCATAAGCTATTGAGAATCTAATTTATGTTCAAGTATGTATGTGTTCCGATATTGTGTACATTGTTGGCATATTAGACAAATATTTAAGAAAATCTAGTATGGACCATTGGATAGCAGCCAATAGGGTTATGGGATATCTTTAGAGAACAAAAATTACATGCTCACATATTGTAGTTCTGGTAAGTTAGAGATCATCAAGTTTACGGACTTCGATTCTATTAAAATATTGATGCAAAAGAATTTTGTCACATGAGCTGCTAATTATATATTGAATTGAAAGACCACTTCAGTTGTTTTGTGACAATAAATATGCATTCATTTATTCTATAAACAATAGGAACACTTCAAATTTGAAGCACATAAATATTAAGTTCCTAGTTGTTAAAGAAAATTCAGAGTGGTTGTGTGTCTATAGAGCATGTTGGTACAAACTCCATAATTGCGCGCATATTAAGAAATTGTCACCCTAGGTCTTTCATGAGCACACTAATCATGTGGGTGTAATGTTATTTAAGGATATTCAGTTTTAGTGGGAGTTTGTAATTTTGAAAATGCTCATTTGGTTTAGACACGATTTCGGTTAATTCAGTTTAAAGTTATTTTAAGATTATTTTCTATAGAAATTAAGTTTTTTTGGTTTATGCACACTCTGAATTCAGTAAAGTTTGATCTCACTAAGGTTTAGGAGGACCAGTTGGAAATAGACATGTACGGTTCACATTTCATGTAATTTTCCATGCTATGCATCATGATTGATCTATGTTATTTGACTATATTTGTATATGTGACCATTGATGGGTCTAGTCATGATTGATATAGCAAAGACTGCTTTAATCCTATATGGGTATAGTTGATGGACAGGATTGTTATAGAATACCTATTATATAATAGCAAATTCTAAGCTCACAAGGTAGTACATTTATCAGGAAACATATGTTGCCCAAGTGGGAGATTATTGGATTAAAATCCGTAATTGTGGGTACATATGTAAAATGTATAATGCTATTATAAAGTATGACACAAAATTAAGTGACCAATTATATTAGGCGTGTCATAGGTATTAAAGTGTTATGGAAATAAAAGTGTAGATACCATAAGATATATTTATAATTCAATGAGGGGCAAAGTTATAAATATTTAATAGTTGATTTAATAACAAACTATATAGAGAGGTAGTGGTCCCCAAGAAATAGGTTAACTTGTATTACTCTTGTCCCCGTCAGAGAGTTTTTACGGCAAGGGCTAACCTATTTTCTTGGAAGATCACAACCACCTTTTAGGCAATCTTCATAAAAGTATTCAAGGTTTTTTCTATCGATCAATTCACGTACGCTTCCGCATCTAGTATTTTATTGTTCTTGATGATTTGACGTGATAGATCTTGGGTATTAGATTTCATATTAATTTATGATTTGGTTCTTACATGTAAAAGTTACCTCCTAAGCCTGTTATAAGGGGAAGAATTCCTAGTGAATTGTTGAAATCCTTAGTGGGGAAGCTAAGGTAGTGGATGTAGGCCTTGGTTAGAAAGATGAACCATTCTAAATTCTTGTGTCTATTTTTCTTATCTTTGTTTCCACCACCAATCACCTAAAATACATCTTCTCCATTACTTGGCAAGCAAAATTGGTTAAGGATATCGAGTTGTACATATAGTATAGGTGATTTTTTTTACTGTTGATTTGTAGTTATTTGACATGTTCAAGGCATGGTGGTACAATTATTGATAAACAATTCATTGTGTTGGTGATTTGCTGGCTCCATTCAAAACATGGAAAATTTAAGAGGTTTTGGTGATTTGGAGTGGCTAAGACTTTCCACATGTGGACAGTTTGGTCCAAAATAGATCCTTGGAAACTTTTGTTTCCTTTGTTTCCTATGTCTAACTTATTTTGGAAGCATATTTTTGTTGAGTTAATAGTCTTGAAGATGGGTTGGTGTTAGGGTTGCCATGTTGACTATATATCGAGGTGATCTTATAATTTTTTTAGTGTTGAGGCGCAATTGTGTTTTCTTTTTATTTATCATTTATTTTGGTTCGGGTGATGATTTTAGACCATATAATAGTTTACTTTTGTGTTCCACCTTATGGTGGATAATTATCAATATTAATAAAAAATCCTTTACAAAAGAATCAATCTCTGCATAAATGTTAAAGTCAATATAGTTATTGTTTCTGCATGTATCACTCAGGTTATATATATATATATATATATACATATATATATATATTTCATTCTATACTTTTAACTAATTTTAAAGCAAAAGTATTTAAATTTTTACACATCGTTTATTGTTGGTTGTTGTTGTATTTTGGTATAGATACTTGGGAGAAATTTCAAAAATCTTATGTGTCTTTTCAATTATAGCGCACATGCTTTTTGGATCAAGAAGTATTGCAGCAAAAGAATTTTAATAAATTCAAGAGAATAAATAATTGGATATATAAAATAAAATATATAATGCAAAAGAATTTATAAAATGTAAATTGTATACCCACAACAAAAATTTAATGTAACATGACTAACTCTATAATATATAAATTTATATTGCATGATCAAATGTCTCCAACAAAACCTTGTAATGAATTGTCGAGTGGTTCAACTGAATCTTGTTGTGCACTTTTCTGCATTAAAGGTAATATTAATAAATACTCACATACAGTTATTAAAATGATTAAAAAATATACCTGCAAATTATTTTCAACACCATGAAAATATTTTTTGTGTCCTTGTTGTCCACATATACTGCAAGTCATTTTGAGTCCTTTTTCTAGACAACTCGGACAAGTTATTTTTCTTTTCCTTCTCTTCATGTATTTCAACAATATCATTTCTTCTTTTTGTTTGGTGTCTCCCTCTTTTAGGCTTAGGCAACTCAGGTAGAATAATCGCATCTCCATGTTGGACAAAATCTCATTGATCTTCATCAGCAATTGGATTAATCATATGATCATAGATTTTCAAAAATGTCGTAACCTTGTAACAATCATCCACATAATCTTCCAGATGTTCTCTTCGGTTGAAGATACAAGGAATTGCATGTGAACACAATAACCCACTCAATTGCCATCTTCTACAAGAACATGTATTTTCATTCATATCAACCACAAATTGAGTTTATGGACATCTAATATGAAAGGTAGAACCTCCTAACCAATCTGGTATGTAATTAAAAGAATCTGTCTTCAACTTATTAATTTTCTTTTGTATCTTAAGACAAATTGGCCCAATGTATCTTTTCATTGCGTCTCTTCGCTTGTAAATTCTTCTCATTCACTTTGAACTGATTGCTTCAAGCATTGTAAGGATTGGTTTGTCCCTTACATCTACAAGTGAGATGTTAAAACTCTCACATAGATTATTCAAAAGCATATCACATTTAGAAAATGTATTTTCAATCTTGTTCATCCAATAATTAAACTCACTAGGATAAGTAGGTCATGTTGCTTCCCATAAATAGTCTTTAAAGGCTTTTCCTCTATGCTCACTAATCATAACAAAAATTTGATCTATATGTCGCACACAAAAACAATGCTCAGAACCTAGAAATAAAGACTGCACAATAAAAATGAGACCCTACAAATAAAACAAACATATTAATCCATTGATATCATATAATAAAGGGAAAATAAAATAATTTTAAATTGTTGCTAACCTTTTGCCTATCTAACATAAATGTTCAAGCATGAGAGTTTTCAATATTTAAATTATTGGCTAACAGATTTAAAAACCAACCCCGGTTGTTACGATTCTCCTTGTCGACCACTGCATAAGATATAGGATAGATACAATCATTGGCATCTATATCTACTGTTGTAAGCAAATGTCCACCATATTTACCCTTTAACCAACATCCATCTACTGAAATAATTGGTCTACAACCAGCTAGAAAGCCATCTGTAACACCCTTAACGTATACTCGTAAATCGAATATACATTAAAGATATTACAGAGTCATTTAAAGAAATCTTGACTTATAAATTTATTTTTACAAGTATTTACAAATTTTAGTTTGTAAATCTAATCCTTTCTCGGTTTTCTTGAAAACATAACCTATGTGCAGTTAGCTAGTTTCAACCCTGAATTAATTATTTTAAAACATATTTGGCAATTATTGAAAAACAACAGTTCAATTCAGGGTGAAAGCTAGGTTCGCTATCTAGGCCCTTTCTTGACTTTAAAATCTTTATACTATTATCGATTATTCTTATTAGCAAAGTAATTGTCCTTTCTACCTTAGCTTTACTATGTTACAATGCTAATGCCTTATTTTGCTTTATTTATGTACGATTCATCATCAAAAATGATTACTTATCTATCCTTTAGTCTAATTTAATGCATCATACTCTACTAGCAATTAAACAATTACATGCCCATTAGAGATTATCATAAGATAGAATATCTTACTGATGTTTTGCAGATTGAAGCTTGATCAGCATGCTCGACTCCTCTTCAAATACTCCATCTTAATCTACGTGGGAAACAAACACATGCTAAGTACGAATGTAATGAGGCAAAACTTATAAATCAAATTAAATCATTTTAATTTTAATAAAAACTGCATAATAAATAAAATACTAATATAACATATAAGAATTTAGAATCGTATAGAATGACTTATCGAAGTCGTTCCTTTGTTATGTAACCTGTAAAAATCAACATCTCATATACATATATAAGGCAATGTCACGTCAAATCAAATATCCAGTAAATCACTTATTTTCATTTGAATCATATCACTTTTCACTTTATTTTAGATCACTTGTACTTGTTACTTTTTATTCATTTCATAGCCCAAGGTAATGTAATTGAGAATGCATGGTATGCGAGTTTAATGATGAGTAATGCACATGTGCCCGCAACAACTAATCAGTTGTGTTTGGATCAATAGATCAATGCTAGTGTATCACTAGAAATACTACCGTAACTTAACGGCATTAATAACCTTCACTGGATCATAGTTGTAAAACACAACTCACCATCTCGCCTGTCGTAGCAGTATTAAATGTATAATGATGAGTAATGCACATGTGCCCGCAACAACTAATCAGTTGTGTTTGGATCAATAGATCAATGCTAGTGTATCACTAGAAATACTACAATAACTTAACGGCATTAATAACCTTCACTGGATCATAGTCGTAAAACACAACTCACCGTTTCGCCTACCGTAGCAGTATTAAATGTATCGACTGCTTAGTAGCAGTATTAAACCAATATACTCTAACTCTTTGGCATGCCAATATACCAAGACTCTCAATAGACATACAATGGGCATTCAACATTTCAATAATATGAACTTTCCTTTTTATTAATAATACCTATAAATCATAAAAAAATCACTTTCATATATAGAAATTTACATTTGGTAGTTCATACCCTAAATCATTTATAAACCATTCAAACATTTCAGATAATTCAAATCCTTTACCTTTAACCTCCGAGATTGACTTATCACAAGTCTATCTCATAGCATAATAATAAATAAATAAAAATGCACTCACCTAAGCCATTTATTAGCTTGCCTCACTAAGCTCTACTCGATCATTTCCTTCATAATACCTCGACCCTTCTTTTGATCCAAATCAAACTTCATTGATCATATAAATACGAATAACATTCGTTAGATTCAAATCTAACAATACTTTAAACATGCTATCGAATCTAGTCATTAGAATATACAAAATTTCCAAAGTTTTTCCTTTCTTCTTTGTATTGTCCAAAAACTCATTATGGTCCTTAGTGATCAATTTGAACTTCCATTAACCCTTTTCAAGCTTACTAATCAACCTTAGATACAAAGTGTATCAATTCTCATTTTCTGGCAGTTTGCAGTACCTCCAAAGAAATATTTCTATAAAACAATCTACAACTCAAAATTTGACTCCGTTTGTTCTGAAAGAAACTAGATTCAATAAGCTTTTCACCCATATAAATTAATAGCCCATATTCAACTTGTACGATTTATGGCGAATTTTCAAAGTCAATTTCTAGTGTTAATTTCGGAAAAGACTGCATACTGTTTTTCTGACCTTTCGTCACTTAAAAATTCATATATTTTGAATCGGAACTCAAAATCAGTTTCCATTTGTTGGAGGCAAAACTAGACGAACACATATTTATATCGGTATAAAATTCACCTTCTAACCATTTTTTTAGAATTTATGGTGAATTTTCAAAGTTACTGACATAAACCAGTTTTTCTACACAGCTTCCATAAACAACTTCAAGTTTTATACTAACTTCTCCTTACTTCTCTACTTTTCAATTTAATCCAATTACTTGCTTTAAACCACCATCTTAAAACCTTCTTCATCAAATAATTATTCACAATAATTCTCCTTAATTTTCCTTCTTTACCAAAATAGTCACTAAAATACAAAGATAAGAATTCTAGCTTCTTAACTTTGCAATTTAGTCCTCAAATCAGCATTACTATCTTAATTCCATCATTATAACTAAAAATCATATTTAATCCTTTTCTAAAACCTCATTTCCGAATTGGTCACTAAACTTTGACAATTTGTCAAAATGGTCACTAACTTGATTTAACATCGGTTTTGCATTCTAACTTCAATTTCATATCTTCAACATCCCTAATAACGTAAATACACACCAATTCCATAAAAATCAGATTTATTCCTTCAACTTTTAAACTTGCTAAATTGGTCTCTAAATATTTAAATTAGGGTTTTGCTTCCAAATAACAAATCAAGCTTACTAGATCATTTATCCAACATCACAAACCCTAAATCAAACTTGAATCCATAAACCCTAATCATCTTCATAATAATCAAAACATGTAGAGTTTAAATCTCAACTCAATAACATGATTTTAACATCACAAAAGCTTGATTTCAACTTGAATTTCAACATGGAATCATAAAATCTCAAAACCCCCAATTGAGTCCATAAACCCTAATTTCTTCTCATACAAAATTCTAATCAATCAAGCTTGTTTTCCACGAATTATTTACACCAAAAGATAGAACTTGATGAGTAGAACAACTTTGTAGTTCGAAAGATTTACCTGAAAATCGAGTTTCGGGGCTTGAATCGAACATAGAAAAATTTTCTCTCTTCTCCCCTCTCAAATTTTGAATTTTTGGGATGAAGAATTGTCTTCATCTTTGTTATTTCATCCAATTAAGCCACTTGTAAAGTATAAATGAATTTTAAATTCATTTAAATAGTGAAATTACTAAAATACCCTTTTTAATCCAACGGTTGAGATTGATCTTATCATCAATCAAGGGCCAAGATTAAATCTTCCATTTCCTTCTTCCAAAAATGCCCTTGTAACTTTTTAAATATTTCAAAAATGCCATTGGGGCAAAATGATCAATTTGCCCTCCAACTAGTTTTTATTTACTAGCTTGTTTCAAAATTGCCATCCCATTACAATCCAACTAAATTAGTTCATTTCCAACCAGCCTCTATTCCATAAATATTATTTTATGACCTTTCCATGGCTTATGGAACAACCTCTAAAATTTTGATTCGATCTGATCTCTCGATATTCGTAAAATACTTCTATTGCGATTTTACCTTTTTCTGAGCTATTGGATTTATTCCGAAAATTCTATATTTCCATATTCGGGAATAAACTCTATTATCCTATAAAACTTCCTTTTCCAAGGACTTATACTGAATTTTCTTAACTCAGTCTATTTTCTAAATACTTATCGAAAATCTTCATGGAATAAAATTCCTCTTAGAATTCCTTTATTGATAATCCATACGAATTTTCTCTACTCTTACTGAGTCCAACATATCGATTAGAAACACTTTTATGGTACATTCCCGAATGTCACCCATCCTTGTATTTCTCTGGCCTGAGCACGCTTAACAATTTCATTCAATCTAAATTTGGTACATTTTTCTGCATCTTAATTCTTAAAACCGATATCAAGGTACTTATTTTGATCCGATTCACTCTTCTACTGAATAAAATTACTTGTTGGGGACATTTATACTTTAGTCCCCAAAATTTTCCAAGGTTTATACTTTAACCCCCTAAACTTTCAAAATTTACAATTTAGTCACTAGCCAAAATTTGGGATATTACAACATCCTTCAATGCCTTGATGCATATATAAGCTCTTTGAAACAATGATCTGTCTAAATGTAAAATAGTACTTGACCCAGGATTTCTTTTTCTTAACTCTCCACAGTACTTCGGTAGCTTAAAGTATTGGTCTTCATCATTCCCCTCTAAGAATCTCCAAGGCTTTTACTTTAGTTCGGTAACCCTTCATCCACTTTATTTCAAGCTTCAATTCATTTCTAACCTTAGCTAAAAAAAAGTGTTCACTTTCATGTTAGGGTCATCTCGAAAAGCATCCAAAAACTTATATGCCAACAATTCAACAGATGCAAATTTATTCTCAAAAACTTTGCTACAATTGTACTCATTTACAATGCTTTTAATTTGAACTGTCATTTTATTAGACATTTTTGAAGCCCATATACGAAAATGACAACCTTCTTTACACCTTACATCCACTCTATCTTTATCGTTATACTTAAAATCGATTCCCAATGATTCACTAATGAATATTGCCGATAAGCACTTTTGAATTCGTCAAAATCTTTAAATATCATTCCAACAACAAATCAAGGATTATCCATATCTATTTTCTCATCAAATTCAGGATGTTTTCTTTTCCTTGTAAAATCACTATCATTATCACTAGTAGCATATTCTAAATATAATTGGTCAGAGACATCCGAAAAGTAACCAAATTCAGAAGCTAGCTCATTATCCAATGAATCGTGTGACCCTCTTGTTGGTTTTGTATCAATTATCTTCTCTTTTCTTTTATCTTTCTCTTTCGATTTTTGGATTGATATCATATATATCTTATGCTAACTTCAACCTCAACCAATCCATCATCTAAATCATATTCGCTATCAATAAAGCAATCATCCTCACCATTTTTTGTATTTTGAGCGAACTCAAATTCTGAATTATGTTCAAAATAAATTCCAACTACTCGATCATTCGATACATATAAAGAAATGATTGTAGCATCATTATCATTCTCTATCTTAAATAATCCATGATTTAAATCATTTCTCAGTATCCTCCAATGATAAGTTATAAACTCATTATAACCCAAAACATTTGGCACAATCATTCAAATATCCTATTGACATACCAGTTGGGTTACACCAACCAAAGTAATCTATTTCACCACCAAAATATTTATTTTCCCCATCAATGAAACATAGATTTCCCTTCTGATGAATTTTCAATGTAAAATAACCAGTATGTTGCACTGGAAATAACAAAATAGCTATCTTTAACAAGTTTCTCTACTAGCATGAGCAAGAAAAGACTAAAAGTAAAACTGTAAAAGTATTATATGCTTACAATATGCAGGCATAGATTCAATTAATTTTCGTACTTTTGGCTCCATTACTTTTATCAATCTCACAACTTGATGGAGAAATTTTCTTCACTTTTATACTAATAAATGAAGAAGTGGATACGACAAAGCCTCCAACCTGCAAGACATGAAAATAAGTTCAAATCGTAGGAATTAGAATTGAATGTCAATTTAAGCTCGCTTTTTTGGTGTTAAATGGCTAGAGAAAACGATTGCTTTGACTTATACGGTGGAATTTTTTTATTCAAATTATGTTTGTTTATAATATGAAGTATAAGATTCATTTAATACCAGTTTTAACAGGTTTGGAGCAAGAACTGTTTAGTAATATCAAAATATTATTAAACTGAAAGAAAAAAGTTACAAAAAGATTCAAACAAAAATATTATTAAACACTGGTGATGATGCTCCTGGAGAGACTTGGCATATGGTCTTCAGCACCGAGGGTATGCAAAATATCTCCTGCATTCGTATGCTAAAAATTAAATCCTTGAACATATTTGCATGTATGTCTATGTGAAAAAAAGAAGAGAAAACATTGGATGATCCAATTCTAATGGAGACTTTCATATATATGAAATTACATGCATAAGAATTATGCTCATTTGCCTACTTTCATGTTCAAGTTTAGTTTAAAAAATCTTTCTTCTTAGCTGACTAGCTGGTTGGATTGCATCAGGAGAGCTTCCTTACAGAGAAGGGCAATCGATTGGGGTGATTCCGGATGGCGTTGACAAGAATGGGAAACCTCACAAGCTGAGATTATACTCTATTGCTAGCAGTGCTCTTGGTGATTTTGGGGACTCTAAACTGTGAGTTTGCCTTCAAATCTTAATTTTCTTTTCAGACTAAGATGCAAATCATGTGATGGATATATATATATATACCTATTAGCATGCAGCTCTTCTGGGTTTTTTTTTTTGTATGATCTCATTGTATTTTGCAGGTATCCTTATGTGTGAAACGTCTGGTATACACCAACGAACAAGGAGAACTTGTCAAAGGAGTCTGCTCAAATTTCTTGTGTAAGGATGCAACACTTTTTATGTTTCATCATGGTGTTTACAACCTGGAGCTTAGTAGATTCATTCTTAAGAGTTATCCGGTAAAAAAGATTTTAACACCCCGTTATAGTTATAGGGGAATTTGTAGTTTATTTACGGTACTGATGCTGAATGTTTTAATCTTAATATCTAGGTGACTTGAAACCTGGGGCAGAAGTTAAAATCACAGGACCTGTAGGAAAGGAAATGCTAATGCCACTGTCATCATGGTTAGTATATTGCCAAGCTGTTGAAACACTACTAAATTTGATTACCATTCATTGCAGAATGCAGATTCTATTGTATTGATTATCTGCTGCTCCAAAACAACATTCTCACACTCAGTTACTTCATTGCAGCTTGCTACTGGAACCGGAATCGCTCCCTTCCGATCGTTTTTGTGGAAGATGTTCTTTGAAAAGCATGACGACTACAAGGTAAAAAAGTAACAACCATGATCTTCAATTGATACAATTAAGAAGCCCTGTTATAACCCGGGGCACTAACTCATCAATATGTTTGTTGTACTAACGAGTGATATAAAAACTTGTACCTCGGTGTTCCTACAAGTAGCTCATTGTTGTACAAGGAGGTAAAAAAAATCTTGGACTTGTCTGATTCTGTGATGGCTTTGCTTCTTTTAACTTGGAATGAAATGTCCGAATGTCATTCGACAGGAGTTTGAGAAAATGAAGGAGAAGAATCCAGACAACTTCAGGCTGGACTTTGCTGTGAGCAGAGAACAAACTAATGAGAAAGGAGAGAAGATGTACATTCAGACCCGAATGGCTGAATATGCAAAAGAGCTATGGGAATTACTCAAGAAAGACAACACCTTTGTTTACATGTGTGGGTTGAAAGGCATGAAGAAGGGAATTGATGACATAATGGTCTCGCTGCAGCAGATGGTAAAAGAATCTCCATGGATTACATACATACATACATATATATCTGTAATCTAATGCTGTATTTGAACTTATTTCAGGTATTGATTGGACTGAATATAAAAGACAGTTGAAGAAATCTGAGCAATGGAATGTGGAAGTCTACTAACTGTGGATTGCCTGTACAAATCAACCCCCTCAATTCCTCCTTTTTTTTGAGCAGCCATATGATCCCATCAGGATTTCCACTGCTTTATGTAGATAGGGAGTGCTTTTTTTTTTGAGGTCATATAAATGAAATAAATGGTGTTTTATAGCCAAACCTCACAAATCTTATCATTGTGGGGTAGTAAATGAAACTTACAGTTTCCACCTTATTCTTTTGAGCATGTGCTTTACGTGTATCCGATGCTTGATTGGGTTCGAGGGCTTCACCTGCAAATTTCATAGAAAATGTATGTTTTTTATTACCATTGCTATCCGATTGATTGATCGATTAGTTCAAATTAGATATTACATAGATTTATTACGAGATAATTCTTTCAATTCAATTTGTTCCATTAACAATATTATAAACATTGTTTAAGAGACCTAATTTCTCATCATACTAGACCAATCGGTAGTTAATAGACAATTTATATTTTAACTTAAGGGATCAATTGAATATTACAACTCTCCCAAATGCACATTTATTTTTTAGTTAAATTTGATCATCAATCTTTTTAAATAGTCAAATATCTTTCTTAATGGAAGTGTTATAATTTTAATGGCATTGATGCGATAGCCCACATGGTCATTCACGGACAAATTTTTTTTATTCTTTTTCGGTATTTTTCTCTATATATCAATGCTAAAAAAATTAAATTCTAAGCTCTATTTTAAATTTTAAATCTTACACTTTAACCCATAAACCCTAAGAAATATATATTATCACAAATTCTAAACTCTAATCTTAAACCCTAACCTTAATCATAAATCCTAAACCTAAATTTTTAGTGTAGGATATAAATAAAGCACCAAAAAAGGTAGAAGATTTCTATTCGTCATCCAAATGTACTTCATATTAACATAATATTATTTATCTTATGTATCACGTCAAACAAATAAGTTTAAATTTTTTTTTTGAACTGATTCTACCTAAAAGGAAAATGAAAACTTTAGGGGAAGAACGTCAGCATGTTACAAGTTTAACATTACAATTTCTATTAAAAATAATAATTGAACTCATTTTAAAATATGGAGATGAACCCAATAAGTGTCTACATGGTGTATGTGTTCTGTCAAAGAGTTAAAAAATATTTATGAACATATATTACTTTGAAATCACCTTTACACTATTAAAAAAATATGGAGATTAAATTGATTTTTTTAAAGAATATGAGTGTCAATTTTTTAAAAACTAAATTAATAAAAAAGGAAAATGAAAGACCTTATGTAAACTATTGCTTAAAATTGCACTTTATCAACCATTTTATTTTTCTCTAAAAATATTATAAAAGACATTTCAAATCCGTAATTAGTAATGTTGCTTAATTCGAATAAACAACTTTCATAGTAATAATATTTTTTATAAGATTTTCAAACAAAAAATATGTTCTTTATTTAGATCCGATTTGATATACCAAGAAAGTCTTTAAATTGGTATATCTTGTTCAAATAAGTCCTTATGTTGTTTTTATATTACTAAATAGTATTTAAGCTATCCACTTGTTTCTATTCAATAAAAATAACATCAATTAATAATAATGTGACACCTTGTATATATATTACCGAAAATTGTAAATATTTGGATAAAAATGGAAAAAATAACTTAAGAAGTATCAATTACAAAAGAAATTTAAGGACTAAAATGAGAATCAAGTATGGTTTAGAGGTCAATTCTCTAATAAAGCCAAAGTAAAGATATTAGAGTGGCCCCCAACCTTCTTTTTCTCCAATCTCATGGTTTTTTTCCCTATAAATTCCCCTTTTGTGATGTTCACTCCCACAAAAACCCTACAACAAACGAATTAAAAGTCTCTTCCTTTTACTATTTCAAATCTCGCAACCAGCTTCGATGGCTGAGCAACAGCAAGAACAACAGCAATCAAGATCCGCCGGTAAGGTCCTCTGGTTCGATAACCAGAAAGGCTTCGGTTTTATCCATCCTGATGATGGCGGCGAAGACCTCTTCGTCCATCAATCCTGCATCAAATCCGACGGCTATCGTAGCCTTGCCGAGGGTGAATCTGTTGAGTTCACCGTTTCCCAAGGCAACGGTGGAAAAACTCAGGCTGTTGATGTCACCGCGATCGGTGGCTCTCAAATCAGCAAGAAGGACCGTCGCGGCGGGGGTGGTGGTTGGAGGAGCGATAGGAGGAATGGTAGCGGCGGGTGTTATAACTGTGGGGATCCGAATCATCTCGCCAGGGATTGCAATAACGACGCCGGCTCTTACGACAATAACGATAATTACAATAACGCTGGGTACGGCAGTGGCGGCGGGGGATCTTGTTATAATTGTGGTGAGGCGGGGCATTTTGCGAGGGAGTGTAGGAGGGATGCTGCTGGATCTGCTGGTGGTGGGGCTGTGAAGTGCTACAACTGTGGGAAATTTGGGCACTTTGCCAGAGATTGCAATAGAAACAGTGGTGGCGGTGGTGGTGGCAGAGGCTGCTTTAACTGTGGAGTGTCTGGGCATATGGCGAGGGATTGCAACAATAGCAATAACAATAACAAAGGAACAGAATGCTTTAAATGCGGCGAGGCAGGGCATTTCGCAAGGGAGTGTCCAAACACAAAAGCTTCATCTTAAACTTGAATGTCCGGGAGAAAAAAGAGTAATAGTAAATATTTCTCTTTTCTATGTTTTGGGTTTCTATGATTCTTAGAAGTTATACATAAGGATGTTTCGTATTATCCAGCTCTTTTGTTTTTTGTTTTTCTTTTATGGGGAAGAATTTTCCGATTTTGATACATAGATGAGCTGGTTCGGATTAAAATTTAGATTTTGTTATTCTGGTTATTTTGGATGATTATCTATGACTTTGGGTTATTTCTCGATTCAGCATCATCTATTTTCAAGTGTGAATCAATGTTTCTACATTCTTTTGTTCTTCTGCATTGATCATATATGTTTTGAAGGCAATTATTGTCTAAATTTGGTGGTATTCTATGATCCTCGAGCTATGGTAGTCTCTATAGTTATCTAATTGTGCTTGATTTAATGCACTCTAGAATTATTGTTGCTGCATAAGGGCAATTGACTGGTTATTTTGCCGATCCTTTGCCTATGCTTTTGACATTAAGCTCTTTCCATTGTATCTTTCAAAAGGAGATTATAATTGGATAATAATTGAGTGCAGTCTTTTATTTGTTGTGGTTTAGGTGGTATAGTCTTAATAATTGACAAGTTGATTGAGAATTGGTCAGGATTTCAGATTCATTAATGTTATAACGGTGCTTCATGCTTCTTGTTTGTTAATCACCATTAATTTTTAGTTTATTTGATCTATTGGGGAATAATTTGAGTTTTTGATGTCACTTTGGTCTAGCTCTTTTGATGAAATAGATTCAAGCTTGAATTTTATTTTGCTTGGATCAGCAGTCACGATGTTTATGCCATGTCCCAGGCTTCATAGATGTTTGTCTTGTTGTATACCGTTCTAGTTCTTAGATAAACTGATTCCCAATTGTAACTGATGTTGCTTCTACTTTCTTATCTAGGGTGTATGTACAGAGTTGCTATATGAGGTATTGATTGTCACGTGTGCTGTCATTTTTTGCTTTTGATCATGTGTGAGGTGGAAAGGGTGATAAAATGTTTATTTTTTTTATTAAATAGAGAGGTATTACATTCTCAGATTAGGATTTGAACCGATGTGAGTCATCCTTAACCACTAGGCCAATTAGTGGGATCTCGATAAAGATGTTTATTTGATCTTACCATCTTATGGAAGTTGCTAACAGCTGTGTTAAGTGATTGGTTATTGTTATTAATTCAAACACTTGCAAGTTTTAGTTCTCTACCATATTGTTTTAATCTCTCTGAGAAAGGGTCTGCATTTTTTTCCCATTCTATTAACTGCTGTTCATACTAGGAGTAGTTAATCATTCAAAGGATTTCTTGAGTGGTCATTGCAATATCATGGTGTTTTACTTACAGAGACAAATACCTTTGGATTGCTGATCTATGCTTAACATACTGGAAATGGCCTACTTTCTTTTCTTTTTTTTTCACAATAAAACCTCTCTATTGCCTCCCAGAATTGATGATGGTAGAATAAAAGGTCTGAATTCTCAAAGAAGAGGATCTAGGCAATTGGAGATTGTTTAAGTAGGAATAATGGTTTTGAAAATGACTCGGGCCTCTTTTTTTTTTTTAATAAAAGCAGCTAGTTTTACAATTAAGGGTTTATGACTATCATCGTAAGTTAAATACATAATTTGAATTTTTTTAAAATTAGTCACTTTAGATCATATAAGGACCATACATGAAAAAGATTAAAAATTCATTCAAACGACTCGAACGAAAAATAGATTGCATTGGCAAATGAATCACAAAAGTGAATTAAATTATTGAAAGACCACTGAGAACCGTAAAATTAGTGCTGAGCTTAGGATTATGAGAAACTATCTATGAGTGTAAATCGCATATTTAAATCTAATTCAAGAGCCTAGAATAGGGAAGATCAACATGATTATAAATAAGCATCATCTTAATCAGTTATAGTGTTGTCAAGTCTAACCATAAAAAAACATAAAATAAAAAATGCTAAAAGACAGATAAATGTGTCACAAAAGTAGAGAAAAACGTGCTACAAAAGTATAATTATTTTTATTTAAAAAAATAATTCGACAGTCAACAACTAACATCAAAATTGTTGTCGTTGCCGGCTAAATAAAATAAAAAATAAAAATTGCAGCGCTTAATAAATGAAGAGGATTACGTTAAAAAAAATAAAAAGCGGCTAGCCTCGGGCAACTGTTTTATATTCTTTGATTAATGGAAAAGAATTAATCTGTACTTTGTGCTGTTAAATCAAATAATAAAAAAAAGATAATGCGGTTCATGTCTATTGGTCCGAATGGGATTAATACTAATTGTTTGCTTGTGTGTAAGTTAAGGTTTTATATTGATCTAAGTCTTTCTCACCCTTTCAATGGCTCTGCGTTATCTTACATTTGTATCAAGAATAAAATCCCAATTTCATGGCCACTTGCCCTGCTTCTTTATATATTCCTTTCTCTTTTTTCCTCTTTAATTAGATTCCAAAGCCCATGCCATGCCTATTAGAGTCATCTATCAGCTAGCGGTATCAAGGGGAATGAATTGGGCTACGTTTATATTATATAAGCTTCATCCATTTCCTTTCTTCAAATCACTAGAGTCCATCATTCTTGTCTTGGAAGTTCATTTTTCCAATTGTTTATAAAGTGAAGCTGACACATCCATTGTAATCTGATTAATTCGGATCCAAACATGGATGGGCTAAAAGGTGCGGGGATAATTCTTATGTATATTTTAAATTCTTATGTAATTTAAGTATTTTTTTCATATTTTTTAACGGTGATTTAATTTTACGCTCTTAAAATTTATCATTTGTCCTTTAAATTCAAATCTGATGCAATTTAATTTGACCATAAAAACCAATAGCTCAAACATGAACTTTTATCTCAATTTTTTTACTATAAAAAGTTAATACGACTTGAATGAGTAACTCGAAAACAATCTAAACTTGAATGTCAAAACAAAAAGATAAAATCTAAAATAATTAATCCTGAAAAATCGATTAGCAAACTCAAGTAGTCCAAATCAAACATGTCTAGCTTTAAGTCGATCAAAACTCGGAATTATTCGGATCTGAAATAATTTTTAAAAAAATAAAACTTTACATTCCAAAAAAAAAACCCAATCCGAGCAGTGTATTGAGAGCGAAAGCACGAAAACATCTTACATGCTTGTTAATCACTTGACTTGTAGTGGGGAACCATGCGCACCGTCAATACCGATGAATCGTTTTCAAGGATAATCTTGGGGTGAGAAGTGGCAAACATTACACCGCCCATCCTCATCTTGAGGGGTAAATGGGTCACTCGGATTAGGTTCGGGTCTGATTGATTTAGGTCCGATTCGAATTAGACTGGGTCTAATTCGGATTTAATTTAGGTCTATATTATTTCGGATCGGATCGGGAATTAAATTTAGTCTATATAAGATCAGTTGATCTTCGGGTCAGTTTAATATTAGATCAGTTGATTTTTTGGGTCGAATCTATATCGGATCAGTTAAAATTTCGAGTCGGATCAATATCAAATCGATTACTTTTCGGATCGGGTCAATATCGGATCAGTCTGTTGTCAATTTGAGCTAATATAAGGAGAAAAATAATATTAAACTATTACTAAAGGTAGTTGTTAATTAGCACAAAATGAGAATAAAACATACATATTTGAGGAAATTAAATTCGGATTGTTTTTGATTCGGTTGATTTTCAGTTCGTGGTGATTTTCGATTCGGGTTGATTTTCAATTTAACTAAATTCAGGTCGATTTTAGTTCGGATTCGGATCAAGTTTAGACCATTATGTTCAGGTCTATATGAAGTTTCAAGTCAGATAAATTAATTCGAGTCTCGAATCAAATTTGTTAAGTCTATCCTCATCACCCTTCATTTCTTTCTTTCCTTTCTGCCTGGGGAAGGAACTATATATATATATATTTGCTCTTCCCAAAATATTTTAATATAATAATATTTAAAATCTTTTTAAATTTAAATATTATTCAAATAAATATCACTTCTTAAATACTTAATAAAATTTTGTCTCTCCCTATTAGTGTCAATTATATCTTCTAAACAAATCTGTCCTGCGCCTGCCTCCAAATGTTCTTGCTGGAATGACTTCACATCGGGCTTGTGGACAAGCCTGGACCGTCCATAAAGTAGCTTACTTGACCAGCACAACGCTATACACCTTAAGGTTTATAATAACATTTTGGTTTAATGCATTTTCCCCATAAATTTTATTTGTTTTTTTAACTTACTCTTTAAAATTCATTTTGATCATTTTTGTCTGTTAATATTTTCTTTATTATTTATATTATTTTTACAATTAAAAAATTTATCTTGACCAATCAAAACGGGCAATATTATATTTTATTTATTTTAAATTTTAAAATAAAATAAATATATTACTATATTTATTAATTTAATTATATTTTCTAAAATACCCCATTTCGTCCCCATTATTTTCTTCCTCAATTTTCTCACAGTTTCTCGTCTTCCAAACATCAAATGGCCACAACATCACACGTTTACTCGCAAAGCACCCATCTTTATCAACATGCAACCATTACCTCACTGTTTATTTCAGTCTTGCTGATGGTTGTTAGTGAAGCTGCCGAAAAGGAATTGATTCGACTGGGTGCTGTGAAAAGGATTCTGAACTTATTCTTTGAAATAATTTTAATTTTGGAAACTTGAGATTCTGTTCAATCATTTAAAATCCATCATCTGCTAATTAGCAATTACAGAGCAATCAATGGCATGGATTTCAATCGATTCAAGTGCTATAAATTTCTTGTTTTTTTGTTTAATTTTTCATCAAAAACTTTAACATTTTCCAAACATTTTTCGAAGCAATTGAAACAATGATGAAGCCATTTCTGATAGCCAATTTGGTTTCTGCTCTGCTTGTTCTTGTTGCTGTTCAAGTCCATGGATTCGTCCCTTTTGATTTTGAATCTGAATTTTCTCAGGATTCTAAAGCTTCTGAATTTTCCTACGAGCCCCAGTATTTTCCCGAGTCAAATCCTGAAGAACCTTCTTTGCTTTCAGAATCTGAGTTTCCTCAGGATTTGTTAGAAACCCAGAATTTTCCCAAGTCAAATGATGAATTAACTTTTTTGTTTCCAGAATCTGAACTTCCTCAGGATTCGCTAGAAACCCAGAATTTTCCCGAGAAAACTTCCCAGGATTCAGAAAATGTATTTCCCAAAGGATTTGAATACCCAGAATTTTTCGAACATTTTTCGAAGCAATTGAAACAATGATGAAGCCATTCCAGAATCTGAAAAAATATAATTAAATTAATAAATATTTGAATATATTTTATTTTAAAATTTAAAAATAAAAAAAATAACATGGCGTATTTTGATGGCTAAGACAGGTATTTTTAACGGTAGAAAGCAATATAAATAACAATAAAAATTTAAAAATAAAAATAATTAAAAATAAATTTTAAGAGATAAGTTGAAAAAATAAATAAAATTTAGGGCGAAATTTGCAGTAAGCCTAACATTTTTTGAACATATCTATAATTGCGAAATCATTTTCAAACCGATATTTGGCCCTGAACGCTCTGCCCGTCACCCCCTGAGAATTGATTTCGCCAATCCATCTATTCAAATCAAAGAAGATCATAGGGTACATTGTCTCATGGTTTTTGGAATGATTGTCAGCGGAGAATACGAAAAAACAGCTCTCTCTTTTTTCACATAGTTTCCGCTAGAGGACCGGTGGCCATAAATAGGGGTAAGCGTTAGATTAAGTTGAGTCGAGTTAAAAAAAATTAAGTTATTTAAATTGACGCAATATATTTTATAACTCAAATTTTATTTAAATATTTTTTATTTGAATTGAGTTTATGAAATTCTAGTCGAGTCAAATTTTCGAGTTTCTATACAAATTTAATTATAATTATTTATCATATTATAGTACGGTTTGATTCCAATTTAAACGACATTTTCTAATCATATAAGATATGCATATATAGTTCTTCATATTGTTTTGTATGTAACATATATTATTTCATATATTTTTTACACCGATCGAGGGACTCAATGCAAACTTAAAAATAAATCCATTAATTACTAAAAATTTCGAGTTATTCGAATTTTTATTTTACAACTCAAACTTTAAAAGAAATTTTTTCGAGTCAAATCAAGACGAATCGAGTTTTGTTCACCCTTATCTAGCGTCCCGGAAAGGACATTTCAACAGGTATAGATTATGGTTTAAGGATTTAGATTGTAGGGTTTATAATTTAAGATTTAGGCTTTTAGGAATATGAATTAGATTTAAGATTTAAAAGAAATTTTGTGTAATATTTTTTATACGGATTATATATAATAGGATATGTGAAGATTATTACTTGAAAAAAAAGTAAGAAATTAATCTCAGACATCTATTTTAGTGATCCAACGATAAAAAAATATATGTAAAACTCAAAATTTTACATTATACGTAAGTGGATCCTATCTTTATTCACACGTAATTATGTGTAGTATTGTGAATTGAGTGTGTAAAATGACACTCTTTTATTTAACCTCCTAATTTGATAGGCCATTTGTGTAGGGTCCGTTTTATCATCACTAACTTTCTAGTTGGTACGTCATGTGCTCTACTATAAGGACATTGTTAATTTAACTCTTCTATAATTAAGTTGATTAATTAAATCCTTTTATTATTTAAATCGTTTAAAATTAGTCCTCTTATTATAGAGGTTAGTTCAAATTAGTCTCTACAATTATGGACGGAGTTAGGTAGGTTTAAATCTTGAGAGGACTGCATAAAGACGTAAGAATAACATAAACAAAAAATTTAAGGGAAAGAAGGTTTGATTTAACTAATAATCAAACTTATAAGACCTAAAATTAAATTAAACCAGAAAATTTGGGTGGGCATGTCCCCTTCAATGTCCCACACGGCTCCGTCATGTAGTATTAAACGAATTAATCTAGTTCTTATACTAGTTAAACTTTTTACATAGTTAACATTTATAGTGAGAAAATCTCAATCATTGCTTAACAAAATTAGATTTTAATGTTTTTGTGGTTATGCAAATTAAATCTTTTGTTTGGAGTTGAACTAGTGAATGAAAAAAAAGCTAAATTGTTAACGTTTGATATTATAGAGGAGTTAAATTGACCTGCTTAACTTTAAAGGGACTAAATTGTTACCGTCTTTACAAGTAGAGGAACTTGAGAGATACTTTCACCTTTTTCAGTCAAATAGGCAAGGCAAGAAGTTTGAAATATTGAAATTATGATATCAACCTGGTTTAGCGGGATAAGACATTAAATCTTTAAATTAAGTTAAAAATTCAAATTTTAATATTGTGAAATAGAGCAAAATGAATTGGGAGTGATGCCCTCGTAATATATCTCTATAATATTTAATTTAAATTAATTGATTAATGAATCTAATACCGATAGATGTTGATGTTTGTAATTAAATAGACATTCAAGAAACTCTAAGAACGTTTCGAAGGCATTAGAGTCGTGTAACTCTAGGTTCGATGTCAGTTCTTAAACGTAAACTGCATGAACAAAATGATTTATGCCAGAAATAGACTAGACAATCTCGAGACGACAAAACACATGTAAAGAAAACCAAGCCATTGTTAACTCAATAAATGTTTTTTTTTAATATAAAGAAAAGAAAAGAAAAGCAAAAGAATATGAAGCACTTTCAGACTCAGCAGCTAAACCATATCTTGATAACCCAAAACTAAAAGCCATTTTACATTACCTTCTTCCTTGTTTACCTGATAATTCTTTTTCTCATCCATTTTGTAATTATTATTGTTGGTAATGCAAAGAAATTTTTATAACCAATATCGTTTGAGTTTTATCTTTCTCATTCAAATATACAATTTTTTATTAAAACTTTAAACCAAACAACTTTATTAATAAAGAAAAAAAAAAAAAAAAAACATAACCTTTCAAAGGTTTAAACATAAAAAACAAGAAGAAAAACAACAAATCTAAAAAAAAAATTAAAAGGATGCTCCAGTTAGATTAGATGGTTCTTCTCTATACCGCAACAAATCTCTGAAGTCTGTTGTAGGAAGAGTCTTTGGGGAGTTGTCAAAACATGAACTAGATAAAATCCCATAAGAAAACTGTGAATAACTTTCATGTTGGTTCTATAGGCGCCAATCCACTATACCAGTTCTGATTACATTGACAAATAACCACAAAAGAGAATCAAACTATACATGACCACCGACAAACACATATCAGAAACAAATCTCTACAATAATGCTAAACGGCCGCAAAGATATCCAAAATACGTGCCAAAAAACAGAGACTTGCCATAAAATAATAAATTAATCTTAGAAATGATATTTACCTTACAATTACATTGATCAAGATTAAATCACTTACAAAACCCTTTTTCAAAAAGAATACTATGAAAATCATCATAGTGGAAATTAATGTCAACAAGATATTACTAAAGAAGTGTGGACTGGAGGAATTAAAGAGGGAAAAAGGGGTTAAAAAAATCTTATCTACACGACACACCGCACATCCATGGAGGTTCCTAGATGTTGATGGAAGTAAGTAAAGGAAATTGCCAACTCTCCTTATATATTATATAATAGTTTGATAAAGGATTTAAGATTTAGGGTTAGGAAGTAAAACATAAATGCTTGAAAGAATGATAAATTTATAAATAATTTATTTTTAAAAAAATATATATAAAGACAAATGTAAAAAACTGGGGTTGAGGGGACAATTGCCCCTCACACCCAAGATTTTTTTTTTTCTTTATCCCTCCCAACCTTAAATTCTAGCTCTGTCTCGGCTCACACCTATATTAATTAATGTTATTTATGTTTGAAAGTGGAAGACAAATTTATAAATAATCTTATTAATCCAAGTACAAAATACAGATTTCAGGACAGATATTATGTCTATGATCTTACCATGATTACATCGGAAAACATAAGCAACATAGCAAAATTGACATGAGATTAATAAGATTAGATTGGATTTCCCACTTTGGATAGGTGTTTAATTCTGATTGTTGGTCGTTTGATTTTGTTGGTGAAAGACATAATCATTATAGGAAGATGGTAATCAAGTTTTTTAACATCAAAACTATTGGCCCTTAGTGGGCAATATTGGGCATCATTCACTTTACAACCAAATGAGTTGATAAAAATTTAGAGCCTGCTAAATCACAATCCTTTGATTTTATCTAATTATAACCAATAATGTGATTTAACAGACCTTAAATTCTTATAAACAACTTGTTTGTAAAGTTTAGTAACATGTTGGGTTTAGAGACGTCTTCCTATGAAAATGAGATGGACTTGAACGTAAGAGTTTTTCACGACGAATGTTAGTTAAAGAGATATTATTGGACACTCTCATTAAGACGATTCACCCTACAATGTATCCTATGATTCAACAATATAGGCTCAACGCACATTGGGAAATTGGGTTAATATTGTATTCAAAAAAATATTTTTTAATTTGTTGTATGTGTTGGATTATTTTTGAATCTATAGCACTTTGAACGGTGCTTGTTGAAGTAGGATCTCTTGTAATCTATCTTCATAAAAATTTTATTTTTAATATTAAAAAATCATAAAAACTTGTTGCTTGCAATTCGTCTTCATGAAAAAAAATAGCAATTCGTCTTCATGAAAAAAAATAAGATACAATATTAAAATCATGAAGAATAATTTTTTTAATATTAAAAATAAAATTTCTATGAAGATAGATTGCAAGAGATTCGACTTCAACCAGCACTGTTCAAAGTGCTATAAATTTTAAAACAATTCAATAAATATAATAAATTAAAAAATATTTTTAGTTACAATATTAACCCAATTTCACCCAACGCACATAGTGAGGAAAATAGAGAGAATTTTTGGTGTACGGAGAATGTTGGGAGTAAGGTATTTATAGGTTCATTAGCAATGGTCGGTGAAATTCGTATTTTAGAATATTTTTCGATGCATAAATCAACAACGAGTGTAATGTAATAAAGAAATAGCGGTGGGAACATAACGAGTGTAGTTTAGTAGGGACCGATACAGGGGTGTTGGAAACAGCTGTATCCTTTAAAAATTTTAAATATTTTTTATTTATTATGTATTTTTATATTTTTTATTAATAATCTAATTATATAATTTTTTTATTTTCTTATATTTCTAATATGACTTTCTGATAGTTTGTACCCTTTACATGAAATCGTTTATCCCTGTAGTTTGTTGTAATCTTTGAGATATATATATATTTTTAAAAAAATCTGATAATTTTCATACTTTTTAACGGTTAAAATAACTCTATTTAAAAGTAAAAGATGTTTTATTGTCTAACAGATAAATAAAGTGACCTTAATATGGGTTATCTCGTGGTCGTTCTGTAGGCGAAATTTTTTATAATCAACCACCGTTGGAGGTGTTGCCGTTTCTTTTTACTGATCTTCATGAGGAATTATTTCTTTGTGTTTTATGACAATGGTTTGTTTCTTGTCTTTGCTGATCCTTTCATGACCATATAAATTATTACTAGGAATATTATTTTCTTCCATCTAAATTTAAGGAGGTCTCGTAATAATAATCCCGTTCTTTAATAAAAAAAAGTGACCAGATGTATATTATTTTTGAATCCATCACTGTTACTAACAGACGATCATGCGGATAACATGAACCCTTTGAGGCTTGTGCTTTTTCTTATTCTTCTTCTTTGAATTATGATCTTGCTCATTAATATAACATATCTAAACAAAGAAAATAAAGATAAAAGGGCAAAGGGTTTTAAGAGACATCCACTGTTCGAAGAACTCTCCACAATCAAAGATTGCAATGTGGCACGCATATGGACGACCAAACGGGCCCCTTATCTGACACAGTGATCAGGTCACTTGAAAAGCATAAAACAAAAGCTGACCCACTGTAAAAGTTAAGGTTCGCTGTGTTAAAATGGAACAAACAGCTTACTTGGATGGAAATTGCAGCAAGAAATCTAAAACAATTCATGTGGTTCAATTCAAACACGACGAGCTTGCAAAAATCTTGGGACAGTTGTTGGTCGGTATTGCCGGTCAGAGATTTGTCCGTGTCGAATTGTTGGCTTGGACACTGACGATGCAAGTTATTGACCAACTTTTTCCCCTCAACTAAAATATGTCTCGGTTTCATGCATGGGACCTATGAGAGGAGCACAATTCATGGATTTGCATTGTAAAATCTAGTGAAGAAGACAAATTCTTGAACGTGATGTGCTTTGCAGTGCTTAGGAAATAAGTTTTCCATAACAAAAATATATAAAATTTTCTTCTATTTTTCTCTATATTTCATCCTCATAGTACTATGACTAGAAATAATAATTAATTTCGTTACACTCAAATTTGTTAACTCCGCACAAATTTGAAAACACTCTTTGACTCCTTCACATCTAATGAGGATCTGAGATAATTCACGATGACTGTCTCTATAAAGAAGACTCATCTGAAGATTAATAATCTCGATGGCCTTAGACTAGTGATTATGTACGGTGTCCACGTGCTCAACATGAAAAGCCTAGGTACTCGAAAGTTGGGCTTTTGCCAACCAATTCGGAGACCATCACTAGTCTGGCACCTTCTAATCACTACAGTCCTAATGACTATAATTACTCGGACTAGCAAAAAAAATAACAAGTCAAATCATAAGGGAAATACACCTTTCTTCTTCCTCATCTTTCATTATTCACTCCATGGCTAAAATTATCAAGCTGACCGCGACTTTCCGCCTCAAATCTGCAGGGATAAACTGCTTAAATCCATCACAACCACCTTCATCCGCCGTTTCCACTTTCTTTATTCGTGCACTTCAACAAATTTTAATATGACTTGTGAAATTATTTCGAATAATGAACCAAATAAATCCATGCGATCATTTCGAACATGTCTTTTGACATATTAGTTTAGTTCTCTCTTGAATGATTCCATAAATGAATACTAGCATTGTTCTAAAAGCTACAACTTCGATATATGAATAAAATAAATGAGTGGTTGGTGAATGACTGGATGTGTGGATAGTGGAACTTATAGTTTTTGCCAACACTAAACAAAAAGCAAAAAGTAGTATTTTATTTTTCTAAAAATTGATTATTAACTGTGTGAAAAACTTTTGTATTAACAGCTGGAATTATACTCTCGTTAACAGATTTTTTTTAAAATTTTTTTAAAAAAGAAAAGCTTAATTATTGGGTAAGAGAGGGGCCAAAGAAGCAAACAAATGGCAATGAGGTGGTCATTTCTTTGATTGTTTATGCAATGATGCTTGGCTATAAATAAGATGAAGTGCAGATACTTAGATTCCCCCACCGCCACCGCCTCTCAACTCAGCCTTCACAAAGAGGAAATGAGTGAAGGCTCAAACAGATAAAAAGAAACTATGGCGTTTTATTGGTGGTAGTCTCAACCATTTTCTTCTTCTTCCATTTTTGAGAATTGAAACAATCATTCAACAATAAAAGCAGAGAATATATTCCCCCATGGCTCTGTTCTCCGGTGGTCACCATTCTTTTATCACCATCTTTAGTTTCATTCTCGTTGTGTTTCTTCAAGGTAATGAGAATATATGCTTCATAAAAAATGGGGTTGCTTCATATTTTCGTATAATTTGATTTTTTTTGGAAGTAAACAATTTCAATCCTGTGTTTCTCTTTTTTTTTTTTTTGCCTGCAGGTGTTACGGCTGCCACCTTTACATTCAACAACAGATGCGATTACACAGTATGGCCTGGGATTGTAGCTAATCCAGGAAGCCCAAAGCTTGAAAGTACAGGCTTTGAACTCACAAAAGGCAGCTCTCGTTCTTTCCAAGCTCCTACTGGTTGGGCAGGTCGGTTCTGGGGTAGAACAGGCTGCAATTTCGATGACTCCGGCCCGGGTCATGCACTACAGGCGACTGCGGCTCTGGCGAAATTGAATGCAACGGAGCTGGGGCCATCCCGCCGGCCACCTTAGCCGAGTTCACGCTCGGTTCGGGATCACAAGACTTCTACGACGTGAGTCTGGTCGATGGCTACAATTTGCCTATGATTGTGGAAGGAAATGGAGGTTCGGGAGAGTGCGGCACCACCGGTTGCTTGACGGATTTGAACAAAAGGTGCCCATCTGAACTGAGAATCGACGGTGGCGCCGCCTGTAAGAGTGCCTGCGACGCGTTCGGGAAGCCGGAGTACTGTTGTAGCGGAGCCTACAATAGTCCGGCCGCTTGTAAACCGTCCATGTATTCGCAAGTGTTCAAGTCGGCTTGCCCCAAATCCTATAGCTATGCTTTTGATGATGCCACTAGCACTTTCACTTGCTCCGGCTCTGATTATACCATCATTTTCTGTCCCAATGTCCCAAGGTAAATTCCCAATACCAATTCATTAAATTCACCGTGCATATGAATTTGGTACTTGAAAAAGATTGATAATTGCATACATATTAAATGTGGCATTAATTTTTGATGCAGTTTGAAATCTTCAAAGGATCCTAGTCCTACTACTGCAGAAGCAACAGGGTCGGATCCGGTTCCGGATCCCGTGAAGGAATCTGCACTCACAAGTCAATGGCTAGCAAATTTGGCCACCGGAGACTCCACCGGGATCCATCCGTTTTCCCTTCTCCGATTTGGTTTCGTGGTCACTATTTTTCTTGCCCTCCCCTTTTATTGTAGTCTTTAATTTCCCAATTGAAGTTCAACCACAGCAACAAAGGAAAAGTAGGGCAAAATCCAGATTGTATCAGTTCAGTTAGGTCACTCGAATCATGCATATCTTAATGTTATATACGCATATTCATATGCAAATCATTTTATTTCAGAAACAGAATATTTTTCCATTACTCCTTTTTTGTAGTTTACACCTAGAATTATAGGTACAATCGAATAATTGTAATTAGAATCAAATCATAAAGCATCATTAGACCAAAAATCAGCATATCAAGACTAAATCCACCAAAAACAATTATGGAAAAATTAAATTTTAAAAGTTCAAATATATTTTTATCATTTCTTTAGTTTATAAATATGAAGTTTTCAAAAGGACTATACTGGGATTTTATTATTTTTGGAATATACAGTCATACCATTATCTAAAATTTTCAACTTTAGATTTTAAAGGGGTTGAAATTGAAATTTTACCATTTAGGGGCAAACCCTCTACGTATGGAACAAAAATCCTCGGCCTTTTTATGCTGCTTAAAGGCTACGGACCTGTACCTTCTAGATTTTAATCTCAGATATTATGGTTCACAGCATGAAGACCAAAGTGAAAGATTCAAAGAAACTTAAAGGGAAAACCTTAACTTTCGTTACAGATGGACAGAATAATGAATTATCATTAGTAACAGTCTGTGGTTAAAAGAGAAGATATTTTGTATGGAAGTAAAGATATTTGTTGGCGATAAAAGATTCCAGTTCTATCAAACAATCTTTCGTTTATGGACAATGTTTGAAATTCATGACTCTTTCCTCCAGCAATATTGTTATTAAGGTTCGAACTTTTGTTCTCTCATCACTAGTGCAATGTACTTTATCATCACACCCAATACTTGTCGGTAGTTCTATCGAAAATCTTAATCAATGTTGAATGAATTACCTAAGCTTTGGCAACATTCTATTAGTGGCATCTTCAAAGTCAAAAACTAAGGTTATCAAGAAATTTAGTTGTAAATGTTTATTTTTTAGGTGTTGTTTTGCAAATATGGAGTATAATAGTTTATTGTTGCTGTTTTTTAATATAATAAATCACAGATTGTTTATATTGAAAAGTTTTTTGAGTTGTTGTGTCCTCATAATAACAAAGGTTCAACATTCAATTTAGTTTTCGAGACATGAAGATATGGATGTTCACGGCGGGGGACATACACATATATATTATAAACTGACTAATTTTAGTCTAAGAATGCAAGGAATTTTTCCACTGATCCTTGCTGAGTGCAAACTCCATTACTGGAGCATCAACTAGTTTAACTTATCTCCGAAAAAGTTGAGGAGTTGGAACTAAGTTATTGACAGGTATAAAGGCTTTCCAGGTCTAACTTTGTTTTGCTCAAAAGAGGGCTAAGGAATATTCCATGAAAATTTATTAAAATTCGATCGATTAATTTAATCTTGATCTTAATTTAATTTGTTACATTCACAATGCCAACAATAAAATCTAATTTTGCATCACTCCGGAGTGATTGTGACCATCACTCTGCCACTGTCATCCATAGTAAAAGAGAAGATATAGTTTTCTTGTCTGTCACGAAGCACTTACAGCATAGTTTATAGAAATGTCTTGGACATTTTCGCGATTCTGCTAAAAATTATAAGTTTCTCTATATTTTATATATTTTTTTTATATTTTCTATTGATAATCTAATTTTGCACTCTTAAAATTTTATAATTTTATACCCCTACATTTCTAATATAACTTTCTAATAGTTCGCACTCCTTACACAAATTCCGTAGACTTGGACAAATTCCGCCCAATACTTTTGGGCCATAAAAATTAGATGCAGTGACGAAATTTATACGTTTGTTTTACTCATGATGTAACCTTTGCAAATATTGCACTGCAGTTAAGTTGACAAGAATGCGTTTACTATCTTCGTTTTCCATGAAAAAAATTCATAAATCGATTTAATAGTCTTGGTACACTTGAATTTCTCAAATCATGTAGAATTTATTTAAGCTTAAATGATTTTATTTGATTTGTTTCAATAAAGTTTTAAATTAAATTTGAATAATAAAATTATACTTATTAGTTCCAACACATTATTCTATTTATTAGTTCTAGTTCTATCGGTGCTTGAAACAATTTTGTTTTCTCCATATTACTATATTTCTAGAGTCAATAATTTCATATGAGGAACTAGTGGTAGATTCAGAATTTTCTTCGAGGGTGTAAGTCAAAATATTTTTTTGGGCACAAGTCATAAAAATCTCAAAATTTTAGAATAGACACAAGTCATAAAATTTAAGGAGTAATTCGTAAAAATTAAGAAAAGTAAAGCTAAATGTGTGGGAATTAAAAAATTCATGGCGAGAATTAAAAAATTCATGGTGGGAATAGGCTCACCCAACCACACATGTGGATCGGCCACATTGAGGAACTACTAAACTCAATCACTTATCGTTATTCTTCAGTTTTTTGTTGACGTCTATCCTGTAGAAGTACTAAAATTAGATCTGTGATCAATTTAAGTTTCGTCATAAACCTAATAGGTTACTTCTAATTATATAAATCAATAATTCAAACCGCACTCGATGGTATAACAACTCATGTACCAAAAATAATAATATCTCCAATTATAGCCCATTTGAGATATAAAATATACCTCTTCTCATCGTCCCTATAATACCCTCTACTCGGACTAAATGAAAGACCGGCGTAGAACGTGTTACTAGCCCAGTTACCAACGATTTTACTCAGTTAAACACATATCATCGAACAGGATAGGATATTTCTTAACTAAAAAAATGTGGGTAATTTAAAACTTTTAATGCATTACACAAACTTAATCTTGACCATCGTTTGATCTATAAACCTCCAAAACATCGAAGGCAAGGGTAACAACATACTTATATCCATACATCCAATGACCCCTTAATCAACACATTATTTCTTAATCAAACTATATAATTCTTTAGACACTACCAAGTACAATTTCATTATCTATTTGTCAATCACGTTTAGAATTCTAGCAGCCAATGTTCAATTACTTAACTAATTAAACCTAGCTCATGTCATATTTTACTCTTATTAGCACACATGTTAACATTCCAAAGAGATAGTCCATTTTTTAGAAATTTCTATCAAAAGTCTAACCTACCATACTAACACCACAATCATTGGGGAAAATCACAACCAAGCAATCATAAAGAGATTAATGGCCCATTACAAACTTATATAAATATACAATCAATAATGCTCTAAATGCTTATAGTAAACTTATAGACTCTATGCCACCAGTTAGGAGTTTCTAAGGATCTAGAAACATGATTCCTAACATCAGAAGTCATGCCTGGACTTGAAGAATACCCAAGCAGTTCCACTTAAAATGCATTGAAAGGATAACAATTAAGCACCAGCTTAGTGAGGCAGTTAATAGTAATGTAAAAATCGGGTTCGATCAATTATGAGAATTTATTCTAATTAAGAAAGTTCATGAGCTTATATTTCTTTGCAAGCATATCTCACATCAACTTGATACTATAGGATATGACTCGAACTAAACATAAACAATATATTGATCGATGCTCATGAAGGAAGATCTTTCTACAATTCGAGCAAATAGTTTGGCTTCGCTTAACATTGGATTACCTATTATCACATAACGATATCTTTGGTTTCATACCCTTATGTTTACACATATATATATATATAAGGCAATTTGCCCCAACTCTCACAATTATTCAACCAAGCACTGACAATATTATGTCTGTTCGAATGTACCCTTAGAATTATAAGGTTCGAATAATATTCATACATTAACAAGTTTGACATATGATAGACACCAAATGGGTCCCTAAACACTATTTCATTCGTAACCAAGTAAAACATTTAGAAATTAATTGCTTGTTTCGCAAGCCTCTTGAAATTCAATGTCTTAACTTTTGAAGCACTAATCATTTTAAGCAAACCTTATAGCTATATCATACTAAATTCAAACATCTTATTTAGTCTATCTTTCAAACAATTCAATCAACTTAATGAGCAGCATCTTCGTGTCAACCTCAACCTATATTCGAATTGCACACATGCATATATAAACATATTCATTTGAACCAAAAGCTTATCAAATTTAATCTCATAGCTCATATTTGAATTTGCTCATACACCCAACTTTCTTAATCTTATTATCTTTGATTCGGAATAACTATATTTATATAGGAAGTTGGTCCATTATAAAGAGACTTATACAAATCTGTCTCTAAATCTATATACACTTTACATGGTTTCAAGCAATCCAGAAATCACACAAATAACAAACAGTCATCACATAACTAGAAGTTCTTCTTTTTCACTATAATGGTTTTTATGGGCGTTTATAGCCATTTCAAACTTTATTATTGTCTTAAGAATTTAATACTAATCCAATATGGAAATAAGTTATTCCATGACCAATTTCGTTTTGAAAATCAAAACTATAACATAGTCGACCAATCACATTTCACGTAACCAATCAGCATTCATGACCTACTAATTATCTAGGCAATCTATTCCAATAAACACGAACATGGACTGTCAAATTCCATGGTAAACTATTCAATATCAGCATTCATTTCACATCTTGTATTGACTATGAATCTTTTGATGATTCATTATCATGTGCATTCTTAATGAAACATATTGTATCATATCACATGATTAACAATCGAAGAAAGCAAATTAACCATTGCTTGCTAGGCAATTTATCACCTTTTCATTCTTAATTTTAACAATTTCAATTATATACTTGTTATCATAGAGTCAATCATTTGAACATACTAAGGAAATACCATTTACTTATTATAGTTACACATAATCTCAATAATCAAGTTACCATACTTCTTATTTGATATATCATTTACATTTAGTTTGCACATTATCATAACTTTGTATATGCTACAATAATTAGTCACTCATTTGATTCATTATGCCATGTTTCCAAAATTATGAACTAGTTTTCAAATGTGCCAATATATCACAATCAATCATGTTGTGTTATTCATTTGTAATAATTCTTTCAATGTAACTTTTAATATATAGCCTTGAGAATCGATATCTCAGTCTAGATACACGAGTCCCCAATCAACTGTCACCTTTAAATAATATGGTACTCACAGTACCAGTCAATCCCTCCTACTGTCGCCAAATGAACATACACATACTTCCCTCATACTGTCGCCAAATAGGGACCACTGTCCCAGACCGTAGTCCGCCCTGACACTGAGCTCTATGGACTCTATGGCATGCCAACTATATCTATGACTGACTCAAGACCAATGCTTACAATAATTGTCATTTCTCTTTATCAATATTACAACATAGCTCTATTCGAATGCACTTCTTGTGCCAATATTCCCTTTTCAATTAGGGTCCAATACCAATTTTCAATATCAATGATTCAATGACCTATATCAATTATACCTTTACTTATTTGTAACTTTAAGCATACATTACATGCTCATTCTTTATATAAATCTTTTACTTATATTTACATGACTAACATATGTCATAGCTTAAACACTTCATTGTATCATTTGCCATGTTTTCGATCACTTGATCATAGCTTAAACACTTCATTGTATCATTTACATGACTAACATATGTCATAGCTTAAACACTTAATTGTATCAATTATACCTTTACTTATTTGTAACTTTAAGCATACATCATTGTCTTTTGACAATTTCTCAATCATTCGAATGGCTCATAGTCCAAGGATTCTAATTGTCAATTTGATCATAGCTCACTTATGATATGCCAATAACTTTCATACAAATAATTATGAACGAGAATTATTTAACATTCTCAATGTACCATTTCAAACATAAATGACATTCGAACCAAGCTCAACATCAAGCCATTATTTGAGCCTTAACTCATACTTACCTAGCACAAACATTCATACTAGACATGTACTTCTTTTATTTAAGCACGTACCTTTTATCCGAGCCCGCATTTTCACACAATTAACCAGACAAGTAAAGCAATTAAAATAGGAAAGAATTGCTCGGAAAGATCATTAATCCATCCCGGGGCTTAACTATACTCACCTCATATTCCGAAGTTACGGGATACCTGACTCCCTCATTCACATCTTGTTACTTATCCATCCATTTCTATCGTCTTCTTAACCTAAATATCAAACAATATAATCACGTATTATAGTCAAAACCAAACTTGATCTTTCACTTAAACAATTCATTATTTGACTTCACAAAAAGGCACCCCAAAACAGTCCCTATCCCCTATTCATACATAAATTCTTGTACCAAAACTTTTTTCTAACAATCACATACATTTAGAAATGTCTCAAACACCAATGCATTCAATTGTAGATGCAATACAATATATGTATCTTTCTATTGAATTACCAATTAGGGCTGTTATGTACTTATTCATGCATATTTTCAATTCTAAGCTCATTTGTTCATGCATTAAACGAAATCTAATTACTCATGCTCAAAACATACAAGCCAAGACAGCATTAAACACTCAAAAACAGTCTCATTACTGCTCTTATATTCACATAACAGCTTCTAATTTCATTTATACTTATTTCTCTACATTAAACAATGCACCAAGGTTTATACATGTCGATTCGATCCATGATTCTGGTCAGATCAGACCCTTGAATTTTCATTTTATAAAACAGGGCATTAACTATCGAATCAGTCTATTGTTACTCCAATTTAGTCCTTAACAAGTAAAATTTAACAAAACAGCCCATGATGTCTTTAGTTACCTCGAAACAGTCTTAAAATCTTTTATGCACTTAGGATTTGGTTTAAACACCTATATACATCTTTTTACACAACAAACAGTACCAATTTTTCACACATTCTTATTTTCATTTAACTCAATCCAATGTACTGCATAATTAAACTAAACAATCCAATTAAACCACATACTCGATACAGTGCAAAACAATACATTTAAGATGCCAAAACTGTCTTAGTTTGCAATGTTCTGTTCGAACAGCCATGAAATGTAACTAAACCTTGTTTACTCTCTCTCTCTCTCTCTCTCTCTCAAGCTTAATTCCATTCAAGAGGATTCGGTTTACTAGGTTTGAAGAAGAATGTGACAAATTCTACTCCATTTTTTACCGATTCTCTTTTAAATCCTCCCATTGTTTTGTTTAATTAATGACATGCGTATCAACCCTGATCCAAAATCCATTTTGCATGCAAGCATTAATTTTACTATTTTGTGCAACATGGTCCTTTATAAATTGATCATCCAATTTATCCCCAAATTTGAATTGGTCCTTAGGGATTGGCCTCTCATTTTCTTCCATGCTTTGATTTAGTCAGAATCTTTTTAATTAGCCTAATGAATAACAAATTAAGGCATACTAATATTTAGTCACAAGATAGCTTATCATCAACCCTTACTTAGAATGTTACAAGAAATAAATGGGAAGGATACATTAGAATAGTAACATTCTACTAGGCCAATTTTAGGGCATTATAATCCCGTAGTGTATAATACAATTTTATCTCTCACACACATATATAGATCTTTTCCTTTTCATTAAAAAATAATTTTACAGTATAAACATATAATTTAATCACGTGTTTAATTTAAATTTAAAATTAATTCAACAGTCGATAAATACAACTTAAAAACGGTTATTATGTTATTTTTTGTTACGGTTAATATGTTAATTTGTTACTTATTAACAAAAAAAAGTAAAACTACAAAATTTTACATGTAAATAACGAATTGTTAAAAAATATATTTAATCTAGTTGTTCGTGTCATTAGTAAGTCTAATACTTAAAAATTAAAATCTTAATTAATAATAATTGATTTAAATAATAAGTAGTTTAATACTATTTAAATGGATTATAAATTCAAAACTTTGAATTTATAAAAAATTATCATTGAAAATTTTATTTATCAAAATTAAATTTACAGTCTAGATTGAATCAAATTAATGAAGATAAAATCTTGAAAAACTGAAGGGAAAGAAAAAAGAAAAAAGAAAATCCCAAAACCCATGAAACTGGGGCCCATTCGTTTCTACAATGGTGTCGTCCTCCACCAACAGCTTCGCGTCTCACCTACCCACTCCTCCTTTCTTGTTCAAACAAATGTTCTCTTCTCAATCCTTCCCCTGCAAACAGTAATAAACCAACCCCATCCTCCTTCCTTTCTTCCCATCCATGGCCTGCACCACAAACGCCTTCTCCCTTTCTCTCTCTTCCAATCCCAACACCAAATTGTCACCCGACTTCAACCCCAACCTTAATAAACCCGTCAACGTCACCCTCCGCGGTTCCCGTACCGGTGAGTTGAATCTGGCCCGACTTGCTCTCTCCAGACCCAGCCAACTCAGTCGCAGGATTTGCGCCAATACGACCCAAGTGATGGATCAGTCTGTTGGTGAAAGGAGCACCGCTGCCCCCACAATTGTTGAGGTGGATTTGGGTAATCGGAGCTACCCGATCTACATCGGGTCCGGGTTGCTTGATCAGCATGAGCTTCTTCAAAAGTTAGTTAAATTCAAATTCATTCGTTTTCTTTAATAATCTCTAGCTTTTTCTCTCTCTTTTTTTGGCAAAGAGTTATGCTTAAGCTATTCGTCGTATTTTGTGTTAATGAGTTGTCGTTTTAATAGGCATGTTCAAGGGAAGAAAGTTCTTGTGGTAACTAACACTACGATTGCTCCTTTGTATTTGGATAAAGTCGTTGATGCATTAACAAGGGGAAACCCGAATGTCCCTGTTGAAAATGTGATTTTACCTGATGGAGAGAAGTACAAAAACATGGTGGGTTTTCCACTTTTCCCTTTTCTGTTTTTGTTCTATTTAATTAGCATTCTGATTGGAGGCATTGTTGCTGTGAAAAGTCATGGAATTGATAGTAATGGTTATGCTTATAGGAGACTCTCATGAAAGTTTTCGACAAGGCCATCGAGTCCCGACTGGACAGGAGATGTACGTTTGTTGCTCTCGGAGGCGGTGTGATTGGGGATATGTGTGGTTTCGCTGCTGCAGCTTTTCTTCGGGGTGTTAATTTTATCCAGATTCCTACAACTGTTATGGCACAGGTATTTTCACACTCACGGTTGATTTATGTATTGATCATCGCATTGTGTGCTAAGATTTCATGTTTTCGAATTTGTTAATAATATGCAGGTGGATTCTTCGGTTGGGGGTAAAACCGGCATAAACCATCTTCTTGGGAAGAACTTGATCGGTGCTTTCTACCAACCTCAATGTGTGCTCGTAGACACGGACACATTGGACACATTACCGGACAGGGAACTGGCTTCAGGTCTGGCGGAGGTTATAAAATATGGGCTCATTAGAGATGCTGAGTTTTTTGAGTGGCAAGAAAAGAATATGGAAAAACTGATGGCGAGGTATGCAAAACTTGTTTAACGAACTGCAATTAAACATTTGAATGTGTTGAAACTCCTCTTGGTGGTTGTCAATTTGTCATTTTGAGCTTTTGGGAATATACCTTGTATTTTTCTTTGAAGTAATCAAAATTTCATACTGGTGTGCTTTGTGGATGTGTATACCTGCCCTTGTCTACTTCAACCAATTATATTGTACTCTGGTGCTTTTGTCATTATTGCAACCTATATTTCTTCAAGCTGTAGATGATCCACCGTCAAACATTACAGGGATCCTGATGCAATGGCTTATGCTATAAAACGATCATGTGAAAACAAGGCTGAGGTTGTGTCATTAGATGAGAAAGAAAGTGGATTAAGGGCTACACTGAACTTGGGACATACGTTTGGTCATGTAAGTTTTACAAGTGAGCTACTGGTTATATTACATTTTAGCGTGCAAAGGGAATGGATTATTTTCTTGCTTGGTGCATTTGTTTGTTCCTTTTCTTTTCTTTTTTTTTTTTTGCTTCCGAGTATAATAACCTGCTGAATCTATAATGTATAGTTGATCTTATTTGGAGTTTTTGTTCCGTGACTGTATGGCTTGAAATCCCAAAGGAAATTATGAAATGGTTCTAATATTGAATAAATTTTAAGTTGCTCACAACTTGAGATTTTGTGTTTTAGCACTGTTCAGTAATATTCTTTTTGGTTTTACCTGGCATTGGAGTTATTTTGTGTTTACTTGTGTTAGAATTTGTACTTGATCTTAAAGGGTTCTGTTGCTCCAGATTGTATTTTTTCACTGCTGTCTTCTTGTTTCTTTCCAGGCAATAGAAACCGGGTTTGGTTATGGAGAGTGGCTTCACGGAGAAGCTGTTGCAGCTGGCACGGTATCGTGATTGTTGTTGCATTTCATTTTTATCTTCTTCCACATCTCTACTAAACTAAAATCTGGGCTTAACTCAGGTTATGGCTGTTGACATGTCATATCGCCTCGGTTGGATTGACAGTTCAATTGTCAAACGGGTTAATGACATCTTACTGCGGGCTAAGTTACCTACTGCTCCTCCTGAAACCATGACTGTGGAAATGTTCAAGTCTGTCATGGCGGTAAGTGAACCAAGTTTTACTTATATTCTGTATATCTCGAATTGCTTTCTCTTGCACTTGACGGATATGTATCATTATGTTATGGTAGGTTGATAAGAAGGTGGCTGACGGGCTACTAAGGCTTATCCTTCTGAAAGGCCCCCTTGGAAATTGCGTTTTCACCGGCGAGTATGATAGAAAGGCCCTCGATGATACACTCACTGCATTTTGCAAGTCGTAGATCTAGATTTTGTATGTTATTTGTTTTTTAAGGTTTGCTTACACAATTGTTAATGGTCTTGCTTGCTAATACCTTTTGCTGTACTCTGTTTCTAGCATTATTTATTTTCTTGAGCTCCCTGGAAAGGGCTTGTACTGAGTTGTAATGCCAGTATTTATGGCAGTCAATAAGAGCTATATATATATATATATATATTCTTTTTTGGGTCATTTGTATTCTTATCATCTAAAGAAACAGAGAAAACCTTGTTTTCTTAAACTAACTTCACCGTTACTGATTTAGAGAAGCACGTCCCAAAGTACAAACTCTGACCCCTCAAACTTGTTTTTACCCTGCAGGGGCATCCAACTTCCGAACTCGGCCATCTTTCTCCTTCAAACCAATCCACCACCGGAGAAGACGCCGACAATGATTGAACCAACAGATATAATCTCATTAAAAATCTAATCCATCTACATCAAAATGCTTAAATAATCCTTTATGTTGAAAGAAAGCTTCAAATCTTCCTTTTTCTTAAATTATTAATGATATCTTAAACAGTTGATTAGTTTATCAATTACTTGAGCCACATTTACGTAAAACCTCCCACCAAACCTACGAGGCTAATGATTTATTGTTCCAAGAAACCGATTAAACCAAATCCACTACCCAGACTCCGTAATCTAAAGTATTATATTTATACTACTAAGGGCCAACATATTCCTAAATTCTTCAACGTTTTGGTATGACTCGGCGGCTGCACCTAATCCTGATTGCTGACGTACCTTGCACTTCAAAGCTTCCTAGTTCCTATATAAATGTATATCAAATATTATCACCAGACCTAATCATTACAAAGTACGATCGAACAAACCGATAACCATTATTAAGATACATAGTAATTTCATTCGAATAATTACTTTTCTTTTTGTGATTTTACTTACAGATTCAGACATTTCATTTATTGGTAGACCCAGGTATAGAGAGTTGTTTTTCTTTCATGATGAGGTGGTACTGAAGCATCCAAAGCTCTTAGTAAATAAATGCATAAGCTGAAGTAGGTGAAAAACATATCTCCCTACCATAAATGTAACATTATACGGGGTTGGATATTTTGTACAGATAATAATCTTAATTTTTTATTTTAAGATGTGGATGGTGAGAAATTATTTTGTAAAATAGAGATGTTTGAAAATTATTTGAAGGCCGTCAGAAAATTTAGACGACTTCAGATATACATAAAAAAAATTGTTCAAAAATTTTGACGACTTCAAACAATTGTTTTTAAATGTAATTTTTTTTTAAAGTTACTTATATTTTCCGGTGTCTTCCACCATCACTATTCAATTATTTTTAGTTTGTGAAATAAAAAAACACCTATCATACTTCATTAAATAAAAAAATTCGGCAACATTATATAGACAATATTCCATCCTAGGGTTATTTATTTAAATTTTAAAATTATTGAATGTAATATTTAAGGGTTAAGGACTACTTTTTGATATTGTAGTAGTCTCAATTTATCAATTTTGTCCATATGGTATTTTTGTATCAATTTGACACCCGAATTGGTCGAATTGCATCATCGTTTGCCCTTTAACTGACGCTTTAACCCTAATTTCTAAATCTCAAACCTTAATAAAAATTTAACAATTTAAAGTATTCCTAAACCTTAAATGATGATGCAATTCGGTCACTTCAAGAGTAGAATTGACGTAAAAATAATATAAAAAGCAAAATCAATAAATTAAGAGTACTACACAAATAAAAATAATTTTTTAAGTCGATATTTAAATAATCCTAGTGAGAACACTAGTATGAACCGATGGAATAAATTCAAATTTTATTGTACATCAAGATTTTGAATGTGGTTGCTGGCTGTCGACGAGTTTAATGATTCGTACCCCATGCCCTGCCATTCACTCTCACGCACATACATGGTCGTTCTACACTCTACAGCTGTTTATCAAGGTTTGTTTTTCTTTTCGGATCTTCAGTCAGATGTAAGAAAGAGTAGCAAAAAGAACGCGCCCACCCTAACACGTTGCCGCACCTACCAATTTGTTTATGCAATTTTGACAAGAAAAACACCGACCGTGTCCCGGAAGTCAGAGTAGTTAAAATCAGACCCATTTTTACCGGCCATACCCATATAATTCAATATATTGTTTGTTCTATTATTCTATTAAGCAACAACTTCCATACACACATTTATTGCAGCAGTCTGCAATGTCATAAATGAGACCCAGAAATTAGCTCTGATAAATATTTTCATACTTGAATATTTCATCTAACCTTTGCATGATTGATATCCGTACAAAGTTCAATCCAATAATACGATCGATTTCCACACCGGCGGCAGCCGATTAACCGATAAAAACACTAGATGATTCTTGCAAAGGTTCTTAGCTAGACACTATAAAAGAACAGCTGATCATATCTGCAGCCCCTGTAAATCTGTTCATAACAAAATCTTTTTATGACAAGGGTTAATATCAAGATGGGAAATTTAGAAAAACTTGTACAAAAGGGCTAATTCGACTACTTGAAGAGAAAGAGTGGGAAAGCGTTTTATTGAGTAACGACGGTATAAAATGAACTATGAAGAACTATTCTAGTTGTATAATTTACAGAGAAAAAAGAAAACGAGGTTACAGATCCCTCCTGCACAATGGGCAAGAACCATGACTAATGAGCCATTTATCTATGCAAGGCAAGTGGAACATGTGGTGACACTGCGGCAAGCTCCTAACTATTTCTCCGAGCTGAAAGTCCTGTGAGAAGATAAGCTTCTTATGCAACTAGTTTTACTGAAAAATGGGGTGAAATCGAAAATTCGGTAGGGTTATACCTGAAGGCAAACAGAACAGGAAACTTTCTCCCCAGAAGAATCGACGTTGTTGTTGCTTGTGATTTTGATCTTTGGGATTTTTTCGACCAAATCTCCAGCCAATCCTTTGGAACCACCAATGTCAAATATGTTCTGGACATCCTCAAAAGTTGTTTCAGCAGCTCCCATCTGGTAACAGAAAGTTAAAATCATTAGAAAACTACTATTTGATGAAAGTGATATCAATTTGCAATGCAATTCTTACCTGACTTTGGACCGCACTCAGCATCGCGGGACCAATTCGTTCTCGAACAAGCCTACCACTTAGAAGGCTTGCAATGACATCGATCTGAAAAATTGCAGCGAAACAAAAAAGATATAAACTGCTTAGCAGAATTACTACGATCAAACTGTTGAAAATTCGTGCACATGCTTCCGGGAACTTGACAGTTTATGGAGGCTACCCGAGTCCAATGTCAAGTTCCCGGCGTGCCACAGGCCTCATAGAAGGCTAATAGTGGCTACTCAAACTTGGTTCAAGCCTCAAGGCAGGCATCTAAGATGCTATCGAGTACTCGACCAACTGAACCAATTTTTTTTCTAATCCCTTATTAGAAAGTATAATAATTAAGCATATAAAACCAGGGCAATAAGCAAAATTGCTCACCAAGTAAAGCAAACATCCGATCCTGGATTCATCAGATTGCCAAAGAACCAGGGAAGACTCAAAGACTTCGATTGAGAAAACTGCACCGGAGATGGCCCCAACCGCAGCGCCTCGAACGAACCCGCTCTCCGTTTCTTGTCCGATCAAAGCCCCCGTCATGGCCCCTAACAAGGTTCCCACTGCATATGAATTTCACCAGAAAAATTTGAGTATAAAAAGGCTAAAGCTCAGCTCATGCAATAAAACGTTTTACAATTTAAAGAATTCTGAGAAACCAAACAAAAAAGTCCATTAACTCAAGGTCTATTTCGGACATAAATGTTACACAAATTAATCCCAGAGTGCTTTGTCGGCACGCAAAAACATTTTCCATATCATTGCAATCCAACAAAAATGGAACAGAATCGTAATTAGATTCATCTTTTGTCCATATAATGACATGAGGAAACGATACTAATTACTATAAAAGAATCATAAAAAATACGCTTTTGAAGAAACAATGAAGCATAACAGAGGACAAAAGAGAAAAAGGAGCCAACCTAATGCAAAGAAGAAGGTTAAGATCGCAGAGAAAATATTCCCAATAATGGCAGAAACAGGGAAATTGCAAGAAAATCTCATCTTTTCAATGAAATCTCCAAACAAAGACGATGAAGACATGGAAAAACGAGATGGGTTTGTGTAAAAATCCATTCTTTTTTTTTCCTTTATAATGTTGAAATCCAATGGAAAAATGAAATGGAAAAGGTTTTCTGGTGATCAACGAAGAACAGAGGTTTAAGAAGAAGCTTTTATATACTGAAAAAAAGAAAAAAAGAGAGAGGTAGGGTGGGCAAGCTTAGTGCTTAAGAGAGGAAAATCAACCAACCCGCATTTAAAGCTTCAATAGTTATTTTTTTATACAAACCCTGTTTTCTCTCTCTACCTGCTTTAGTTGAAACATGAAAGTTTGGGTCTTTGTGGATGAAAGAAAATATCTTTTACTTTCTCTCTCTATGTTTTAATTTAATGAGTGCATAGTGGTTCGTGGCTTCATTGTCAAAGTGACACGAGAGAGAGACGAAAGCCATGTAGCATCGACTCTAATTTACGTAGGTAGATCATGAATGCTGGATCATTCATTTCTCCTTGAAAAAAAATGGTTTTCTTTTTCTCAAATCTTTCAAGTTCGGCTGATTGGCTGAATAATTAGAGATTTTAGATTAGAATTTTTTTTTTTAAAAAAATAGTCCGTATAATTTTGAATATGTGCAATTTATTGACAATTAGTTGGTCAAGTAGAATGAGGTATTAGGTCCAATAAATAAGGTTAAGAGTTTGAATTTTAGTGTTTTGAATTAAAAAAATTAGATTAGAAAATTAGCTTCTGTAAAATTCAATCAGAATTAATTAACTAACGCGTAAATATTTTATAATTAATGTTGATACATAGATAATTTGAATTCTATTTTTAAATTGAAGAAAATTAAATATTTAATGATATCTAATATTATTTCTTTTTTAAATAGAATATTTTTCTTTCCTATCTGTTACATCTACAATAATATTAAATAAATTAAACTCAGTCGGCAATAATTAATATAGTTGAGTGTTTACAATTTCTAGAGAATGTGGTTAAAAGTTCAGTTGATACCTACAATTTAGGGTAGAGAAAAATATTAATTAAGAGCTTTAATCTCTTACTTTAGTGGCTATGTACTATAGTCGAAGCTCTTGTTTAATACTGAAAATACATATTTGAAAAATGGAAAACTAAAAATGATTTATGATTAAATAATAATTCATATTTGAAATAGTTATCCATTTACATAATGTGTTTTTTGGTTTTACATTGATTTTGGATCACTAAATGAGTGCGAATTAATAAATGAGACTAAAATTTAAATATTATGAAAATTTTAAAAGAAAAAAATGTGAATAATTTTATCCATGAATTTAAATTAATTCAATGATTCAAAACAGTATAATTGTTTTAATTTTTACATTTTTCTAAGTGAATCATATCCCAAAATACATCTTATAATAAATTTATATAGATTTTGACTTTGTTTAAAATTTATTTTGTTGTGCTTTTTATAAAATCGTGCCTAAAAGGGTTCTCTATGAAATTTATGAAATGAATTATTTAACTATTATGTTTTAAACAAAGTATTAATATAGTAATTTTAAGTAACCTCAGTAGATATCTAAAACTATTAGTTAGCAAAATCCTAATCTATTTTATTTTAACAAACTAATCCTATTTTACTTTTTTTAGGGTGATGGGCTTATTAATGAGATTGAATTTCAACGCAGGAATTTCAACCCCTTGATATCAAGTTCAAATATGAATGAATTCTTGATTTTTGCTATAATTGTGGGAGATTAGGTCACCTTGTCAAAAAATGCTGATTCGATGAGACAAAATATTCAAAAGCAACTCTCTATGGCCCATGGCTCAGGGCTTCCCCAACTTGGAAGAAGGTTACCACTGAAAAGCAAGGTATTTTCAGGCAATAAGCATAGCCCAGTTCTCTCTTTACCAGGAAAAAAGGAGTACAATCTTGATCAAAGCCCCAAATTTTTGGAGCATCCAACACCCAGGTCCAAGGTTCTGTCAAGCAAATCTATGACAGTGACAAGTCTTAAATCTATCCTCGGACAAAAGCCAGTACCCAGCCCTCAAGGAGAGTGATTACACAGGAGCATATCCAAAAGTCTGTTGCAATCCCAGAATTAAGGGGGAGCAAATTGATGATCCGCATCCCACTACATATGATTTGGTTCCTTTCCAACTTCCCTCGTCCAAGCAACAAGATTTGATCCAAACATTCTCGGTGGAAATTTTAGGGAAAGCTCTTGTTACAGGCTTGCAGGATATGGATGTCAGTTCATCCAAAAAAAGAAAGCGTGTGTCCCAAGAACCTGGGCCTTTCTTGGTTTCTAAGAAAAGAGAGTTTCTTCACCTTATCTCAGAAGGGGTTTATCAAGAATCCCCTAGAAATTAGTGTGCTAAAGGCTTTTGTCCTATTGCGAGTGAGGATGTGCTACAATTAGCTTTCTTCCCTACCTCGTTCACCAAAGCTTCCACCATCATCAATAAATTGGAAACCGCAAAGAGGGGACACTCGTTTGGCCAGAAAAGGCTCACCCTGATTAAGCACGCTGCAAGAAGAAAGCATGTCAGGGAGTTTACTCGTGTTATTCTCGATGAGACTAGAATTATTGAGATGAGGAAAGATCCCTACGGTTTCAAGGTTTTTGAAATTCCTTCCCTTAATGTCAATGACCATATACTGATCACGGATAATCCTTCAGAGCCGATTAACGATGGTGATTCCAACACAAGGAAGGTTGATAGCTCGGCCTCAACTTCAAATAATGTTATGAACGCAGATACCCTAAACCAAGGGTATCTGCAATTGCCATGAGTCCATCTTCTCAAACGCTGCTCGACAGATGAAAGGGGCTGAGCTTGGCGTTGGTGACTTACCCTTCCCCCATGATCAATGCTTTTCTTATGCTTGCTTGTGATCCTGAGCTATCTTCTTCTATGTGCCCTCTTGATGTTGTTGTTGGTCCGGTGTTGGGCGTTTCTCACCTTCCGTTGTTCCCCGTTGGAGAATTGGTGACCGTCGGAGGTTACACCGTAGATGGCTTTGCTCTTCATTTGAATATGATGACAAGACCTCCTACCTTACGGGAGGGGAGCCTGCCTTCTCTCAAAGCTCTCGCCTAGGAGAATCTTGAGTCACGTTTTCTATCTGTGGATCGTTAACCTTTTTCCTTTATGTTTCCTTTTAATTTTCAGTCGGTTATAGTTTATGTTTTTGCAGTTTGTGCTTTGTTCTTGTCGATGTTATCCATGCTCGACGTGTTGTGCTTTTAGGTGAGTGGTATGAGCATGTGAGGCGTGTGCCCTGCATGGCTTGCCTTTTAGGCTGTATGCCTTCCCTTTAATGAATTTTAATATTTTTTAAACTTTATTTACCAAAACAACACTTGAAGAAAATTATTTCACTGCATGGCGTGTTTTATTTTTGATAATTTTTTAAAGTAGGCAATGAAGCATGCATCTCTGACGAGTTCACTATAAAAATACAATGTAAGAAAATAATTTTCTTCGAGTGTTATTTTAAGAAATAAAGTGTGAACAGGTACTATTTTGTTTAGGCATAAAGCCAAAAGAATGTCTCGATCTATGGATGAAAACTGTTAGTCAACTGACGGTAAATGACTTGAAATGACGTGACAAACCTACATGTCAGTGCACGTTGACATGGCAGTATCGTATTGACAAATGTATTGACTTGAAAAGCGTTACATCAGTCAAAAATTAATTTTATAAAATTATATAAAATATAAAATATTTTTTGTTGACTTATCATTATGTCAAGCCATTTTAAATTGTTTACTGTCAATTTTCTAATAATTTTCATCCGCATATGACTTTTTTAACCTAAAATAAAACGTTGAGTGTTGAATTACTCAAAAAAAAAAAAGAAATCAAAGGGACCATTCAATCAAATGTTTGTGATATTTCTTTTTTTTACTTTTATGCCTTTTGGCTAACGTGCCTTTCAACGCCCCAACGACTTGCTCTTCATAAAACTATTTGTACACATTCAATGAACACCCATTTTTTTTCTTTTTTTGACAACCCACATTTTTTTCTTTGAATAGCTCGATCAATCAACACATATTTATATAAGAACGATTGATTCAATAAATATGATATATAATTATAATTAATATATTCAAATAATTATAATCATAACCAATAATTACAAATAATTTATTGATCAAAATATATTTGAACTCGAATATAAATTTTAGATCTACTAAAAACCTGTACATACACAAAATTACACCGATTGAAAGCAAAATACTCAAAGCCCAGTAACTGTAGCTTATCAGACATTTACCAATAAATCCAAGGAGTGAGTAGTTTAACTTAATTTGGGTGGAATCTAAATCTATAATCTATTACGGTGATGAAACTCCTTATCCTATGCTGCTATTTTCCAAAGTCCCAACTAACCAACCACCCATTCTTTTAAATCTGTATTTAGTCGTCTACTCTGCACTGAATTTTCCATTGAATTAAGACATGTTTCTAGATCTCGGGAAGTTACCATAAAATACTTGGGAAATGGAGGCTGATGCTTCCTTTCAATCCCATGTTTACCGTAAAGGAGTCGGAATGGAAGCTTACACGGGTGGTCACCCAACTATCACCATTTTCTCTGTTTTGATCATTCACGAAATTTTTCGTTAAAACCGTTATTAACGTTTTATTTTGTTATCGTTTTGGTCACCGAACGTTAAATATTTATCGAAGATTGTGACATAGCATGGCTTAATAACAATTTTACTCTCTAAAATTATTACATTCTATCAATTTAATCATAATACTAAATAACTTGTCAAATATTTGTACTAAACCCCAAATTCCCTATCCCATTCTTTTTCCACTCCATTCACTGCTTGGAGAATTGCTTTCTTCATTCCTGGATGGCTTCATATCATCATGGGAATGTTGCAAAAGTAGGGGAATGTTGCTAAAGATAAATTATTATATAAAATATCTTAGATGGGTGTCCATTGAAGTAATGAAAAAGGGGAGAGAGTAGTGTTGTAGAAGAAGAAGGAGGAGGAGATGGGAATTTCGAGTTTAGTCGAAATATTTGATAAGTTATTTCGTATTAAGATTAAATTGATAGAATGAATAAGTTTAGGACTATACATCACAATCTCAATTAATTTTTTAACGGTCAGTGATCTAAACGATAACAAAACAGAATTTTAATGACGGTTTTGACGAAAAATTTAGTTGAGTGACCAAAACAGGAAAAAATGTGATAGTTTGGTGACCACCCGTGTAATTTTCCCTAAATATAAATCCTAGTAATAAAATAAAATATAATTTCATCTTCTAAAACCAAATGTTTAACGCGGGTCAGTCCAAATTAGTTAAAGCCTTAAAAAATTGAGAGGCCAAAAAAATATTAATCTTATTTTTAAATTAATCCAAGTGTGCACTGAATTGTCCATTGAATAAAGACAAATGCTTCCACCTTATTTCGATCAAGACAATCTGACACAACCAATGTTGTCAATATGAAACGGGCATGAATAGAAGCTTGCACGTTTTTAAAATTAAGATGTGATGGAAAAATTAGTACTCATTGCAAAACCAGAGATGTCTTAATTTGTCAAAAAGAAAATCCAGATTTCTGGAACTTGATAGGTTAATTAATTCCCACCAAGATTTTAATCAAGTTGTTAATATCAAATTAAAGCATAAACATAGTGGGTGGGATTTTCGTTTCTGGCTTGATTATGGATTATCAAAAGATTTGCTGATGCAATGATTCTCTCCTTTTCTTCTAAATTCTTCTTCCTTCCAATCAAAACCAAGCGGCCGTGACTATGAAATAATTAACTTCCTTTAATTATGTAATTGGTAGGCTAATTAATTTTGTTGGTGGGTAAGCTAAATAATGACCCGCATGCATGGCCAATTTGCCAATACGTAACCCATTTGCATATATACTAATACTACTATTATGAATAACTAATTAAGCTCTCAAAAACTGAACCTCCAACTTCATGAAGCTGTGGGTAGTCCAATGGTGGTTTGCAATTCCGTCACTGATATTGATAGATGTAGAGGAAAATAAAATAATAATAATAACAACACAGAGATATATTAAAGTGCAAATCCTGCATAACTAAAATGTTTGGTGATAAAATTTGAATAGGTTAAGTTGTTTGATGGTAGGTTCAATGATTTTAATTCGTTTTTCTTTTTCTCAATATATTTTTGTCTTACTATATTTTTATTATTTATAGCGTTATAAATATACGAGAAAGATAATAATAAACAAACGATCACACAATGAAACGAGACATACAAATTTATGTAAGAAAAATTACAAACATGCGAGAGAAGTTCACTATGTCAGCGGTAAATTACAAAAAGATTACGAAGGTACATGAACAGTCCACTTGATTACACTAATAAGACCTTAAATCAAATTATCTACTTATAAGATTACAGAATAAAAATGTGTGGTAAGAAAATTATTCCAATTCTTTTGTGTTAATCAAGTATTAATACAAAAAATATATTTATATACGAACTAAATGTACAACAAAGTTTGTTTGTAGGATCCCCCCCCCATGCCTTTGTAGGGCATTTCTTGCCAAATAAAATGTTCCTCCTACGGATAAAGTAGTCACACTTGGAGATGAAAATCCCTAAAGTTAATTTGTGCACTAGTTTTGTCCTTTTCTTCAATAACATATAGTTTTTTATGTTTAAAATTATACTTTGTGTTACGAATATACATAAAGATAACAATAAAATAAAAATTTAAAAGATTATTTTTGTCTTTGAGTTCGATAAAAAAGAACTAATTTTGCCTTTCGTCGAATAACGCATCTAATGTGACCCTCCAGTCCGCAAAATCAATCAAATTGACCTTTTGATCGACGTTGACCGTTACAGTGTTAACGTGACAGTTAATGGTGATGATGTTGCAGTCTACGATGCTGGCGTGGCAGTACATGTGAGGTAATGACATGGCAGAGGGGCTGATTTGATTATTTTAACCGAACTCAAGGGCGTAATTGATTTTTTTTTTGCTGAGTTTAGGGCATAATTGATTTTAATTACAAGTTCGGTAATTTATTCAAGATTTAATATTTAAGTTCGATAAAAAATTGGTATAAAGATTCTTTGTTTTTTGATAATTTTAAAAATAAGCAAAGTCATCAATCTCACAAAAAATCAAAATATTCTTCAAATTTTTATAAAAATCCGTAAATTTAATATAAATAAATAAAATATTCAAAAAATTATTGAAAATAAAATTATACAAAATTTTAAAATGTATTAGAAATTATAAAATGATGAAATTTAAATATAAAAACTTAATAAAAATTCTAAAATATTAAAAAATTAAACATTTTTATCAAAATTTTCAGTGGAATCAACCTTGTATTAGAGTAACAGGAAAACTCAAATTTTCTTTATCTTTTTCACGTCAAATTGATGCTCAATATATTTGATGAAAAAAAATGAAAGAGAATTTTGGTTTAATACTACTCTAATATAAGAATGTTTCAATTAAAAATATGTTCAAAAAACATTAGTACGCTTAGCATAACGAGAAATAGTCGAAAGAATTTTCTGATAGTTTATAAATATTTTTAAATTTTATTTTTTATACTTATAACGTTTGGTATTTTTAATTTTAATGTTTTTACTTAATTTTTTAATTCATATAGTGTTTTTATTTTTTAATATTTTATGAATATTTAAATATTATTTAACTATTAATATATATTTATTTTTAACTTAAAGATTAAGTAAGTTATTAAATTTTCAATTAAAATAAATTATGCTCCTGAATTCGATAAAAATATTAATTATGCCCTCGAATTCAGTTAAAATAATTAATTCAGCCCCCCCTCTGCCACGTCATCATCTTACATGTACTGTTACGTCAGCATCGTGGACTGTCACGTCAGCACCATTAACTACCACATCAGCACTATAACGATCAATGTCGGTCAAAGGGTCAATTTAATCAATTTAATCAATCTGGCGAGAGGTGAAATTGATTTTTTAGGTCGAACTTAACGACAAAAATACTCCTTAGCCTAAAATAAATGATCGTGTAATAAAACAAGACATAAATTTATATAAAAAACTGAATGAAAAGGCCACATTTTTTTGGCAAGAGGTGAAATTAATTTTTTTAGGTCTAATTTAATGACAAAAATATTCTTTTAGCTTAAAATAAATGATCGTGTAATAAAACAAGACATAAATTTATATAAAAAACTGAACGAGAAAAACCACAGACATAAAAGAGAAATTCACCATAATCCACATCAAATTACAAGAAGATTGTGATAGGGGCACAAGGTATACAAAATGTGTTACAATGCATAAAAAAACCATAGAACCCTCTGTGTCCCCCCTCTTCATATATCTTATTTTTTCTCAATTTTATATTCCACCGACCGTGTCGCATCAAAATATTTTAGATCAAGTCAAGACAAAATTCAGATCACAAACTCTAACATATAAGAATAGGTTTATATCAAATGCATAAATAATTAATTTTATTGAAAATTTTTATTGCATTAATCTATACTAATAACTTCTAACTAGATTAATAAGTTTGTATACAAATCCTTTACTATTCCACCCATGATTTATTGAATAAATTTTGAAATATATTTTTTAAGATAATTTTTTTTCTTTTACACACGTCATCAAGGTGAAATTTTATATGATAAATTATTTATGTTAGAACATTTGTTATAAATTTCCATTAAAAAGGTTATAATAAAAAACTTTAATAGTTTTAAGGTAATTATAATGGGTAGTATATGTTTATACATTTTTAATCATTTGACAATACACATATACCTTATAAATAAAATTAATTAAATTTAAATCTCTTAAAATAAACATCATTTTTTTCCTCGATAAAATCACTTGTTGGATTCTGTAATAAAAATTAATTTAAAATATTAGGTTTGCTTTTTTTTTTGGCATGCGATTATGTTAAAAAAATATTAATAACTATTTTTTCCAATTAATTTCGTAAACAAGAGGAGGAGATGAAGCGGACATCATAATTAATCATAGTAGGTCAAGTTTCTCGATGGAATATTGTCAAAATAGAAGATATTTCCTTACCGAATAGCAAGATAATTGTCGACAAATCCTACAGATTTTAAAACAAAACAACACTAAAGTTGTTGGCTGCTTTAGTACTTTTAATAAGAATGACAAAATTTTGAACTTGCTCTTATTAATACCTAAAAGAAAAAGAACATATAATTTGAAATTCCCTTAATAATTAAGAAGCTATTGAAACCGAGGAATGAATTTAGTTGAAAAATTAATGATTTTTTTTTTAAGAATTTCGAGTTTGAATAATTTTGTTTCTCATATAAAAATGTGTTATCATTATTAATTTTGTTGATAATTTAAATATTTTATTTATACAAAATAAGTGTTGAATGTAGTAATAAAACATATTATGCTCTTAAAAAAATAATTTAAATTCAACCTCTCAAGTCCAAAATATGAATAACAAAAACAGATATAGATTATGGAAGATAAAAAAACCCTCCATTGATAATAATAATGTAACAAATAATTTAAATGGCTATGCCTTTTGTTTGGTAGGAGGTGACTTTTACGCATTTTAATTCTTTGATAATACAAATAATTTAATAGTCGTAAGGTGATTATAAGACAATAATTGTTTATATTTTTTTAATTCTTTGATAATACATATATATTTTATAAATAAAACTGTTCGAATTTAAATTTGTAAAATAAATATCGTCATCTTTTTAATAGAACCACTTGTTGGGTCCCAAAAGAAACATAAATAAAAGGGGAGCACACATGTTGGTCAAATTTAAATGGCTGTGCCTTTTGTTGGTAGGAAGTGACTTTTACACATTTTGAGACGTGAAGTAAGCTCCTTTATTTCATTGTTATGTTTTGATACGAAAATAACATGTAAAACAAATGGGCCTTTAGTTTGAAAAAAGGGCCTTGGCCTGGGCCTCCTACATACTCTCAGATTTTTTCTTTTTGAATCTCACTATTTTTTGTGTATATTCTCGGTTAAAAAATATGGGGCTTAATTTCATTAAACATCCCTAAACTTTTATTCAAATTCTTAATTGATCCCCAAACTTCTAAAATTACTGATTGGGTTTGATGTGAAACATGTTATAAGTGTATTGGAATACAAAGAAGTTTAGAAAGAACAATATATTTATTGAATCAAAGTTGGCCATATATATAGAATTTTACCTAACAAACAGAACATAATGTAAACAATAAAATCTAAAGAAACCTAAACCGGTTCAAAATACCTAAGAATCTCTCGATAGAAGGAACTAATAACAAACTACCTAACATATCCTTCCTTAAACTGAACACTACAAAAATTCAGTTTACATCAGTTTCTGAACATACTCTCAATAAGTCACGCAACTTTAAGAAGACATCCAACTTGAGAGGTTTTGTCATGATGTCAGCCAATTACTCTTGTGTACTGCAGTGTATCAACTCCATCGTACCAGCTTTAGTAAGTTCTCGAAGGAAATGAAATCATACATCTATATGTTTACATCGGCCATGCATAACTGGATTTCTTACAAGTTTGATGGTTGAACTGTTGTCACACTGAATGATAATTGTCTTGTTCTGATTTTGACTCAACTTCCCTAATACCCTCTTCAACCACACAGTTTAACAAGCACAAGAAACTGCAACAATGAACTCGGCTTCAGTGGTAGATAGACTTACTACCGGCTGCTTTTTCGATGACTAAGATACTGCTCTTCAACTCAATAAGAACACATATCTTGAAGTGCTCTTCCTATCATCCAAATCGCCAGCTAATCACTATCCGTATAAGCAACTAATTCATCTTCTCCTCCCTTCTTATAGAAAATTCCAAACCCAACGGATCCTTGTAGATATCTCAACACTCACTTTGCCACCTGTAAATGCAACTCGATAGAATTTTCCATGTATCGGCTAATCAGATTCACTACAAACATTATATCCGGGCAAATTGCTGTTAAGTACATCAGACTGCACGCAATTTGTTTGTAATAAGTCTTGTCCACCTTAATTCCATCTTCACCCTTCACGAGCTTAACATCGGGAACAAGCAGATTATGAACAGGATTGCAAGTTTGTATAGGAATTCTGATGCATACTTCTTCTGACTCACAAAAATCCCATCTGATTTTTGCAATACTTCAAGACCAAGGAAATACCTCAATTTTCCAAGATTAGTTATATCAAATTCATGCTTCATTGAGGCTTTGAACTCTGCAATCATCAATTCATTATTTCTAGTAAAAATAAGATCATCAACATAAAGACTTACAATTAAGATTTTCTCTCCATCCTTTGTTTTTACAAACAAAGTATACTCATAGTCACACTTCTCAAAACCTTATTTGATAAAATAAGCTTCAATACGACTGTACCAAATACGCGGTGCTTGCTTAAGTCCATAAAGTGCCCTTTTTAACTTATAAACCTTATATTCATTCCCTCTTTTACATAACCAAGAGGTTTCTCAATGAAAACATTTTCATTCAACTCACCATGTAAGAAGGCAGACTTCGCATCTAGTTGATAGAGAGCCCATCCATTTTGAGCTGCAAGTGCGATAACCAATCGAATTGTCTCCATACGTGCCACAGTTGCAAATACCTCGCTGTAGTCTACTCTGTATTGTTGAGCATATACCTTCACAACAAGCCGAGCCTTGTATTTGTTCACCTTTCCATTTTCATCAAACTTGATTTTCTCACTTCTCACTTTTTACAGCATCTTAAAAAAACAGGATCAGTAGTAGAAAATAAAATAAAGTGAGATACTTTTTCTTCCTCAGATAGTCCCTCGCCTGATACGTAGTCTCTTATCCAAAATGGCAGTATTCTATTTCTCTTTTCGTCTGAACTGACAAAGCTATCTACATTCACTAAATCAACTAAAGAAACTTTTTTCATGAACATCAACTACATCCCCATCTTCAACATCAACAACATCTTCATCTTTAGTCTCTTTTAAAGATGTCTCCTTATTTTGTTCATCTCCTCATTCCAAATTGCATGTAATAGCAGCTTCATATGTCTTATCCCAATCCCAGCATTTGTCTTCTTCAAAGACGATATCTCTACTTATTACAATCTTTTTTGAAATTGGATTGTAAAGTATGTAGGCCTTTGACTATCCACTAACCCCAAGGAGAACACAACTGAAGCTCTTATCATCGAGTTTACTTCTTGTATAAGCAGGTACATGAACATGTGAAACACACCCAAACACTCGAAAGTATTCAACTGAAGGCTTGACTCCACTCCAAGCTTCCTCCGGAGTTTGGTCTTTCATTACTGTAGCGATGTCCTTTTTTCGCTAAAAAAAACGTGGCTTTTTCGAAGGTGTTTGAAAGGTGTTTGTGATTTTTTTATATAAAATATTTATTCCGTGGGGTTTTTAAAAGAAACCGTATTAAAAATGGAGTCGCCACCGCCACTTAGGTAGGCGGACACCATAAAACCAGATTCAAAAAGATTGGGTTGGGAGTCGATTCACGGATGGGAAGGATTAGCACCCCACACCGCCCAAAAAAATTGGTACTTTAATAATTACCGCTTTATTAATATTGGATTTTCCGGATTAAAGTGACGATTATTTTAAATTTCGGTCATAATTGCGAATGTATTTTAAGGTCCCGTTGCGAGAATAAACGCCAACCACTATCACTACGCTTCTGATATCGTTTACGCTCGGATAAAAGGACACCGCATTAACAATTTATATTTCGATATGCAATCTTAATGGCAAAAAATATAAAACATGGTAAAATGTTTAAATGTAGTAAATATTGTCATAACAGAATATTAATCTAACATAGATGATATTCTAGACTAAAACATGCATATACATATTATTCTAAATAATAGATAAAAACAACTATCATATGTCAAAATAACAAGGCAGGAATAAGTACATATATACGAACAAGTATTTCAAAAAGACATGCATACTCGTAATAGAACATATTTCAACATACACGGGTCCACATGTCGTACAAAAAGGGTAAATACACTAACATGTAACCCTAAAAAGGAAACATACGAATATAAAATACAAAATACGCCATGTAATGAATTAACTAAAAAATAACATGCTTGATACGAATAACCGGATAAAAAACATAAATATTATACTTAACACATATATATATAAAAACATGAAATACGAGTCATATACGAGGGACATAAAATAAAATAATATCACTATATACGATTATAATACGAACAATAATATTTACAAAGAAGACAGGATCAAAATGAAAGGAAAACGAAAATCAGTGGCTAAAATTAAAGAACGATAATATGTAATTTAGGGACGAAATTGCAAAACAAACAAAACCTAAAAGGACCAGAACTGTAATTAGACCAAGGGGCAGACCCAAAGTGAAAAATTCAAAAACGCGGATGATTAAGGACGTAATTTTACCATTTAGAAACCGATTCGGTGTAATTTAGGGACGAAATTGTAACCTTTTGAAACATCGGGGGACTGGGATTGTGATTATACCATGTGGCAAGACAAAAATGAAAATGTTGAAAACGCGGTGGGATTAAGTGTGTAATTTACCCATTTAACAAAATAAAAACAACTATAAAAGCCCCTTTAAGGCCAAATCAAAATTTTGGCCATTTGTTTCATTTTTCTGTTTTTTTCGTTTTTGTTCTTCGTTTTCTCTCATCTTGTTCATATAATACCCAGAATCCGGCGGTCGGCCGCCGTGTTCTCCGCCGCTAACCGGCGCCGATGAGCCTCCAAAATAGACCAAAACATCCCCCTTGTCGTCCTCAATACGAATCCTAGGTTGGATTCAGAGGATACGCCCCTATTTGTCATAGATCTAGGAAATACGAACCTCAAAAAAAATATTTTTTAGACCAAAATACAACTACAAAGGGTCTTCTCCTCCCTTTAGTTCACCAGATCTGGCTTGTAGAAGCCGAAAGACTTATCACCGAGGGAGGGAAGACCCACAAACGACTCGGTAAGACTACTCTCCTCTTTTATTTTTTGTTTTTATTTTGTTAATCTTTCGCATATGCATGTAAAGAAAACAGGTAAGAAAAAAGAGACAAAAATTTACCACTGGACTGCCTTTTGATTATCTTCGATGTTTACAACTTTCAGGGTTTTTTGTATTACAAGATCTCTGTTTTTTGTTACTACCTTTGTTCTCTCTTTTTTTTTCGCTAATCCTTTTCGCTCTAATTTTTTCGCTAATCCCCGTTACAAAAGCCCCATTTCATATATATTACTGCCTTCTGTTTTTTGGTTGCAAGTTGCATCTTCTTCTTTTTCAAGTCTGAACTGACATCTTGCTTGTTGTCTTTGGCATAATCTGAACGCGGGGACTGAATATCGGCGCGGTGGCGGTGTGGTCATTCTGCCAGCGGCCAGACGCGTTTTCGGCCGTTAGATCAGATCTGATCTAACGGTCGAGATGGCTTGAAGAACGATCGGCCTGGATGAAGCCTCGATTTGATGAGACGGCTTCGGATTTCGCCACGGGAGCTCGCGCAATCGAGAGTCGAACGCGTGGATCTTACGCGCGCGTGGGGTATTAAAGCGTCCGCGCGTGGACCACACGCGCGCGTGGCACTCGAACGGTCCATACGTGTGGAACACGCGCCTGGCAGATATTTTTGACCTCGGTTGCATCGTGGCCGTTGGATCAGATCTTGATCCAACGGCCCACAGTTACCTGCACATTGTAATTAAATAGGATTCAGATTTGGGCCAAACGGGCCTTGTAATTGAACTTGTAATTGGACTTGGACTTCCTATTTATTTGGGTTTAATATATATTTAATTTTTTTCATTTTGTCAGCCCAACAGCAATAGTATAATTATAACAGCAATACATATACATACGAAAATATATACTTATATTATACAATCATTAATTAATATAATATTCTAGTATACGTACGTATAATCATATATATAGTTAACATAACATCTATATATTAATCAAATACGCTTATACTCTAGATACATACGCGACATACATACACCCCTAATACGTATACATAGCTTATACATGCACACATAACCTTATATTAGTAACATTCATATAATATACATACAATATTAATATATTTACAAGTAAAAAATGAGTGATTACAGTTGCCCCTCTTTGCTTGTTCTCATGGAATGGGAAACAAAGCAAAGATTCATAAGCACTCATTTTTATCAGACTTCCCTGTTTGTAGCCTTGGAAAAACGAATTTTTTTGGACATTTCCGCTCTTCCTTGATCAATCTTCAGCTCGTAAGTTCTTCCTATATAGAGCTTCGTCACCTTCCGATCTTGGAGCTACAGGCTCTTTCGACATAGAACCCTTTGCTCTCATTTTTATCAGACTTCCTTGTTTGTAGCTTTGGAAAAACGAATTCTTTTGGACATCTCCGCTCTTCCTTGGCTGAATCTTCAGGCTCGTAAGTTCTTCCTATATAGAGCTTCGTCACCTTCCGATCTTGGAGCTACAGGCTCTTTAGACATAGAAACCTTCGCTCTGACATCCCGAATTATGAGTCATTTCTTTCACTTTGAGACAATAAAGCTTGGAGTCCTTCCTATATAGACTCTTTGCTTTCAACGCTGGTTTCTCCTATATAAAACCTTTCGCGCCACTGATGGATTCTTCCACCGGGAGTTCCTCCTATATAGAACTGCTAGTCTTCAAATCTCGAGCCGTCAATCCTTCCTATATAGAACTTTTTGCGTCTGAAGTCTCAGAGCTGCAGGTTCTTCCTATATAGAACCTTTCACTCTAAGACAATGAAGTTCGGAGCCTTTCCTATATAAGACTCTTTGCTTTCGATACAACAGGTTTCCTATATAACCCTGTGTCATAGGTGAATTACTTTGACTGTGAGTTCTTCCTATATAGAACTGCGAGTCTTCACCTTGGAGCCATCAGTCCCTCCTATATAGAACTTTTTGGCGTTTGGAATCTCAGAGCTACAGGTTCTTCCTATATAGAACCTTTTACTCTAAGACAATAAAGCTCGGAGCCCTTCCTATATAGAACTCTTCGCTTTCGACACAGCAGGATTTCCTATATAATCTTGCGTGTCATGGGTGAATTGCTTTGACTAGGAGTCATTCCTATATAGAATCATGAGTCTTCACCTCGAGTCAGTCGATTCTTCCTATATATAGAACTTTCAGCTTTCAAACCTCGTAAAGAATGATTCTTCCTATATAGAACCTCTCTCTAGAGCTTGAAAACATGTGTCTTTTGTATGTAAAACATTGTTTTCTCATTTAGGATTCACACCGTGACGGTCTTCGATGTCTCTTTGGATCTGCAGATACACATGCCTGAGAGACGAAAACAAAATGCTATGACAAATGAATGAATTGACATGCTCCTAATTCTAGTGATGCTTGACTATTCATGATGCATGAGAGTCAATCTCTGGGTGGGCTTGTTTTGGTCCTCATTTGATCTTGACGTCCGTTTTCTCCTTTTTTACAGGCATCGATACTCCGCCTCACTGTCAGGTTCAACCATCTCAACCTTTCTTTTTCTCCAATTATGATTTGGAATTTTAAAGTGCCCTTTCGGGTTTTCACTTTAAAGAGTTTTTTTTCATATGGTTTTCACCCAAGAGATCTCTTTTGTTATCTCGTGTGCCTTCCTTGGGTAGATAGGACATGTGCCATTGGTCATCCTACCTAGTTGTTTAAAGCTTCTCACCTTCCCTAGTCATTATGTAGGGAACTGGAGGACGGAGTTAACATCGTTTTCTTTGATCACCTGTATTTTCAAGGTTAAATCATAGTAATGCTCCGAAATCTCTTGTTTCATTATAAGCCTATGTTATCTTATTTGACTAAAATTGGCAAGAAGGCCAGGAATGGATGCTCAAAAAACACGGCTTTATTACGATTAAGGGCTTCGAGATATCTTGAAAAGAAAGGTATGACACACATGAGTTAAGTATGTAAATACAAGATCCCTCATTATCTTCGATATGAATGATACATGACCCTGTCAACCGGCGTAGAATTTTTGCCTGAAGCCTTCTCTTCACAATGTTCATGAGGATGCCCTTCTCTTCGGATATTCAACTTTTCAACTTACCCGAGCCGCCCTTTGCGGGTTTTCAACTCGAGTCCTTCCTTTGCTTCAAGACGCCCGGTTTTGGGTTTTCGTCCCGAGCTCTCTAATTTTTTTTTTACAGATAATATTTCTTGACGACATCAGAATTTACGGGATTTTTCAGCTCATCCCCATCCATTTCTGTTAGGACCAGGGCTCCTCCTGAGAAGGCCTTTTTTACGACGTACGACCCTTCCCAGTTGGGCGTCCATTTTCCTCGAGAATCTTTCTGGATAGGGAGGATTCTCTTGAGTACCAGATCCCCTTCTTTGAATTCTCTTGGGCGCACCTTTTTGTTGTAAGCCTGCACCATCCGCTTTTGGTACATCTGACCATGACAAATGGCCTTTAGTCTTTTTTCGTCAATGAGATTTAGCTGGTCGAATCTGGCCTGCACCCATTCAGCTTCTTCTAGTTTTACTTCGTTTAAGACCCGGAGGGACAGAATCTCTACCTCAATTGGGAGTACTGCCTCGGTACCATACACCAAAGAGTAGGGTGTTGCCCCCGTTGATGTGCGAATGGACGTCCTATAGGCGAAAAGGGCAAAAGGCAACTTCTCATGCCAATCCCTGTAGGTATCCGTAGTTTTCGCTATGATCTTCTTTATGTTCTTGTTTGCTGCTTCCACTGCTCCATTCATTTTAGGATGATAGACTGTGGAATTATGGTGTGTTATCTTGAATTGAGTGCACACGTCTTTCATCATTTTGTTGTTCAGATTGGAAGCGTGGTCGGTGATGATCCTCTCTGGCAATCCGTATCGACAAATAATTTCTTTCTTTAAGAACTTACAAACTGTAGTCCTGGTGATATTGGCGTAAGACGCTGCCTCTACCCATTTAGTGAAGTAGTCTATGGCGACCAAAATAAAACGGTGCCCATTGGAGGCTTTCGGATGAATTTGCCCGATGATGTCCATGCCCCACGCTGCGAAAGGCCACGGAGAATTCATGGTGTGTAGAGGCGATGGGGGTGCATGAATCTTGTCAGCGTAAATTTGGCATTTGTGGCATTTCCTGGCGTAATCGATGCAATCTCCCTCCATGGTCAACCAGAAATAACCGTACCTCATAATTTTTCGGGCTATAGACAACCCGTTGGCGTGCGTTCCACAGATCCCGTCACGCAATTCAGCTAAGATTTCCTTCGCCTCCCGGGCATCCACACATCTCAGCAATGTTTGATCATGACTTATCCTATATAGGATTTCCCCATCTAGGATATATTTTGTTGCCATTTTTCTGAGCGCTTTTCTGTCATTGTCGTTTGCCCCTTCTGGATACTTTTGAAGCTTGACATATTGCAGGATGTCATAGTACCATGGATTTCCGTCAATCTCTTCCTGTATATTACAACAATGAGCAGGTTTTTCAAACGTCTGCATCTCAATGGGCTTCATTTCTGCCCCGGTGTTTGTTTTAAACATGGATGCCAAGGTTGCCAATGCATCTGCCATCTGATTTTCTTCTCGGGGTAGGTAATTGAAGTTGACCTTTTCGAACTCTTTGACGAGCTCTTGGATCCATTCGTGATATTTGACCAAGTTCGGGTCTCTGGTTTCCCACTCCCCGCGCAATTGGTAAATGACTAGAGACGAATCTCCGAACACTCGAAGTTTCTTTACCTTTCTCTCGATGGCTGAGTTTAGTCCCATGATGCAAGCTTCGTATTCAGCTGTATTGTTTGTGCAGAGGAATTCTAATCTGCTGGTGAAAGGATAATAGACGTCCTCAGGTGAAATTAGCACTGCCCCTATCCCATGTCCGAGGGCATTGGAGGCTCCATCGAAGTAAAGTTTCCATGACATATCATCTGAAATCTCTTCTTCGGTTGTGATGCACATCAAGTCTTCTTCTGGGAAACTAAAGTTCAATGCCTCATAGTCATCCGAAGCACGACTAGCCGGAAAAATCTGCTACGGCACTCCCTTTACAAACTTTTTCGATTAACATATACGATGTCGAATTCGGATAAAAGCATCCGCCATCGGGCCATCCTTCCCGTTAGCGCGGCGCCCATTAAAGAACTTTAATGGGTCTAGCTTGGATATTAACCAGGTAGTATGGTATAACATGTACTGTCTGAGCCGCTTGGTAGCCCAAACTAGAGCACAAGACAGCTTCTGTACTGGCGGGTACCGTGTTTCGCAATCATTGAACTTCCTACTTAAGTAGTAGATGGCTTGCTCCTTTTTTCTTGACTCATCGTGTTGCCCCAGTACACATCCCATTGAATTCTCGAAGACCGTTAAGTAGAGAATTAGTGGTCGACCAGTGCTTCGTGCGACTAAAATTGGAGCATTTGTCGTATATTTTTGATCTTTTCTAGGGCTTTTTGACATTCTTCATCCCACACGCCAGATTATTCTTTCTAAGAAGTCCAAGACCGGATCGCATTGATTGGTTAATTGGGAAATGAAACGAGATATAATTCAGCCTCCCCAGAAAACCGCGGACTTCCTTTTGCGTGCGGGGTGGTGAAAGGTCCCGATGGCTTTCACTTTATCCGGGTCGATCTCAATCCCTCTTCGCGCTACTACGAACCCCAAGAGTTTTCCGAATAACGCGAAGGTACACTTGGCGGGATTGAGCCTCGGTTGGTACTTCCGTAGTCTTTGGAATAGTTTTCTCAAGTTCTGTAGGTGCTCTTCCTTTGTTCGAGACTTGACAATCATATCGTCCACGTATACTTCTATTTCTTTGTGCATCATGTCATGGAAAAGAGTCACCATTGCTCTTTGGTATGTTGCCCTCGTTCTTTTTAGCCCAAACGGCATCACTTGATAACAAAAAGTGCCCCACATGGTTATGAATGTGGTTTTCTCCATGTCACTAGGATCCATCTTTATCCGGTTGTACCCTCGAGAAGCCGTCCATGAAGGAAAACCATGAATGTCCTGCGCGTGTTGTCAACCAAACGTGTCAATATGTGGCAAAGGGAAGTTGTCTTTTGGGCTAGCTCGATTCAGATCCCTATAATCTACACACATACGAACTTTCCCGTCTTTCTTTGGTACTGTACAATGTTTGCAACCCATTCGGGTATTTGGCTACCTCCAAGAATCCAAAGATCAAATTGTTTTTTCACTTCTTCTCGGATTTTTAACAACATCTCGCCTCATTCTCCGAAGTTTTTCTTTGTCTTGGTTTGTACTCCGATTTTGTTGGCAATTTATGCATCACTATGTCGGTGTTCAATCTCGCATATCTTGATAAGTCCAGTAAAAGACATCCTTGAATTCTGAAGTAGGGCTATCAGTTCATGCTTGGTTTTTGAGGAAATCGTCGTTCTTATTTTTATTTCTTTTCTCGCTTCTTCATCCCCAAGTTGACAATTTCGCTTTCTTCTTGGTGGGGCATAATCTGCCTTTCTTCGCCCACCATTCTCTTTAACTCTTCCGGGACCTCAATTTCTATTTCATCATATCCTCCCTCAATTTCCTCTCGAGACCTCGGGCATTCAAATTTACTCGTGGATCGGATCCGTATCATTCATATCGTCAATCATGAGCGACCTGCATTAAATGAGAATGAATTGTATTGGGAAAGAGACGGCTTTACATGAAGGGAATGAATATGAAGAATGCATGAATGGAATAAATGAGACTTTGGTCATTTTTAAGAAAGTGGGGATATTTTCATTTCAATCAAAAAGTTAACATAGGTGCCCCATACAAGAGATCCCCATTGTCTATGGGCAAAAACAAAAGGTTGATTCGAGCATTACTCGATCTATTCCAAAAAACTACAGGTAGATCAATGCAACTCCAGTTATCGAGTGTTTCCCCGGGATGGCAAGGGCGGATGTTGGTCAACATTTTGCTACCTCGGTCCTTTTCAGCTATCATGTTGATGTACATCCCTTCAAATGATTTACTGAGTATTTCCTCCTGGTTGAGTTCATCATTTTTCTTCATTGCCTCTCCAATATCTTGACCTGGCTGGTAGAACCCTCCGGAGATGAAAGTGGCTTTCAAACTAGGAAAGGACATCGACCTCCACGGAATGTCTTCTCCTTTAGATCTAGCTTTTCTTTGCTCCTCCTTTCTCTTATATTCCTCTTTTTTCTGTTGGGCACTTGGTTGATAACCCAGCCCGAAACGATCCTTCTTGGTTATCATATTCTTGGGTCTCAGGTTTCCTTGTAATTTCTTCCCACCTTTTTTCCTATTTTGGCTCCTCGGCCCGAGTTTCAAGCGACGGTCATCTTAGTGCAATTAGATAACCTGGGGTAAGGGATCCAGCTTCTCTCTCAAACGAATGTGGCATTTACTAGTTCTAATGCTCGGAACAAGCATTCTCGCAAAGATCTTCATCATTTTGAATGTAGGGGTGTCCGATGTCACGGAAGCAACAAATTCATGCTCTACTTCTACGGTGACCAATTTGCCTTCAACTACAAATTTTAATTTCGATGCAATGATGATGGGACAACTCTCATGGAGTGGATCCACGGTCTTCCCAATAAGCAGCTGTAAGATGGTTTTATGTCCATCACCACAAAATCGATCACATATTCAATTGGTCCGATCAATAGGGGCACCTCAATTTTCCCCATTGTTCCTTTTTGCGTACCATCAAAGGCTCTTACCGAGTTGTAGCAAGGCTTTAGGTGCGAACCATCTATTGGCAATTTTTGCAGGGTTACCATAGGCAAGACATTTAATGCTGACTCGTTGTCGACCAGTACGCCTGGTAATACATACCCTTTGCAGTGGGTAGTGATGTTAAGGGCTTTGGTAGACCCCATTCCTCCCTCCGGGATCTCATCATCACTGAACGTGATATGATTATAGGCAGTAATATGCCCCACTATCATGTCCAGGTTTGATACAGAAATGTCCTGGGGCACAAAAGTTTGATTCAGCACTTTCAATAGCGTCTCCCGATGCTTCTCTGAACTCAAGAGTAATTCCAGCACTGTGATCCTGGCCGGTTGTTTCCGTAGTTGTTCCACTACGCTGTACTCGCTATGTCTCAAGAATTTTAGAAATTCTTTGGCCTGGGCCTCAGTTACCGGTTCATTTATCTTTTGGGGAGGTTCTTCTCCAAATATCTGCGTAGGGCTAACCGCTGTATTCTTCCCCCTATCTTTTTCAGCTGCTCTCAAAGCCTCGGAGGAATAACATCGGCCGTTCCTTGTGAAATGGCCTGCTTCACCAACGTTCACATTGTTCTGGCTTTGTTGGTCTTCCAGCGTAGGCTCTTTTACCTGTTCATGTTCTGATTTTTCTGGCATGGTCACATTCACGGCATAATTCCAGGGAATTTGTCGCATGTCTTTGAATGGGAATGGAGATGGTGCTGAAATGACGATCTTGGGATTTATTTTGCTGGTTTCTCCTCGGGAGACACCTGCATTTCCTGTCCTGGGAGAGATGATAAAAGGTATATCCTTCCCGTATCTAGCTTTGGGGCTATCTGTCATGTGTACGTCTGATCCCTTCCCCATGGGTTCCTCAAAGAATTCAATTTGTTTTTCATTCATCAATTTCTGCACCAATTTCTTGAACTCTTCACATTCTTGGATATCATGCCCTTCAGTCTGATGGAATTCGCAATACTTTCCACATTCCTTCTGCCTTATTATCATGCCTTTGTTGATCACACGAGCCATGCATAATTGTTGAAATACCCACCGTAAAGGAGACTTGATTTCTGACACGTCATCCTTTATCCTCCCGTAAAGCATTCTTCTATGACGTTTACCCCTCTGCTCCCATGATTAGGTAGCGGGTTGTTGGCTACACTTGGTTCTTCAAACTTCAATATCCCGAATCGATTAAGTTCTGTACAAGCTTTTTTGAGGCAAGACAGTTCTCGATGGGATGTCCAGGGTACCGCCGTGATAGTCGCAATGCGCGCTTGGATTATACCAAGGCGGGAAGGGTGGATTGACAGGATTAACGATGTATGGTCGGACCAAGTCCGCTTCATACAATTGGGAATAAAGCTCCGAGTATGAAACAGTAGGGGAGTGAAAGTTCTCCTCTCTTTATCCTTTCTCGTGACTCTCTCATCTCTTTGATTCGAATTTTGTGTTTTTCCCACAGTGCTTGTGGCTGTGAGACTGTGAAGTTCTTTGGGGCGTATAGGTGCTGGTGGTGTTTACTTCATTTCTCTTGTTATACTTTCGAGACCCTTCCCCACCATCTATTCTCGCGCTCTTGATTGCCGTTCGAGAGACTCCCGACCCCGATTAAGTCGGCTCACTGTGTTGTGTTATTAATGAGGCGGTCAAAGAGTGCCCTTTCAGTATTGACAAATAATGGCGTGATTTCATGCTCCGGGATAGGTGGCTGGATTTGGGCGGCCACTTTCCACCTTTGGGCATATTGTCGCAGCTTTCATTTGACTTCTGCCCCATATTTTCTAACATGATTCTGCTAGGGATCATGTCTCATTATATGTTTGTATTGCTCGGAAAATGCTTTAGACAAATCTTTCCATGTCTTGACATTTGCTTTG